>CM048747.1:475345593-475945593 GCA_026315105.1 Locusta migratoria
TTTCAAGAAGAAACTAGATGAAACTTTCAATATCTGAAATACCTTTTGTGAGTATGCTATAATAAGAGAGTAAAAGCTCACGAAAAAAAAAATGAATTTGACTAAATCCGAATATCAACGACTGAGTATTCGTACTGCTACTTTTGGCGTAGAGCAGTGGGGTAGGCAACAGAATAACAATTTTGCGATCGAGGTCATTACTCTTAGTATATTTCTTTAACTTATTCATTGTAATTCTTTATTTATGAAATTCGTATAAACTTTAATGTTTCGAAATAGCATAATTTCTACAATAACAGTGAGAGATATAGTAAAAAAGAAGATGCAAATTAAACACATTCAATTGTAAAAATTCAGTTAAGCTCTTTTCTTTTTATCCCAATAATTCCGTATGGTTGGTATGTATCAAAATTGACAGAAGAAAGAACTTCATGTATAAACTCGCATGAAGTATGCTTCAGAGCCAGGCATTGTTCTTAAAATCTCTACGGTGTGAACATTACGTTTGTTGTAAATTATGACACTGACAAATGTAACGTAAATTCGACATATAATTAACTGCTAAATTTTTCGGATAAGTTATTTTCATTCCCACCTTCACCAAATGTGAAAATTTGATGTTTGAAAGCGATATATTGTGAGTTTGAGACCATAATAGTTAAATGAAATATAAAAATTGTACATACATTAGGTGAAACGTTTAACGAAACTAAAATTTTACAATTACAAGTATAACGTTGCAAAGAATAATATTTAAAGAAGAAAAATAACTAAGTAGTAGCGGGATTTGAATTTTGGAAGAAAAATTATCATCTTCTTGGCTTAGCCATTACAATACGCCAACATTAAGATGTGGCTTCCCAAAATATCCTATACAGCGCGCCGAGCGCGAGTAGCCGAGCGGTCTGGAGCGCCATGTTAAGAATCGCGCGGCCTCTCGCATCGGAGGTTCGAATCCTTGCTCGGGCATAGGTGTGTGTGTGTTGTCTTAAGGTTAGTCGTTTGTAGGACTAGGGCCTGGTGACCAACTTTGTTTGGTCCAATAGAATTACAAACATTTGAACCTTTTCTATGCGGAGCTTGTACTATAATCGGGAAACTTTGGTTAGCGTTTTCACTTCCCTGTGGCCGACTCAGGTAACAAACTTCCGGAATTTGAAAGGTTCATGCATCGGTGAGATCTAAATCACTGCATCATCTTATCAGAAGTATATGAAATAGTTTCCCCATCTCGATTTGTGTTCTACGAACGCTGAGAGTGGAATCCAGGAAAGTCGTATTTAGAGGTGGGAAAATACGTGTCAAAAAAACTAACATTCACGTGTAATTATGAACGTTAAAAGTAATTCTCCTGGTAGGAGGTACCCAGATAAGGATATACTGTTATAAAAAGCTGAATTTTAGCAGTAAAATTAGCAAAAGGTCCGTGTGAACTACCGACTACTCCCTGCTGGGAAACCCTTGTTCCCTGGTCCAACTTGAGAACTGATTTGGTTCAAATTACTCTAATAACAAGATGTTAGCGATACAGTGGCAAATATAAGTAGCAGCTCTCACGAAATTACACACAAGCATTAATAAACAAGCAACCACAATTAAAGTTATTTCATAAAGTGGCTAAGAAAAATATTTATGGCGCAACGGAACTTAAACACTAAAGTTTGCATCTGAGCTTGTTCTCAGCACTGGTGAAAAATTAAATAAAAGGGTGAAGGTGCTCCAAAACTACAATTTATAGGCAAGTCAAAACTATACTGAACTTAACTTGTTTATTCAGGTCAAACGCAAGCAGAATGGGAAACCAATTTTGTTAATACAATAAAAAGCTTCATATTTACAGGAACTAATACTGACGATGCCCAGCATCGAATTTCATAAATTACTCAGAACGTAACTCTACTAGAGGTGGGGGAAGGGGGAGATTTACAAACAACACTCACTCGCTCACACATACGCAATGTAACAGCGGAACTCACCAAAATCAGCGTGCTGAAACGAGGCAGAATCAGGTGCCGCTATCGTAGGCTGAATTCAGCGAACCCGGAGATACCACGCAACACAATATACAATAAAACTGCGAAGATGGCTCTGATGTGTCATGCCTGTCTTGAGATGGTGGGGGTGTATAGCAAAGTTAAGTTGCGTCTAGATTAGACCGCGACCAAACACGCTAACGGCAACACACGGCTACGTTACATGATCGCACTCCACTGAAGGTGAAGTGGTTAAAAATCGGATTCGTTACACGAACTCACGGCGGTCTCTTAATTTACAACCTGAGTGTAAACTATCTAAGCACTGGTTTTATGAGAAGTGGCGTGAATTCAGGTGACTAGCTGCAAACCCCTGAAGTCGGAGTTCGGACCCATGTGGTTCCGAAAACCGATCAAAACGTATAAATTCAATTTCTGAAAACTAAAGAAAATTAACTACGACATGCAGCCCCTAGAACTGCGTAGATTTTCATAAGGAAGCTACTGCAATATAGCATGCGATTGGGAGCGTTCACAGAGACGGATGTAGTCCGGTCTCGAAAACCAGAAGAGTGAAATAATTACAAAGACAGAAAAGTGAGAATAACAACAACAGCCTGCAATCCTTAGAAATACATAGAATTTCGTAAGCAAGCTATTGAAGGAGGTTGTACAAGCCTCTGAGAGAATTACTAACAAAGACTGAGAGCATAATACAAGTTCAGAAATAGGCGGTTAGAGAAGATCGCGAAATGTTAGCAGAAATCGGAAGGATACACGCATAGTTGCTTGCCTGATGGGCATGGAACAAACAATAGTGGAACTTGAAGCCTTTGTTCTATGAACCAACCGCGTGGAACACATATCACTCACGGAAGAAAATGATGAGAAAATTTTTACATGCACTGTACAAAAATGAACATATCATCTCTTAGAAATCGGGCCCCACAAAGCTAGAAAGTATTTACACTGAGTTCATACGACGCTACATGATCACAAAAGGTTTTAACATACCAGGCCACTATCAAACTGGAACTAGTAACACATACACTGCGTTTATCTGTTGCAAAACACTGTATTGAAAAACTAGAACACATTTCCACACAAGATCGGAAAAAATATTCCGAAAAATAAATCTAAGTTCGACTCTAAAATAAACATGCTAGACGCCGGCCGCGGTGGCCGCAGGGACTGAGGCGCTCCAGTCACGGTCTGCACGGCCTCTACGGTCGGGGGTTCGAATCCCCCCTCGGGCATGGATATTTGTGCCGTCCTTAGTAAAACCACGAGTACAGCGGTGGTGGGGAGAGAAGATCTTGACATTCACACTGGAGAAGGCTTGTCGAATAGCTTTTATTCAAAGAAACCTCTTTGATCGCATCAGCAGCAGGCGTTGGTAACGACTAACTATCGACTCTGAGCCAGAGAGAACCATGCAAAGCGACCTATTACCATCAACATTCAGACTGTCATTTGATCATCACACATCCACTGAAAAGTAAAACAAGTACACATTCTCACAGGGATAGTGGCATAGCCGATAAGCCGAACTTATTGCCACATTCATAAATAAAGTAAGAAATTACTAAAATAACAAAATCCCAGCAATATTAACCAACATTTCAGAAACAAATATTTTAAAACCTGAAACTAAAATGCTATTCCTCATGCCTTGAAAATAGTGGTTCTAGTTTTAACGAAATGATAATGTAGCTACATCAAATAAATTACAATTTTATAAAAAATATATGGAAGACGACAAACGGTCATCTTTCAACGTTATGAAGTTATCATTTGCTGATTCTTAATTTACTGATAGAATGATATTTATTTTAATCGATGGTACGTTTTGAAAAGGGTTTCTATTGGTTGAACAGAACGTGAATTTCAACGATGGGATAGTGCAGTACCTACTTTCACCTTCGTCCGCACGCAATCCACCAGGGTGACGTATAGCGGGCTGGCCTAACCACAGGCGCCGCAAACTCCTGCTCGGGCACCTGTGCTGCTCCACCATGTAAACAGTGTCGGGGAACACGAGCCTCGTACGTCAACAAACATTTCACGGCTTCCCAACTGAGGGAATCCAGAACGCACCACTACAAACGCCGCTTTCGCCAACTGCAGGCGTCGATGATGTAAAGCGTGTGCCGCACGTGTATTTCCATTTCTAATCCTGACCAAGGCATGTTCGACTAAATATTAGTCTAGAACCACGCCTGCAGGGCATCTGAGCCTCACACCTTAATTCAGATACCAGTCCTATTATCTTCATTTGTTCCTCACGGAACTGTACGTCACCTAATTATTATACGGTGAAAAAATACCTAGAATTTAGTTGTCGTACGTTAATTATAATTTATTGCTTCTATTTCTGTGTTCACGGTACACGCATACACTCAGTTTTTTTTCTGAAAGTAAGAAAACGGAAATAGAATCACACAGCTAAGAGTTACGATAGAAAGAAATTCGACAACGCCCTTCACATACAAACATGACCATGAGATTGGTATCGACTAACCTCGTGGTGACAAAAACTAATATTATCACATATGGAACTTAACAATTGATCCGAAACTCAATGCAAAAACTAACGGAGGAGCTCACGAAGCCTAGTGATTCATCAAGCATACGAGTGATCACAATCCGTTTAAAAATGATTAGTACTGAAGAGACGTCATTAAAAGTCCGGAGGAAATATAGTAGCCGAAGTGAAACAATAAACAGGAAATGCTTTGTCTTCGTAAAACGTGATATACAGTAACAGAGTTAATTTCATAAAGACGAACTGGTTTTCAGCTCTTACACCATCAGGTATTGTACAACACATTACCTGCTGATGTCATAACATCCAAAAACCGTATAGTCTAATAACACAAAATTTTCTGTTGTTTCTCTTAAAAATATTCTAATTACTTTGAAACAGTATAGACTTTTAAGCACACTTTTTTTTAAGATAAAGAAAGATGCTGAAAGGCCACATGAAAAGGAACAGCCAAAGGGTCCATGAATGAAAAAAAAAGTGAGATCAAAAGAGAAAAGAAACTTGCATAAATGTAGACTTACTAGGGGAAAAACAGAATTACATGGACATGAATACAAAATTATACACACGTTTAACTAGCGAAGGAAACATTGTAACATAAACAAGGCATCTCTTCTTTATTACAATACCACATTTTAAAGTTAGTATAGATCAAAGCAAAACATTAAAAAAAAACTCATGGATCATGACCTTTAAATGAAAGTACAAATATAAATTATAAAATACGTTACTTAAGATGAAGACTTGCACAACTCTAATGTACAAATCTCGCCTGCTGACTAATGACATACCAAAGTAAACAGAAGTGACCAATGAAATATGTTCCATCTGACAATGTTCGAATTACGTACAATGAGCGTCTTTGTATTAATGACGGCACATCACATTTCTCATACTGTCTCCGCGAATAATTATCTATGTCAAATTTATTTTGTTGAATGCTGTATAAAGTTCTACACATTCCTGTAGAGGGTACCTACATGTACAGGAAATGACGACTAACAAAAAGAAATCCACCAGTTATGCTGAGAAGGAGCAACTTTCCAAAACTAATTATTTCCACCGGTCACCAAAACTGATTTTAAATCTGGTGTTTTCTTATCCACTCTATATTCTCCTGCTCTTAGGTTGTGCGAAAATGTATTTTAACATAAACAAAAAGAGCGCTGAAAATGGAAAATGCAACAAATAGACATTGTCCTCTAGTATGATTGTATCAAACAGCAATATTTCCAACAGTTCCATTTATTTTATTTTATTAGATCATGTTCCCTAAAATGTACGGCTGATGGACTTGCGTGCAACTATTTGAAACACTAACATAGAACAATCAGTATTTGTTTTCAGCATTACAGCGTTGTCGTGTATAAGCGTTTATCAGTCTGACTAGTCGCACCTAAAATCATCGTCGTATGCAAATGGCGAAAATTTCGTCGAGTTCGTGTGTGAAAGTTCGAGAGGAATTGAATTGCGGTGAATTGCTGTGAATGGTACTAAGCCAGAAATACCGCTCTTTATTCCTTTTCTGCAACAAATATTGCAAGCACAGAACCTACACATTATATTAGGAATGAAACAAAAGCATGTAGGAGTCACAAGTAATTTCCTCAGCCATAAACGATTTCGAAACCAAATTAAGCACACAAACACATTTGTCGCATTTCTCAGATTGTAGGCGGATGGCTGTGATGTCCAGAACAAAAATCAGCACACCATTAATGCAATTGCTTTCGGGGTACTCAAAGAATCTCCGTGTATTTGACTGACGTTCTTCTCTGATTTCCATTTCGAGGAGACTCACCTTTCCTACTGACAGTGTTTGGAAGAGTAGAAAATAAACTGAGTGATATTTCTGAAATATTGAATCCGAACAAGTACTGTACCAGGATACTTATACAGAAGCGGGGCCGGCCGCGATGTCCGAGGAGACTGAGGCGCTCCAGTCACGGTCTGCATGGCCACTACGGTCGGGGGTTTGAATCCCCCCTCGGGCATGGATATTTGTGCCGTCTTTAGTATAAGGTAGTTGGTAAGTAGTTTGTAAGTTTAGGGACTGATGACCCCGTAGTTAAGTCCCATAAGCTTACCATAAGCTTAACAAACTTAAAAAAAATTAAAAAAAATACAGAAGCCGGTGAAACAAGTAATTTGTGGAAAGATTGGGACATATTTTGTTACAAGGAACAAAACACAATTTTGACGTCTGTACATGGGATCAGTGATTTGTAAACGATCCATTTGAAGAAATAAGGGATAGGAAAATAGTAATTGATGTGAAAAACGAAACGTACATCATATAAATTTCAGATGATTCTTTGTAAAACTTTCTTCTATAGGTAAACAGCTTCAACGAAGTATAACTTAAAGTGTCTTCACTAATGAGAATGAAACAGGATAAGAAAAATCATGTGTGAAAACTACTAAGCCACTGTTGTGATGAGTACTCGTCCCGGTCTAGTTGCCAGGAAAAACACTGGTGCAGGAATCGATGGCCAGCTAAAACATTTCTATAGAGATTAGTATTAC
The DNA here is from genome assembly GCA_026315105.1 of Locusta migratoria. Lineage (NCBI taxonomy): Eukaryota > Metazoa > Arthropoda > Insecta > Orthoptera > Acrididae > Locusta > Locusta migratoria. The sequence goes on from CM048747.1 coordinate 475,352,638, forward strand.
AAGATTTATTGACTAAAGATACAACGATACTCAACTTTAGAACATATGTTTGTTTCTTCTCTTTTCTTGCTTCTCGCAGTGTTTTCCGTATGATGCTAGCTGCACTGAGACCTAGTGATGCTAAGTTCGTAGCCAAGCTCTGACCTGGTAACTGACTGGGTTCTGACTAGTAACTGACGGGCCGTCCACACGTATGTCTGCCTAGATATAGCCGCTTGTAGATGGCACGCATCTCCGGGTACTCCCTCCAGGATGCGCGGCGCCTGCTTGCGATTGGCTTTCGGTCGATCGCTGGCTTCTCCACGATCGTTCTCTTACGTCTGGCGTGTGGCGCTGACTTTACGCCACAACAGCCTCGGCTTTCAGAAAATAAACCTGCAGAGAAAATGTAATACTTCAGTTTATTTTTATTGTTATTACTATTATTATTTGTTTTTAATATCAGCTTTCCATAAAACGAACTTAATGTCAGAAATACTTTTAGTGATTTTTTAGAACAGGAGCCAGTTTTTGAAATAAATATTTTGTACACAGTTGTAGTAAATAATGCACATTTTCTATCTTCTTCTTATTTCTGGTGTTCTACTGCATTATAAAAAGTATATTACGAAACAATAAAAGATATATTTACCAGTTACATGCCAGTGAAAACTAATCAAGATGCTTCGAATTAGCTTTTTTAAGAAGAAGAAGAAGGGAAAAAATAAAACCTTAGCTTTTTTGCGCAAAGTCAGCGCCACACCCCAGACGCATGAAAGAGTACCGTGAAGAAGGCAGCGGACGACCGACAGCCAATCGCACGCTGCCGCCGCGCCTCCTGGAGGGAACAACCGAGATGTGCGCCCTCTTAGAAACTGCTAGATCTAGGCTGATATGCATCTGGAAGAGCCCATCTGAACTTGGTTCCGAAATAGGCAGTCACTAGGACTCAGCGCAGCTAGCATCGTGCAAGAACACGCCGCAGCGAGAACAGACATATTCTCTTAAAGTTGAGAAATGTGTATATTTCAGTAAATGAAATTCTAATTTGTATAGCTGTTTTACCTGTCCTCGCATCCCACGCGTCCTGAGCACATCCTTTCCTGAAAGACAGGCCAGGGAGGACAAAACACTTATTGTCCAAAAGAACTCAACAAACCAGATTTTCTCCATCACAAAAGTGTCCATATCTTGAAAGTAAGAAAACGAAACTTTTACTACGTAACACATTTACATGACCACCCCAACCTGAGTATTAGGTGTAAAATTGATTAAAATTACTCATATATTTGTTTTTCGCTTTTCCCCACAAACTTTTTCTGACATAACGCGTTTTCAATATTAGCTTATCATTACAATTATATTGTGACAGAAAAAAAATGTTCTTAAAACGTAATGTTAAGAATTTAACAACTGCCGCCAAGTTTACGTTAAACGAAATGGGCTCTACGAAATAAGAAACAAATATCTAAATAACGCCTTTAGATATTGTTGTTAATGTAAATTTAAACTAAATATCAAATCCTCATGCAAATTTCGTGTGTTCCTATGTATGAACTTCAAACAACATTAAGAAACGTGTTAGCAACGTGTTTTTGCAGACTCTTAAGATACTCTGTTGGAATACTGCACCTACAAAGGTGATGACGATTTTAATTCCAAGATATCAGATTGGATAGTAGATATGCACCTTACGGTGTCAACGTCGTCGGATAACGGATAATGTACGACATAGAAGGCGGAGTGGCATCTGTGTGTACCCTTTAGTCGGAGATGTTTACAGCCAAAAGGTCCTCTGTTGTATGAAAGTGTGAAGCAAATTGGTGCGATTTTATGGATAGTCACTCGTGCTTCCCTTGGCCAACTGGCCCCGTTTGATAGACGTCATATTGTGCCATTCCTATTGCGATGCTCTTTTTGGAGAATAGCCTACAAATTGGACATTCTGAGTCGGTTGTGTAACGATGCTTCTTGCAATGGTGAATTGGCAGAACTCTCTACGGCGTCTTGCTATCGAGGGCGCTATTACTGGCTGACAGAGCTTCACATCCTTCCTCGGGTTTCGGTATGAGCATTGTTCCTAGCATAAGTTCAAATTTTCAAATGTTTGTAAACCTATCGGACCAAACTGCGTGGTCATCAGTCCGTAGCTTACAAACTACTTAAACTAACCTAAGGAAAACCACACATACCCAGGCCCCAGGAGGACTCGAACCTCCGACGGCGAGCAACTGCGCGCTCCGCAGCGAGGCGCCTTAGACCGCTCGGCTACTCCACCGTGGCAGCATAAGTTAAGAACTCAACTACAAGGTACAAGTGGCATCAGCAAGAAATGACCGTTATCTCAACAGTCCGTCGAGACAAAACGCTGAACACCGTCCAGGCAGCCACAGGACGCGAAATATCAACACAGACAGCCCGAAATCGCGTTCGGGAATGTAGCTGCTGTGCACAGAGGCCTATGGTGTTTGTCCCACACGAACCACTACTGTACACCGTTATCCCATAGAAACTGGGCGGAGGAACATTAGGACTGGAGTTGCAACGAATATCGCCGGAATCGGTTGAGAGATTTAAGATTTGTATTCAGTCGGATAATCGTGGTCCCCTCTTCAGGAGAGAAAGTGGAACAAACCTGCAGAGTGCAGGAAACATCACCATATCACGGTTATGGACTGTCGCCTGGAGTGATTATAGGCGGACGTACGGACGCCTAAGTCGTCCAGAATGGTGCTTTGACTGCTATAAAGTGTAGAGACGAGATCCATCGAAATTATGTTGTGCCCTCCGCTGGTGCGATTGGAGAGGTGTACCTTCTGGTCGACGGTAATCCTCGTCCGCATACAGCTGCTCTAGTGGACAATATGTTTGAAGCTGAAGGAACAAAACGAATGGACAGCTTGTACAACGATCAAAACCGATTGCTCATACCTGGCATACACTTCACTTGGGAGATCCATTGCAGGCGCAACAGTACCTCCCATAACGATTGCACATGTGGATTTAGCACTCATGGAAGAATGGCCAAATACCACTCAAGACTGATAACCTCATACTTTACCTGCCACGCAGGTGTGCATTTATACTGGACATTCCAGGAGATCACTTAACATTTTAGAGGGTAACGAGCATTTCACCATTTTGGTAGCCCTATGGTGCCTTGCTGTAAGTAAACGTTACGTAAACCTCAAGGACAGATTTGAGACAACAAAAAAACGTTGCCGGCCGCGGTGGCCGAGTGGTGTGCGGCTTGCTAGGCACGGTCTGCACGGCCGCTTCGGTCGGGGTTCGAATCCCCCCTCGGGAATGGATGTTTGTGCCGTCTTTAGTATAAGATAGTTCAGGAGTAGTTTTTAAGTCACAAATTATAATTATATTCAATATCCGAACAAAATATGTTAACATACATATACTGTGAATGATATCTCCCATGCCCATCTAATTGTTTTGATCAGTGTAGTAGGTAGGGTCAGTGAGATGGAGGGACTGGACAAGGAGAAGATGGTTTTCACCAGCGACTGTATGGTGTTTTACGTGGACGTCGAAGCCTGCTGGTTTACATTGAATGCCGGCCGCGGTGGCCGAGGTGACTGAGGCGCTCCAGTCACGGTCAGCACGGCCACTACGGTCGGGGGTTCGAATCCCCCCTCGGGCATGGATATTTGTGCCGTCCTAGTTCGTAAGTAGTTCATAAGTAGTTTGTAAGTTTAGGGACTGATGACCCCGTAGTTAAGTCCCATAAGCTTAACAAACAACATTTGTTTACATTGAATAGTTGAGGTGTCAGACGTTGCGCGGCAGCCTGTGCAGAAGGGCGAGTCAATTCTGAACGGTTTGGATGTTGTTGCTAATTCCGACTGATGGGACATTTGCAGATTTTGTTCGGAGTGGTAATGTTGAAACTTCGTGTGTTGCCTGTCTCCGCCCACATCAGCACGCTGGTAAGGTATTGTTTCCTGTTGCGTTCCTTAGTGGGTCCTGACTGGTTACGAAGCTTGCTTAGCAACATGATTGGTGTCTCGCTCTTCGTTTTCGTGTTCTGACTCTGGCTAAATGGCTCAGCATAACTCGACAGCTACGTTCCGACTTGCTCTTCAGGCCATGTCCTGCAATCTGCTTATTTTGGGGGAAAGCTTTTATGACTGGTTGGCCTATTTTTAAGATGTGGCCTGTAATTTGTTTCAAAAATGACGTGTGTTAAGGTTGATTCTTCTCATTTATTCAGATACGATATCACTTCCCAGAGCTGTAAAAGATGGGTCTATTTATATTTCTATTCACGGAATGTATAAAATTAGCTGCGAATGCGAAAAAAGTTGTGTATCCCGCTCTCCTCCTTTCTAGGCAGCACTGCGGACACAGCGGTCACCATATCTGCACTTAAATACTGAAGTAGGTCTCCGGTCAAATACAAATTCTCAACGTTATACAGGACAACTACAACTAGAGCTCGTAGTTATTGTAAACTGATTCCCGTAAGAGTAAGGGCCTAGGAGTGCCTCCGCACTGAAGGAATTATCATTGCCCGTCATCGTCATATATATATATATATATATATATATATATATATATATATATATATATATATATATATATATATATATATGACAAGGCTCTTATTGTATAACAGTGGTAGTTGCATAACACTAAACCAGTTGAATGAGAAATTTCAATAGTGTATGAAATATTTTATTAAGTGCAGTAGATAGCGATCCGACAGAAATAATTTAACGTAGTATGAGAAACGACTGACCTCTGACATTTCCTACTATCGGCCTGAGTGTTGTGTCTGAAGAAACTCCCATGAGATTCTATAAAAGAAAACGACGAAGCAAAGTATACACAACTCCCTTAACACAGATGATGGATCTTCGGAGTCACGAATTTTCAGGGAGACAAAGCTGCCTGGAAGTTATGAGAGGGATGGGCGATGTCGAACTTATGTTTCGAAAGCGAAAGTAGAGGTTCCCTGGAGAGAGAGGGGGGGATGGAAGGCAGCCGACTTCGCGTGATACGTGTCACGAGATGGCGCATACCACCTGCTGTATCATATTGACTTTCAGGCCTCAATCAGCTCCCCTTGCAGACACCGCCAAAAACGTCCTTTCGAGGTCTGGTGGCTACTCATACAGACGTCCCAGTTTCGATTATCGAAATTTTTTACACACACTCTACATATTCCTCAGCGAATTAGTACAATACCTTTAGTATACGTGCTGTGTTTTGTATCCTTTATTAAGACTTACACCGCCTCCATTCGTAGGTGAAAGTTTAGAGAATTAATACATATGGAAGTATATTGACATTGCTGGCTTCACAAAAAATATTATCTTGATTAAAATACCCAAGCAATATTAATCGTTTCGTGACCGAATTAAATGAAATTTTGTTAATAATGTGAAACTTGGTTTCATCTGTTTGGAACGGTTAAAAACTCAGGAGATGTTTTAATGTTTTGCTTCTTGTTTATAGTTTTTCAATTACTTTAAATAGCACATACAGATGTCCCTTTCAATTATCATCACAAATGGCTCTGGAACAGAAACAGGTATTAAAAAATATGAGACATTCTAAAAGGTAAACAAATATTATTTTAAAAAACAATTATCAAAAGAATGTATTGTCAAGTTCGCAGTTTACTGGTGAACGGTTTAGATGGTTTAAGACCTCTGCTGATCAGTATTATCCACAATTAGTGGTCACCTGCCTGTAAATGCTTGAAGAAAAGTTAGCTTTTCTTACTACTGGTGGTCACCCACTTGGGCATGTTTGAAGTAATACTGATCACAAGATAATGGCTTACCCAATGGAAAACCCGCTCATCGGTATGGAAATTACTGTGAAACTGCGAACTAAGTTACATTTCAATTAGGGAGTTGTTACACTCAATCAGATAGTCTCCTTCCTGCAATGTCAAGTTACGGTAAAATATTATTTTAAACACAAACTTATGTAACTTTAAATGAACATGCCATATTTTCCCTAATGCAATCTATAGCACGAAAAATCGCAAGAAGGATGTTCAAGTGTTTGTTAAGCTTAAGGGACTTAACTACGGCGTCATCAGTCCCTAAACTTACGAACTACTAATGAACTACCTTATACTAAAGACGACACAAACGTCCATGCCCGAGGGGGAATTCGAACCCCCGACCGTAGCAGCCGTGCAGACTGTGACTGGCGTGCCGCAGGCCGCTCGACCACCGTAGACGCCTGAAAGAATGTTGTCAGTTGCATCGCAATAAGTCAATTACAACGCGAGAAATTTAGAATCGAATTTGACTTGCCACGCTTAATGGCGGCCTAGTCCAAGGCGTCACGTTACGATCTAGACAGCCTATTCCGCCGAAGGTTCCAGTCCTCCTACGGGTATGGGTGAGTGTGTTGTCGGCAGTGTAAGTTACAGAAAGATTACGATAGCAGTTTGGTCCAATAGGATTACAAAAATTTTAAAAATCCATTACGTGTACAAATATTTCAATTTGACCCTTTGAAACAAATGAAACGTGCAACTAGCGCATGCCCTCACTCTTACGCATGAATCTCACGCTGCTCGTAATCCTGCGCTATATGCGCGAATCTATATTTTATTACATTTATGGATAGGTGGAAGACAGGTATGGTGGATATTAGTGATGTTCTGCGGCAGGATGAACAGCAATTTTGGTCAGGAGAGTACAGGGTTACAAATACAAAATCAGTTGGTGGTAATGCAGGAGTAGGTCTGATAATGAATAAGAAAATAGGAATGTGGTTAAGTTACTATGAACAGCATATTGACGGCATTATCGTAGCAAAGATAGACACTAAGCCAACACCGACCACTGTAGTAAAAGTTTATTAGCCAACTAGCTCTGATGATGAAAAGGAGATCGGATAAATGTATGAGGAGATAAAAGAAATTATTCAGACTGTTCAAGGAGAAGAAAAATTAATTGTGATGGGGGACTGGAATTAGGTAGTTGGAAAGGGAAGAGTAGGATACGTAGTACGCGAATATGGAGTGGAGAAAAGGAATGAAAGAGGAAATCGCAATGTGGAATTTTGTGCAGAGTACAAAGTACAATTTAATAATCACTAACACTTGGTTTAATCATCATGAAAGAAGGTTATATATATAAAAGTGACCAGGAGACATTGGGAGATACGAGACTGTATAATGGTAAGACAAATGTGGCTTGAGGAGAAATGCAAGACCGTAGAAGAATGTATAAGTAGGGGAAAGATAGATAACGCCTACAAGAAAATATACATTTGAAGACAAGAAAAGCAGCGGTATGAATATCAAGAAAAATGGAAAATCAGTTCTAAGCAAAGACGAGAAAACTGAAAGGTGGAAGCAATATAAAGAAGGACTTTACAAAGGCAGTATTCTAGAAATGGAAGACAAAGTAGAGGAAGGTAAGATAGGAGATACGACAGAGCACTAAAAGATTTGAGTAGAAACAAGGTCGCTTGACTAGATGATCTGTAGTATAAACTGCTTTTGTCGTTACGAGTGCCATTCATGACGAAATTGTTCCACCTGGTTTGCAAAATGTATGAGACACGAGCAATACCCTCAGGCTTCAAGAAGAATGCATTGATTCCAATTACGAAGACAGAAAATGCCGGCAAATGTGAATTTTAAAGAACTAGGGCTTAAATAAGTCATGGTTCCAAAAAGCTAACACGACTTATTTACAGACGGGTGAAAAAACTGGTGGATTCTAAGCTTACTAGTCATCAGTTTGGATTTAGGGGAAATGTACGAACATGTGAGGTAGTACATTTCGACTTATCTTAGAAGATAGGTTAGGGAAAGGGAAACCTACGTTTTCAGCATTTGTGCATCTGTTTTCAGATTTTGGAAGTAGCAGGGGTAAAATATAGCATTTATTCATTAAATAGTTACATGAACATGAGGGTAATGGGAATATATCATGTTGCTTCTAAGTGATGAGATACTGTGAAGGATACAACGATATGAAAGTATCGCAATGAAGGATGGAGGCTTGGTGTTTAACGTCCCGTCGACAGCTTAGTCATTAGAGACGGAGCTTACGCTCGGAGGTTTGAATAAGGATGTTGAAGGAAGTCGGCCGTGCCCTTTGAAAGGAACCATCCCGGCATTTGCCTGGAGTCATTTAGGGAAATCACGGAAAACCTAAATCTGGATGGCCGGAGATGGATTGGAACCACCATCCTTCCGAATGTCTTACCACTGCGCCACCTCGCTCGGTGGGTCGCAGTGGTTGGGATGGAAGTAAGACAGATTTGTAGCATTTCTCCAATGTCGTTCAATATGTACCTTGAGCAAGCTGTGAAGGAATACAAAGAGAACATTGGAGATGGAATTAATGTTTAGGGAGAGGGAATAAAAACCTTGTGGTTTGCTGATGGCGTAGTAATTCTGTCAGCGTCTGAAAAGGACCTGGAAGAGAAATTAAAAGGAATGGACAGTGTCTTGAAAGGAAGATATAAGATGAACATTAACAAGAGTAAAACGAGGGTAATGGTAGTGTCAGATTGTCAGGTAATGCTGTAGGAATTAGATTAGGTAATGGTAAAAGTAGTAGATGGGTTTTGTTATTTGGGTAGCACGATAACTTCTGATGGCCGAAGTAAGGAAAATATAAAATTCAGAATGGCTATAGGATGAAAATCGTTTCTGATGAAGCGAAATCTGTTAACATCCAATATATGCTTCAATGATAGGAAGTCCATTCTGAAGGCATTTGTATGGAGTGTAGCATTGTATGGGAGTGATATGTGGACAATAAGGAGCTCAGGCAAAAATATGATAGAAGCTTTCGAATTGTGGTGCTGCAGACGAATGATGAAGATTAGACAAGTAGATCACGTAACAAATGAGGAGAAACTTCACCGAATTGGAACGAAAAGGAGTTTCTGACATGTCGTGAGTAAGAGAACGGACAGATTGGTGAGACACATTCTAAAGACGTCAAGGAATCGTCAATGTAGCATTAGAAGCAATCGTGTGGGGTAAAAATTGTAGAGGGAGACCGAGGTACGAATACGGTAATTAGATTCAAACAGATGTAGGATGCCGTTCGTATTTTCAGATGAAGAGGCATGTACAGTAATGGATTTCATGGTAAGCTGCATGAAACCAGTCTATGGACTGAAGAACACAAAAACAACAATTTATATATATCTGCTTCGTAAATTCTCGGGATGTAGTTGATGTATTACAATGCAACCAACGCAATTCGCTTATGATTTTTCATGGCATTGATTGCTTAAGACACAAAATGTGCTTAACATTTGAAAAACAAGTTGACAACTCTTGTTGTCTCATGTAGTTGCTTTCAAAAGTCCTGCAGTAGTCAGTGTCAGTAGTCAGTGAAAGAAGTATCTCTTTTTTTCCGAGAGTCACACATCCTATACATTTCCTGGAGGGAACGTTTATATTCATTAGTCATTACCCTCCGTAAGAGGAAGGAAGTGCAATTACCATTTCAAACGAATTTAGTGATTCACAACATTTTATCAAATTTTCCAAAACATGACTGAATACAAAATGGTACTTTGCAGTAGCTACACTTTACAACTAATCGCTTGTTTCCATGTGCTACTTTGTGTGACTCACCTTCCTGTGTCTCCGTCTGGTAGTATTTCTACTACTTGAATACTGCCTTACAAACTCAAGTCAAAGAGAAATTCTGTTCTTTATGGCCCACTTCAGAGTACGGTAGTAACACTAAAAGTGGGCCTTTGCGATCGCCTTCTGAAAATCGAAATTGAAATGAAAATAACGGCTTAACTTTTCATCTCACACGAAAATTTAACAAACGAAGTCATAGAGGAGAAAATTATCTACAACTGATCTCTTTTTCTTTATTTTATTTATTTATTTATTAAATCTTGCTTCGTTTCAGACATATTTGCTACACTGAAGGCGATTTGACAATGCTTGTCTGCCAGACCACGCCATTCAACTGATCGGCACCAAATTTTACAGATGTAATTGGTGGACGCGAGTGACCGGAACCTCCTTTTTTCTAATTTTTCGGGAAGAATAGTAGCACTAGAAAGAGGCTGTTCGTGATGAATTTTGACAGCCGCAAATTTAATTGCAAATAACGCCTTTACCTGAAGTAGAAGCGTTAAATTACAATATTTTTCACGTCCAAGATTCGAACCCGAGACGCCCAGCATATTAAGCAGGCGCCTCAGTCACTACGCCACCAGAAGATACTGGATATGCTGTCTGCACCTACTATATTAGGGGTCTTCGTCCTCACTACATTAACTTCAATTCTGCCTGATATTCCCTTTTAAATACGGATCAATATTGCCAAGATTCACCAAGAGCGAAGTAGCACCCCAGCAAAGAACGTTAATCGAACGATCCTGTCTTATACCTAGGGCACAGGTGATATATAACCATTAAATAAACAATCTCCAGATACATATTTTTCCTCGATGTCTTTTGAAGATACTACACTGAAGTAGAAGCATTGACTTAAAATTTAGTCCATTGCTGGTAATCGAACCCAAGACCCCCTGCTTACTAGGCAGACACCAGAACCACTACTACACACAGACACCATGACTGTGTTGCCTGCACGGACTGTCTTTAGTATCGTTTCCGTCAATGTTCTTTGCTGGGGTGTTACTGCGCTTTTGGACAGCAGTGGTAACATTGGTACGTATTTATAAGGGAGCATGAGGGAGAACTGTTCTTTATGTTATGGAGTGGGACGTGCTTTAAGGCAGCCCGTGCAGTGACCATATCCGTTAAGTCTCTGTGGCGTAGTAGATATGGCACCTGCGTAGTAAGCAGCTTCGGATTACGGCCGCGTTATAAATTTTAATGCAACGATTCTTCTTCAATTTAAAATCCCTAATAGATATGGAGACAAAATATGTCGCTGTATATTTGACATTTAACGCCTTAACTGTCCATCTAAGACGAAAATTGAAAAACCGTGTTAGTAGAGGAGATAATTCTCTACAACGTTTCTCTGATATAGCATTTCCATATCTCGAACCGTTTCAGAACATGAATAATAAGCACTTTGATTTGACACTGTCACTTTATTATACGTAAACTAGTAAAGGCAAAGAAAATAAACTTGAAAAACAGGAAATTTGATATAGCACACATGTAATAAATCACAACGTAATAATAATTTTCCAAGCACAAGGAAACGTGACAATGGGTCACCAACGTCATGCCGCCACTGAGAACGTGTGCTGCTGTTACTGTGAGCGGGTTTTTACCGCTAAGCTGAAGCTACGAGCCGATTGTTTATATGCGGCGACCCGCTGCTTAACAGGTCATCGGCATCACCGAGTGGATTCTCATGAACAAAAATATTTTTATTTTTATTATGTTTTTATACATAGAGTATCATGTGCATTAAACTGTAAAGACTTTTGGGTAGAAACATAGAAGCTGATAAATTATTTAACGAGCTGATTATATACACTCCATTTCCATCACATTGCTTCTGCTCCAGTTTCAAATTAATGCGAGCAGCCGCGGCGGAGTGGCCGAGCTCATTGGGCGCTATGTTCCGATGCACGAGGCTGCTCCCTGTTGGGGGTTCGAATCCTCCCTCGGATATGGGTGTTTCTGCTGTCTTTAGTATAAGTAAGTTTGTAGTATGTAAGTTTAGGTTCACAGATTTGTGACTGTCTGGAAGACTTCCTAAGTAATAGAACGCAGTACGTTGTTCTCGACGGCGAGTGTTAATCAGCGAGGAGTGTATCGTCAGGCGTGCCCCAGGGGAGTGAGATAGGACCGCTATTATTTTCTATCTACATAAATGAGTATTGCTCAAGAGTTTGGGACCCGCAGCAGATCAGTTTAAAGGAAGACATAGAGGCAGTTCAGAGACGAGCAGCTAGGTTTGTTACTGGTAGGTTCGACCAATGCGCCAGTGCCACGGAAATGCTCCGGTAATTCAATTGGGGGATCGCTGGAGGAAAGACGACGTTCTTTTCGTGAATTTCTGTTGAGGAAATTTAGAGGGCCGGAATTTAAAGCTGAGTGTAGTACGATCTTGCTGCCGCCTACTTACGTTTCGCGTAGTGATAACAAAGGCAAAACAAGAGAAATTAGGGCTTGCACGGGGCCGCGGTGGAGTAGCCGAGCGGTCTAAAGCGTCTCGCTGCGGAGCGCGCGGTTGTTCGCCGTGGAGGTTCGAGTCCTCCCTAGGACATGGGTGTGTGTGCTTGTCATTAGGTTACTTTACCTTAGTTTAAGTAGTTTGTAAGCTACGGACTGATGACCACGCAGTTTGGTCCGATAGAATTACAAACATTTGAACATTTTTAGCTTGCACGGGGGCATATAGGCATTCTTTTTTTCCTCGTTCTATTTGGGAGTAGAATAGGAAAGAAAATGCCTAGTACTGGTACAGTGAATTGCCGAGTATGTATGTAGATGTAGATGTAGATGATCCCTCAGGTAAGTACCATAAGCTTGACAAACATTTTTTGAATACGAGCCTACTCATTTTAATTCTTGTGCAATTGTTTTCGTAGTAAATTAGTTAAATTATGAAAAGTGTAAAAATGCGTCATAGATTAATAAATTCATAACCGTAATTTTAAAATAATTTGCTTCCCTCCCCCCCCCCCTCACCCAAACCAAATCCTGGTTGCGCCATTGCGTCCATTACCTGCCTCGTAGCTGGAACGTCTAAACCAGGAGAACAAAACTGAGAACAGAATCTACGCGGATTAAGCGAGAAGATACTATTGACGTTCATCCCGAAGCCGGATGCCACAATACGGCGCTCATGTCAGGAAACAAAAATTAATAACGGAAGCTGCTACGAAACCCAGCAATGACAGGCGCTTTCAAAGTGTCAATCCACGACTCGCCTGGAGCGGAGCAATACGTTTCGAATGACACCGCTCGATGAAACTTGTTGCTCACACTTCACCCCTGGGAGAGTGACGCGCAGCTCCCCAGCCCAGCTGCAGACAGCTGCATTGTTTGCCGGCGCCAGCTACAGCGGCGCGTGCGAGCCCCGGCGCCGCAGCCGGCGGCGACTTCCGACGCGCAATCCCCGGTTCGTTACGCCACGGGCCGCTCAGAGCCACGTCGCTCGCCGTGTGTGGGCAATTTATCTCCCGCGCGCCTGCGCAGAAAGTGGGGGAGGCGCGACAAAGCGTCCGCGCCCTCCAACTGTCTGGCGGCGGCCGACAGGGCTCAGCGAGCGACAGCGCCAGACACGGGGGGAGCCGGGGAGGATCGTCTTCCGTCCGCTGCTAAGGCGCCGCGGGGTCGATGTCGCACGCCCCGCTCTGGCCGCCCCGGCGGATACTGTGTCACCGACGCGCCGCCTCCAGCCACGATCGTCCACCAAGTGGTTCTCAGATGCAATACTGCCTACTGCCAGAGGCAATCTCCATTAACAGTAACGCATAATAGCTGGTGTCAAGCTGCCTCGACATACGACGAGGCGACAAAAGTGACAGGATAGCTCGTAATATCGTGTCATCTCTCCTTTCACCAGGGGAAGAGCAGGAATTCGTCTTGGCACTGACTCAACAAGTTCAAATGTTTGTATAGTCTATGGGACTTAACTACGGGGTCATCAGTCCCTAAACTTACAAACTACTTATGAACTACTTACGAACTAGGACGGCACAAATATCCATGCCCGAGGGGGGATTCGAACCCCGACCGTAGTGGCCGTGCAGACCGTGACTGAAGCGCCTCAGTCCCCGCGGCCACCGCGGCCGGCTTAACCTAAGGACAACACACACACACCCATGCCCCAGGGAGGACTCGAACCTCCACGGCGAGCAACCGCGCGCTCCGCAGCGAGACGCTTTAGACCGCTCGGCTACTACACCGCGGCGACTCAACAAGTACTTGGAAGTCACATGTAGCTATACTGAGCCATCATTTTTCTACTGTCGTTCATAACTGAAGTACACGGAATGAAGGGGCTCACAGGTTTTCGTTTCGTTTCGTACACCAAAGAAGACGAAGTGAACACAACAGAATTCAATCCAAGAACAGCTGCCAGCATGCGAAATTTAGAAGTAGATGTTCCTGGAGTAGTAAAACAACTTAAGTCACTAAACAAAAACAAATCTTCCGGACCAGATTGTATACCAACTAGATTCCTGTCAGAGTGTGCTGATGCAATAGCTCCGTACTTAGCTATAATTTACAACCGATGACTCAGCGAAAGATCCGTACCCAAAGACTGGAAAGTTGCCCAAGATACTACAATATTCAAGAAAGGCAATAGGAGTGATCCTCAAAATTACAGGACAATCTCATTGACCTCGATTTGCAGTAGGATTTTGGAACATATGAACTACCTCGAAGAGAACGACCTATTAATCAATAGTCAACACGATATTCGAACTGAAAATATGATCCAAATTATTCAAGAAACTGATGTCAACGATATTGGCCTGTAATTATTTGTGTCAGTTCTCTTTCCTGTCTTATAAATGGGAGTCACCTGCGCTTTTTTTCCAATCACTAGGAACTTTCCGCTAAATTAAAGATTCGCAATAAATGCAAGATACGTAAGGGGCCAATGCAGCTGTTAAAGACGACCATAAGACTTTTTCGTATTTAGCTGTCTCTGCTGCATCTCTACATTGGAAATACCTATTACTATGTCCTCCTCTTCGGAATTAGTACGTTGATCAAATAATATTCAGTTATTAAGGTCTGGTTATATCCTAGCAAGGTCATTATTAATTTCGGTCAGTAGTGTTCTTTGATCTAGAAAGAACATTAGAGCTAAAGGGCTATCTTACTGATTCTAATGTAAAAGCTCCAAGTAAAGACAAACCATTTCATTGTCAGAGTCCCTGTGATTCGACTTCAACACTGCAAGGGTCACTGTGTGGCAATTTAGAAACAAATACATTTTAGATTTACATGTATTTGACTGATTTTATTTGTTGTTGATAGTAATTTATTGTGACCGCCGTATTTTTTTGTTTTTTAGTCCTTACTGAAATTGTCTACTGGCGGATAACTACTTATTGTTCTTCGAGAATCTATGTCATCGATTCTTTACGAACATAGTAGCCTTCTGATCTAAATACTGTATATCATCTTCTACATAGATGTAACCAGTAAGCTAAAAGATCTCTTAAACTGAAAGGACGAACAGCCAGCCACTGTGAACAGGAATGCCGTCCTACCTTACAGGACAGACAGGTCAGTCAATATGTACCAGGCTCAGGGAACACCACAGGTGCTGAAATGTGCTACTAGATGAGCAGACAAAATTGCTACACATAAGATACTGACAGTATTGTGAACTTGAGACAGTCACCGGTTCACACACATTGACGTAAATTCTCGAGGTAGAATAATTGGTTAGCTATCATTAGACAATTTCAGCAAGACATCAATACTAAAAGTATACGGAGATTACATTAAGTCAGTTACTAACGTAAGTTTATATAATTTATTCCAATGGATGTAATACACGAATGTCGTTGTTTCCTAATTAATGTCTTCCATTGTTGAAGAACAGAGGACTGTCAGTAATGTAATGCTTTGTCTTTACTTATGAACTCTGGAATAAGTAAGTTTCTAGAATATGGACTCATAATCCAAAACTTAGGGCATGCAAAATAAAATAGAATTTGTGAAACATTGCAATCAGTGTGCTTTATTGTATCTGAAGGGCTTACTTCAGATCTAATAACTACCCACTTTATGCAGTCTGCAAAGAGGCGGCAGGTTGTGTTATAGACAATTTACATAAAAGCGCAGCAATAAAACCTTGTAACGATACGTGGTGGTGAAAAATATTCTCTTCCGGAGGAATATTCCGTAAAACTTAACTCTGGAGGAAAGGCTGGGTGGAATTGTGAAAAGTAAGAGCAGTTATTCGGTCAGAAGTTGAAATATTGTGACATAAAACACTAAATATTCAACAAGTAGTAATCCATGAAAAAGAATAATGTGTTTAATCAGATCGTCATTTTACCGTTCTAATGTGAAAGTAAAAAGACGGGTTTTAAATAAACAGAAAGTACAATCCGCTAGAGGTCAGATATGTCTCAATTACATGGAGATTAGAAAGAACGAATTCAGAAGGTAGTTTGCTAGAGAGGTTTCGTACTTTTATTACTTGAAATAAATCTTCGCTGCAGAACGACATGTTCAGAATTACATCTGATATAGATGACAGAAAGCATAAGGTTTTTAAATCTGACAGGAACATGTCATAACTACTGAAGATGGAGAGCATGGATATTACAGTAGCTGCAATCGAATACTTCTTCAGTCACTTCGAATATTATTTACAAACCATAAGGTGTTCCGTACTCGCATATTAATTCCACAGGGTTAAAAGTATTTTTCCTAACAATGCCGTACAATTGTTACACCAGACAGGTATTAGGATGGATGGAAGATTTGAATTTTGAAAGGAACTAAACTACAGTTGTTGTCATTCTCAAGATATAAGCCTTAATTATATGTAGAATCACAGAGTATATTATCACTCATGGTATTCCTATTAAATTCAAATATTAGTAATTTAAGGGTTGGCCACGCGGGAGTAGCCGAGGGGTCTGGAGCGCCACGTTTCTGATCGCGCGGCCTCGAATCCTCCCTCGGGCATGCATGTTTGTGCTGTCTTTAGTATAAATTAATTCATAAGTAGTTTGTTAGTTTTGGGACTGATGTCCCCGCAGTTAAGTTCCATTACCTTTACAGACATTTGAACATTTGAATTTAAGAGCCAAGTAAGATACCATCACCATTTTTTTTTTTTTTTTTTTTTTTTTTTTTTTTTTTTTTGCTTCTTATACATTAAGTTACCGTAGCGAAGTGTGTAAATGAGACTCAGGACAATCAGAACGAAAACGTACCATTTGTG
The DNA here is from genome assembly GCA_026315105.1 of Locusta migratoria. Lineage (NCBI taxonomy): Eukaryota > Metazoa > Arthropoda > Insecta > Orthoptera > Acrididae > Locusta > Locusta migratoria. The sequence goes on from CM048747.1 coordinate 475,369,452, forward strand.
GTTCGCTTATGAAATTACAATATTGGGACATTACAATGCTTGAAACTTGTATTTTGCGCAGCACGTAAAATAAGTGTATGAATAAAATTAATTGGCCGTAGTTGGGAGAGATACGTCAATCCTGCAAAATGATGAAGGTTTTTGCACCCAAAACATGTATAAATACTGAACTATTAACAGCTGTGTCATGAACACTCCGAAGGACACTTGCATTTGATCTACGTGATCTAACTAAATTTTGGTCTTTTTGGTTTTTCTTTCCATTCATTCTGTTTTATGGGATATACATAGAGAACTAGTGTGGACCGTGTTAACTGACCTGTAACCCTGTGCTTTATTGATATGATTACATTACAGAAATAATCGAGTTCGTCACATGTTGTAAACGTTACCAGAATTTTGAGACATATGAAAAAAAAAAAAAAAAAAAAAAAAAAAAAAAAAAAAAAAAAAAGATAAAATATATCAACTGATAGCATGGAACTACAGGTCACATCTCGCTCCCACTGAAACCCATGAGGCACCACGCTTCATCCACATCCGTCAGTTTTTGTGTGAATTTTAGCTGGGTACATTACTTAAAGTCCATCTCAGCCCACGTAATCGAAGAACATAGGAGAATCACGGTAAAATTGTAAAAAAACTGTGTGTCTGTGCTCTCCTCGTTACACACTGCATGTCGACCGTTAACGGTCAGCACCGGGAAACACTGACAGTTTGCGTGATTTTAGATCTATGTTACACATTTAGTGGACTTAATAACCTAATTTAAACCTGTGAAATCAATTTTATAGTAATTTGTGACGAATATTATTATTAAAACTAATTGTTACTTTGGTCCAATAATTCTTTGTCCGTATTCACCGAAATAAGAGTTTGGTGATCATTCAGCTGACTTCACATAAATCATTAATGCAATGGTTAGTCAGTAAAATGATAAGATAGTATATTTATGGATTCTGACGTATTTTCCTGGGCAATAATTCCGTCTTTAATATTAGAAATACGGAAAATGTGATTTTATTCTATAAATATAATTTTTTTTTAACTAATGGACCTGCAATGCAGAAAATTTCTCTTAAACGCATTATTTAAATGTACTAATGGACTGCTGTTTTCCACGTTTTTATTATATTGTCATGGATCCATTTCAGGTAATGTGTCATTTTCAGACTATCTGCGAAAAATACACAAAATAATGTATAACACTTATCGTTTTGTTTTTATGTAGAACTTTTATTGATAGACTTGTATTTCGAAAGACACATTTAGTATTTATGCTACATTAGTGGGTAATGTCAAGCTTTCATATGGCTGAGGCTATGGTTTGATACTTATGTTCCATAACACTTTAGTTGTCATTTTCTTAATGGATCTGAGCGCTTGCTGTTTTGACAGTTGCAGGGTTACAGCTGCTACGGTAATTTTTGTTATTTTAGATTTCGTGTTTGATGTAACTGTAATATATATCTGTGATTTCTGGATTGTTATGTTTATTCATTATCCGTGGTAAACGTAGTGTTATAACAGTTAGTCAAAGATTCTACATCGCTGTGATTGCTATGGCATGTTTCGTTATTACTTACAAATGTTATGCATGATCTGTGAATGGTCCACAGACATATATTACTACACTGGCAAACTTGCGTTGTGACTGAAACCTGATGCTGCCATCTTGCGTCACCTCACATCAAAAACTTTCCTTACGGTACTACTATGATCTTCTGATACCATATGACATTATAATCTTCACTAGTTGGTTTTAACACGATTTACATTTGAGCAAATACTTCCGTAATAGTTGAATTTAACACATTGTCGAATCGTATTATAAGAAGTACGTGTTAGGTACGGTTAAATTTTACTTACCGTCCTGCTGGCATCGCGTGATTATATTGTCAGTCATGTGACGTCACCCTGTCAACCGTAGCGGAGGAACAGCATTATTAATTTAGTTCCTCATCTGTATCAAATGTTAATTTCTAAGGATATCAACATTTTGACGAGGGTTTCCTACTGTTTTGTTAATGTTGCCAACATAGTCATACGAGGCCGCCGAAAGATAGGTAAAATTTTAGAGTTACGTACCGTTAAAGTAGACTATAACGTAGTTAGCTGAAAACACAAAGAAAAATAAAGACATGTGTTATCAACGACAAACAGCACAATTATAACGGTCATAGTATTAAAATAACAGCGAAAGTTGATCGAAACTGGTAACATATTGATAAATGCGACCTGACTCATAACCGTACCGTATGTGTCACAGCAGACTGTAGATTTCGTAAGAACCCTCAAAAGAAGAAGGATAAGTGTTATCCACGATAAACAACACTTTTATAATGAGCATACTACTGAAAGAAAATCCGAAGTAGAATGATATTGTTAAGAGATTAATAACAGCAAATCAGTGCAACTCATTACTATATGTGTATAATATTACTCCATCTGAAAAAATAATAGCCAAATAATTGTTCATTACTAAAAGTTTACGAATTATGTGGAAAATTTTTATTCCCGCCTCGATTCACCCTGAGCCGTGGTGATCATTTTTAAGGTCGCTGAACAATGTACATGGGTTATTATCATTTAATCTCGTGCGCTTATGGATCTAATGCTGAAATTTCGCCCAGTTTGTCCTGTATACAGTCTGTAGCAGTCTTGACATCCAATTTTGTAAATGCCTGGATTTGTATATATTGGTAATTTAGTTTTACCTGAGTGAAGTCTACGGCGAATATTGTTATTAGTTCTGTATGCAAATCGCATATTTGTGTTTGTCATTAATGTGCTAAATGTTTGATAAATTTCCTCAATACTTTGTTGGTATTCATGTGGGTTTAGTATTTTCTGGTGTTCCTGGAGATAATTTTGTATCATTGAGTAATCTGGTTGTCTAGGTGTAGTGTTTCTTTCGTATATTTGCAATAAAATGTGTTGAAAACCGTTCTGTTGTGCTATAATAATATCGTAATGTATCAATTCCCTATTGTTCAGCAACTTAGTTAAATGGTACATTTTGAAATCTTTTAGTCATGGTATGAAAGTAAGATCTTTTGTTGTCCTTTTTCCACATTAAAATGTGTTTGAGAAATCGAGACGTTTTACAACCTATGTTATTTCCAGAACCAAAAAACTCTCTGTTCGGTGGAATTAATGACTTCAGACTCCGCTTTCTGCACACTAGCAGTCTTTTGCGCTGCAGAGGTACAACCGAATGCTCGGAGCTGCAGCTCATGATGCGGTTATCGGTACATCTATCGGCAGCTTTCTGAACTATTTCGACGTAATTTTTAACTTCTGCAGACAATTATTACAACGTCACATCACAAATCGTTTCTTATGTACATTTCTATCGATCTTAATTTCCGAGATTTTGAACTCAGGGACCCCCTCGGTGGAGACTCTGTATTTTCCTGTGTCATCTCACTCAAATATATTCACTTTCACTGGACAATTTAATTTCGCTTCCAAATTAAATAGATTACCGTCCTCTTAAGGAACACCTTGACCTCTTTGCCAGATGGTGTAACCAGTGGCTCCTTTCTATAAATCCCAACAAGGCCCTGGAGATCGTTACTGGTCGGACAGCTTCTTCCTTCTGTCCCCCCAATTTCTACATCACCCTCTTCAGTAGCCCCATCCACCTTACAGCCACCCAAAATTACCTAGGCCTAACTAGAGATCGTACCCTCTTCTGGACTTCTCACCGCCGCACCATCCACTCCCGCCTTCGCCTCCTCCTTGATCGAACCTGGGGTTTACACCCTTCGACCGTCCTTCTCACCTACAAATCCATCATCCGCCTGCTCTTCTGTATAGCCTTTAGTGCTTAGCTCACCGCTCCTTCTACTTCGAGATCCTGGAGCGCATTGCCCTCTGCCTCGCCTTCCACATTCCATTTCATTTTCCCTCTCACACACAGATCCTTTACGGCCTCATTCCTTTCCTCCACCTCGACACGTTCATTTTATATCTCCGCCTGCATTATCTGTCCTACAGGTTAGACCTACCCTATCTTCTAGTCCATTCCCTCCTCTCTACATCCGGTCTGTTTCACACTCACTGTGTCTCACCCCCCCCCCCCCCGTCCAACGCCATTCACATGGTCACTCCACAGATCCATTCCTATGGAATTTCCGCATCCACCCCCCCCCCTCTCAGATAATGCCCTCTATACCGGTATTTACGCCTCCTGTCTGCTGTGATACTCCTCCACCTTCCCTCTTCTCATGCTCCCACCCCTGCTCTCCCCCCCCCCCCCCAATGATCTCATCAACTTCTGTGAATAGCCTACCTGCAGCTGACACCTGTTGACCTTTTTATGCCATCAATGTAGACGTGTTCATACTTTTTTATGTATTAAATAATATATTACTGTTTCAACCCTGTCACCATGAAAATTTCAATTATGTTTTGTTTTTTCCACCATTCCATTATTTTTGTGCATTCCATTTTAATGGTTGTTCTTTATCTCTAGGCTGAGAAGCACCTGCATCTGCGGACAGCCTTCAACTATTAGGGGAATTTAAATTACAATAAAGAGAAGGAAATTGGACTTATTCTAGTTTCTTATATTCAATGGCGCCGATATTCGTGGGTAAATTTAGTTCCACCTTCATACCGAATTTTGTTGTTGATTTATTACTGCCATATTATAACAATCATCAAAAACAGAAATAATTTTTCTGACATAATAATGAAACACACAAATGATGAACTGTGAGTAGGAACAAAGATAGTAATTTATGTAATAATTTGTAGATGCTAAGGAAATCCTCCGTGAATAAACTGACTGATCAATATCTGTTACGACAACACTAGACTGTGCGAACTTCGCTTCTTGAGCAATGTACTATTTTAACCTATTGTGTATATATTTATCAGTTAGTTAGTAGTAAGACGTTGATTGAAGCATATCGCGTTCGGGAGACACTGAATGGGTCCTCAGTAAGACTTTCAATAACTTTATGTACTATTATTAATACTTATTATCCCTCCTGCTCCAGTATATTTATCCAGTGAAAACATTTGCACGAAGTTATTCCATAGATTCTTGGTACGCATCAGGTAGAGCATGCGTACGCCTACATGTTTCATACATTTATCCAGTTTTTCCATTAAATAAACCTCGTTGCAAGTTTACATCGCTAACTTCGAATGTTGCACCCGAGTAACTGAAACCCGGTAAACGCGGATTTTAATTTTTTCCAATTTTTAATTATTTTCTCCTTCAATTGCCTTTATGTGGCACTATGAGTTTTCTGTGTTTATCTGTTATTAATTGGGGAGGTAGTTTGTACCAAAAATATCGTATCAAGGAGACTGATACCTTTGCTGAAAAACAGTCTTTATCTTTGAAAATAGTACCAGTGTTGCCCTATAAATTTATCACGATAGAATTCTTTATGAAAATTCGATAGATAATTGTGTACCATCACACAGAGTATGGATATAACAATGACGCCTACCATACTTTGAGTTACTTAGTGTCCATTATTTGTAGTAGGTGAAGGTTTTGAATATATTGTGTTCAGCTTGTCCATATAATGATGAGAAATCAAATGTATGAACGCTTTACTTATATAAAATTGATTGAAAACGGAAGTCCAAGTGTGTCTATGATCTTATTGCTCTCTTGTAAATGATAATTGATTTTATTCACCCTAAATCCTTGTAAGTTTCTGCTTAACAATGAAAAAACTAACTCCTTTTTTATTAGTATAAACATTGACAGGGTGTGTAGCATTTCAGTAAGAAAACTACCTTAATTATTTAAATAGCTGCAAGATGTACGAGCAATTAAATCTATATATAACTGCAAATCTAAACATTATTTTCACTAAAGTCCGATGTATATCAACATATCTATTTCAAAAATAGTCGAGCTTCAATAAATCATAAGAAAATTGGCAGGGAAGTAATTTATGTACGCTACACTGGATGGGTTTGACTTTAAGGTATTAATTGTATTTCCTTTACATTAACGTTTCCACAGTACATGAAAAATTTCTTCTTTAATTTGATTTAATTTGTCAATACAAATATTGAAGCAAGACGTGTTACATAAATTCCACAGTTTAAAAAATCCCGTTAGTTAACAAAAGGATAAAAACCAGGAGCACAAAACGAGTTGAGCTGCCCTTTTTGTTGACAATAGCTGGCTGAGTAGTTCTACGAAGCGAAAAGCTGTCATACATTGTCAGCAAGACATCTTAATTCAGTCTGAAACATGTGATCAAGATAAAACCCTGAAGCAGGTAATGGCAAAACGAAAAATCAAGAATTCTCAGTTTCGAAGTTCTGGAGCCAACACTTAACGCGCCTTCTAGGAGACCACATATAACTACGCTAACTTACTGAACATCTCTGAGAGTCATGTCATTCTTACCAACCAACGAATACGTATAATTCATGAAAATGCGATCGAAATCTGTTTCAAGTATCCTCCGCTCCTCTCTGTTCATCTCCTCATACCTATTCCTTCTATCCCTCTCCCGCTTTCTTCCCTTTCAGGACCGCTTTGATTTATCCATCTTCTCTTGCTGTAACCACAATGATTTTCTGTGTGATGCTGAGTTCCTTCCATAACATACCACTTGATTAAAGTAATTCATTGTGTTTGCATGTCCTTGGAAGGAAATTCTTGTTTTATATTTGAATGTTAAATTCAATTACGTTGTTATTGTCTCTTATTCTGCACACTTTTTTCGAGCCATGAATGTGCGCGTCTCTTGTATGCTCTGATTTTGTGTGGCTGCATAATTGATAAATCACTCTTCGCATTATCTTATGTCTGACAGAGCTTTTGTTTGTACTTGATTTTTAGCGGAAGAGTGTGCATTTACCAGACTTATGTTACGTAACTTTATTACAATCCATGGAATATACATTCCAAGAATAAGATTTGTTTGTTTGTCAAGGTTTTCCTGTTGGGCAAAAATGAATTTCGCACCAATTGTTGTACAATTAATAATCTTTCCATTCCAGCCAGTATAGAAAATGTGATGTAGTAATAATAAAATTGTACAGCTTATGACATAAGAATTATCTTTTCCCCGTATTTATCGGTAGTGGACTACCTCTTTGAAGATATATATTCCATTCCGAACGTTATATAATATATTACACTGCAAAAAAGCATGTGACTCCATACCTCTTATACGGTCAGAGAGAAAACCACACACGGCACAATCGATTCAGTCCCTGCTTGGGAATGCAGGCCTCGCCTCGCGGCCACACGCCTTATTTTCGCGGTGGGACGGAGGTTCAGAACTCGTTAGAAGTTGCAACTTGTCCGGAAAAATCTCTGCCCTGGGGCCACGCACGGCTGCGTGCGATGGATCGCAAAACGCAGTGAAACAACTAAACTCTAAATATGAACCAGTAAATGTCTCATGCAATACAACACATAACTTTATAATTAATTCAGCATTAAACTTCTCTATAGTAACAAAAATAATAGGTTTTTTTTTTAATTTTCGCGCATTTATTTCAGAATTTATCACTGTATGGAAAAAAATACAAATCTTGAAACTGTGTCATATTTTACAGCCCAAATATTATGTTACATAACAACAATATAACACATTAGTTTTACTTGTTAATATTTGTAGCAATACTTCAAAAATGGATTCAGTTTGTTTCATTAGGTTAATTATTAGTTTAATTAATCTATAAGTCTTCTAAGGACATACAGGTAGATTAGTACGTGCCTCTACATTCAAAGTACGCAAATCTTCAAATTTATCACACGATATTTTGCACTATTTTCACTCACTCACTCATCCTAATCTTCATCATGTCTTAGATACGACAGACGGCATGATTCATCATAAACTCGATACTCTCTTCTGTAGATTTTTTCGAAGGAGAATAAACCTTATTAATTGACAAGATAATTGAGTATTTTTTGCATCACAGAAACTGTATTTAACATTAGTTTAAATAATGCATTAAATAGTAGTTGGGTCGTAGTTCCTTTCTCTTACTGATTTTGGGCAGTTATTGCCCTTCCTCAGGTATACAACTGTGTAAATTATTTTCGATCTGAACATGATGGAATGACACTATCCATCAAGTGGCGAGATTATGCAAGATATGGTGAGATTTTAGCATTATTTCTGCACTTGATGTTTAGTCTCATTCCATCATGTTAATATGGAACATATAGGACACAATTATAGACCTGCATAAGGGTAATAATTGTCCGAAATGGGTCGAAAATAAAACCTAGAGCTTATTTAAACTAATGAAAAATTAATGTTACCTAGCATAATCACACTTGTAAAATTACCACTCCATATGAGTGTTCTCACTTGCACCATGTGGACCAATTTGTTTATAACCTCATCAAATATAGAGTAATCTCCATATTTCTAAAAGCATACTTTTAAGAAGCATTTCATAATCCACACTTACAAATTTTGAATACAACAAACAGAGACAACTTTGCTGAAAAGGTAAATTTACTTCATTAGTGTAACTGTTGTGCTCTGCCATAGGAACTGTTCGAGTGATACAAAGACAAGTGCTACTGCCAATCGTATCTCCCAGTCCGTCTCTAATTACCACGCTGTCGACGGGACCTGAAACCCTAAGCTTCTTTCCCGTTTTTTCTTCGTTTCTCCTTTCAGACGTACAGTAACGTTTACCTGCTGCTCTGATATCCCTGGCAAGGTATCGGACTACTTCTCTCTGCAAGTGTTTCGTCGCCTAATTGACAACTTGAAAGTAGACTGTTATAATAAGCAAGATTTCGGGCAGTTGAGATCTGCAAAAGTAAGTTAAAACGCTCACTGCTCCTCTAAATCACTTTATGAGTGGCCACAGTAAACGTGCAACAGAAATTTATCTGACTGCTCACTCCTTAAGGGAACATACAACGTTTTAAGAAACGCTAAAGAACACGACCACCTCGCCACGGTGCCAAGTAAGCTTGTCTCTGGCTAGCCAGCAGACGCCAGCGCAGACGACAAACGAAGTTCTTAACTACAGCAAAACGAGACCTAAAGCGGGAGACGGCGACTGTAAGCCATTGCGTAGCAGTCAGTCAATATTAAAAACCACCCTCCATATTCACATGAACATACAAGTTCAATCACACGGGTGGAAACATATATAATTATGAGGCATTGACCATGATAAAAATATTAAAGTTATTAACACACAATTAGCTAACATTAATGGTGCAAAAACATTTTAGGTTAATGATAAATCAAAATGGAACACGACCACACATTCAGTGGACGTGTTTCAAGTTACAATGAATTCAGTGGATCCATTCGTCCTTCTTTCCTTATGATGACGATGTTTTCGTGGTGACTCAACACGCCTTATAAGCTCCTGGGCGCTTTGTGATACATATAAACACTATACACCCGAACATCCATATTACTGTTGGGATGGAGAAGGACATGAGGCTGGCTTTTAAGTATTTAGTGTGGCTCGGATGATGGTCTCGGCAATTCCGTGTACCGCAAACAAACTTATACTGATTTGTGCCTCTTTTTTCAGTGCTTATGGAATATCTCCCCAATTGTGCGTTTGGATTCACGATTTCCTATCAGAAAGAACACAGTTCGTTGTAATTGACGGTAAGTCATCGAGTAAAACATTACTGATATATGGCGTTCCACAGGGAAGCGTTATAGGTCCCCTACTCTTCCTCGTGTTTGTAAACGATTTAGGAGACAATCTGAATAGCTCCCTTAGATTGTTCGCGGATGATGCTGTCGTTTATCGGTTAGTGAAGTCAACAGAGGATCAAAAGCAACTGCAAAGCGATTTAGACAATTTCTGCATGGTGCGAAAATTGGCAATTAACACTAAATAAAGAAAAGTGTGATGTAATACACATGACCACTAAAAGAAATCCGCTGAACTTCAGTTATGCGATAAATCAGTCAAACCTTAAGGTCGTAGATTCTACCAAATACCTAGGAGTTACAATTACGAACAACTTTGACTGGAGAGAACACATAGAAAATATTGTGGGGAAGGCGATCCAAAGGCTACGTTTCATCGGCAGAACGCTTCGAAGATGCACCAGCTGTACTAAAGAGACTGGCTACATCACACTTGTGGGTCCTCTCCTGGAGTAATGTTGCCCCTTGTGGGACCCTCACCAGGTGGGACTGACGGAAGACATTGAGACGGTTCAGAGAAGGGCAGCTCGTGTTGTTCTATCACGTTATGGGGGGGAAAGCGTCACGGAAATGTTGCACGAATTTATTGGGGTGGAAATCATTAAAAGAAAGACGTTATTCATTGCGGCGTGATCTGTTTGCGAAGTTTCAATCACCGACTTTTACTTCTGAATGTGAAAATATTTTGCTAGCACCCACCTACTTAGGGAAACATGACTATCCCAATAAAATAAGAGAAATCAGATCGAAAACAGAACGATGTAGGTGTTCTTTCTTCCCGCGCGCTATTAGGGAATGGAACGGTAGAGAAAAGTTATGAAAGTGGTTAATGAATCCTCTGCCAGGCACTTGAATGTGATTTGCAGAGTATCTATGTAGATGTAGATATGTAGATGTTTCCGTTACTCAGTTCTGATGAGAGCCGTTCTGAACACATTACTATGTAGAGATAAAGCAAATTCTGACAAGGTGCACTTTCCGAAGTTCATCATGTGAAGTAGAGGGTGTCCACATATTCAATATTCTGTACAAATAGAAGCACGGGGCAGTGTGACTGTTGATTTGAAATGAACATACTTGATGATGGGGGAAACACAATGGCATACAAAAATGAAATTGAAAACATATGATTCCTAACTTTATCAATCGATGGCGCTGTAAACGGCATAAGGAAAATGGATCTCTAGAAATGACATTTACGTCATGGACAACTTGTGGTGCTATTAGTGGAACGCCCATCCACCACATCCAGGTCGTCTCACATCGGGTGAGGAAATATGGCACGTGATGGTTAGGTTTTTAACTGTCCAATGGCCAAGAACCGCAGAAAAATTACGTAAAGTACGCAAAAGTACGTGCTTTGGTATCTGTATTTCTGCCAAGAGCCTTAGGAAAAGCAAGGAATTTAAAACGTGTTAATTATCACGGGACGTGAGCAAGTCACTTTGAATATGCTGTCCACAATTCACTGCTAGACGTCGAAACTGATAAGCAGCGTGATCTATAACAGAAGGCAGTATCAGGGGTTAAGGTGTGAATATGTTCCCTCTTAAATGCTTCAGTTTAGCTGAATTCGCTACGTGGCAACTGAACACAGTACTTTTCAAATAACCCCACAGCCAGAAGTCACAAGGCTAAACAAAAATGACAGCTGATAATTCAGTCATTTGCAATGTGTGAAGGTGCACCATTACATGAAACCGATACTATCCATACACGCTGCTAAAGGCTATCAATAACATGATTGCAAAGATTTTTTATACCAGTTGTCAGTGACGTTTCAGGTAACTGGAACTGCTGGAGTCATATCATCGAAAACAAGTGGTCCCTATGATAAAGGTTGCTGCGAGTCTGTACCACAATTACCTTTGCAGAATGAAGCGACGCTGCTTCGTATGCGACTGGATTTTGCGTTGACCGTATCGTGAAATTATTTGTAGTAACGTAGCCTTTAAGCTGGAAATGAGTTTCATAATTGCAGAAAAAGTTCAGACGCCAATCGTTATCCACTTTCATACGTGCAAGTAATTGTAGTGCTAAAATGTCTTTGGCTGGCAGGTAAGCAACAGGCAACCCCTGCAGATGAGTAATTTCATGCGGATGGAAATACAGAACATTTTATGTAATGTCATGTCAAAGTATGGTTAAACGATACATAACTGCGATGTTAGCTATGAAATTGACAGGAACACAGATTAAACGTCAACGCGTCCCTCATTGCAACTGTGAGGGCCAATTTGAGAATATTTGTTGTGCAAGTGGTGAATAATGGCTCGGTAACAATCCATATGGCTGATGACAGACCATGACGAGAATCAAGCTTATCTACGTGAACGATCCGAAAACAAAGTGAACATCGACGACACTTTTACCAAAATGCGTAGTGCTGGCGTAGTACTGCACGCAATAATACTATCTGCGAAGTTGAGGTTATCAAAATCTGCAACCAACCGACATAGGAGCCTGGCTGTGGTTCTGTTTATAAAGTCTGCCACTGCATGATAACATCCGTCTGTTGTTGACGTGTACACACATCAGAAAAGTGTTATATCACCTTGGTTACAAGATCTCTTCAACACTGACTTCGAATGTTTATATTGCATCAAGAACACAGATCATTACATTGTCCATAGATGTCACTCAATCCGCATAAGTATGTAAAGAACCACGCATGAGCATTGCGAATTGTGCGGAGTGAATAAGACAACCGATCCGTCCCAAACACCACAAAGAGAGAACACTGCTTGTGTTGACTGTAGTTTTGTCATGCCAGAAAGTTTAATTCCGATGTTTCCCTACTGTTTCTTTGCGTCAGGATGAAATCCCATCAGGGGATGTGTTTTGACGTATCGTAGTGAACTAAAGTGATGTTGATGCTACAAAGCAAATGGTCGTCGTGTTTTGACTCCATCTGTACCTAAATGGCTGCATGAACTTCCCTCCCGACATCCGTGGCGAGCTCGAGTTTCTACAGCACCATTCAGCGCCATACCAAAGGGTTCAAAATAATGCTGGACGGACACGACATAAATGGTATCAAGAGACTCGCATCTGCTTACAACCAGACAATGGTAGGAGACGGTGTTGGAGGCTGCTTAGTCAGTCCAAAAGTCTTAGACACACCATCCAGCAAGTGTAGCAAGCCACAGCGTAGCTTAACCTTGCACTCAAATCTAAATAGCACCAACAGTTCCAGTAATTTACCATTTTCAGTATTTATAGGTTAACCTAATGGCTTATGTATAAACTGCTCTGCTCCATCCACTTGATGGTTCTCCATGTTAGCATGCCTTCGGTAGTGATTATTATTTGAGGAAAATTACTCCTACAACATAAATTGATTCATTTTGAGTGTCTGTTAATTAAATAAATATCGGTCTCAGGTTAGTGTCACAGATTTCGCATTTTATGGTTTAAATTGATACGTTAATTACACTCTCTTTCCTTGTGATGGTGACTGGCCAGTACGGCCAATGTGGCCGCGCCTCGGGCGTCGTGTGCCCTCATAACGACTGTGAGCTACACTCCCGATGGGGCAGCTCCATGCATTCATTTTCCCAACAGATTTTGTAAATTCTCTGTATACTCAAAATCTTGTTAATTCTTCCACATATTGTTGCACCTACATGGGAGGAAGCAAAAGAAGCATGTGAAACCAGTACCGAGAAACTGTAATGGTTACATGTGGACCTAATGGGTTGGAAAGAGTTAATTATTGTGCCCGTTGGACACTATAGACCGGCAGTACACCTGTGGATATTTTGATAATTATTGTTCAGATAATGACTTCTTTACTGACGACAGGTAGTTTGTTACTTTTGGTACTCCTGATCTTGTATTTAGCTGTCTGTCGTACATTCCGTTCTGACAATAGACCCAACACTCTTAACCTTAAATTGTTGCAGGAAATTGTTCACTTTTCCTCTTAATAAAACAAGCATTACCACATTCATTGTCATGCATAGTTCTTCCATTAATAACAAGTCTGAATGTGAAATACTTCTTTTCTACATGTTCCCTATAACAACTAACATTCACATAATTCAGAAACGACCCTTTCAGTACTGGTTTATAAAATAAAATATTACAGATTTCAGCCCTTTTGCAGAAACTACTTGAGTGTAGATCCATTGCATGTGTATAGTTTTGAATACTGTATGGTATTAGACGCGTTTTTGGTATCTCAAAGATAAGTTTCAAGCTGAAGGCATTATTTGCCATATATTTCTCTATATTTTCTTCACATGAACATCATCTCGAATAGTTCGTTACTCACAGCATTCGCTGCATTACATGATTTTGTAGAAAATATCTTTGGTACTGCACACATAATAAAATATTTCCATACCGTATACTCCTACCTAATCAGTGAATTTTTACGTCTTTGTGATCTTAAACTGAATATTAGTGCTATTATAATAAATTATATATTTATTCCTATCTTTATTAAATAATGTTCTACTATGACCATATTTGGTATTTATAAGTCTCCCTACGTCAGCCACCGAATAAAGGAAGCACGATTGTGCAGGTACGAAGGAGAGCAGCCAGTGGGACAGCAGAAACTAGAAACACTAGAGTAAATTAGAACGAGATAGATATTGCACAGAATTTATACAATACTTTTACATAGCTCAGTACTGCAGTATGCTGATACATAGTTGAGCTAGAGGCCTGCCTAGTGCCTATCCGATAGCCAAGTCTTCACTGGGGCCTATCTGATTCCGAAGTGTTAACTGGCTCCTATCTCAGTCCCAAGTGAAAGATGTGGTTCAGTGGTAGCCACGAGCGGAGTTGCAGCAGAGGGCACTCGTAGCTGTCGTCGTAAGAACGCCGCGCCGTGCGTGCAGGGCGGCGCGCGGCGAAAGTAGGTGGCGCGCACTTTGTACTTGTGCGACACCACACCCCTCCCCCCCAAACCGCCGCGCCGTCGTGGCGTAGGGCTGAGGGCCACGGCGACGGCACTGGGAGGAGGGCATGGGCGGGGGCGTTACTGGTGGGACGGGCGTCGTAGCTGAGGCTGGGATCGAGACGCCGCCCGCGCCCCGGTATACACCTTGCGATCCGCCGGGAAACCCGCCAAAACCAGCGGAAGGGCGCACTCTTCCGCCCAGATTGAGCAGGTCATCTTCTTCTGAGGTGCGTAGCCCAAGCTGGGGGGGCCCGCACCTCTCGGTGACGCTGTCAGCTGAGGCGGCGACGGAGGCGGTGGGGCCGACTGCGTAGGAGGCGCGTCGACATCCATCGGGATCTCGTAGCCCGGGGAAGCTGGGCCCGGCGGCGAGCGATGTGGCTGTGCTCCCTGGCGGCGAACTGGGTCTGGAATCAAGAAACCCGAGACAGGATCGCGCGGCCTGTGCAGGCGCAATTGGTTTGCGAGGCGCCGCAGCTCCGACCCTGTGGAAGAACGTACAACATACATATTGCGACCGAGCACGCGCTGAATGGTGCCCGGCATCCATCGTGTCTTGTTGCCAGCAAACACCCTGTACAGCACCGGCGTGGAAACCTGAAAACGCGTAGCGCCTTACGAACCGACTCAGTGCGTGGGAGGCTGCAGCAGGTGAAGGAGAGTGCGGTGACGGCGGCCATGTAGCAGCTCGGCAGGAGAGGGGCCGTGATGTGGCATGCGTAGATAGGAAAATTTGAAGAGCTTGTTGCCTGGAATGCTCACCTTTCATCTTTTCCATGTGAGACTTGAATGTTCGAACGAAACGTTCTGCTTCACCATTGGACTGAGGGTGAAAAGGTGCGGTGGTGATATGCTGAATGCCATTCACACGACAAAACTGTTGAAATTCCGCACTAACAAACTGAGGTCCATTGTCACTGACTATAGTTTCAGGCAAACCTTCGATGCAAAACACTGATGTTAAGGCACTGATTGTACTAGACGCCGTCGTTGAGTTCATGGCAATCACAAAAGGAAACTTGCTGAAAGCGTCTACAACGATTAACCAGCACGTATTCCAGAATGGTCCGGCAAAGTCAATATGTAAACGCTGCCATGGTCCCTTGGGGTGTGACCAGTCTGAGAAACGTTGCGGAGGAGCCGCCTGATGCTCCGCACAAACCGTACACTGTGACGTCATACTCTCTATCTGGGCGTCCATACCAACCCCGGTACAATGATGTCTGGCCAGTTGCTTTGTCCTAACAATACCCCAATATCCTTGATGCAGGAGGCGTAACACTTCTCGTTGCAGGGATCGAGGAACAATAACTCTTGTTTGGTCGTTGTCCATATGTAACAACAGAACACCCTGACTTAAAGATAATGCATGACGTTGTGCAAAATAACGTCGAACCAGAGGCCACTCAATGTCTTTGGCTCTGGCAGGCCAACCAAAGCGAACAAAACGTGCTACCACACTGAGGTCTGCATCCGCAGCTGTTTCCTGTGCAACCCGACGAGAGTTCAAAGGGAAGTCTGCCACAGCAGAAGCATCTCTGGAGTCTATCTGACAACACGCCATTTCTGAAGAATCAAACGACACATCCTGGCCAACCGGAAGTCAGGAAAGTGTGTCCGCGTTGGCATGTTTAGTGGTAGGCGGGTACAAAATCTCATACTGATAATTAGACAATATCAGGGACCATCTCTGAAGCTTTTGTGCCGTTCGTGGCGGCATTGGCTTTGTGGGTGAGAACATCGACGTGAGAGGCTTGTGGTCTGTCAACAAATAGAATTTTCTGCCATAGAGATAATGATGAAACTTTGTGACGCTGTAAATGATTGCTAAGGCCTCCTTTTCTATCTGATTGTAATTCTGTTGCGTCGGCGTGAGCAACTTAGATGCATAGGCAATAGGTCGATCGTGAGATCTAATACGATGCGACAAAACTGCACCCAGACCGTACGACGAGGCATCAACTGCTAACACTACAGGCTTCTGTGGTTAAAAGGGAATCAAAACTGCATCACTGAGTAGTGCAGACTTTAATTTGTCAAAAGCAACTTGGCAATTTTTAGACCATTCAAAAGGAACATTCTTCCTACGTAAGTGATGCAGTGGAGCTGCAATCTGAGAGGCATTGGGAATAAATCTGAAATAATAGTTAAGCTTTCCCATTACTGCTTGCAATTCATGCACATTCTTAGGAGGAGGCAATTCTTTGATTGCTCGAAGATGTGACTGTAAGGGATGGATTCCTTGGGCATTAATCACATGGCCTAGGTACAGTATTTCAGTCTGAAAAAATGAACACTTTGCTTTATTGCAACGTAGACCTGCTGCAGTCAAAACTTTGAAAAAGCACTCCAGGTTTGCTAAATGTTCTTCAACTGTACGTCCGGATACCACAATGTCATCAAAATAGTTCGAGCAACACGGTACAGAATCTGTCAGCTGTTTCAAAAAGCGCTGGTAAATAGCGGGGGCGGAAGAACTGCCAAAGGGTAGGCGTTGAAATTGTGAGTATTAATAACGAAAAACTTTTGAGACTCGTCATCAATCGGAATCTGTAAGTATGCCTCTGCTAAATCAATCTTGGTAAAGAAACGAGAATGTCCTAATTTGTCCATTAGTTCGTCAGGTCTGGGCAGGGGATAAGTGTCTACAATTGTTTCACTGTTCACTGTTGATTTGAAGTCCGCACAGAGACGAAGTTTTCCTGACGGCTTGGGTATAATTACTAAAGGCGAGGCCCACTGACTCGCGAAAACAGGAGAAATCACCCCACTATCTTGCCAACGTTTAAGTTCTTCGGCAACTGTATCACGCATTACGATAGGCACTGGTCTAGCTTTACGAAATTTTGGAACTGCAGTTTCCTTCAAAGTTACATGTGCCACGAAGTCTTTTGCGCAATCTAGTTCCAGCGAAAACAAGTCACTGTATTTTTCACAAAATGCATTGATTTTGTCCTGAAGCACTACTGACGAAATTTGAAGCACATCTCTTTGAATTGATAAGCCAAACAAATCGAATGCATCTAGTCCAAAAATGTTCTGTGTAGATTTGGCCTGAAGAACTACAAAAGAAAGTGTTTTTGTTACACCTTGAAAAGAGGCAGGCAGGCTACACGTTCCTAGCACGGGAATATTTTGACCTGTGTACGCTGTTAACACTTGTTTAGACTGCGACAATTTTGGCGAACCCAGAAGTTCATAAGTGTCTTTATTCATTAATGTGACAGCGGAAACAGTATCAAGCTGAAATTGCACGGTCTTATTGTCTATGTAAAGAGTCACAAAAAGTTTTTGCTTGCGGCGCTCGACAGGTGCGCGAATGTGGGCAACGTCCAATACAGCTTGTTTGCTGCGCATGCGCGGGCCGCGTAGTGAAGTAAGCGGCGCAGACTCGGCGCGCAGCGGACTAACAACACTGTCACTAGATGGCACTACCGCCGGATCGGCGTCCGCGCAATGCGAGGCTGCTGCACTAAAATTGCTTTGGGTAGCTACTTCAAATCTACTGTCACTAGCTACACAGTACTGGGCACTATTACAATGAGAAGTTGTAGAAGGCACTAGGTTTACTACAGGATTGCACTGTACATAATCATTTTGCTTGTCCCGAACCATTTTCCGTTGCACAAAGTTACGCGCTCGTCGGCGCTTGCGGCGTGGCTCACTACATAGTTTTGCAGTAGGCGCAGAAGAACTTTCTTGCAATTGAGAACCAAGCAAAGCACTGTTGAATTCCACAGCGTCTATAAAATTGACAGCATGAACTGTTCGTGCACAAAGAGCTCCGGCTCGTAGCTCCTTGTGACCAAGGTTACAATTCCCTAGCGGGACTCACCCGTTCTTTGGTAGGGTATTTCTGTGCCAGGGGCCCGTTCACGTCGGATCACCCCGCGCACAGTAGGCCTTTCTCTTCTCTCCGCGCTCCCTCGTGCCGATAGACTGTAGGGACTCCCCTCTTCTTAAACACATCTTGCCTATCACAAAGAAGCAAAAGTTGTCGTTTTCCCTTCCTTAATAAATATCCTTCTGCTGGAAAGATGGCTAGTCTGCCCAGCAAAATCCCATACCGCACCAGAAGCCAGGCACAAGCGCCAGAAGGGACGGTGATGCCGAGTTCACCCCTCGCCATCACAATCTCGCTCGCAGCTCACCAAGAGCAGATGGCAAAGGCTATTGCGCAAGCAAGGGCCGAAGCCGCTGCCGAGGTGAGGGCCGAGATGGCGGGCACACAAAACAGCACACCTACACCGAACACACACACAAATGTCACATTTAACCTCGACTCCCCCGAAATCGGTCAACTTGTGATCGACGAGGACCAACAACACGAACACAGAGACGATGGGGACGGCCCGTGGCAGGTCGTCGGACGCAAACGGAGCAATAGTCTCCCACTCGCCACACAGACATGTGAGCTCACAGGCTCAAAAGGCAAGCGCCGCGCGCTCTTGCCAACACCCACCACCCTACCAATTAGCACACAAAACACAGGGAACAACAGAACCGCACCTGTGCTGGGAAACACTCAGCAAACAGCCACGCAGGTCACAACAACACGGACTGGATTCCCACCAGTCATCATTCAAAACTATGGCGACCTCAGTCGCCTAAACAAAGAGTTCGTAGACTTACATAAGCCTACCACATACCACACAAAACTCACGAGGGAACACGCTGCACTGTACGTGGATTCCAAAACAGATTACACCAATCTCCTGAGCTTCCTCAAAGCTAAGGAGATAGAACACCAAACGTACAGAACCGCGGACGAACGCACGCAGCTGTACGTTGTGAAGGGGGTGGACCCAAACACACCTGGCGACACCTTGAAAGAAGACATTCGTGACCTGGGCTTTGACTGTCTCAGAGCAAGCCGGATGACAGGTCAACGAACACACGCACCACTACCAAACTACCTTGTGGAGCTGGCCGACACAGCTCACTCCCGCGAGATCTCCCGTGAAATATTTCCTCCATATGGGAGTCAAGGTTGAACTCTTCGAACCACCTCGCGCCCCCCAACAATGTAAACGCTGCCAACGCTTTGGTCATTCGGCTGCTCGCTGCAGCCTGGCATATCGGTGCCGCAAATGCGGAGGCAGCCACTCAGCCCAACACTGTACACTGAGACAGTCAGACGCACGGAAATGCGCTAACTGTGGGCAGGCGCACGCGTCTACCTACAGAAGGTGCTCCGCCTACATCGCGGCCCTGATGCGAAAGACGCAGCAGCAAAATACAGTAGTACAAACCAAAACAGCTCCGAGACCCCACCGCGACCCGTGATGAATGGGATTTCATTCGCCGCAATGGCAAGCAGGCAGGGGAAGGCAACGGACGCGCAGGGCCCGACAAACGCACAAAACACATCCACAGCAACAGAAAAACAACCAACACAACAAACAATCCAAACACTGCAAACAACGCTACTCGCCCCAAACAACACGGAACCTACCCCCTCCACGTCGAGCTGTTACACGCACGACAAGATAAACGCACCTACACAAGGGAAACCAAAACCCCAGCGTAGGAGAAGGGGACCCAGAAAACAGAGAGGGAACACTACCACACCACAACAAAATAATCAGCAACAACGGAACACCAACTCTCCGGCACAAAACGTAACAAAGGAAACGAGAACACACGTTACACAACCCCTCACCACACCGGAAACACAGGCGCCAACAGAAGCTATACGTACAGCTGAAACACAAGCCAGCCCAAACACAACGCTAACACAAGCACAAACGGCCGCCAACTCGCCAACACAGGCCGACATACCCAACATCCCAACAACACCGGGAGGAATATTGCAGGCAGTGATGCAGGCACTATTCCCCCAACACACGACTCAGCAGATCTTTTCGAAGATCTGGGGAGCCGTCACCACACTGTTCACGCAGCTCATGACTGCCGAAACCGGCCAGTACTGGACTGTCATACAAACAGCGATCACAAACCTGTTTACTCCCATACATGGATAACACGCCACACCCGCCCCCCCCCCCCCCCACATAAACAACGTAACACTATCACAGATCCTGTTCTGGAATGCAGACGGGATCACCAACAAAAGGGCACAATTTGCCGCGCTCCTTGAGGCAAAGGGGATACTGATTGCCCTTGTGAACGAGACTAAACTCAAATCTCACAACAGACTAAACTTTACTGGCTACTGCGTCTATCGTACCGACCGAGCGGACGGCAGAGAAGGAGGCGGAACAGCAATCATCATACACAATGACATTGAACACACAAATATCCAGCTCCCTGCACTTGAAAGATTAGAGGCCACGGCCGTCAGGGTCAAGTTCAACGGAGCATACACTGCACTGGTGTCGCTCTACAACGCTCCTGGTAACATTGTAACACGCGACATCAGCACAGTACTCAACATTGCACCGCGAGTCATCGCCGCTGGAGATCTGAACGCAAAACACCGCGACTGGAACTCAATCAGACAAAATCGCAACGGCAAAAAACTGTACGAACACTCACTAGGCAGAAACTACATCACACTTGCACCGGTTGAACCGACTTATATTCCTTACCAAAGGAATCAAAGGCCAGACGTGATAGACATGGCTCTCATCAAGGGCATAACAGTTACCCTCAACCTTGAGGTTGTAAACGATCTGCCTTCCAACCACACCCCCGTTATACTTCACACGGAAGAAACACTGCAGTACAATGAACCACGCAGGATACTAAATTACAAGCGCGCAAATTGGGCTCTGTTCAAGGAAACGCTTGATAATCGTATTCCTGATACTCACGAGATTACACAAACAGAACAAATTGATGAAGCTGTTGAAGTCCTCACAACTGCTGTCCAAGACGCAATAGCCGAATCCATACCATTACGTGCCACACAACAACACTCAGCGGCCCTGCCCCAGGAAATCCTGGGCCTTATCTCAATGAGAAACCGACTCAGGAGATACTGGCAGCGTACCAGGCGTCCGGTGTATAAATCACGTCAACAGGCTACAGGGTATCATACGGGGTAAAATAACAACATTAAAAACGACACAATGGGACCAGAAACTCGCTGGACTTGATACCACACGTCCTGGAGTGTGGGCTCTGGCCAGACACTTCACCAGGGAGAAACTCTACACGCCTACCTTACAGGGACCAAACGGCCCAGCATACTCAGCGGAAGAGAAAGCTGAGCTAATGGCCCAAACACTAGCAGCGTCATTCACACCGAACCTGGCTCCTTCCGACCCAGTGTTCACACTAGAGACGGACCAGGCGATCACACGCTTCATGGCCCAGCCTCCGCGCAACGAAATTAGACGTACTAGCACACATGAAATCACATGGGCCATCAAGCACACCACAGCCAGAAAAGCGCCTGGCCATGATGGCATTCAAAACCGGGTTCTCCAGGAGTTCACGGATAGAGCAGTAGAGTACCTGACACACATCACAAATGCCATCCTGCAACACCAACACTTCCCTGCCTTTTGGAAGGCGGCCAAGGTCCTGATGTTCAGGAAGCCAGGGAAAGACAACTCCCTCCCACAAAATTACCGACCCATCAGTCTGCTGAGCTCGCTCAGTAAGATAGTTGAGAAGGTAATACTTAAACGTCTCACTCGGCACTGCATCACCAATGACACCCTAAGACCGGAGCAATTCGGATTTAGGAATCACCACTCCACACCACAACAACTCCTCCGCGTAGTTGAACACATAACAGACGGCTACAACAAAAACAAAGCCACTGGGGCGGTGTTCCTGGACATCGAAAAAGCTTTCGATCGTCTCTGGCACAACGGCCTTATACGCAAACTTAACGACGCCGCGTTTCCCGACGGACTCGTGCATCTCATACACTCATATCTCACCAACAGAAGCTTCAACACTGACGTGCAGGGCAAACAGTCTACACGACATGGTATCCAAGCCGGAGTACCCCAAGGCAGCATCCTGGGGCCCCTCTTGTTTAACCTATACATTAATGATTTTCCATCCACACATAACACGATGACTGCAATCTATGCAGATGACACCGCCATCATGGCGCAAGATTGGAAGCCATCAAACATTAACTCACGCCTACAGACAGCACTTAGAACTGCCGAACCTTGGTTGGAGAAATGGCGTGTTAAAGTCAACGTCGACAAGTGTGAGGCAGTTCTGTTCACACGCAGATCGAAACACCTGCGCAAACACCAACACTGTAGACCAATTACTCTACATACACGCCCAATACGCTTCCGTGAGAAAGTCAAATACCTTGGTGTCTGGCTGGACCGGAAACTCATATGGGGGGACCACATACAACACATGACCAACAGAGCAAACGCGAGGCTCAAACAACTCTACCCGATGCTCAACAGGGAAAGCAAACCGAATAGCCGGGTGTCGAGGAACCTCTACATGACACATATTAGACCTCTGATGACGTACGGTGCTCCGTGCTGGGCATACGCGGCGCCAACACGGCTGCGCCGCCTGCAGCTCATACAGAACAAGGTACTACGCATCATTAGCAACGCTCCACGATACACACGCACCGTGGACCTTCACAATGAATACCGCCTAGAGCGCCTCTCGGTGGTATTCAAGAAACTCGCCACACGACTATACAGAAACTCGAGACACTCGAACAACCCCTTCATCCTACGCTTGGGGAACTACGATCACAACCATAGGTGGAAACATAATCGCCCAAAAACACTTCTCCTTAGAGACTAACCACCTACGGCCGTAGGGAACACCAACTCACAAACACGATGAACATGGCAAACCCCTGCAAAACAGCAATCTGACTGGCAATGCCAGCTGAGCCCACAGCCTACCTACAGGCAAGGCAGGGAAACCATTTTCATCGCACTAAACACAAACAAACCTAAACAGTCCCGCACACTTAGCCAGTTCTATGACCGAACTGCCTAACTACCTTGACAGACTTGGCTATGTTACAGGTATTCTGCCACAGCCGACCCAGGAGGCATCATTGGAGCTCAGCTGCAGCAGAACCTCGCATCAAAACGGACTGATTCTTTATGACGAACCTAGCAAAGTTAATGGTACTGAGAAAACACCCATCACTAACATTACCAACCCTTGCATGATCTGTCGCAGATAGCATACCGCTACTGCCCTTCATACCTACCCCACTGTCGCAGAGGTTTTTTTTCCCTTGGCTCTTGCCTTGGCACTTTTTTTCCTCTGCCCTTACATACCTTTACCCTTCGTATACCTTTCGACCAATTCTATCTCCAGATGCACCGTATTAATGGGTGATCGCGCCCACACGTACGGATAACATCGCGGTTCCCACATCCCGTGATCCACCTTAGCAAACTAACTTAATTACGGATGTGACAGTAGAACTTTTGAAATGGTCACCACGCTGGTGTGGGCGTGGAGGGGCCCCATCCTGCCTGTTCGTGCACTCGGCGAAGTACTGTTTCTAACAGTACCGTTTTTCAATTTTTATTTTGCTTACACACTGTTTGTACGTGTCCTGTTTTGCCACATTGATAACAGGTCGCGTTGCGATTACGGCATTGTGCACGCTTATGGCGAGATACACACTGAGGGCAAGACTTACGAACATTTTTCTGAAATGAGCGTTGGCGCCCGTTATTCAAATTACTGTTTGTAACACGACGGGGCGACCTTTGTGTCGCACTTTTACACTGGTTACTGTTCACTGTCTGTTCAGCACGGCCGGTAGAAAAATAAGAATCACTAGGGCTATTCTGAGAACTACGGCTAGGAAAGCGTCCGTTGCAGCGCACTGAATTAACACTGTGGCTTTGCATTTCTACATCTGCTAAGTCAAAGGTATCATGCACTTCAATAAGCTGCAGTATAGTGTCCAATGAGGGGTCAGACTGTTTCAGAATTGCTGCCCTAATTCTGGGGTCCTGAATGTTCTGAGTGATAGCGTCTCTCAATATCACGTCACTATAAGAAAGTCCACAAGAGCAAGAAAAATTAACATTGGCGGGTTAAGCCCTTCAATTCCGTGATCCATTGCTGGTGTGACTGTTCAGGTAATTTTTTAAGTCTGAAAAATCGGTACCGCTCAGCGGCTACTAGAACTTTTCTCTCGTAATGAGCATTCAGTGCATCTACAATTTGTTCAAAGTCTACATCACGAGGAGATGCGTGGGGGAATAGTTTCTGCAGTAATACGAAGGTCTGGAGGCCCAAATCGATAAGAAAAGGTTCTTCACTCTCTGACCTGTAATTTGATGTGCCACGACGAGTTCTTGAAACTGTGCGAAGTAGTCGCTCCATTCTTCCTCACGTTCGTTGTACTGGAGGAACGCAGGAAGCGTTGCGGCGGCAGGTGTGGGCTGCTGAAGTGGCGGCTTTTGTTGTTGGTTAGCTGCTTGCGCTGTTAGCTGGAACACCGCTCGCAGTAGTTGCGTGATTTGCGCCGTCTGTAACTGAATAATTTCCATTACGTTTGGGTTCGGGGTAGTGGCCATGTTGACCGATTAGGCGGCGCGCATACAAGTAAATTATAACAAAATACAAATGCAAGGTAAATAAGGACGCACTGCAACAAAAAAGTCCACAAAAACACGTAACAATATTGTCCCCCAAAAAACTTATAATAAGGGTGGGTGGGCGGGAGCAATTTCTGCGTGCTCCGACTGCTGCTGTCTGGCTGCTGTAAGCGGGCTGGTCCACGATTCTATCACTCCTCGTCTCCACTTTTGTGTCCCAGCCTCGTCGCCGCTTTTGTGTCTCGTTTCCGTCGTAGGTGTCGGTGGCCGAGTAGAAAAGTACCGACAGAGAAATAATGGAAGCACGATTGTGCAGGTACGAAGGTGAGCAGCGAGTGGGACAGCGGGAACTAGAAACACTAGAGTAAATTAGAACGAGATAGATGTTGCACAGAATTTATACAATACTTAACTTTTACATAGCTCAGTACTGCAGTATGCTGATACATAGTTGAGCTAGAGGCCTGCCTAGTGCCTATCCGATAGCCAAGTCTTCACTGGTGCCTATCTGATTCCAAAGTGTTAACTGGTTCCTAACTCAGTCCCAAGTGAACGATGTCGTTCAGTGGTAGCCACGAGCGGAGTTGCAGCAGAGGGCGCTCGTGGCTGTCATCGTAAGAACGCCGCTCCGTGCGTGCATGGCGGCGCGCGCCGAAAGTAGGTGGCGCGCACTTTGTACTTGTGCGAGACCACACCAGGGACCAAGGACGATCTCGAAGTTGTATGGCTAGCCTTCGTTGGCACTGTTTGCCACTCGCCGCGTTTCGAGCAGAGGAAACCCAGATAGGTTGGGATTCAAGCGGTCCCTTACTTCCGAGAGGAGCCAGAGAAGTCTGTTGCTTCTCTGGCTCAGGGGCGAGGACAAGTGTCCCCATTGGTTGGGTTGTTATTGACACCGTGGTAGATGGTTTGAAAGCAATATAAGAAGAACTGCCCCTGGGCGTCAAAGGGGCAGGTGTAAACAATTGGGCCTGTGGGCCCATAGAGATTTGCTTTGCAGATGGGGTCATGGATGTCAGACTCGATGATAACAAAGCTGGTTCTGCATAAGAAGTAGCCATGTTCACACTGGATGCAGTTTGATATATTTGCGTCTTGCCTCTGAATAGGTCGGTTGCCCAGGGTTTTTACTCCATAATTTTTCTCTTGTTATGGAGGATCTTGCAATATACTGAGCAGGGGGGATGGTGCTGGCCACAGTTAATGCAGGAGGAGAGGCACAGCCACACTCCCATCACGTGGGGTTGGCTTCACATTGAGAGGGCATGTGGCCAAACCTCCCGCACTTGAAGCAGCGCATAGGGGGAGGACTGTAGGATTTTACGTCCCACTGGTAGATCATCACCTTGACGTTTTCGGGTTACTTGTCATCCTCAAAAGCCGTCCTTTGTATCCCTACACATGTGCTGGATAAAATACACACCACGCCACTCAAGGTTCGCTGACAGCTCATCATCGGTTTTTAGGAACAGATCCCTGTTGAATATTATACCCTGGACCATGTTAAGGCTCTTGTGCGGAGTTTTCATAAATGGAACATCACCCATCTTCTCACAGGCGAGCACGACTGTGCTGGGGATGACGTCGTTATCAAGACGGACCCAGATCGCAACTTGGACATACCCTCCATGTTTGTCCTCAAGTTGTTGAACACAAAATGGAGGCTTAGTTGACGCAAAGGATTTCCCATAATTCCGCGAGAAAACTAAGTATCGGGGGCATACGCCTCACCTTGACTTCTGGCCCTATGTTCCGTGGCGTGTACAGAGAAGGGAACGGACGGGTGTCACATTCAGTAGCATTAAAATGTACTCTCCCTCTTCCCCTAGAGGCGGCGATTGTAAGTACGCCATCGTTACTAGCTCTTTTCAAGGTGGTCCCACAAGCAGCTAAGGAAATAAAAGTCCACCCAGGGAGAGCCTCGCTTGCCTGGGTGAGCTTTATACAACTGAGCTGCGGCAGGTTCCTCAGAGGTTGCTCACTAGCGACTGTTCAACATGAATAGCCATGCATCTCATCGGCACGTAGCACACCTTAAGAGCGAGGTTTTTATTTATTTACTTATTTTTTTTCTTAAATAGATGTCTACACCGTCCTTGCGATCCCGGCGATTCATCCAAGATCCTCGGGCTCTGAAACTTACAACGATCCACCGTCGCGCCGAACAGTAGTCGCTGAAGCACACACAGAGCTTACAGTGTGGCGGACTGCTGGTGCGACACAGTCCACAGCTCGGGACCCCGGGTTCGCCGGGCCTGTACTCAACAAATTCATGCTGAGGCCCTGAGGCGGGACCCATTTTGCAGGTAATAGCGAAGAAAGAGATGGAAGAGTAACACCTAGTTGAAAATCATGGTTTAACTAGCTCCAGTTGATAGTACAACAAAAAGGCCCATTGTCAGGATATCGATGAAGAAAACAGAGTTATTTGGAACACTGAAGCTGGCGAAAAAGTCACCTTTTTGGGTGCATAAAGAATACAAGTAGATTATGCACCGCAGATGGGTGGCTATGGGCAGCGTCTGTCTCATACTGTGCAGCTGTTTCTGGGCTGGGCAACCTACTTTGTATGTGAAAAGTAATGGGATACTTTTACATAAATTTCTTAGGTAGTACTTGGTATGTCTCTCCACGTGGGTAACATGATTTAGTATTATTTTAAATGCTCGCCGCCGCTTTCTGTGAGGCCCTCGTGGCACTCACAGAGTAGTAGACAAGTGTTACGGGTGAGTTCTGCAGCGAAGTCTGCCCCTAGTTATTTTGTTCGCCACAAGGGAGAACAGTGTCAGTCCCAAAACGCGACATGTTATACATATGGAAAGCACTGCCATGTCCAGTCTGCTTTCAACAGCATAAAACAACTTCAACGCAACTTCTCGTGCAAACATCCCCGCCAGGCTAATAGTATTAATGTAGTGCCATCTCAACCTTTGTCTCCACATGCAGAAGACACAGTTTAGAATGTAACTAGGCTCAGTACATCGTCGTGCAAACAATCTTTATGTTTCTGTAGTGATTCAAGGCACTAGTGTGCGTTTACAATTATATCCTGTGGGTTCTGCGTCTCTTCGCAATAAAAGCACTTGTGAACTGCTGGTAGCCCCCTCAGTTGTCTGCTCTATGCACACAACTAACGGCTTACGGTGGATAGGACACAGCAGTTTCAGGTTTTTGTAGTTTGCCACACACTTTCAAAAATCGCACTCAAGCTATGACATTCCATGTGCTTTGTTCCCTCGCCAATGTGAAAACATTACCGTCCGTCATGCCTTTGATCGTTTTGGGCTCAGAATTCAGGGCACTATCTGTCAGTTCTTTTTCACCACAGGACAGTGTTGCAAAACTAGTGGTACAGTTTTCCGATTCGTGTCCAGGAGGGTTTGGCAAGCCAAACAACTCCACTGAGCTATTAACTATGTAGGAATTTCCACGACCTAACTTTTTTTCGTGTCAGACCAGCTGTACATAATTACGTAACAGCGGAGTTACGAGAGGGCAAGTTCATAGGATTCTCGCACTAGTCCAAACTAGAAAATAGGCTTCTCTCCTGGTTACTTTGGGAAAAGGACTTAAAGGTGATAATCAGCAAACAGTTGTCGACACCTACTCTTTGCTACATGCAGAAGATGTTATGAACAAACTGGAAGGCGTACGTCAGCATTACTTGCGTTGCCCATACTTGCAGATTCCACGGGATTGGGAGTCCCAACGAGTTTTCGAGATGAACATGTATCTCTGTTCAATCTCATGTGTCTCACGTTCTGCTCTGCCTCCGCTCCCGCAATATTTCAACGTTATCATCAGCAGATTATGTGCCTTCATGTGCGAACTATTTGGACGATATAGTTGTGTTCACATCTTCGAGTATTGTTTCAAGTGTTGACGAATTTGACGGACTGTGGACCGTACCCATTCTCTGTGGATGGCTCTTTGCTGCATGTACTACAGGTATTGCAACTCTAAATGAACTAGCCCTGTTCGTCGGTTTATACGTTGGATCAAAACGTGAGAAGCGAGCAGATTCGCCTGATGCTGTAAAGGCACCCTCTTATCTTCTGTGGTCCTAATATCTGGCTAGTTGTGTCAACATACAAAATATAATCAGCCCTTGTGCATCTTTCACCGGTTAATGTTCCTGAATTACGGAAACGCACCAGCCATTTACTACGACCACAGTGGAAGGCCGCGGGTTATGGTGGTACCCGACAAGCAAGAGAATTTTTTTTAAAGTACCTGCTTTTCATTACGTCCCATACAGGACATTAAAATTGAAAACATAGGGCTTCAGGCTTGCTTAATATTACTAAGCCCACTGTGGGAGATCTTTATAAATCATAGGCTGAGAGCCTCCTTACGGAACTTATGATCAGGGTAATGCAGACATGTAAATCAAAGTTTAAACAAGTATATTAATTAATATGGGCACAACAAATTACAAAACAGCATGAAAAAATTGGCACATTGTAAGCATATTTGATAAGCAGACAACATCAGATGAAACCCAGTAAAACTTTTGTGTCCCCGCCTCGTCGCCGCTTTTGTGTCTCGTTTCCGTCGTAGTGTCGGTGGCCGAGTAGGAAGACCGACACAGGAATAAAGGTAGCACGCTTGTGCAGGTACGGAGGGGAGCAGCCAGTGGGACAGCAGAACTGTAAACACTAGAGTAAATTAGAACGAGATATATATTGCACAGAATTTATACAATACTTAACTTTTACATAGATCAGTACTGCAGATACAGAGTTGAGCTAGAGGCCTGCCTAGTGCCTAACTGATAGCCAAGTCTTCACTGGTGCCTATCTGATTCCGAAGTCTTTACTGGTTCCTATCTCAGTCCCAAGTGAACGAAGTCGTTCAGTGGTGGGCATGAGCGGAGTTGCAGCAGAGGGCGCTCGTGGCTGTCGTCGAAAGAACGCCGCGCCGTGCGTGCATGGCGGCGCGCGGCGAAATTAGGTGGCGCGCACTTTGGACTTGTGCGACACCACAAAAACGAACAGGTTGCCTGTGATCCCGACAAAACTACCAAAATTATTGTCTTGTCTGTGAATCAGGCTTGCTCTAAAATTACATACACGGTAGCACATCTACCAGGCACAAATAGTACGTATTGGAAACTGGCCCGGGAAGCAGACGCTACAATGATTATTTAAATAAATATCTCTAACGATTCTGTGCCACGCTTAGGAACATAGGAACAACATTCATTCAATCTGAAATGCGTGAGCATACATCTATGAAAGCCATAAAAATCAAACAAAGCTACCGAATATAGCTAACTACGTAACGGAGCATTTGAGAATAATAACTGTTGTAGAGAACAATAACACACAAATAAAATAAGCTGAAACAAAAGGACATATAAATCACAAACCTGCAATAAAAGTAAACAAAGGTTACTCTTCTTGCCATGAGGCACATGTTAGGTCTCCAACTGCTGCGTACATGCAGTCATTACTTCTAAGAACATTACCAGATGTAATGGCAAATTTCGCCACTCCTCAGTAACGTGCTTTTTGCAACCGTTGTGCAGCCACGTTGAGCCCACATACTAGTACCTCGCGCACCCGATAAATTAATACAGAGTGCGACCGACTGAACGGACGTGAGCTTCAATTACAAATACTCTTCTACTATTCAACGATGTTCTCTTTGGAGGGCTTATGGACACATGAACCGTAGACAATGAAACCACCAAATTACGAACTACTAACACGAGATTTCCGTTGACTTATTACAGAAAAATAAATCAAGAACGTACACATGCGTTTAGATTGGAAGAAAACTAAAATATGAACCACGTGGTTGTTCATACTTTTGAACAATGAAACGCTAGAAAATATGCGCACTAAAATTCCAATTCATAGACACAGCAGTTCTAAGACTCCCCTTTGATGTAATTATGCTTGTTAAAGCAACTAGATCACACGTAAAGGAAGCTCAATCTACAACATGCAACAAGAGTATGATCAAACTAACACACAATGAAACTACTAAAATGTGTAACATTTTGCATGGTATTTTCGGCTGTAATTAGTGCACACATTTTTAGAAACACGTTCCAATTGTTAACAGCAACGTAGCAGCACTCTCAGATTCTCTGAATCTAAAATGACGACCACGTGCATGATCGCACTATCAGACAATGAAAACATCTAATATTTGTAAAACACTTCTGGGTATTAGACGGCATCGTTAATAGTGGCCGAAACGTCGATAAAACATTTGATAGATTGACAATGCGGTCCAGTACTCAGAAGAGTTTTATCAACAATGACAACGGCTGCGGAAGCCTTCTTTTCCACATATAATATTTACTTAATGGAAATGGAATTTCATTACACACAGGAATGATACTAACTTCAACGTTCATTACTGGAAATGCAACCGTAGTCATTTGATCTTCGAAAAAAAAAGCAACCACTAACCGTTGTTCTGAACAAATCCAAGTATTTGATTAATTATAGTCTCTCTTGAAACTCGAAAACACACTTACGGAACATAATAGCTGTGAATCATCTGAAATATTAACAAAACCTATCACGAAAACTAAATTTCAACCCACCAAAAGTTGTCTTACCAAGAAGTAGTCTTCAGCTCTCGTCTGTCTCTCATTGCAGCGGCCATAACAGTGGATACCCAGCGTACCACTTCCGGGTCCTCTCCGTGGTTTTCCGTGCGAAAGATTCCTATTGGCTACCGCCCAGAAGAGACTCCCATAGTGACTGCCTCTCTGAACACTATCGATATCCACTACAAAGGTCTTCAAATGCTTCCTTAAACTAATCTTTGCTACTGAATTTATTGCTAATATTATTGTTATTTAACTACGAAACCACATGTTACGTTTCGCATTCAACAAACACTTACAAGAGGGGATCGGAGGACATGTGGAAAGCATGACACAATATAAATACTGTAAATAAATAAATAAACACATTTCCCTTTTGCATCCTTGGCCAAAAATAAATATAAATCAAAAGAAAGAGGCATCAAACGACCTGATATGTATTCTGAATTCAAGGAAAATTTACTCGAGCAAGAGAAACTTGCTAAAAGTGACAATAAAACCTAGAACTGAGGAAATGAAATCGTGAAGCGAGACAGTGGTTTCACTTGAATTGAAATGCCGTAGGCAGAAGTGCGTCTTTTTCCAGACAGATATTTCGTACTTGGGACATGAAATAAACAGTCAAGGAGTGCATCCCCTTCAGTCGCACCTGGCACCCATTCGTGATCTTCCGTAGCCACACAACGTGCATAAACTCCATTGTTGGGAATGATTACTTATTACAACAGGTTCATCCCATATGCTGCATAGACGGCGGTCTCTATACGCCGACTGCGTCCACATACGCGTGGAACCTAGAATGTGAATCTGATTTGCAGAAGTTAAAGTCTGCTCTTTTAAGTGAAAAATGTTTATTTTTTGGATCCAGCCAAACAGGTTCGGGCGCCTCTTCCTACGGTCTTCGTGCTGTATTGTCCCACAACATTGGATCAGCAAGCAGCCTCCAAAGTGTTGTCCATACGCAGCGCAATTATTCTCAAATAGAAAAAGATACTTTGACTATTATATATGGTATCAGAAAATTATCTATCGCTGTTATCTGTATGGTAACACACCACAGCCGCTGCGGAGCGGCCAAGTGCATTGAGGCGCTATGTTCCAATGCGCGAGGCAGTTGCTCGGCAGGGGTTCGAATCCCCCTTCGGGCATGGATGTACGTGTCGTCTTTAGTATAAGGTAGTTCATGAGTAGTTCGTAAGTTTAGGGACTGATGACCCAGCAGTTAAGTCAACAGTTGAGCATGTAAGTCTGGTTGAACACCTTCACCAGACATCCATGATGGTATTTTAAATTTGTAATCAGGCATCTACACCTAGATGGTGTAATTCCCATCGTTTTTTAAAATCTTTTTCTGATGATGATGTTCTCGAAACGCGTCATGAAATAAAGCTAATTGCGACCAAGACTTTTCAAACAATTTTTTCATACATGTGTACACCTGGACTACTCAGACCGGATCTGGAGCAAACAGTGGCTTATAGTTGTGGACGCTTTCAACCACTTACGTTTCGTTGTGCCCATGTCGTCGCTAACGTCTCAGTGCACAATCCGTATGTTATCTTAATTTTTTTTTTATGTTGAGGGACTATAGGAAGTACTTGTGACGGACAATGGAACCAACGTTGTAGCCAGAAAATATGAACAGTTTTGTGCTGATAACGGGATCTGCCATGTCACCTGTGCGCCCTTCCACCCTCAATCAAATGGTCAGGCGGAACGGTTTGCGCGGAACTTAAAGTCCCAAATGTGGAAACGCCGAACCGCACATTTTCGGAGCAAGCAGCACATTTCTGGAGCAAGCACTGCAAATTTTTCTGTCGTCCTAGTACTCCCGACCCCGTCGCCAGTGGAACTCCTTCATGGTCACTGGTTTCGGACACTCCTGCAATTGCTGTATCCTCCGCAGTGCCCATCAGTTCCAGAAACACGCAAATATCGCATTGCTGCTGCCACCTATGTGTTATTTCGCCTGGCTCATGTATGTTTCTCTTGCTGGGTCCTTCAGGACATATGCGGTAACACTTCAAGCAGATTCAAAAAATTAAAATGTTTGCAATTCTTATGGGACCAAACGACTTTGGTCATAAGTCCCTAGACTTACAAACTACTTAAACTAAGTTAACCTAAGGACAACACACACATCCATGCCCGAGGGGGATTCGACCCCCCGACGTCGGAGGCCGCGCGATCCGTATCGTGGCGCTCCAGACCGCTCGGCTGCTCCCGCGTGGCCAAACAGATTAACTGTTCGGGACTCTTTGTCCACAGATTCATCACTTCCTCGTCCTGGACAGACGACCCCTAAGTCGTCGGGCATCCTGCAGTAGGTGTCGCCCATGGAACCCACGGACATCGATTCGACGTCGATGTTACTACCTCCGCCCCCGCCGCCCTCGCCGCCGCCACCGCCGTCTCTGCCGCCATCCCTGATAGTCAACTGCCCTGTGGTGGTCAATCTTCCGTACCGTCGCCATCATATCAGTCTCCGCTCGACACCCACTGGCCTGTTTGATCCACTTCATTAACACATTTAAAAGGTGACCATAAGACTTGTATATTTAATATATGTATATTGTCGATGAGCAAGCTGTCTAATGAACCTATGAAGTACGAGTCGTTAACATTTGAGATCGTTGTATGTATCTGTGTCGTTACCAGGGTTTTCAAATGAATTGTTTTTATAATAACTTACATTCTATTCCATTCTTAATTTTTGGCCCAACCTTCCACTTCAGCAGCCCCTTCTGCTCTACTCTTTATTTCAATTTTTTTTTTCTCCACAGAGAGTCCGTTCAAATACGCGATATAGTCTACAATACTGCCACATTTGCAATACGCATGGTTTATTCCCAGAGGAGGATTCGAAGCGTTATGTGACTCTCCGCCATTCACGCCCGAACGCTGCTCAATCATGTCTTCCCTGGTCAATGGATCGAACGAAGAGTTCAAGTTTCATAACCTGCTTATTGAGCGGATTTCAAACCGTGTGATTTAAGGTTATGGAACCATGTCGCAATTATCGTGTATGCAGATACCACGCAAGATGTGGAGACACTGGAGTAGCGAATTCATGCAGCGTTGTCACCACTGCGAGTTTTGTCCTGGTATGTCGAAGACTGCATGAATATGCACGCACTGAGGAACATAGAAACCATTTTCAAGACATACTGTTGCATGGTACAGCACATATTAGAGCGCAGTCTCTATGAAGATGCGATATTGAATAAAAAGTCTCTTAGTATGGAAACCATACATTTGCGGACATACGTTCATGAGACATTTAATTTTCCGTACCTTCTACTCGATGAATCCGTAGAGTCTCTACATTATGTGAAATATCACCGTATATACTATATGCTCACATTGCAATTAGACCAAATCGTCTAAAAGTAACTTAAACTGTGATTGCGAAGCGATGGGTGTTAACACTTTTTTGATATACTGTTGTTTAGTACAAAAGGTAGGCGGTACAGCCATTCTGCGGCCTCAGAGTCTTGTATTACTCGCACAAAAGGCTTCACACACTTCTTATCTGCAACTTCCTGCTATCTAACGCGCCCTTTGTTCGTGGACTATTCCTCAAAGGGGCACTTCCCTGCTGGAAACTTTTTCCAGATTTATGGTGCCCATCATTCTTTCTGCGCAGTAGTCAAAGCCTCCGGCAGCCTGCGCTCCACCGCATTATCATGTCACTTATTCCTACACCGAAAGTCTATTTTGCCTCCGGCGCTCCGCAGATACGTGTGTACTTTTAGGGACATTTCATTAAAAAGCAGCACAGAGCTCTAGAGGCACGTCTATAAGTAACGGTAAATGGTTATGCTACTGAAAGAGAATGTGTTAATAACGTTTGTCTGTCACGAACTTCTAGAATTATGTTCCAAAAGATTCCGGGCATTTACTACTATCGCCGGTGGCAAAGAATGACACACAATGTACAAAAACTGTGTTGAAAATTATAAAGCAATTTATTTAGTTGTTAATTAGGCCATTATACATGGAGCGAAAGCCATCGCGATTAGAAAAACATGACAAGACGACATTAGTATGTGAATTTACCCGTTTCGTTTGGTACTGAAGACACTCAATAATCAAAACGGAACAACAGTGTGTCAAGGTAAAATTCATCTAAAATTGATCGCGTCGGAACAAAAGAGGCAAATATCATCTCACTTAAATGTATGGAACCAGTTGTTCGGTCCACATCCTTCTTTCGTCGCTAAAGCTGTTTGCAATCGAACATATTCACGCTCTTTTTAACGTTGAATATGCCATGTCATTTTACTTAGTATCCCTCCATAGTTAAGTTTTAATTCACAGCTTCTTCCTCTTCCTGTCAGTGCCTACATAAATATCTGTCTTTTTCTGGCATTGTAATTTCCTGCTCTCCGTGCGTACACCTCGCTTCGTCTCTATCTTCCCTACCATTGGCATCTTCTCTGCCACTTTAACTGTCTCTCTCTGCCACTGACTTTGTCCCTTTCGTTTCCTCTGATATGTCTGATGCCCCTTTATTACTCACAGTCTGAAGTCCGTCGCTTCAATCAACACTGTCTCCACTCAGAACATGTACACGGACCTTAAGCCATTGAACCTGGAAACTTTTACGGTTGGGTATTGAGGATAACTAAGTACAAAATTTTAGTTGTCAAAGCCCTTCTCTGTGCTTTCACTTTCTGTCTGCCCTCTACAGTCATTCCCTGCAAATCATTGCGACTGTGCTTAAAGGTATTCTTTAGGCTTTAGACACTACTAATGAAATCAGCATATCTTTAAAAATTAAGTACAATCAACAAATTTGGTATTCGAGTATTTTAGGATGGGCATCTACTTCCCTCCCTCCTTCCACTGGTAATATGATAAAAAAGAAAGAAAAGAAAAGAAAAACACGTTGGTAATGCCAGCGCCAATCATTAGTGGTGTAGTTAATGTCATTTTGTAACCAATGAAATGTAAAATAACACTAAACTATGTCAAAAGTGCTGTTCTTCCGTAGGTTTAATCCTTAACCTCACCTCACAGCTTTTATAAGACTGTATACTGACCGCCGGGAACGGATTTAAGGGGTAATTTCTCTTAAAAGTTTACGCTAGTTTTAAGGTTGAAACTAAACGTTTTGTGTATATAATGTTATTTATTTCGGAGTCTCCTGAATGTTACATTAACTGAATAGGAAGTAAGTACAGGGGGTAGGGGGAGAAGAACAAATGCGCCAATTTCAGTGAGATACGATGCCTGTATGATCCACGACTATTCGCTTGTCCACGGATCATGCAATGGCTCTAAAATCAGGCAGATGAACTATTTTAACTGTTTCTTAGTTCGTAAATATCGCTCATCCACACATGAACAGTGTCTTTACAACGGAGTGGGTAAGACGGACGATCAATCAGTCATTACACAATAAAGGAACTGCACTGTTTGTGTTGACTGTAGTTCTGCCTTGCCTAGAAGGTCAATTGCGAAGTTTAATCCTACCCGCACGGTAGTTTTATGACAGGATGGACTCTGATGAATGGAAGTTTTCAGACGTCTTGCAGTGTCCCTCAGCGATGTTGTTCATAATGCGTGTTCGATGACTTGCCCCGCTCTGGCCAAAGGCTACCACGGAAGCGTGCGGATTCAGCTTGGAGGAACCCTGAGAGTAAGCTGAATAAGCTGAATAATGATTATAGTCAGGAGCGCGCCGGTCATGTGTGTAATGTATCCGTCGCACACGGGCGCCGAATGTCGAGGGGCGCCGCGAACCGCCCTGGCTGTGGCAAGGAAAAACTGTCGGAACCTTTCCATGAAATAATTTTGAAATTGTATAATTCGCTTAGGCAGCATATGAAATGTATTTGATATCATGCTGACAAAATGCAATATTTCAGTATACTCATGTAGTTGGCCCTATTCAATGGGCTTGTAGTTCGATAGTGTCGCATATCCGTTCCTTAAAGACCATTTCGCATCGACCACCCACTTTTTCGGCATTGCTGCCAAAGGCAGGAACGTACCAGTTGTAGCACCACACATTCGTCGCAAAGCTAATTGTAAAACTGCTGTGTTCTTTGGTACTAATGAGTACCACATCTAAATAGGAATATCTGAATAATGTGTTCGCCATGTTATGTTATTTTGGAAATGCAATATGTACAGCAACAATGGAGTGCTTGGCATCGAGTAGTGACCTAACGTGAACTGATAGCACCGAGCCTAGATTAAGTCAGCGCCTCCTCGCGCACGTTGTATCTTACAGGTCGCAGGTACCTATCTGGTTACTCTCTACAGATCAGCACTTCCCAGTGTAATCGTACATTTTCTCTTGTACCACTGGTAGTGACATACGAAGAACCAAATATTCTTTTGTCTGTTGGTTTCTTTACTATTATATCTCTGTGACTGCAGTATACAAGCAGTCACGCTTACGACAGCACAATCCGCACACGGTGGTCACATTTGCACCGTCTACCCTAGCACGTGTCTTGCCAGACCCAATTTTCAACTTATACAGACACTATTGACGAGCAATACAAAATAATAATATACAAAACTTTACCAAAAGAATTTTATATCGAGATTTCGTCTGGAGTCTGGACTCTATATGAAATGTGGGGATAGCCTAGACGAATCCCGCCCATCTGCCAAGCCTAAGAACAGAATAGTTCGTACACGTTGCTCGCAAGTTAAACTTTTCCTTCCTTAAAGTTGAAGACAAAAAATTTTCTTCTGTTATTCGAAATCCTGGTAGGGTGGCAAAAGTGCATGCGTCTTCCCAACAGCTAGAATGGGAAATAAAGGGGAGACAAGTGAAGTCACACGGCAATGGAGCACTTACTGAATTACTAGGCACAACATAGTTGTTACGATAAAGATAACATTCGTCCAAGTAGGGTGGCAAAAGTGCATGCGTCTTCCCAACAGCTAGAATGGGAAATAAAGGGGAGACAAGTGAAGTCACACGGCAATGGAGCACTTACTGAATATCTAGGCACAACATAGTTGTTACGATAAAGATAACATTCGTCCAAGTGTCTTTCTAATAAGCGAGCGCGGTGCAATTATTTAATATTACTCTAATTTACCTTCCGTTATGGTATTAATTTCAGCATTACAAAACAAAATGTTATGAGAATAGAAAAGAATTTCATTCCATTTTCTTTCAATCATCAGAGATCCTCTTTATATGGCTGAAGATATTACTTATAATGACATAGTTTCTGCTACACGCTTCATCTGGAGGAGAAAGTTCAGAATGAAAATTCACGGAGTTGAGCCGAATTCACCCTCTCATAGTGATGCACTTTTCTGTAACGCTTTCGTTGCATTGAGAGATTAAAGTCATATGAGTGTGTAAGGTGCCACCAAAAAGAAGGATTTAAGTTGATTTAAACATAGCGATAAAAGATATTTTGGATTGCAGTTGTCAGATTTTATTTCATGCAGAACCAATATATACTACAGCCTGGTGAAGTGACGAGCTCAAGCGGCAGCAGTGTCTCATCCCGTCTGCTCAGCCCCTCCTCCCTCTCTCCGTTCATGACCTCCTACCCTCACATGGATGTGCATAACGTCCTCCCCCCTTCTCTATCTATTTTTGACTGATCATGTAAAAATTAGAACTAAATCGATCCAGAACTTTTCCAAACTTTTTTACAAAGTTTGAGCCCTTGTAGATAGGAGGATGAATATCCTAAGAATTTGATAAGGAACCTAAGTCCGACATTGTTATCCAGTGACGCAAGGAATATTTCTTTACTTTTTGAAACCGTGAATCAAATATATACTACTACAAGCTCTTTGCTTTATAAATTTTACAAGGCATGTCTGGTAAACATCGTCTCTAAAATGAATACGTTCGAGCCTAGAGCAACATCTTTATATTCGATTGATTACTTCCACTGGTTCGAGGGCTCAATACTCTTGAGGTATTAGTTGTAAAAACCACGTTTAGCAGACTTTTATTATTATTATTATTATTATTATTCTATGTTAGCTCCTCCCAAACTATGGAACCCAAAAGAGGTTGAGCTGGAAGAGATTTGTTTCATAATGACACAGAAATGCTACTACCGGCACTGGATAACATTTCTGGACGAGAAGTCCTTATCAAAATATCTAACTACTTTGCGAGTCCTATCCGAAAACCATTTACATTTCAAAAATATACAGCCCGTATACTTACGAATGTTTATATGTGGTTTAAAATTTGTAATAAATCGGTCGAGAACTTTGAATGTTTTCGTTAAAAACGTTTCCAAAATCGTATATTTGAAGTAAATATTATATATTTCTGTGTCTTTTATATAATCGTCAAACATGTTTTTGTTATTAAGTCATGTGTTAGCAGACGTAACATACAAATGAAATCTGATTTGAACATTATCACGGTTATTTGAGGGATCAGCAATTTTGCGTCTTTCACGGGGCAGCAGTTCGATTTTTGGCGGCTCTGGCAGATTACATCACGATACGTATCATACAAAATTCGAACTGTGGTCGTCGCTATAGATTTCGTACGACGCGACTAAGAGAAAACTGAAATAGACAGGAGTTGTGAAATGAGGCGAGAATTGATACTCCATTTCTGACAGTGAGCGAAAGAACGTAGCCATCCATTTGTTGGGAATCCTGTCTTTTTTGTCTTGCAGTGCTGATAAATGACAGGTGTATGCGCCTTGCACTGATCACTTGCTGTGATATGAGTAGCATAGGAAACATCACCGCTAAATTATTTGAGGGGGGTACTCAAACGATAGTATATATTTCATATGCTGAATTTCCTGAAAAGTTTATGTTCAAGCAGTTCAAATGTTTGTAAATCTATGTAACGTAACTACGCTGGTCATCAGTCCCCAGGCTTACAAACAAATTACCTTATGCTATGGGCGACAAATACTCCCATGCCCGAGGGAGGACTCGAACTCGCCGACCGCGGTGGCCAAGCGGTCTGCGGCGCGCCAGTCACAGTCTGCACGGCGGCTACGGTCGGGGGTTCGAATCCCCCCTCGGGCATGGATGTTTGTGTCGTCTTTAGTATAAGGTAGTTCATAAGTAGTTTGTAAGTGTAGGGACTGATGACCGCGCAGTTAAGTCCCTTAAGCTTAACAAACATTTGAACATTTTTTGACTCGAACTCCATCGGTGAGCAGCAGAGCGCTCCACAGCTAGGCACCTTGGAACTGTCGGCCACTCCACCGCGGCAAAGGTTATGTCATAATGAATGACCGACTAAAAGTAGCAGCCGTACAGTATCTTTCTGGTGCCTATGTTTCTGACATCTGACAAAATACTTATTGCAAATGCCATGCTGTTTAGTTTATTTGCTAGGTAATCAATGTGTATCTTCCAATTCACATTTTTATCAAGCTGTAGGCCTAAGAACTTCACATGGGTTGCTTGTACAATATTCTGAACATCTCATTTAGCTTCTAATCGTGTCATTTTCGTTTTAGTCACATTTAGTTTTAGTCTCTTTTGATGGAACCAGGATTCCAATTTTTCTAAAATATTTTTGATACTTCCCGGAATTTTTTCAGAAACATTATGTTCAATTAGATGTGTCATCAGAAATAAAACTGGTTAGGAACAGTAAGACCAGGCACCTCAAATGGACTCCAAAACCTATTGATGTTTAATGTTTACTTTTACATTTTCTGTGTCCATAAAATAAAGTTTTGATCTGTTATTTAGTCACAATAAGATATTTCTTTTATTTTTATTTCGTCAACCTCATTGATGTTCAAGATAAAAGCCAGCCTATGATTAACTAATGTCATTTAACGGAAATACTTTCTATGACAAATGGTTTGTCATATATAGATGCTGAAGATTTCATCATCATCATCATTAAAGACTGATTA
The DNA here is from genome assembly GCA_026315105.1 of Locusta migratoria. NCBI lineage: Eukaryota > Metazoa > Arthropoda > Insecta > Orthoptera > Acrididae > Locusta > Locusta migratoria. Next base: position 475,410,905 of record CM048747.1, read on the forward strand.
TGCCTTTCAGCGTTCAGTCTGGAGCATAGTGCCTCTAATAAAATTCCTCCATGATCCCCTATTCAATGCTAACATTTATGCCTCGTCTGATGTTATGCCTTTTACTTCAAAATCATTTTGCACCGAATCTAAGTACTTTCTTCTTGCTCTACCTCGAATCCTCTTACCCTCTGCTGCCGAGCTCATGAGTCTCTTAGGTAACCTTGCTTCCCCCATGCGTGTAACATGACCCCACCATCTCAGTCTGTTCGCTCTAACAGCTTCATCTATGGCGTTCATTCCCAGTTTTTCCTTGATTTCCTTATTATGGACACCCTCCTGCCATTGTTCCCATCTATTAGTGCCTGCAATCATTCTTGCTACTTTCTGTAACCTCTATTTTATGAATAAGGTAACCTGTATCCACCCAACTTTCACTCCCATGCAACAAAGTTGGTCGAAAGATAGAGCGGTGCACCGCTAACTTAGTCTTGGTACTTACTTCCTTCTTGCAGAAGAGAACAGATCTTAGCTGAGCACTCACTGCATTAGCTTTGTTGCACCTCTATTCCAGTTCTTTCACTATGTTGCCATCCTGTGAAAAAATACATCCTAGGTACTTGAAACTGTCTACCTGCTCTAACTTTGTTCCTCCTATTTGGCAGTCAATCTGCTTAAATCACGTTTCCACTGACATTACTTTCGTTTTGGAGATGCTGATCTTCATACCATAATCCTTGCACCTCTGATCGAGCTCTGAAATATTAGTTTGCAACCTTTCAATTGAATCGGCCATTACAACTAAGTCGTCCGCATATGCGAGACTGCTTATTTTGTTTTAACCAATTTTAATCCCGCCCTGCCAGTCTACTGTTTTCAACATATGATACATGAATAGTATGAACAACAGTGGTGACAGGTCACAGCCTTGTCTTACCCCTGAAACTACCCTGAACCATGAGCTTAATTTGCCATCTACTCTAACTGTTGCCTGACAGTCTACGTAAAGCCTTTTAATTGCCTGCAGAAGTTTGCCTCCTATATCATAATCTTGTAGATCTGACAGCAGCTTCCTCCTAGGGATACGGTCATAAGCCTTTTCTAGATCTATGAAACATAGATACAATTCCCTGTTCCACTCATAACACTTTTCCATTACCTGCCGTAAGCTAAAGATCTTGTCCTGACACCCTCTAAGAGGCCTAAACCCAGACTGATTTTCATCTGACTTGTCCTCAATTAATACTCGCACTGTCCTTTCAACAATACCTGAGAATATTTTGCCTACAACGCTAATTAAAGAGATACCTCGATAGTTGTTACAATCTTTTCTGTTTCCATGTTTGAAAATTGGCGTGATTACCGCTTTCGTCCAGTCAGACGGAAACTGTCCCGATTCCCACGCCTTCTCACTTATCCTGTGTAACCATTTGAGATCTGATATTCCACTGTATTTGACGTGTTCCGGCTTAATTTCGTCCACCCCAGCCGCTTTATTGCACTGTAATCTACTGACCATTTTCTCCACTTCCTCAAATGAGATCCTGTTTCCATCGTCGTCCCTATCCCTTCTACCTGAAAATCTCACACATCATTGAACGTTTCACGTACTTTGAGCAATTTTTCAAAATATTCCCTCTATCTGCTCAAGGCATCCACAGGATTGACTAGTAGCTTTCCGGGCCTTATATACCTTATTGCAATTATGCTGGGTTCGATTGCTTTCCTGATGTAAAACCCTACACCCCACTGTGCTCTTCCTACTTTGACTCCTGACAGGTAGACCTTGTATTCTCCGACTTCGTTCTCTTTCTCTCCCCTTACTCTAACGTCACTAACAGCTAAGACATCTAACCCCATCTTACTTGAAGCCTCCGCCAGCTCTACCTTCTTCCCATTGTAATCCCCATCTCATTCCAGATCGTTTGCCAAGTCGTATCGGAGGAGTCCCTGGTCTGTCAATTAGAGGTGGGATTTGTGTGAAGAAAATGTCAGGTAACTCCCTTTTAAACATTTAAACAATAATGTAAAAAAACCTGGAATTTATGTTTTTAAGTAATTTGACTGCCATATGCCGTAATCTCACAGTTTCTGTACGAAATTTAATAACAATGCCAGTCAAAGTAGCGAGCACAGAAAAATCATTTCCAAAACTAAAATTGATAAAAAATTGCTTACGATCAACACTGAGTCAGGAATGAATGTCCAGATTCCTTTCTTTATGTTTGTACACATGGGACTTAACTACGGGGTCATCAGTCCCTAAACTTTTAAACTACTTATGAACTAGCTTACACTAAGGACGGCACAAATATCCATGCCCGAGGGGGGTTCAAACCCCCGACCGTAGTGGCCGTGCAGACCGTGACTGGCGCGCCGCGGTCCCCTCGTCCACCGCAGCCGGCAATGTCCAAATTGCCCATAATATCGATAGAAGGCATCATTTTAGAAAACGTAGATATTATGTTATTGAAAACTTTGGAAATTTAAAAGCTTGTATAGTTGATATTGTATAACTGTTCAGGTGTTATGACATTGCAGTTTTTGATCATGTTAAATATTCAAATATAGAATCATGGCGATAATCGACAGGAGATAAAAGGCAAAAAAGTAAAAACTAACATTTTGCTGTTTACAAATAACTTATTAATTTTTGTCAAAAACACTTCAAACATTTTTCATGATCCAATAAATAGGTAACGTCGTGAAATGAATGTGCCAGCATAGTTTTCATTACTTCTTATAATCTCTATTAAACACAGGCGCTGATCATGGTAGGTGCGCCACTGATTGTAGTCCAATCACAGGACACTGTATTTCCACGCAAACGTACATAATACTCAGCATAATATCCAACTTGACTCCCGACGTCTATGTTCAGTTCCAGCTTCGACGCCTAGACCTCAGGCAGTGCGGTACAGTTCGATCCAACTTCACGCTGAAAGGAGCCGTCAGAATAGAGACGACAGGTGATACTTGTATCTGCCTTCAACCAGCCTAGTCAGCCTGAACGTCTTAGACACACAGACCAGCAAGTGTAGCAAGTAGTGAATCCTTGATGACTTGTGGTGAAGCCACCGTACGAGAATGGTGGTGGTAGAAGACAGTCAAACCACTTTACGATACTGGCATGACATCCTGCGACGTATAGTACAAACGTATCGGCAGCATTTTGGTGAGGGCGAGGGCGAGGGCGAGGGCGACATTTCTCTTGCTTATGATGCATATCTTGTGGATGTGTTCCTTTGTGATGACACCAGCGAAAGATTAGAATCGCCAGCATGTCGTCCAGGCATGAAATAGATCACACTTACCTGAGTTACATTCAAAAGTGCTGATTTGAACGACACGACCTAGAACCAGTCTTAGAGATGTACGCTGTATAGATAATATGGACCAAAAGTGCCTTATAACGAATACAGGCATGAATTAGTGCAATTGTATGTGTTACTGTGTATTACGGGTAATGGCGTTTGCTGCAATCTGAAACAAACATTCCGAACGTCTAAGTTATTGCCGTGTAACTTGTCAATTTTTGTTGCATGAGCAATAAAGAGAACTGAAATGTAGTTTCCGTGTATTTCTAACCCATTTTTATTTAAAAGGTAATGAACGCCTATAATCGTTCTGATATATTTTGTTATCTCTCTTTTTTTATGTCTGTAGAATAGAGGAAGCCTTGTGGTTTACTGTCGTTAACAGACATTAATTACAAAGCCAAACTAGAGCAAACGGCACTCCCACACAATGGTGAAGCTCAGGGTTTAGTTACTTTATTGGAACTGCTCATATAGAGAGAGCCTGGTGAACGGCACAGTTCCACCCCAGTTGTCGAACACCGCACTGGCCACGTAGACGGCTGGCAGACCTGAAGAGTCAAGAATCCTGTGGTGGCCACTCACCTCTGCATATGACTGGAGGAGCCTTACAGGTTGATCACAGTATTTCTCTGTGACGTTCCTTATGTGATCTACAAGGAGCAGTTTCCCAATAATATACAGTAATTATCATCCTCATACATCTAAAGTTGCTCAAGTTTTCTAGGTAATTATTTTTTATTATAATACAATATAGTCTATTACCTGATTTTAACACAGGCTATACTGAATCTCACAATTATACACATTCTGCTTTATTACAGTCAATTATTCCCATAACCATTTGCACTTTCATACCTGCTCCGGCTTCACACGAAAATCAAACCATTTTCCATCCAATATCTGCCATTCTGTCACACTACGCGGTATATACTTGATTTCGAGTGTTCCAATTTGATTCACCTGATGTACATGTGTATTGGCGATGTCGGTATACAAATATGTGTATCACCAGCAATACAACAGATTAGGACCATTTCTATTCTTCCTTGCATTCGTACTTAGTTTACACTGAACAGTGATATAAATTGTAAGCGAAAAAACCAAATCAATCGAACAAATTTAGATAACATTTTGTCATATGTTCATATGTTTGTATAGCTTTCGGGACTTAACTACGGGGTCAGCAGTCCCTAATCTTACAAACTACTTATGAAGTAGCTAATCCTAAGGACGGCACAAATATCCATGCCCGAGGGGGGATTCGAACCCCCGACCGTAGTGGCCGTGCAGAACCGTGACTGGAGCGCCTCAGTACCCTCGGCCACCGCAGCCGGCTAACATTTTGTCGTTACATTCATTTGTAGATAGAACGTATTGAAGAAGGACCGGATAAGTACTTATTTTCACACAAAGTTTGGAGTCGTAATTGTGACTTACAGTGAAGCTCATGAGTGAAAGGTCTGCAACCTGCTCATGATTTACTACTGGCTGCCACTTTGAAAAGCGGTCGATGGAACTCTTCGAGCTTCAGATACTCCACACACAGTAATGTGTGAAATGAAAACACTAGAAAATTTATTACTATGGCAAAAGATTCCAAGGTCTTATAAAAATAAATAGCAAATTTGGTAGCTGGTGAGGGGACGGAGGGATGGGATTCATACAACTACTAAAACTAGAGAAGTGTCAAAATTGAACCCTCTATATTGGGTTCGTAGGTGAGAGCAGCAATAAATGTGTCTTGAAGTACAAGAACAGTAACTCTGAATAATCGGGGCTCAAAGAAACCTAACACGTTAAGTCTTCAAACAACTTTATTGTAGGCAACTGCATTACAAAACAGTCCGTTTGATTCGTATAAGAAACAAGGAAAACAATATTAATTCACAATTAAATGATAAACAAAGAAGAACACATTTATTTTTATGTTTCGATGGTGACTTTAATCTACCGCTGGCTAAAGAACAAAAAATGAATCACCAAATCGTGTGAATAATTATTGTGTCTGTTTTCGCTCACACCTGTTCTTCTTGAATATCATATCAATTTACAGAAACATTTATATACGTCAATATTCCTCATGGCATAGGAAATTTGAGAAGAACATAATATCATAAGCTTTGTTGTGCCGATATTCTATAAAATCGACATAAAAGATTGCATGATTCCAAAAGGAGTAATTTCTGACTAGATCTAGTTTAATATTTTAAATATTTTTATTGTAAAAGGTGAGAATAGAGTATTTCGGGAGGTAACAATGTATAAACATCAAACACGCTGGCACCTCTCCTTTGAGAGGACGCCACAAGAATTTCACTGCATTGCTTCTCCACCACAGCTACGATATGGCTACTCAGTTGCAAGTATTTTGCAACCCTAGGGGCAACGATTTCCTACTACGACTCTCAATCGCCTAATTTAACTTGGCATTCATTTTTCACTTCGTGCTATATAAACCTCATGTAAGAAGATACATGGAGATTGAATATTTGCGTTTTTGACTCCGGATTTGCCGTGCTTCATGTAATAACATATGTTGTTATCTTTAACATAACATAATATGGCTGTGTCAGCAGTACAAAGATGAATTAATTACCTTGCAAACAGTAGCTCGTTTAAGCAGTGTTTCATATGTTTGTGAATCTATCGGGCCAAACTGCGTGGTCATCAGTCCGTAGCTTACAAACTACTTAAACTAGGGTAAACTAACCTAAGGACAACACACAAACCGATGCCTCAGGGAGGACTCGAACCTCCAACCGCGTGCTCCGCAGCCAGCCGCCTTAAACCGCTGCTACGCAGTGTTTACACAGTTTTATTGGGACTCCAGCGCAGTGGGACTTTTCAGTATTAATCGCAGTGGATATTAGTGTGATCAATTTGTTTTTAATTTTTTATTGTTACTGAAATATGGGCCAATAGGAGCATACGAAGTACAATGACTCAATTTCTATTAGATGGTTGATTTGTTCATCGAATGCTACTATTTGTTCTGTCAACCTGTACCAATAACAATTCTGTCTTCGTGTATTCTTGTATTTTCTTATATCTTCTCAGTCTATAGGTTTCTCCCTCAAAAATTTTTTGGCCTGATATCTTCCTAATAACCTTTCTTTCTTTCTTTCTTAGAATCTTTTCAGTTTCCCCTCTTTATATTTAAAATTAAAATTTCAACTCCTTAAAGACATTCACGTTTGATTCCAATTTTGGAATACGTAAGTGTACTGAATGGAGAAAGTGAATTTTATTATAAATGTCTTGTGTTAATTTGAAAGCGGTTCCAATTTTTGATACAGAAATTTGTTTCAAACTTTTTGCAGGCCTTTTTGTTGTGTGATTTCCCCCAAGTATTTAAACTGAGAATTTCTTTTTATTTTTCAATATATCGTGTCCAGGAAACTCGGCTCTTGTTTGTAGCATATCATATATACCGTTATCAGAATGCTATTTGTAGTCATACTTTTTTCCGCGACATATTTAACAATTTGAATCCGGTTAAGTTAGAATCCGTCACTGGATGACCAGCGGCAGCGACTGTTAGTACAATTTCTGAGAGAAACTTCACTCTTAACGGAAGCTTGTCTAACACGTCGGCTGACATACGATACACTAATCATGGTTGTAAATCTAGCCTAAATCAATCTGCAATAAATAATTTTCACCATCGGTTGCTATGTTTCTCTCAGAAATTACAATTATTTTTGAGCTGTCTTAACATCTATAGTTGAAATTTTCATTTCACCTGTAAATGTCAGACAATATACATAAATATTACTTGTACCTAACATGTTCGATTGATTTATATTTTGACTCGAATTTTGCTCTCGCCATTTGGTAATTACCTATTCCCAAAAACACAATGTAATAGTAATGGCGGTAGTCTATCTTCCGTCTAACACAAATCTTTATATCAAATATTCAGGTATTTGGCCCATGAAATGAAATTTAGAGCTAATATATCTATAATCAAGGTAACAATTTTATTATCTGGCCTTCTAACTTTAAAATTTGGAAGAGATTTTCATGATCAACTTTGTAGTAGGCCCTTTTGAAATCTGCAAGTATGACTATAATATTGTTACTCGAAATACATTAGAGCCTAAAGACTTTTTTTAATTAAAAATTGGTTCCAATCACGATCTGTTTCGTCTAAAGCCTACCTTGTATTTACCAATTTTCTATTACAACTGTTCTTGAGCTAGATCAAGTAAACACTGCGACAGAATTTTTTATGTGACTGGGAGTAGAGAGATTTCTCGGTGATTAACATCAGTTCTATCGCCTTTGTTATGCACGGGACGGATTAGGACACCTTTCCAGTCGTGAGGTATTTTCTCACCTTGCCACATATGTCCTATTAGTTGACTGATATCTTCTATAGTGATCGGTGAAGCTTATTTTAGCAGACCGTCTTCTCCCGATGTTTTATTGTTTTAAGTTTCCTAAATTAATTAGGTATTTAGATTTCGTCCAGTTCTTTAGATTTAGGGTAGGTTGGATTTTATCGCTGGTTCTGGACCGTTAGATAGTTTTTCAAAATAATTTGTAACTACCTTAAAATTTTCTGGATTATGAAGAGTCAAACAACCATTTTCATTTTTGAAGTAAAGACTTCGAGGTTAGTAATCAGTTTTTTTATCAAGTTTCAGGTGTAGTTCTCTTGCGATTTTCAATTTTATATTTAGATTATGTGTAGAATCTGCGGATATGTAAGCTTTCAGTACTGGAAGGAAATTAACTATCGCAACTTAATGAAATTGCATACTTGATTACAGACTTAAGGAGCAATAAACTGTATTACGAAGGTACTGCCGACAAAGTATTTAAAGTAGTATGTTCGTCTTTAGTTGATTACATCCACACAGACATCCCCGAAAAATTCTTAATTACTCCTGTTGTTGACGGTGCGCGGCAGTAAAGAAGAACAACTGATGGTTAGGGTAATGAACTGCCTTGTAAGTTGTAGAGGATACAAAGATGTGTTCTGGCTGGTAACCACGGAACCAAACACTACTTTCATAAAATGGGTTATACGATCACAAGACAGGATATATTCTTTGTATGGTTATGTTGAATATATGACGACATATTCTAAAGTAAGAAATATTCAATTAATACTTGTTGATATCTACAAGATTGTGGATTACAAAAAAAATTGTGGCCAAATATTGTAAGCGAAATATTTGTGTGACAACATTAATGCGAACAGTGTTAATCATAATAGTAAAAGTTAAATGTAGTTTTCTTATCTATGACCTTCTGTCACAGTGAAATGTTCCAAGGGAAAGTTGATAGTTACTATCATACTGATTTCGGAACCCACGTTAAACTGTAGGTCCCCCTATAACAGGCTGGGTAAGTCAGTTCGAAGGTCGGAGGAAGGCAACGGCATACCACCTGCAAACAGGACCATGCCTAGTAAAACACTGTGGTGTTCAAACCAATCTTCGGATGGTTGACTGCTTTACTTTTTTTATCATACTGATGGTCTCAAACATCACTGCCTCTTATTATAAAACTGAAGGAACAGCAGTTGCCTGCATAAATGACATATAACACAAAGATGCAATCAATGTAAAAAAAATTAAAAATATAGACATTTAATGCAGTATATTACTCAAGAGCACAAAGATGAGCCATGCCGGCTCGCCTTCTTCTTTCGTATCTTTTCGTACGTCGATCTATCGACCCTTTTTCCGGTCTGCGCCTTCGTGTCGCGACTCTCTCTGACCAGAGGGAGCGATTGCGGTCGTTTTGTTATTGAGAGGTACGGACGACCGGGGCGTGCGCTGGGCACTGGTGGCCGCGCTGAGCAAGTGACTTCTGCTGGGGCTGTTTACGGACTTCGTCACAGACTCCGGCCGCAGCGGCGTGCTCCGAGGGATGTGCACTGGGAGTTTAAGGTGATCATCGTCACGGTGCACGAACAGTTATTCTGTTGAAGTTTCATCTGGTCTCCCGCAATACCTACCCGAGTTTGGCATTCACGAGATCTTTCCGACGTGGTGACCGATCGGTCGGTACATTTTTGGTGGTGCGTCGTACGGTCGGGAAGTCAGCACAAGTACGAGTGGTTTTTCTTGGTGTTTATTGTGCTTGTGTTAACTTGTTCTTGTGTGTGTGCTTGGCCAGGATTGACCGCTATCCCCAGGGGCTTTTCTATGTCTTCCATTTATGCCCTGGTTTTGTTGTCTGTGCTTGCAACTGTGATTCCGTTCGTGCTCTTCGTGTTGAAGAGAGATCGTTTGTCCTTTGCCTTGCAAGGGGCGTTATGCGAATTTAAAAAAAAAATTCTAAGTGTCACTGGGCAATCCTGCTTCGCGCCCTTCCATGTCCTCGTCAACTGCCGAGGGAATCGGTTCTATGTTATTTGGCAGAATTCATTCCTTCTGCAGGGTGAGTTGCCTACCGTAGTTGCAATTAGGGCAATTGTGAAGAACGCTTGTACGAGCAGCCGTTTCGATAAATCTCGAACGCGCGATCACACTTCGATATATGGTGCATTTAGATATGTTTCAAGATGGCAGGAGAATGTTTGCTGATATACGAAACAGTGATCATTTTAAGTGAAAGTTAGGTGCGGTATAGGTTAAACAAATTTTTTTTAATATGTGAGGGCGCGTAGCGCCTGAATCTCCGGTACAGAAACAAAGTTGCCAACATACACGCCATGCTAATAACACGGGCAACAGATTCTGCAAATCTACCATACTGAAAAAAAAACTTATTTAACCTATACCTAACCTAACTTTCATTTAAAATGATCACCGTTTCGTACATCAACAAATCAGATTCTCTCACCAGCTATGAACATACAGAAATGCACCATATATCGAAGTGTAGTCGCGCTTTCGAGATTTATCTAAACGGGCGTCCGTGCAAGCGTTCTCCACAATTACCGCAATTAGACCAATTTTTTTAATGCATGAAGTTCCCAGTATTAGGGTTGGAGCTCTCGTCTTGCACTGGTCCTGTAAGCTTTCCTTTCTACATCCTGAATTTCCTTGTGGAGTCACCTCAGTGTTTGTGGGCCTTCCTCGCCATCACGCTGTGCTCGTGCAAGTTACTTACCAAAATTCATTCCTTACCTCGTGCCAACCTGATACGTAGGAAGATTTGAAGTGTGATTGCTGTTTCATTTATAGTAACTGATTTTATATTGACATTAAATATTCAAGGCACATATACACCCAGTTGTCTTAGAAAATTAGGCCAGCATCTCTGGTGGGACAGTACACTGTCATTGTTGGTAAAACTAAAGGAGTCAAAAGCCACGACTTGCTATTTTAAAACACACTGGATTCTTGTTGTTAAAGTAACCTCTCCTGGTTATGGACTAATGTTAAAGCAAATGTTTGAGCTTGTGCCCGTGTGTTTCTTATGAGCACGCCCTTGTGCCTTTAAGAGGCAGTGTCACCACTAAGTATTGAAAGAATCTTGTACCTTGCTTTTAACTGTGTCATTTCTTAAGGTAATCAGCATTCAGATTTGATAAGTTGGTTTATAACTTTTTTAATTCTTTACGATAACTTGATTGTCAGACTGAGGAGGTAGCTCTTGTGTGCTTTAAATTAATGAACTGTCACTAAGTATTGAAAGGACTTTGTTGTTCCCCTATGTTTCAAACTGTCATTCCTTAAAGTAAATAAACCAGTAGTGGTTGTTGACATTTGAATTGAACGTCTTGGCCCAGTCCTTCCATTCCTGTTATTGGTGGTTCTTTTTCCCTGCCCACACTCTCTGAGCTATCAAGTCCCTTTTATCTGGACTTGGCCGAGTGGTCTTTTGTGGACTCTGTAGATGATGATTCATAATGTTTATTCGTTCAAAATATAGTGTTTTAACTATTCATTTTTTTTTCAGGTGAAATAATGCTACAATTTGAGTCGTTACATCTTTAGTATTTCCCGTACAAAATATATGCATATTAACGGCTTCTTCAGTGCTCTTTTTATAGCAATATTAATCAATGTGTGAAGATACCCTAATAGTAATATTTTTTATTAAATGTATACAATTGAGTAAGTTTTGGATACATAACCAAACGTTGTATTACAATGTAACAAATTAAATGGTGACTGCAACATCTTCTACAACAGTCGTCGTGTGGCATCCTATTAGTATCTGCTCAGAGTAAGTTGGTCAACAGTACGGGTAAATTTTACATTTCAGAATATTTGTTTTAGACCGTAGTTATGCCTCCAATAGTAAAGTAAATTGTCTGTAATGGAATTTAATGGCCTGAAGAGGGTCATTTAAAATAAATTTAAAATTGCGATGGTCACTTTTTTTATTTTAATGAAAAGGTAGATGTTTACACGTTGAGTTGCTACAGATCGGCACACTGGATGATTGGGGACGAAAATCAATAATCAAAGTTCAGTGGAAGAAGAGCCTTACAGCTGCGAGCGCTCCTCTGGGTCCGATCATGTAGACTAAGTAAATAAGTTTCCAATTTTCCCTTACCTATAAACCTTACTGTAACAAATATTACAAATCGGTTCATTCTTTCTCAATAGATACCGTTACCAAGGACACAGATAATGCAGTGCGTTTGCATACTGGTAAGAGACCGCTACCTGCCGCTGCTGCTGTTTGCAGAGTATTCTCGAGAACCCCCCCCCCCCCCCCCCCCACCGGCAGCGCAGGCAGTGATTCAGGCGACCCCAGACTCCTGCCGAGAGTTCTCGACGAATACTGCGGCGATTGTCTCGGCGCGGCGCAGCCGTCTGCTCATCGGAGAACTTTCCGCCTTCTCGTTAAGCCTCCGGGAAGGCTCCCAGCGTTTACAGGCTCCCGCCATTTGTCCTAATGCCCACTGGAGTCAATTTCGCTGCCGAGTTTGCTGAAAATCTCGACTCTCAGATACGTTTCCGCCCCAAGTAACTGCTCATCCGTTTCACGGACTCATGGAGCTTTCGTGGCTCCACCAGAAGTCGAGGTTTTCTGCCTGCCCTTTCGTATCTCATGCTAACTTGCGTACTTTAGAGCTATTCTTCATCACTATTTCTGTAGAAAGTACATTCACAGGATGTTAAACAAATCGATACCTGGTTTTAAGTATTTATTAGTTTTTGGTGCGCGATTTGAATTGAATACATTCACCGTGAATGAATAATTTCTTATTGTTTAAAAGACCTATCAAAATAACCATAAACAAAGTGAAGTATCGATTTATATATCTTTTAGTGGATGTACTTTTTTGTATAGAAATTTACTCTGTGATGAAGAATAGCTCTAATTTTTTTTTTCACTGATAATCCATTACGCACCAATCAAAGTGATTTATGTTGTAATAGAAACAAAGAAGGAATATATAAAGAACTAGCGAAACAGACAATGCTTCGCCATTGCTAATATGTACAAGCATTGGATACACACTCTAATCTACGTCTCCTTTCCTGTCTTTACTCCTCTCCTTCTCCCCTACCTTCATCTCTGTTCGCTCTCTTGATGTCTCTTCTCTGTTCCCTTCTTCATCCCACTGGATGTGCATGTGTTACACCACACACTATCCATCTCTTTCTCATGCTACTCTTTGCACACCTAACCACCTTACTCTTTATATCAATTTATTTATTCCTCCTACTCCATTTGTCCCTCCACTTAATGTACTTACCTATGCATCCCCCCCTCACCCGCTTCCCCAATTTTTAGATCAGCTCAGCTGTCCATCTGTCTATGCCGTCACTTTCTTCCGTTCTTTATCATTATCCTCCATACCCTATATATGAAAAGTTACGAACGAGGTACGTTTCACCATGTATTGTGGGAAATGTTATGTAGGCAATGATCTTTTCCTTGTTTGGAATTTAAAGTCCAGAATAAAACTCTACATTCGAAGTCTGTTAAAAAGTATGCTATGCACCATCCGAATTATTGTCTAGACGGTGGCATTCCTATTGTTTTTCGCAAATGGAAAGAGGTTACTGATGGAGTTCTAATAACTATGTCAGTTCTATCGTCAATTACATTGAAGATTGCAAGTTGAATCAATCACATATTTAAACGCGGGTTATTGACTGTCAGTCTTTCAGCTCATATAACATGAAATACTGAACAGCAATTACTCCGTGGAAACACTATTCGCTCTTTTAATTTTGTACTTTAGCATATTTTTAGTATGCTTTTATTGGTTGCAGTATTTTATCCATTTACATGCTACCAGCATATATTATAAAGTTATGATGAGACACGTTGCTTCTCCCTGTCTATTAATTATCCGCAATAGTTTAAGTATAGTGTATCTGAGGAAGTAGGCCTATTACAAACACTTAATTGTAATTAGTAGTAAAACGCAAATCTCTCTGAACAGATTAAAACGTTTTCCACAGTAACATTTAATGCTTTCCCTCTAGATTCTAATCATACGGTGGCTAAGTAGTCATTTATGAACATGAATGATTTGAATTAAATTGCGAAGTTGAAATTTAATGCCCGACAGGTGTGGAAACCAGATTTACCGCTCGCACCAACGCCATCCTTAGCCATGTAGGCTACGGGCACTCTTTTTATCCTGCCGCAATTCTCAGCTTGTTACGGACTATGGGTTGTAGCTCAACCCGCGTCTTCGCAAGGGATCATACTTGTTCATTCGCACGAAAATCCGCAATTGTCTGTTTGAGGCATACATACAACAACGTGTCTGTTCATCCCGACATGCCGTTATGTACATACACCATGTATATAATTAAGTTACATATACATATGTGGTGTCTGTTCTTTCCAACATGCCGCAAAGAACAGACACCACATAAATATAAAACTTATAAGATTTGCAAACGACAGACAGTTATTGTTTCTTCCGTGCGGACGCATTCCTAAGCCCTAAATCTTGAGGGAATCAATTTACGTGTTTGAGTAACAGTGGGCTGAATAAAGTAGAGAATTTGTATATGGCAGGACGCGTGCTTAGGTAATCCGCATAGGTGTGACGATCGCTATGCCCCAGTGGTGCAGGGGTCAAGGCAACAACGTAAAAAGCGGGAACCCGGGTTCGAATACCGGCTGTGCACGCATTTTCAACTTCACCCACTACGATAGGATTCTATTATGTTGAAGGAAGTGCTCAACGACCACAAAATAAGTTCCAAAAAATATTAAATGAAGCCGCAATAACCTTTGGCATTCATTGTCGAAAACAGATTTCGGTTACCGAGGAATCTTCTCCAGCGGTGATGCAGAAAATTCATTTAACATATCCTGTGAATTTTCTGCATCACTACTGAAGCTGGTTACTCAGTAACGGAAATCAATTTGCGACAATAAAATAAAATATTTTTACGGCCAATATTGCTTCTTTTTGTGTTATTAATATCCATAATTCTAAGTAGCCTCAAACAGGCAAATAACAGTTTCGTTGCGGGTGCACAAGTATGTCCGATACCTTGCATGATTGCAGATAAAGCTGCGGGCAAGTGCAACATTGGACAGGTGGCCCTACACTCATAGTATGCAACAAGCTGAGAATTTGTGGAGGACGAGAAACGTGTCTGGCCCGAAGCTGGATATCCGAGTTCGATACCAGGTCAGAAACAAATTTTAACCTTCACCATTGAATTTAATTCAGTACCCTACAACAACCGAGATGTTTGACATTTCAAATTCGTAATTTTACAGCTGTTAACGTCAGAATATGATGTCTGTTCTTTTAGATATGTCCAAATAAAATACACCCAATCAATAGATTAGACAGGCAAAGTCGCTCCTCTTAATGAGGCCTCAAATGGTCGGCACACAGAGCATGTGTCTGAAAGTGTTCGGTCGGCGAATCGATTTCAAAGTGCGGCTAAACGCTCGGAGACGGCGTGACTCGTGCATACGGGACTAGTGCCTCAACGAGCTGCACACTATCACAACCCGCTCCTGCGACAGTTGCCGGCGGCATCAAGTCCTGTAATAACACTGTTTACGAAATGAAAGTATTGTAATTCCTTCTTCATCTCCATTAAAACGCAAATTTCCGGGATCGTGCATATGTCCGTCGGGTTGTCTGTGATATACAGACCTACGTAAGTAACTAGGAAATATCTATTAACATAACACTCTTAGAAATGTTTCATGTTATGTTAATAAGGACAATGACTGTTTCCTGACAAACTGTTCGATTTAAAATTACAATATGTCTTCACATATCGTAAGCAACAGTCGCACTTTATAATAAAACTTATGAATTTTATACTGTGTAGGATTCGATGCTACCTAAATATGACTGCACATCCTCTGAGGAGTGAGTTTGTTAGACTCGCTTTATGAACGCGACACTTCGCACCTTACTTATAGTAAAATACCCACTATTGTTCGACGTGTTGTATTTTACATTCTTACGATTATACTATTGAATAGTAAAAGTGATGGAGGAAAATTGACCTTCCTGCATCACTGTTAGTGTTCACTTGTAGATTCTTTCGATCGTTTAAAAGAGAAGTGAATCAATAAAGTGCGTTTTTTTCCTCTAAGTAGGGCTCGAACTGACCGTTCCTCAGCGGATGCACTCTTATATTTACGTAGCATCAAATGTTACACAGTATATTTCTATGAAATTAATAATATATTCTTTGAGCCTATTAGAAAACGGGAATGTAAGAAATACAACAATCTTCATATGGCGACCCTCGAACCAGCACTATATAACATCATGTTTCACAGTCCGCGACATACTGCCTATGGCACGGCAGTGAACATTGTTATACGTTCCAAACGTAAATTTTTGACGTGTTGAATACATCACTTGTGGGTATGTCGGTTACGTACATGCAATTACACCACAGCATATAAAGAACAATTAGTTTTGACGGATTCTTCACTGCGGCGTTACCTTCGAAATGCAGAAATCCATACTGCGAAAATTCTTTAACCACTTCTTTGTTTACGGTGATTTATTCCAACAAATACCATATCTAATCACCAGTTATCAAGAGATCCTGTATTTGATCAATTACTTTTAGTTACTTTGAAATGACATAGATTCATAACAATTATTCACTCACTCTTCCACTGACTAAACATGAAATCTCGAAAAATACATAGCAACATAAAAATAGGTCCCTAAATACTTTGGTCCCACCATATGTTGAGAACGACTAGACTGAGACCATATATATGGTGGGACCAAAGTATTTAGGGACCTTTTTTTTTTGGGGGGGGGGGGGGTTCAGTTTTAGAACAAAGGTTTTATGAAATACAACTGGAACGACAAAGTGCGTTCTACAATTGGACTCTGTGTTTCTATTGAATAAAAGTCCAGAGCTTTGATCCGATATTGTTGAAATTTTGCACACTTGACCGTAAAAACGTGGTGGAGGTTACTTAACTTACGGACTTTCACAAAATACATAGTCTTTCTCCGATCTTGGTGAATTTTTGTACACATGATATTTAAACTAAGAGGGAGGTCACTGGGTACATAAATGTTTTTATGGTACATGACAGAGGGAACTTTGCAAAAAAAAATTGCCGAGAGAGGGAACGTTGCAAACTTTTTCTTGCTGGCAACCATAGCAAAAATATGATAGTAAAAAGTTTCTCGGCTACTACTTTTCCGCTGTTCACGAAATAAAACTTAGGCATTCGGTATATCGTTGCAATTTATAATTTCTACAATACATATTGTACCCGCAGGAAATTTGACAGACAGTATAAGAACATACAGCTGAATTTTCTTTCGAAATTGTATCACAGTACGATATGTAGTTCTTTCGATATGAGCACATAAATAGAAACGATCATGGAAAAGCGCCCCATCAGGCACCAAGTTTTAATCTTTAGCTTCTTTACTTATAATTGTATTCGCAACAGCACTTAAACAAATGAATATATACCTGAAAAATTATACAATTGTACAACATACAACTCAATAAATATGAGATCATGTATACTGCGATGGGTAAAAACTTTTCACATCAGCCACCACGTTTTATTACATTTCTTATTTACTGCTAAGACACTCCTGTAGTCCAGTAAGCTTAAAGAAATTCCTGAAAGATGACAGTGCTGTTGAGAACTTCGAAGCTACTTTGAACTGTAAAGCGCATACCGCTGAGAAATAAGCAACACACTTTTATTGAGCTACAACGAAATGATGTGAATGAAACAGTGTACTTCAATTAATTCTCAAACTGGGGAGTTATCAAAAATGAGGTCCCACAAGGTTCGGTCTTGGGTCCTTTGCTGTTCTTAATATATACTAATGACTTGTAATTCTACATTCACGACGATGCTGTATTAATGATTTGCCATTCTACATTCACGACGATACTAAGATAGTTCTTTTTGTTGATGATACAAGTATAGCTATCACGCCTGATACACTGGAATTAACTGATGTTCAGAAAATTATTAGGTGTTTCACTACAAATTGACTTTAATTAAACTTTGATAAAACACAGTATACACTGTTTCATACAGTAAATGGCATGACACCATTAATAAATTTAGACTTCGAACATGTAGCTAAGGTAGAATATTAAAAAGTTTAGGTGTTTGAATTGACGAGTGATTGAATTGGAAGAAAGGCATTGCAAGGTCTGCTGAAATTTTTGAGTTAAGCTACTAACGCTATCAGGGTAATTGCAAAATTTTGTGTTATCCATCTTAATAAATTAGCTTAATATGACTATTTTTATTCACTGCTTTCATATGGGATCATGCAATTAATATTTAAAAAAGAAATTAAAGGAATTTGTGAACGGCAACTCCTTCTACACTTTAGATGAATTTTTAAATAAAACGTAAAATTAAATAATCGCACTGACGTGTTTTATGGCCAACTTTAGATTTTTAGTTTTATACTTTGTTGCAAACATTTCGGACAAAAATAATAATGCAAATAATAAAAAATTATAGTGATAGTTACGACTCTATTATTGTGATAATATCTATGCATCCAACACGTAATATTCTTTCTGACCGTATTTATATGATATCTGAGTTTAGCTTTACAAACATACTATTTTTTGAACTTTTACCTTTAAAATATCATTTCAATATCTCTCTCACATTGTCATTATATTTTTCCGTTAAAATATTCTCACCTGTCTTGCCTTGGTAGTTTGTTCAAAGTTTAATTTCTTTGCCTGTATTGGTTACGAATGACGAATGACGAACGTAGCGACGAATGACTACAGCCTGGATGGAACACAGCTTACATTTGGCGTTCGTAAATCGGGCACGTGACATCCCTCGCCCAGAAATCTCGTTTGTGTACACCGTTTTGCTTTCTCTACTTGATGATTTTCTTATTACAACTCAAGCGTTGTCATTTCGAAGCAATGGAACATTGAAATTTATTAAAAAACATGTCTTTCTTAGAACAATGCATTATAATCTAATGTTTGTTTATTAGTCAAAAACACCCACCATCGATGGTACAAATATTACGCGTTACTCTTGAGGTTGTTCGCCATAGCGCAATGGGCGAGGAATTAGTTTGTGATGTATGAACACGTTAGACGGTGGTTCGAAACTTGCTAGAGCGCGGTGGCTCAGCGCGGTGGCTCACAGGGTATCCGGCCTGGTAGCTGGATGCCCTCTGTACCGAGAAAACTGAGCTATCGACGAAGCGATGAAAATAGAGCAAGGTTTTCGCACACTCTTGTTAACTGAACAAAACTATATTCTGCAATATTCCGAGTTGTTCGAAGGTAACAGCGCTTTCTCTGAAAAGTGCATTTGTTCTGTTTCGAGAACATGCCATGAAATGTGTACCAACGAATTGTAAACATATACATAAACTGGGAAGATACTGTTAAAATGACTGTTGTAAATGACGTAATGATAGTACTAACTTTGTATGTATATTAAGTACTAGATTTATGTGGAATTCAATATTACCACACTTATTCCGTTTGTGATTTTAGCTGTAAAAGAAAACATTTGCTCTTTATTTTAGCGCAGAACAAAGCAACATGAACTAATTCATATCTGAACTACAGGAAAGGTTAAACCATCTACGTTAAAAGTGATCAGAGCAACCATGTCAAAGACAAACATTTTATTTGATGCATTGATTCTAATTAATGACTTTCAATATATTGCATAAATAGTCAATACCTGCTTAGAAAAAAGATAAACAAGGTGATTTGTTGCAATGTACACACTTCCCTTCCATTTCATTAAGGAACTACACTTGCCACAGAAATGTAGGACTTCCTTTGTATACCAAACTACCAGTAGCAGAACGTGGTACAGAATTTTATTATTACAGTATCCTCACAGTTTATGTATATTTGCTTCGCAATACCACTGTACAGAGCAGTAGCATTTCTCCCCCACGCTCAATACAAATCATCCAGCGCTTACAAAATGCATAAATTCCTTTAGAAACAAAGTCTTTTGGCAGTCCACGCAACCACTCATGCACCGCGTGGCGTACCTCTTCATCAGGACGGTACTTCTCTCCTGCTATTGCTTCTCTGAGTGGTCCAAACTTATGGAAATCACTTGGCCCAAGATCTGGTAAGTATGGTGGATGAGGAAGACACTCAAACTGCAGGTCTGTGATTGTTGCAAGGAAGCCATCACCTTCTCGTTCAAAGCACCGAAGAAGTTCTTCACAAGCATCAACACGCCGTTTTCTCATTTCACACTTTGTGAAACTGGAGCACACCATGCACAAATGTGGTGTGTTGACCCATGACTAATCTGTAAACATGCTTCAATGTCATTCATTGTCACTTGTCGGTTTTCCTTCACTATGGCTTCAACGGATGCAATGTTCTGTAGAGTCACAATTAGTTGTGCGTGACCTGGACGAGGACCATCCTCCACTGAAGTCACACCATTTGCGAACTTCCTACTCCTTTCGTAGACTAGCTGCTGTGACAAACATGTATCCCCGTACTGAACATTCATTTGCCGATGAATTTCAAGAAGTTTCACACCTTCACTACGCAAAAGTGGGGTGGCCATATTTATAATGACACTGCGACGGTATGTGTGCATCTACAATATGCTGCCACCTACAGGCCATTCTGCACGCTGTTTGTAACACGCTTACCAACTTAACATGATAACGGCGCGAAATTTCGATTTGTTATTACAGATTTATGGTTTTCATTTGACTCACCCTCGTGAACTGAAAAAAAAAAAATATCCTAAGGCAGAAATTCAGTTCGCTTTATTGCTCATGAATACGGATAACCTAGACATTCTAAACTTGTATGGAAAATTGCACCATACACCATCACCCATATAACCCGGAAACACATATCTGGTAAAATTGGTAGGATTGTTTATCAGTGTTTAAAAGACTAATGCTACCGAGGAAAAACATCTTGTAGGCTGTAGTATCTACTTCCTTACAGGATGAGTTTTACGTATGCATCGCGGAGAATCAGTCGAGGACGCGATAAATTTAGTTTTTACTTCAGTGGTAAAGAAAGCTACGAATTGTTCCAATTGTAATAAATTTCAGCTTCATCTGCTATAAATACTCGTTATCTCGACAACCCTCATTAAGAATTACTTTCGTAACTTCAAGGGATGGGAATCTGACGTGTATTTCGGTAGTTATTATAATTTTACCAGTACTTATTATGATTTATTAACGAACCACATGACATGCAACGAAAAAACAAATTGCATATTTTTCCCTGTAGGAATCGAATCCACAATCAATAAGTTGAGTTTCCTTTTAACATAATAAAGTTATTCCGCTTCCTGCCGATTTCAAATACGGCAAAGGAGGGCTGAAGCAGCATGATGCGACTGAATGTGGCTTTTCGAGACGACCGAATTTTATTATAACCATTTAGTAATTAGATTATAAGTTTTCCAGTAATTTTCCGAAACAATTTTAACTGTTTCATCTTGTAAGAATCTCTACATCTGTACATTGAGCAAGCTGTGAAGGATTGCAAGGAGAAATTTGGAGAAGGAATTACAGTCTAAGAAGAGGCAATAAAAACACTGCGGTTTTCTGTTGACATTGTAATTCTGTCAGAGACAGCAAAGGACTTGGAAGAGCTATTAAATCCAATGGACAGCGTCTTGAACGGAAGATGTACATTAACAAGAGTAAAACGAGGGTGATGGAATGAAGTGTCAGAATATCAGGGGTGCTGAAAGAATTAGATTAGGTAATGAGACGATAAAAGTAATAGATGAGTTTTGTTATTTGGGTAGCAAGGTAACTTCTGATGGCTGAAGATATAAAATGGAGAATGGTTAAGGGAAGAAAAGCCTTTCTGAAGAAGCGAAATTTAACATCCTAGATTAATTCAAATGTTAGTAAGTCCTTTCTGAAGTGTTTTATTTGGAGTGTAGCACTGTGTGGGAGTTAAACGTGGACGGTAAGGTGTCCAGACAAAAAGGTGATAGCTTTCAAAATGTTGTGCTCTGGAAGATTGATGAAGATTAGTTGGGTAGTTCACGTAACTTATGAGGAGGTGGTCAATATACTTGGGGAGAAAAGGAGTTTCTGGCATATCCTGGCTAAGAGAAGGGATAGGTTGGTGGGACACATCCTGAGATATCAAGCAATCAACATTGGAAGGAAGTGTGTGGGGTTAAAAGTGTAGAGGGAGACCGAGGGACGAATACAGTAAGCAGATTCAAAAATATGTATGTTGACATTCATATTCCAAGATGAAGAGGCTTGCACAGGACAGGGCAGCGTGGAGAGCTGCATCAAACCAGTCGGCTGCTTGAAGACCACAACAACAACATCTTGAAGTACCTTTTTTCAAATTATTTCACAGAAATTGATTAATGTTCTTATGTATATTCTAATTCGAACCGTGACTGGTATATAATAATTCATAGTATTAGTCACTTTCTTTATTAAACTCTTAGCGACGATTCAGATAGATCCCTTAGTCACTCGTACAAGAAAGACGAATGTAAGATTAATTTAATTTAAATCACTTTCTTACCGTTTTTCAGAAAGTTATGCTTACAGTTCGTTACTTCCAAATGAAAAGGAAAGTAGGACACAAAATAAAAACAAAGAACCGAGAAGATTAAAAATTCCAATCAGTCAACTGTGCAGACTCCTGCTAAGGCTGTCTAAAGAAACTGTGAGAGTGGTTCCGAGGAGAAAGCGTGAGCATCGACGCAGGGCGCAGACAAAGGAAGAACGGGAGGCAACCCTTCAATGTCGCCAAGGAACCGGCCCGTCTCTTCATCAGAAGGCGCCTCACTCCATACAAAGCGAAACAAATAACGGCCTGGAATGAAGGATGGCATTGAATAGCGTGCCAGCAGTCAAATCTTCGCTACTAATGACGTCCAGCTGCTGTTACACTCTACTTTCAGTACATAATAAAGACAAAAAATTGTTTTTAAGAAGTTTGCTGGCATGATGACCTAGCAGTTTAGTCCCCTTTAAAATACCAACCAACCAAGTCTACTTTGAAATTTTGATTTCAGCGCCATGTTTGTATTGTACTAACTGTAATTCAGCTTACTCTATTCACCGAATGATTGTTTGCTTTGGATCATTTTTCGGATGCGTGGGACCGTGGAAAAACTCATTGCGAATTCAAATAGGGAAACTAGTAACTGGAATGGTTTCCCGGTTCCACAACTTAGATCAAACTGTCTTCATTGTTGCAAAGTGGTATATATATAAAGCAGAAAACGACACTGAAGTGCCATATACGAATTTGGAAAAACACTGTTGTGTTCCATAGTAAATTCAAAGAAATAAGTAAATTATACAACGGTCTGTGGTAGTCTAGTTAGTAAACCAACTAACGCTGTTTCTTCGTAATGTTTACTTCTACCGAACAGTGACACATACCTTTTCACATCGTTGTTTTGACATTGTAAAATATGCATTGTCCACCTATAACTGAGACCGTTTGAAACAGCTGTTTAAGACATTATTGTTGCAGAGCCAGTCTACCCTAATATCGTAACGATGTGTAGGTTGTAATACATTTTCTTCTTACGTATTCGTTAAAAGTTAAATCAACTGCATGAATATACTTTTAAAAAATGCGTTACACTGTTTTGTCAAATTTATTTCGCAACGATTTTCGATTTAAAACTGAGATACACAGCATACTAAATGTTTCAACTAAAATGTGATAACTCAAAAATGAAATAAAGACCTACAAACAAAATGAGAGTACTTACATAAAAATACACGTATCCTATATTTATTTTGGCTTGAGCTGCGTAAAATGCCACAATGACCTTCGTCACCTGAAAGGTTTGAAAGTAAATAAGAGATTTATAAGAACATATGACTTGATCAGTTAACTGACATCTCAACAAGCGAGGACCCAACTGAAATAAGTCAGGCTACATGGCACTATAATGTTATTGATTCAGAAGTATGTGTTTATCTGAGTGCAATGTAAATATGTGTAATAACGTTACATATTGTATTTCAAAAAAAGATAATATGAAGCGTATATAGTTTAACATGTGCCTCCTTAAAAAGGAACGTTCTGAAATGAAGAATTGAAGTGTCATGATTTGCGTTTTCTGTATAAAATGACGTAGGACGCTATGAATAATTTATAATGCGAATTCAGAACCGTGAATATATCGATATAAAACAAGTACTCTCTGACAAATAATCTACTGAAGAACTTTTCAGATGTTTTTATACGAAGTGGTTGCTGCTATCGGCAGATCCTCTCCCACGCTCTCTCTCTCTCTCTCTCTCTCTCTCTCTCTCTCTCTGATACGTAGTCGAAGCGTTCGTACGTAATGACCTTTTGCTCTGCTTTTCTGTGAGGATTTTAGATACATCAGATTATAAAATGCAACTGTAGATCGTGAAGGATATTTAGCCACTAATAATAAGTTTGATTTCATTTCAATTTCGTAATTGGATTTATTAATCAAAGTTCATTTTTCTTTCTCCCACACTAACATAAGGCGTCCTTTATTGTACAACAAACGACTATTACGGTTTCCGACACCGTATTAGGAAAGAAACTAATTGTAGGAGACGTGCTGATTAAATAACATCACTTTCATGGAAATTATTTCCTTTTATTTGTTGCTCCTCAATTACGTTCTTGAGATTTCGTCGGTTTATTAAATTCATTTCACGATTTTGTGCTAGCCGTGGTCAACTTAGATTAAATCAGTGAAACATGTCTCCATCAGTTATGTTCAATTTACGAATACCACCAGCAGGATGGGTAAATTCGAAACAATTTCATCAGTAAAGACAACACTGGCACTTTAAGGATCGGAGCATGCAATATTGCTCTCTTAATGGAATAAGGACGGAAGAAGGAAAATGGATAGGTCGAAATTAGATATAGTGATGAACTTTTAAGTCTGTGGAATGGTGACCAGGGTTCCTGGCTAGGTGAGTATTGGGTTATAAATACAAAATTTTATGGGGGTAACACGGGAATAATTTTAATAATGAATGAGAGAACAGGAATGCGGGTAAACTATTATGACCAAAAATGTCATTGTAGGTGCTATACCGACCATAGTAGTACACGTTTGTATGTCCATTAGCTCTGTCGATGATGAGGAGGTGGCCACGGCGGTAAAGCCGTGCGCACTGAAGCGCCGTACATGCGGCGGTTCGTCGTCGCAGGTTCGAGTCCCCCCCCCCCCTCGAGTATGGGTGTCTGTATTGTCCTTAAATTATTTGAAGTTATTTTAAGTAGTTTGTAAGCAAGGGACTAATAACCAAGCAGTTAAGTCCCACAGATTTACAAACATTTGAACATTTTGATGAGGAGGTACAAGATTTGTATGAGGAGGTAATCAGTTAAGGGAGATGCAGATTTAATTGTGGTGAGGGACTGGAATTCGGTAGTAGGGAAAGGTAGGGAAGTAAAAATAGTAAATGAATATGGACTGGGAAAGAGGAATGAAAGAAGAAGCCATCTGGTAGAATTTAGCATGGAATATAATTTATTCATAACAAACACGTGGCATGATAATCATGAATGGCGGTTGTATACATGGAAGAAACATGGAGACACCAGAATGTACCAAATAGATATTATAACAATAACACATAGGTTTAGTAACGAGTCTGTCAACTCGGAAAGACATATCTAGGGGTAGATGTAGACTCTAACCATATTTTATTCGATATGGAGAATATGAGAATGAGGAGATGGAACCTGATTAAATTAAAGAAGTCTGAGAGTGTCAGAGGGAGCCTTTGGCAACAATAGACAGAAATGGAGCAAACAACACAGTAGAAGATGAACTGGTAACTTTGAGAGATAAAATAGTGAAGGCAGCAGAGTTCCAAATAGTTAGAAAGGCAAGACCTATAAACATTCTTTGGATATCCCAGGAAATAATCAATTTAATTGAAGATATAAAAACGTAGTAAATGGATAATGTAAAATGGAGTACACACGACTAATAAATGCGATTGACTGTAAGTGTAAAAGTGCTAAATAGGAGAGGACACACGACAAATGCAAGTCTGTAGAAGAATCAGCCTACAGGAAAATAAGAGACATTCGGAGACAAGGAAAGCAGCTGGATAAATATCAAGATTTTAGATGGAAATCCTGTTTTGAACAAAGAATGGAAGCTGGAGGTATGGAAGAATAATTAGTCTCTACATAGAAAATAAACTTCAAACCAAAATTGTAGGTGGGAAAGAGAAAGTAGATGAAGATGAAATACGATACACTATACTGAAAGAAGAATTAAAGATCACTGACAGACCTACCTGGAACAAAGACCACCGCGTAAGACGATACTGTGTCAGAGGTACTGACGTCTCTGGGGGAGCCACCCTTTCACCTGATGTGTAAGGTGTATGAAACAGGTGAAATAACGCAGACTTCAAGAAAAATGTAATAACTCAGTTTCCAGTTTCCAGAGCCGCTTAATTTTCTCACACTTTATTTGCATAAAAATGGAAACGTAGAAGCTGAACGTTAAAAACATCGGTTTGGATGTATGAGAAATGTAGGAACACGGGGTGAATATTGACCTTACGACTTCTCTTAAAAGCTTCTGTAGATATGGAGAAAGCATTTGACACTGTTTATTGGAACTGATTCAAATTCCGAAGACATCAAGGGTGAAATATAAGGGAACGGATGATTATTAACAACTTGCACAAAACCCAGACAGCAGTTGTAAGAGTGGAAGAGCAGAAAAGGTAAGCATTGGTTGGGAAAGGAGTTAAGTCAGGGATGTAGCTTTTCCCGAATGTTATTGAATTTGCACACTGCGAAAGCTGTGAAAGAAAGCAAGATGAAATTCGGAGAAGGAATTGACGTTCAGGGAGAAGATATAAAGACTTTGCGTTTTCCTGATGACATTGTAATTCTGTCTGATCCAGCAAAGGACCTGGAAAAACAATTGAAATGAATGGACAATTTGTTGTGAGATGAACGTTAACAAGAGCGAAATAACGTTAATGGTACGAAAATCAGCATATTTTGAAGGAATTAGACTAGCTAACGAAACAATAAAAGTGGTTGTGAGTATTGTCATTTTATCAGTAAAGGAGCAGATGATGGATGCAGTACAGAGGATACAGAATGACAATGCGAAGGAAAGCTGTTTTGAGATAGAAACCTTTGCTAACATTGAATGTTTATGTAAATGTCAGTAAAGGATTTCTGAAGGTATTTCTGAAGAGTTTTGTCTTCTATGAATATGAAACTTAGTGTCTCATAGTACCGACTTTCATAGGCCCCTGCTGACCGTAAAAGTCGTTTTTCAACATCTCTTTCAGTTTCAGAGATATCAGTGGCGAAACAGTTGATTGGGACACACTGTATAGTGAAGTGAGTGGTAGTGAATTGGAAAATGACCCTACAGACACAAAGTGCTGACGAAACAGATGGGAATGTTACAGAAAGAAAATGGAATGGTCTTTAATCAATTCAGCGACAAATTACAGTCCCTTCAATTCAATTGTGTGAGCTTATTTAAGATTGGGGAAAAAAGCTAAATTCTCAGCAAATCCTCAGGGGCGACGATGTTTCCAATTGCAGCCATTCATGATGATGTACTTCGGCGTGATGGCACAACGGGTGCTTCAAAATCATATTTTAAGACCTTTATACCCTTTATGTTCGTTAAGAAGGCAACCAGGCAGCAGCAAAGTTGAACGATATTCAATATACGTAGATGTAGATGAATTCCTGTTGCGATTCCTTCCTGATACAGTAAAGGGCTGGTATGACGTTCTATGGAGAGTAAACACTGACGACGCTACCCAACCTGAATAGGAGCATAAACAGTATTGATAATGAACATGTGTTATGGTCTTCAGTCCGGAGACTGGTTTGATACAGCTCTCCACCCTACTCTATCCTGAGCAAGCCTTTTCATCTCCTCATAAGAACGGGAACCCACATCCACTCGAATCTGCTTACTATACGCGTCTCTTGGTCTCCCTCTGCGATTTTCACCCCACACACTTCCCTCCAATGCTAAATTTACGATTCCCCGATGTCTAAGAATGTGTCCTACCAAGCGATCCCTTCTTTTAGTCAGGGTATGCCAAAAATTCCTTTTCTCACCAATTCTGTTCAGTACCTCTTCATTAGTTATGCGGTCTACCGACCTAATCTTCAGCATTCTTCTGAAACACCACATTTCAAAAGCCTCTATTCTCTTCCTGTCCGCACTGCTTATCGTCCATGTTTCACTCTCGTACAAGGCAACACTCCACACAAATGCCTTCAGAAAAGACTTCCTTACACTTAAATTAATATTCGATGTTAGCAAATTTCTCCTTTTCAAAAATGCTTTTCTTCCCATTGCCATTCTGCATTTTATATCCTCCGTACTGCGACCAAAGCATGTTATTTTACTACCCAAGTAACAAAACTCATCTACCACCTTCATTGTTTCGTTACCTAATCCAGTTCCTTCAGCATCGCCTGATTTGCTAAGACCGCATTCCATTATTTTTGTTTTGCTCTTGCTTATGTTCATTTTATATGCTCTCTTCAACACACTGTCCATTCCATTCATCTGCTCTTCCAGGTCCTTTGCTGTCTCTGACAGAATTACAATGTCATCAGCAAAACGCAATGTTTTTATTTCTTCCCCCTGAACTTTAATCCCTATTCCAAATTTTTCCTTGCTTTCCTCACCGCCTGCTCGATGTACAAATTGAATAATATTGGAGAAAGGCTACAACCCTGTCTTTCTCCCTTCCCAACTGATGCTTCCCTTTCATGCCCTTCGAGTCTAATATCTGCGGTCTGGCTTTTGTACAAGTTGTAAATAAGTCTCCTTTCCCTATATTTTACCCCTGCTGACTTCAGAATTTGAAAGAGTGTATTCCTGTCAACATTGTCAAATGCTTTCTCCAAATCTACAAAAGCTAAAAATGTAGGTTTGCCTTTCCTTAATCTATCTTCTAAGATAAGACGTAAAGTGAGTATTGCCTCCCGGTTTCCTATGTCCCTTCTGAATCCAAACTGATCTCTGAGGTCAGTTTCTACCAGCTTTTCCATTCCCCTGTAGATAATTCGTGTTAAAATTTTACAACCATGACTTATCAAACTGATGGTTCTGTAATTTTCACATCTGTCTGCACCTGATTTCTTTGGAATGGGGATTATTACATTTTTCTTAAAATCTGAGGGCATTTCGCCTGTCTCATACATCCTATACACCAGTTGAAATAGTCTTGTCATGATTGGCTCTCCCAGAGACTTTAGTAGCTCTGAGGGTATGTCATCTACTCCTGGGGCCTTGTTCCGACCTAGGTCTCTCAAGGCTCCGTCAAATTCATCTCTCAGTATAGTATCTCCTATTTCATTCTGATCTACTTCCTCTTCCCTTCCTACAACATCGTTTCTAAGTTCATTTCCTTTGTAGGGCTGCTCTATGTACTCTTTCCACCTTTCAGCTTTTCCTTCTTTTCTGAGAACTGGTTTCCTATCTGAGTTCTTGATATTCGTAGAGTTGCTTTTCTTGTCCCCAAATGTCTCTCTTATTTTCCTGTAGGCGGTATCTACTTTTCCCCTTCTTATACATTCTTCTACAGATTTGCATTTGGCTTCCAGCCACTCCTGCTTATCCATTTTGCACTTCCTGTCAATCTCATTTCTTAGTCGTCAGTACTCCATTTTGCCTGCTTCATTTACTGCATTTTTATATTTTCTCCTTTCATCGATTAAATTTAGTATCTCCTGTGATATAAAAGTATTTTTTGTAGGTCTTGCCTTCCTACCTATTTTGTCCTCTGCTGCCTTCACTGTCTCATCTATCAATGCTACCCATTCCTGTTCTACTGTTTTATTTTCCCCCGCTTCTGTCAATTGCCTAAAACTCCCTCTGAAATTCTTAAGAACTTCAGGCTTCTTCAATTTATTCAGATCCCATCTCCTTATTTTCCTACCTTTTTGTAGTTTCTTCAGTTTCAGCCTACAGTTCATAACCAACAAGTTATGGTCAGAGTCTATATCTGCCCCTGGGTATGTCTTACAGTTTAAAACCTGGTTCCGAAATCTATGTCTTACCATTATTAAATCTGGTATCTCCCGGTGTCCCCTGGTCTCTTCCACGTATACAACCTTCTTTTGTGATTCATTGTTATAACTAAATTATGTTCCGTGCAAAATTCTACCAGGCGACTTCCTCTTTCATTCCGTCCGCCCAGTCCATATTCACCTACTATTTTTCCTTCTCTTCCTTTTCCTACTACCGAATTCCAGTCTCCCATCACAATTAAGTTTTCCTCTCCCTTAACTGTCTGAATAATTTCCTTTAGCTCCTCATATATTTTTCGATCTCCTCATCGGCAGAGCTAGTTGGCATATAAACCTGTACTACTGTTGTCGGTGTTGTCTTCGTATCTATCTTGACAATGATAATGCGATCACTGTGCTGTTCATAGTAGTTTACTCGCATTCCTATTTTCTTATTCATTATCAGTCCTACTCCTGTGATTCCCCCAACTGATTTTGTATTTATAATCCTGTACTCACCTGACCAGAAATCCTGTTCATCCTGCCACCGAACTTCACTAATCCCAACTATATCTAACTTCAACCTGTCCATTTCCCTTTTTAAATTTTCTAATTTTTGCACCCGATTAAGGGATCTAACATTCCACGCTCCGACCCGTAGAATGCCAGTATTGTCTTTCCTGATGACAACATCCTCCTGAGTAGTCCCCGCCCGGAGATCCGAATGGGGGACTATTTTACCTCCGGAATATTTTACCCGAGAGGATGCCATCATCATATTTCCATACAGTAGAGCTGCATGTCCTTGGGAAATGTAACGGTTGTAGTTTCCCCTTGCTTTCAGCCGTTCACAGTAGCTGTGTGGCAAAGCCACATTAGCTCGTGTTACAATGCCATCTCAGTCAATCATCCAGACTGTTGCCCCTATAGCCACTGAAAAGGCTGCTGCCCCTCTTCAGGAACCACACGTTTGTCTGGCCTCTCCACATATACCCCTCCGCTGTGGTTGCACCTACGGTACGGCTGTCTGCATCGTTGAGGCACGCAAGCCACCCCACCTCGGCAATGTCTGTGGTTCATGGGGGTGGGATAATGAACATACTTTTTTGTTAATGTGCAATTTTACTGGATGATAATGTAATAAAAGCAGCTTTCAACTCAATTTCCATGATATTCAGTATGAATATCATAGTGACATGAAAAAGAGGCGTAACAACTTATTATATTTTGGAAAATATATCACAAATATAAGGAAAGTCCACAAAACTTCACAAATGACGGTTGTGATGTACAAATAAGTGAATAAATATTTTTCCACAGTGTTCATAGATCACAAAATAACAGCTAGACTGTTGAAACCGGTCACGAAATAAAGGGGATATTTAAAACGCGAACTGGTCAAGACTTCTACGTTATTATAATTAACGGTTGCACCTTTCGACCAGACGAACGTATTTAATGACCCTGATGTATCGAAAGATGTAACCGTGATGACACCATTTAGTGAAGTGTGGCCAGCTGCAGCTGAAACAGTAACATCAGTGAGTCTACTGAATGTCATGAATTTTGCTGGTCAATTTTGAATTTCATGTAATCTACGTAAGAGTTCGCATGCCTCCATCCGTTTAGCAATAGACTGGCAGCCTTGTGTTATTATCATATAAATTATACAATTTTACCATTTCATTACATTTCTTTAGCATTTTTGTTTCACTTATGAAGAGTGGCCTCGTTACCCTTAACAGAGATGCAATTTTTTATTTCTATTTATTTATTTACATTTTTGGTTTTAATATAATTCTGTAGAGTTTCGTTGAAATTAGATAAATAATCATTGCTTCCAAGTAATGTAATAGGGAAATTACCAGTTCATCTATTGCTTCGAAACTATTTTTGATACTTTTTATCTCTTAGAGTTGTACTGACAATGACAGCGACGCTGATACTAACTAAAGTACTGGAAGTCTTCCTAATGAAATTCCTGATTACTCGTGCGTATAATGTTATCAACATTGTAAGAGACCATCAGTGTTCGCCATAACAGAATTGACAGTCGCATGAATAATTACTGCCTTCGACAGGCGTTTGGTTAACAGGGAGCACTATCGATTCTGCTTTGTTGGATCTCGGTTGAGATTAACAGAACAGGGATTTGGCCATTATGCTCAGTCTTGATATTAATTACGCTCTGAGGGTGATCTCGTTATATGTCAGCTGCAGGGAGAGCAAGCACAGTGTGCATAGTTTATTGAGTTGTTAAACTGCGTAGTTACGATGAAAGACCTGTTTGCCATGCCGTAGATGTATTAAAGCACTTCATTTATATTTAGTGTCACATACTAAACGTATAATACTTTCAGCTAAAGATGAAAGTCTTATAAACGTATGGAAATGAAAGACAATGACGATGATATTATTATAGTTGAACAAAATGTCCTTTTGTAAATTTATGAGATATGGTATTGACCTTTAAATACTTAATAATCATTCCTTCCATTTGTTTCGAACTGAATGTAACCGAATCTTCTAACAAACTTTCTTCAGAAACTGTTGCGGGTATAATCTATTGTTCTCGTAGTTCATCGTTGCCATCGCTCTGCTTCGTATCGGCGCTGCTAGCACTGTATCATTGTGTGGAGGTACTAGGCGACTGAGCTGTTTACCTGAGGATCATAGGATATCAACAGTGAAACAGGTATCCGACGAATTTCGATGAGTGAGAAAAAGTGGAAGATGAAACATTAGCGTTTTTCCAAGAATAGTTAAGTACAATGTGTGGCGTCGTATTCGCTCGACTTTGTGACATTTTGCACGACTACAACGATGACGATGCGAGTTATATTAAAATAGGTGTCTATCCGTGTACTTAAGTAACCTTTTCAGACTGACGCCCACAAAAACTGTGTCCAGTCGACCATAATATAGGATGAAGCGCACTTATCTAAAAACCGTTTTTTTCTTTCTTTTTTTCTTTTTTTTTTTTCGCATTTCAAGTACGCTTCATGAATTTCACAGGAAGTGCGTGACAGTCGCTACTACTTTATGGAAACCAGATTCCGAGCGACATACATTACATGATTTCAGGGATGCAATGGATGGTTGCATAACTTCAGTGACATAGAATTTATAGGTCTAACGAAATTTCAAACAAGGCATCACCTTTACCATGCACAGCAAATTGCAGAATCTGTTCAGAATCGTTTCGGTGTATAGACCAATTTATGCCATCAAAGAGAAACAAATTTGTTTTCATTGCCGACTAATCCGGATTTTAAAAGCATATGTGTGTGAAAGGGGCCCTGACAATTATAAGTACCGAGGGAGCTGTATCAATATAAACTAACACCAAGACCTTAATAGCTTCGAATACAATTATGCCAACTGTTAATCGGAATAGTAATTTTGCTATTAAGTAATTTATTGTGTAAGAATTTGGAAATGTTTTCCCCGTACGATTCTTTCTCGTCTGCGTGGATTTGCAAGGGTACTAGGGTATATTTACGTGACAACAAGAAAAAGCCAGATAATTGGCATAAGGCAACTGCATTTATGGTATTTCTACTATGTTTGACCAGTAAGTGGACAAAGTAACATACATCTTTCGTTGATTACTGGTGTTCGGATAAAAATCAGACTTCGTTTGAGCAAAGTTGCGATCATGAAAGTGTACGACATTGTGATTCTAACTTTCTAGAAAAAATGGAAAAATGTCTTGTCTCTGCCTGTAAAACATGTATTACCGCACAGTCTGCACTTCAGGAATAGCCAGTTTCACGAAAAGCTCGACAACACTTTTTCGCATTCGGCTATCCCCTCATATACCACCGGTTACATCAATAAGATTATACAATCATTCTTTTGGATAAAATACCTAGTTGAATATTATGCGCAGTTTCTACTTTCCAAGGAGTCATCTTCATCTTGGTTGTGTAAAAGATAATCACTGTTCAACTATATATTTAATTCAGCGTTCATGTTGCAAGTTCACTGCTTCGAACATGTCATGGATCTCGACGATGTCCAATTTCTGAAATGTGGTTCTTACACCCGATAGCAGGTTTATCCATACACAAGTTTCTCATTTCCTATCGCCCTCATGATGCACAAAGGCGAGTTATATGCAGCAATAAGTTTTACTTACTGACAGAACTGTGTGCTGGAACCAGGATTCGAACCTGGGATCTTAACCTTTCGCGGACAAGCACTCTACAATTTCAACTAATATGGTCTGATTCACAACCACAAATCATAGCTTTACTTCCGACAGTTCCTCGAGTCCTACTTTCCAAAGCTGTTAGAACAGGCCGTGAAGCGCTTGCCCGCTAAAGCCAAATGTCCTAGGTACGAATACCGGATCCGGCACACAAATTTAATTTACAAGGAAGTTTTATATCAGCGCACACTCCGCTGCCGAGTGAAAATATTATTCTGGAAGCATTACCTAGGCTGTGGCTAAACCATGTCTCCAAAATATCCTCTCTTTGCAGGAGAAATTTAAAATCTGGAAAGTAGGAAGCGAGGTACTAGCGGAACTGGTACCCGCGACAGGTCAGTTTAAAGGAAGACATAGAAGCATTTCAGAGACGAGCAGCTAGATTCGTTACTGGTAGGTTCGACCATTGCGCGAATGTCACGAAAATTCTTCGGAAACTCAAATGGGGATCGCTGGAGGAAAGACGACGTTCTTTTCGAGAAATTTTGTTGAGGAAATTTAGGGAGCCGGAATTTGAAGCTGAGTGTAGAACTATCTTCTTGCCTCCCACTTACATTTCGCATAATGATCACAAAGACAAGATGAGAGTAATTAGGGCCAGTACGAAGGTATACAGACATTTTCTTCCTCATTCTATTTGGGAGTGGAATAAGAAAGGAAATGCCTAGTAGTAGTACAATGTACCATTCGCCACGCACCTTATGGTGGATTGCGGAGTACGTATGTAGATGTAGATGTATGAGGATGTATCGTGAAGCGTCCCGGGGTAGCGCACATAGTAGAGCGGTTGCCAACGAAAGGCAAATGTTCTAGGTTCGAATGTCAGTCTGCGTCACGCTCTGCAGCGGTACGGACGGAGTCTCCTGCTCGCGTGAGTTTACGTGGCACAATCGTCTTCAAAGCCTGACATGAAGTCACTGATCAGGTATGTGCCCATTTTTCAGTTTTAGTTAGCATACAGTTCTATTAGGGACGCTGTAGAAATACAAAGGGCAGAGGCGTAACACAGGGCAATGACGTTATAGGATTAGTATGAAAGTTTACCCCAGACTTACATTCTGAAGATGATTATTTCGAAATGCGTCAGTAAATTGACAGCCGCAGTACCATCGGTGGTCTTTATATTTCTACTGTGTCCCTAATAGCACTGCCTAACAACCAAAACAGTTGTCTTCGTTTATTTATTTAGATGAAGAATGGCCCACTCCTGGCGAAAATCGATACTGAAAATTGGTTTTTCCACCGACTATACACCACCGAAGACACTTGAAGTCTACAATTTATTAGAGAAGAAATGAAGATTGATTGTAATGATGTTACTGGCATCCACTTCTCTACGTGAAGCTAACTAGCGACGCCGCCTGTGATTAAATTCTAAACGGATCTGGTGGCCTCAAATTCTGTCACTCGGATGGAAACATCGGCGAACTGTCTGTCGAAGGCCTTGAGTGTTCGAACTTTCGTTTGAAGTACCTTCAGACGTAGTTGTTTCTGCATTGCACCCGTATGGGAACGTTACATCTACATCTACATCTACATACATACTCCGCAATTCACCGTAAGGTGCGTGGCGGAGGGTACACTGTACCACTACTAGGCATTTCCTTTCCAATTCCACTCCCAAATTGAACGAGGAAAAAAAGAATGCCCATATGCCTCCGTACGAGCCCTAATTTCTCTTATCTTGTCTTTGTGATCACTACGCGAAATATAAGTAGGCGACAGCAAGATCGTACTACACTCAGCTTCAAATTCCGGCCCTCTAAATTTACTTAACAGAAATTCACGAAAAGAACGTCGTCTTTCTTCCAGCGATCCCCAATTGAGTTGCCGGAGCATTTCCGTGACACTCGCGCATTGGTCGAACCTACCGGTAACAAATCTAGCTGCTCGTCTCTGAACCGCCTCTATGTCTTCCTTTAAGCTGATCTGTTGCGGGTCCCAAATACTTGAGCAATACTCAAGACGTGGTCGTACAAGCGTTTTATACGTGGTCTCCTTTACAGGTGAAGTACATCTCCAAAATTCTCCCAATAAACCGAAGTCGGCTGTCCGCCTTACTCACAACTGTCCTTACATGCTCGTTCCATTTCATATCGCTCTGCAATGTTACGCCTAGATATTTGAACGACGCGACAGCATCAAGAAGTTCACTACTAATGCTGTATTCGAACATTATGGGATTGTTTTTTCTACTCATGCGCATCACCTTATTATCCAAATATCAGAAAATGGACTCTATTTACAGCATACCCGGTAATCAATAGGGTGCGGCAAATCCGTACTGAACTGACCAAACACGTGCCATCTTATCTTTATATTGGTGGATGCCGTGACATCATTATTTATGATGGCCAGCCGAAGACGTAGCTCAGTTGTGGTCAAGAACTATACGTTCGTTCTTGCTGTATGCAGCGTAGAATAACGCAATTACCTCCTGGGGCTGAGCAGATCCCAACGTAAACAACGACGCTCCCATTGACATATGTCCGCCGGCAGCCTGTGCCGACATCACTTGATGAAACCTTTTGTAGAGGCATGGAGATGTATATTAATTTTAGCGAGAAACAAGTGAAGTTATATTGTGGTTTCAGAGAGTACATGTTCTAGAGGCAGAAGGCGGCAGAAGCATAAAGTGACGAAACAAGTCTACTGATGGCAGCAGCCCGGAAACTGGGACGACGCGGTCGTCGCCCTGAGGCCGCAGCCCGCCACCACCCGACCCAGCGGAATCCGAGCCGCATCCGTAGACAGACCTTCCGCTCAGCCAGCGCTTCTGCCTGTCACTCATATCGCCTGCCCGAGTCACGGGCAGAGGAACCAGAAATCACAACAGACTGATAAAGAAATAAATTTTATTTACCAGGCACCACGAGTCTTAGTTCATCACTTCCCCCACGCTCATCCGATCCGCTACGACCGTCCCAAGTTACACTTTCTAAACGCGGCAGTACATCATACAAGGGATGACAGGATGGGGGCTGTGCCGGATCCCCTGAACCTTCCATGGTGTAGGTTAATGAAGTGTCTCCAATGGAGGAAGCAGATGCCGCCTCTATGGTCGTGCCTAATGCCGCATTCGTATGAGACGGTCAGAGCCAGACTTCATCAGATACTGTTACCGACTAGAAGAAAGTCTGAGAAGCTCAGTCTGACACCTGCCGATGACAATCAATTGACGAATCCCAAGAACTCCTACCATCAGAAGACCCAATAGTGGACCTTCATGTCTCCCCCCGTTGAAGGCGGAATCCACATTTGCGAATGCTTAGAGCCGTCTCTATTAATGATGCCAGCAATCAGCCATTCGTCAGTAGTATACTGACGCCACATCAATTCATACTGACTCATCAGGGCTATCGATTGGCGACTACCGTCCAGGCAACCTTGCATGGCAGCAAGATGTTGACGATAAATCCATCGCTCTATTAGCTGCGGATGTTGCTACTAAAAAGTCTGCTTGGAGGAGAATGTGTTACTTGCTAGTGCGATATTTATGCATACTGATCTTACTGGTGTTTCAATGAGCATCCCTATAACTATGTACCAGCAGCAGGGTTAGAGAATTGGATCAACTACCATTGACACAATCAAAATGCAGATCGAGTTTGAGTTATGCTGCGAGCATCATATCACGATATTGCCCTCTTACAAGAAATTCGCCTGGAGGTATTTCCAGATATTAGTTTCTCCATGACTGGATGCTTGCTGTTGCCGCAACTGTGTTTCAATTTAATGAAAGTCCAGCTCTAGTTGCATTTATTGGTCGTTTATTTAAGCCCACACTACCGGTTTCGGCCTCTATGTTAGTCCATTTTCATGTGTAACAAACCTGCATATAATGTGTAGTAATACGTTTACAAAAATTACATGGTACAAGATAGAATGTTACATATATAAAAAGGTATTGTACAGAAGCAGAAGGAAACATAAGTTATGTCGTAGAGAAAGCAACGTCAAGTAATTAAAACAATAGAACTCAGAGAATTTAAAACTTTTGGCGCCCAATGGCGACTCGAGAAAAATGGGCGTGTCATATTTAACAATCCAAATCATTATAATAGGCATGTGCTGATGTGTTTTGACTTAAACATTACATCATTGCAAGCATAAAATTCTAAACATTAGGTGATAAAATGTAAAGGTCATTAGTAAAATATTGTAAATGTCAGTTAGGACAAAAACGGAACTATAGCGGCCAATGAGGCTATGTGAAAAGTGGGCGTGTCGTCAATTTAAAATTTTGATACAGAATGTAAAACAATTTAGCTGAATGCCAATTATATTGGATTTAGTTTACATTAAAGTTGGTTGTATTGTTTAAACAAGGTACAAAAATTCTTAGGATGTAAAATGTAAAATGATTGCTTTCGGACTTTCTTGAAGCAAAGCTGCGAAGGATGGCATGTCTCAACTCCACACACACACTGTCCTGCAGCTTCTCCTATGCGCCACCTCACGGATACTGATCTACGGACGAATTGCAGGCACAGTTACTACCTCGCGATCGGTACGACAATGCTGGCCGTTATCGATTATTCTTTTTTTGCCATTGCACTTGAACCGTTGATACGCGGACTACGATGCCGGCTCCTGTGATCCTTTTATCTCTCACGCATATGCTGAAGACCTGATGTTCTTGACTCTATCAGGTGCCGAAGTGCGAGGAGCACTGGAATGGATTACCAAGTACAGAACTACTTGTGGGCAGCCGTATGAATCTTACCAAGTCTGCCACTATGAATATTGTAGGGGTTTCCAGAAGGGAGCATGGCCCCCTGCGATCAGTGGACACGCTAATGTGTTTAAGGCTAACTTTCACGCGCGACATACGTTAAACATTGGCAGTTAACTACAAACACCTTTTCACGCTATCCACGCCATCGTCCGAGGCAATCTAGTAAGGTCGTTAGACTTAATACAACGAGTTTGTTTCGTGAACACCCATCTCGCGTCTAGCATACCGCACTTCTACCGATGCCGAAAACGATGGCGCAAAAACAGACTGGCAGTGTTTGGATATTCCGTAAGCGCCTGTCTTATCTCCAAAGTTCTGTACACCCCCCCCCTTCTCCACCTCCCCACCCCCCAGTATGGAGGTCTTCGTCTGGTCAATGTACACTTAACAGCAAAATAGTGGATCACTGCTTAATGCAACCCAACTCACGTAGCTGTGTTGCAGGTACTCCACACTCAAAACCCCTGTAGAGTACAGTCGTTCGACTATTCACAATAGGTACCAAAGAAGCAGTAGAGAACATTGCTCCTTATGGCAGTCGATCGACATTTAATTCAATACCGTCATACAAAAAACATTAGAATACAAGTTATTAGAGTCGAGAGAGCAACGTAAATTCAATTTAATGACAATAAGTGACAAATCGGGTACCATATCAAACTCATTCAATGACACAATGAGTTTTTGTTCGTGCTCTGAATTTGAACGCACTTTTGACCAAAAAAGCTTGCGTTTCTGTTCGAGACTAGATTAGGCATGAAAAAACGTAAGAAATTGACGTTTTCATTGGTATCTGTGTACAAGGCCAATGCCAGAACCCGCTTAACATTAGTATTGCACCAGGAATGGCATGAAGTCAAATTGTTTTGGAGAGGTAACCACTAAAGGTATATAATACAGTGCAACTCACAGGTGTCAAAAGTCATAAAATTGTGGAATAGAACGCAGTACCTATATGTATCGTTAACGAAGCACGATTACACTTCAGATATTAAATAAATTCACAGATAGCGCTATATTTGAACTTGAAATGACGATACATTTGACTTCTTTCCCGGCAGGTACCCAACCCCGGCTCTATTCGGTATTTATTATATATACGCAAAAAAAAAAAAAATGAAATAGTTACTGTTCTCACCATTAGCGGGATGTGCATATGTTCGGCTAGTATTAGCGCAAGCCGCGGCGGATGAGCCGTGCGTACTGGAGCGTCGTGCTGCTGTGCGCGTGGCTGTTCGCCGTCGGGGGTTCAAGTCCCCCCTACGGCCATGGGTGTTTGTGTTGTCCTTAGGTTAGTTTACCTTAGTTTAAGTAGTTTGTAAGCTACGGTCTAATAACCAAGCAGTTTAGTCCAATAGATTTACAAACATTTTGAAGTAGCGCAATAAATAACGTTGTGCTGCCTGGGACTCCAACCCCGCGCCTATCGTCAGCGTTGACCTCAGATGATTAGGTAATAACTGTCCCAATCTCGTTTACTAGTAATTAAGATCGTGCCGTTCGTAGAGACCTGGAGGGGTTTGGCATTTAGAAGAAACAACTAAAACTAGTCCAATTTTGTTCTAGTCAGTAGCGAATGGATATGTGTAACGTGATTTGAAAGACGCCACAGTCCTGAATTCCTTACTTGCCGCTATTGGAGGTGGAGAGGGGGATGTTTACGATTGTTAAAAACTGTTTCCCCAGCAGGAATCAAACCATATCTTAGCCATTACAAGATGGGATCAGCCCGATCAACTACCGATTTTCAGATATGGTACTATAATGTTTTTCGTCAAAATAGGGTGCAGAACACATGGTACGAGAAGTAAAATAGTTCGGCGGTATCTGTCTGTGTAACCGTAATTTCTTTGCCTCGCGGTCTGATGCGTCTTGTCCGGAGTTGAGGTCACTCCAGCCAGAGGTTCGACTCCTTCCTCGGGCATGTGTAGTTGTGTAGTTGTGTGTGTGTGTGTGTGTGTGTGTGTGTGTGTGTGTGTGTACGCGTGTATTCCTGAGCGTCAATTAAATAAAGTAGCATGTAAGCCTAGGTAGGGACTAATGACCTCAGGTGATTTGTCCATTAGGACTATAACAAAAAAGTTGTATACAGTATGTAGAATTATGTAGCATTGCGTATGATAATATTCTACGTTTTAGCCTGCCCTTTGGTGATGTTACTGTATGCTTACTTAACTATAGTCTCGTTTCGCTCAAGTTTGTATGAGAAATGTGTGTGAAATCTAATTGGACTTTACTGCTAACGTCATCAGTCTGCACACTAATTAAACTATTTTAACATAAGAACAAAACACAGACACCCAAGACCGAGGAAGGACTCGAACCATCGACGCGAGCAGAAGCCAAATTCAAGAGATGATGCCTTAAACCGCGCAGCTACTCTGCGTGGCGTCCAAGAATGTAACATAGTTCTTACCATAATAAATGAAATATTACGCATCTTAAATGTATCAAGGAGCGTCGTTTACGCATTAGAAAACGGTTTCTAAAACAAGAAATATATACCATGCGTAACAATATAGTCTGTTGGGATAAAAGCAGAAGTCAATCGAAACACAAGAGCTCTGTGTTTCACAGAACGAAAAATTTATTATAGGTAAGGGGGTATGAAAGGACACGGTCTCATAGAGAGGACTGATATACAGTAACGAAAGCATAAATTAAAAGAGTGCATGCTGTCAACGGAAACTAATAGATTTTATCACTGTATTGTGAGTGAACCGACCAGAAGGGTAACTGAGGTTATGATGCAAGAGTGGCGACAGAGAGAGAGAGAGATAGAACAGAAGAGAAATTAACTATTAATAAATGCAAGACCGTTTGCGTATTTTGTGAAGGACAGAGGGTGTATTAATGGATTGAGGGGAGGAGAGAGACGTATCTGAAATAACAAAAATTACTTTGACAGCGTCCATCTAAACGGATTACTCTGTTTGCATGGAGGCTGGGTATAAATGTAATTAAAAATAGGATATTGGGTGAAAGGAGAAGCATTGAATTGAAATGTGTACCACACGGAGGAATCGATCCCAGAATTCCATACTTACTTTAATTCAATGATTTTCCCTTCACTTAATACCTTTGACATATTGATACGGAAAGGGCAATGAGGAGGCGATTCACGCTGCAGCTGTTCACTTCCTTCAGGTAAATGTCGCCGCTATTTAAAGATTAAGAGGCAGTAGCTCTCAGTTACAAATTGGAGCGAGAGTAACATTTTACCCACTCTGACAGAGCTACAAACTGCTATACCGTATTGAGAAATATTTGTGGCAGATTATGCTGCTGTCTAGTAAGCACCTCAGAAAAGCAGAGCCAATTTTAAAATGATATTGAAGTTATATATTCACGATGCAAATTCGACAATTGACCCTAAACATAAATATGCGTATAGTTTACCATATGATTACCAGAAAATTTTCGTCAGTCCTTGGGAAATAGATAAACAAAACAAATTTAAGGATTATACACCTAACAAAATTTCTGTGGGTACAATTTAAAACAACATTAACTACGAAATATACATATTTTGGTGAAGATAAAACAAGCGCCTGCTATTGACAAAACCATTAGAAGATTAAAACGTCTCCCTAGGAGGCTATAAACCCTACAATTGCTCCACCTCTTCCGCAGTATTGCTGAGCAATTTGCAATTATTACCTGACGGTATAGAGGGAGGACACTGAAAATGTTCGAAAAAGATATCAGATTCTGCGGTATAGTGAATTAGCGGAAAGAAGGTCTCGGATGTGTGTCCTATGAGATTTCAATCACCAACCTTCTCCTACAAATGCAAAGAGCCTTTGTACTCATTACCGTACAAAGTATGTTACTATTGCAAGAAGGCCGCGCAGAGTACCCGCGCGGGTTAAGGTGCCATGTCATGGATCGGGCTGCTGCTCGCATAGGAGGTTCGAGTCTTCCCTCGGGCATCGGTATGTGTGTGTTGTCCTTACAATAAGTTAGTTTAAGTAGTGTGTAAGTTTGGGGATTGTTGAACTTAGCACACATTAGAACATTTGATTTGAATTTTAAGAATAATATCATGGTAATTAGAATTCGCATATATCCTTTTTGGCACTTGTTTTTCTCGATTTTCGTATAAGCGTGGGACAGTCGAGAAACTAAAGCGATCCTATGAACCCATTACGAAACACTTCACTATGAATAACAGAACGATAGTGTAAATGAAGGGCCTCAGCAGAAGGTATTTCTGTTTCTTAGAACTTATTGTTTCAGAGACAATGAGAACACTTTATAAGAGAACACAACGTCAATGAATTGTTTAATTTTAAAACATACGTAGTTTTCTAGGTAGAATACATATTTTCTTGTGTCTAAATCTAATGCAGAGCGCTGAAAAGATAGTTTCCTGTGTGGTATGATTGCTATCTAGGTGAAAAATTATGTGGTAGCTGCGTTTATCATGATTCTATTCTTTAACTTCGTTAAATATTTGAATGAAATGTCAAAAGATAAAG
The DNA here is from genome assembly GCA_026315105.1 of Locusta migratoria. Classification (NCBI taxonomy): domain Eukaryota; kingdom Metazoa; phylum Arthropoda; class Insecta; order Orthoptera; family Acrididae; genus Locusta; species Locusta migratoria. The sequence goes on from CM048747.1 coordinate 475,453,972, forward strand.
TAGCTGATCATTTTATAGCAAAATCGCTCTAGCTGTGGTAGTTAATACTACACACTTGGGTAGGTTGGCAGATACGTTTGAGCCTGGTTCTGTGGTCTGTGCCTGTATTAGCCGTCGCTCGAGAGCTGTGGGCTGGCCGGTCAACCACAGCTCATGCCAAGGCGAGGCTTGGTGGAAGCCAGCAAGCTGGCGGTCGCGGTGATGCCCAACAGCCCCTAGCACAGTGCAGATTGGGGCTCAGGCATAAACATTACTTCCTGGCATCATAGTAAAAGGAGACAGCTGAAATACAAATCAGGCTGTCTCACTGCGAGCAACCAAATCGATATAGAGTCATCGCTCTTACTGAAGAAAATGTTTAATTGTTTGTATAGTCTACGGGACTTAACTACGTGGTCATCAGTCCCTAAACTTATAAACTACTTACTAACTAGCTAATACTAAGATCGGCACAAATATCCATGCCCGATGGGGGATTCGAACCCCCGACCGTAGTGGCCGTTCAGACTGTGACTGTAGCGTCTTAGTCTCCTCGACCACCGCGGCCTGCTCTTACTGAAGAGAAGCTGGTCTGACGACGTTATAGATTCTACGCTGAGATGTATTATGAAAGAAACAAATAATGAGGGATTCTGAATAAATTATTAGTACCTTAAATTTTTTTTAATCTCGTAATTGAGACTTGAGCAGGCTTTAAATTCATTTTTTTTTAAATATACTGTTCCTTTATTATCCTATTTTAATACAAATTTATATACCTAGAGACAGTTTTCCGCGTCAGTATGTCAAAGAAATTAAGTGGAGATCTGGGTTCGATTCCCGCCCGTGGCGCCTAATATTAATTCAATGCTTCTCATTTCACTCAGTATCCTATTTTTATTCATTTATACCTAGACTCCATGCATACAGAGTAATCAGTTTATATGGACGCTGTTAAAGTAATTTTTGTTATTTCAAATACGTCTCTCTCCTAGCCTCCATCCATTAATACACCCTCTGTCCTTAACAAAATATGCAAACGATTTATCTTGTATTTATTTGTTGTTAATTTTTCCTCCTTTCTCTCTTTCTGTCTGTCACCTCCCTTACAATATAACCTCAGTTGCCCTTTTGGTGTATTCCCCCAAAAAAGCCGAAAAAAGTTGTGGTTTCCGTTAAAACAATACTGTCTCTTCTAATGTCTGCTTTCTTTACTGTCCATGGGTCCCCTCTATGAAGCAGTGTTCTTTTTTATCTCCGATAATCCATCCTTCGTTCTGTGAAACATTCGTTCCTTTTCTCTCGGCCCTAAAACAAACTGTTATATATACGTAAGGAGTACTTTGCAAGCATTTCACTCTTTTATTTTCCTGTTCTGCACTCCTGTTCATTCCTAGATTCCGCCCTCCGTCCAGCTACCCCTCCCTTGAAATATTTATCTGCATCTCCGTGCTTCTTTTCACAATTTTGTGCTTGGCTGAATTTTTTTAATCACTTTCATTATTTCTCTGTCGTTGACTCTCGAAAAGCACGTAGATATAATGGACAACTGAAACTTACCGCGCAAGCACTATTGGCGCCGTTAAAATGGACATCTATTCCGATAAATACCCGTAGCCAATGAAATGGTATGGACTGAAGTTCTCCCCCATCCTTTCCAGTTTGATATTATGCTTCGCATGTAATCGCATTTTCGATGCGACATTGTATCAGAATCCACATTGCTGTTTTGTAACCTCAGTATGACTATTGAAGGCAACTACAACGTGAAGAATAATTGCTCGACACACTTGCCAGTTATCGGATACCTTGTCACTGACCATACTAGTAAATCACAGAAACCTCCTTCATCGAAGTCTGTTTGTGATTCTGAACATGGCGAATAGATGTCAAAACGAAGTTACTTCCCAAATTTCAAATTTTTAACGCATAATCCACGTTCCTCATAACTATAAAAATGCCTAATACTCAAGATATCGTGGCAACAGCTACCCAACAACCTTTATTATAGTGATCTCATACTTAAATAAGCTTATTACAAAATGCCATACCAAAACGTAATGTAGCATACTAAAACGTATTATAATATCATGCAAAATCCGCGATAAGGCGCCTCACACTACGTGGCCATCGCGTGCGGCCAAGAGTGTCTTACCTAGCCAGACACCTCTTAGCTCTTTGACGGGTCGTACTGTCTAATGAGTAGGGGAGACCGGGGCCAGTTTTCCACCATTTTACATTTTTATTTTTGTACTTCTTATTTTTATCGATTTTGCGGTAAACAGCGGATCATTATATTTCATACACCTTTATTTACAGTATTGTACAGATATTTTTGAAAATAGTAAATATCATTCTTGGTAGCAAATGGTTTTGTCTGACCATGTTGCGTTGGAGAATATGCCCCATATGCGGGCAAGTTTTCCAGCTTACTTAAAATGTACAGGGGCAAATATTCCAATTATACTTTCAATGTTAAAACAGGGATAATTATCTTGATTTCACTGAATACGTATTTTTATTATGAATTTACAATACATTACAAAAGAGGATAGTAAAAATAGTCACATTAAATAAAAACAAATGTTATTTAATGGTTTTACAAAATATGTGACTTAAATATTTTACAAATACAGACATTTTTAACAATACTTATACTGATTGTCTGAATAACAATGTAAGCAAACAAAAAATGGAACATTCCCTTTCGTACAGTCTCCATGCGCCCATTTCGTGCACTGTACACACTTTTCATTTGCTTCAGACTTGGCGTAAGACTCAAAGCAATAAGGAATATGTGCCCCATATGCACTCGGAAAACGTGCCCCTCAGCCATATTCGGAACTATAACACTACGTACATGAGTAACAGTGTAAGCTATTTACAAAACAAATGCACAGTTACGTGAAGAAAGAAACCCACTTTTAGGGTGTGCAATGTCAAAATAATTTTAACGCTAGAATGTTTATTTTAAGTTTCAATAAAAATGTGAAGGTTTACTCACATTTGCAAAAATGACGAAATAGCCCTGCCGACGTTGTGAGTGCTGGTACAACACTGAAACTTTCGTAAATGAAGCGTGCTTTGTTGCTATTTCCTACAGTATCGCCGGTGGTAACATCTAGCGGTTTGTTTCGAAAATAAACGGATTTGGAAAACTTGCCCCTATGGAAAATGTGCCCCGGTCTCCCCTACTCCATTATGACAAAACATTATGCCAACGCATCTGTAATTCGCTGCAGGCCGGGATAAGGTAAACTTGTAATAGCTAAGGTATGTGTCCGGCCGGCCGCGGTGGAGTGAGGCGCTCCAGTCACGGCCTGCACGGCCACTACGGTCGGGGGTTCGAATCCCCCCTCGGGCATGGGTATTTGTGCCGTCCTAGTTCGTAAGTAGTTCATAAGTAGTTTGTAAGTTTAGGGACTGATGAACCCGTAGTTAAGTCCCATAAGCTTAACAAACATTTGAACATTTTTTTGTATGTGTCCATTTACCGCTGGGGGTAACAGTTTTTAACGGCCACAAAAATACCATCTACATCTCCAGTAACTCCAATAAAGAATGCAGGACTCTGCCTTGTTTCAAATCAAAATTGCACATGTCCATGCGATACTAAATTAAACAAAGTTTTCGCAAAATACCAAACCCCTTCCACGTCTCTACGAACGGTGTGACCCTAACTACTGGTGAACGACAATGTGAGGGTGTCAGATCAAGAGTGACGGTATGTGCAGGGTAGGAGTGCCCGGAAGAAACAATAACAGTAGTATTCTTTCCTATTATACGATAGTAAATGCTGCTGGGTTCGAGTCCCTGCCGGGGAAAAATTAATTGTATCGTCGTTTCAGGTACCAGTATAAAGCTATTTGCGAACATATTTGATATCTGACATCTGATTGTGCTTAGTTAACAAATCATCAATTCACTGCATTCTATTCCACAACTTTATGATGTATGACATCTGTGAATTGCACTGTATTACGTATCTTCAGCGGTTACCTCTCACCAACAATAGGAGCTTCATGCAACTCCTGATGCAGTGCTAAGATTATCATTTGTTTCTGGGTTCAGACATCGGTCTAAGAAACTAATGAAAACGTCAGTGTTTTACGTCTATTTATGCCTAGAGATCACGCGCACTTAAACGTGGCCCCTGAGCGGAAAATGTTGGGAGCTGAAGCTTGCATTCAGCTCATAGCGGATTGGCTGTTAGAACAAGCCCCGCCTCTTTCCCCCAGTGCCGGCATCTTACGGCGTATAGATTACAGGTTTTAAAAGAAACAACATGTAAGGGGTTAATGTGTTACAGATGGAACACGAAATTAAGTATCACTTTAATGTTTGAGTAATAGAAAAGTGGAATGCATATCTACGAAATGTTTGAAAGGGACTTATTAAGCGGGTGTAACAACTCTCTCTGCCTCTTTTCATTGTCGTAACAGAATAAAAATCAGAATTAACATTCTTCACACCACTTTAAAGGACAGCCTTCTTTCTCATAAAAGTAGTCGTCTGGGTACGTGCACTTATTTTAGCAAATAACAAAGTGGAAGACAATAATCAATACGAAGCACAAATCAACAATACATTGACGAGGTCTACGGTGTACAATGCTGTTACGAAAACATATCATGTCACTAAATAAGTGTGATAACATATCTGACTTTTCACTTATTGCAACTAAATTTAATTTAAAAGTGTTACTGTCTCATCTCTAATGACTTTTATTCTAATATTTGTTGTACGAAAGTATTTGTTTGTACCTTGCCTGAATGCCATAAGGAGTGATAGGAGACTTACTTAGTACCTATTGTGGGTAGGTAATAACTGTACTGTGCAATGATTTGACGACCTGCGACGCAGCTGTGCAATGGTGCGGTCTCCACTTAGGAATTCAGGGGTGATCCACTTTTTTTGCTGTCAAGTGTACGTATCAGAACGTTTGCCCTTAATGTGAGTACAATGTTTAAGCCGTGGAAACATTCCCAGGTGGGATTATCTGGGATGCTGCCCATTGCAGTAGCACATACCTACCTCTCAAATATTAAGAATTTTTTCATGGAATATTGTTACGTCCAGGAAGACTTGCCCCACACATGATGTGTATCGTATAATGATGAGAGGCCACACCCGGAATTTGGTGAAGAGTCGACAAAATACAAGCAGACTGCCCGTGGTCTGGCGTTTTGTGCATCACGCCCTCGCTGGCACAGACCTCGTATATGAAAGTTCATCGGAAAACACACGACGCGCTTTCAGCTACATGCAAGTAATATGATAACCTATCCGCTTTGCCCTGAGCGTCACGCGTTAGACAATGATGGACATCGGCTGATGTGTAGAACTGCTGTTGATAAAGAAAATAATCGAAAATTCCAGGCAGATTTTACAATTGTGTGCCAGAACCGCGACTCGAACCTGGGATCTTTGCCTTCCTTCGGCAAGGTCCCAGGTTCGAGTCCCGGTTCGGCACAAATTATAATCTGCCAGGAAGTTTTATATCAGTGCACACTCCGCTGCAGAGTGAAAGTTTCATTCAAAAAATATAGAGCCGCAGTCAGTTCTATTTCCGGATGACACCATTTTCTCAAGAACTGGCTAGTGTTTTTCTGCATGTTCCCCGCAGCTAGGGTGTGCTGGGTATTGAAAGACGACCGTCTGTCGTCTTCCATTTTTTATAAACTTATTATTTATTTGATGTCGCTAGATTAGCATTTCGTTAAAACTAGAACCCCACTCTTTTAGAGGCATGAGGAATATCATTTTAATTTCATGTTTTGAAATACTAGTTTCTGAAATGTTAGTTAATATTGCAAGGATTTTGTTATTTTAATAAGTTATTATTGTCCCTGTGAGAATGTGTACTTGTTTTACTTTTAAGTGGATGTTCGAGACCTAATGGCTGTCTGAATGTCGGTAGTGATAGCTCGCTTGCATGTTTCTCTCTGGCTCAAAGTCGATAGTTAGTCATTACCAACATCTGCTGTTGATGCGACCAAAGAGGATTCCACACCCTTTGGTTACAAGCTAGTCGACGAGCCTTCTGCACAGCGAGTCTCACGTCCCCACCACCTCTGTGTCTTGGGTTTCCCAGCTTCTGGTAGCTTTTTCGCGCCGCCTGGCCGCTAGGTCTTCACTTGCTGCTGGGATGGTCGTTGGTTCTTCCCTTGTGTCTGCGGAGATGGTAATGATTGGTTGTCTAGCATGTTTAACTTCGACTCTTGAACTTAGATTCATTTTTTCGAATATTCCGTTTATGCGCGGAAATGTGTTCTAGTTTTTCAATCCTGTGATTTCCAACAGATAAACGCGGTGTATATGTTACTAGTTACAGTTTGATAACGGCCTGGTATATTCAAACATTTGTGATTATGTGGCGGTGTACGAACTCTGTGTAAATTCTCTATAGCTTTTTGGGGCACGATTTCTAACAGACGATATGTTCATTTTTGTACAGTGCATGTGAAAATCTTTCTTATAATTTCCATTCGTGAGTGATACGTATGTTCCATGTGGTTGGTTCTTAGAACAAAACCTTCAGCCTGTTGTTTGTTTCATGCCCATCAGGCAAGTAACTATCCGTGTATCCTTCTGATTTCCACTAACATTTCGCGATCTTATCTCTCCGCCTATTTTTAATTTTGCTGTTTCTTCTCCGAACTTGTGGTATGCACTCAGTCTTTGTCAGTAATTCTCTCCGAGCCTTGTACAACCTCATTCAATAGCTTGCTTATAAAATTCCAAACATTTCTATGGTTTGCAAGCCATAGTGTTTATTTTTATTTTTCCGACTTTCTAATTATTTCACATTTCCGGGTTTTGAGACAGGACCTCATCCTTCTCTATGAACGCTCCCAATCGCATGTTGCTGCATTGCAGTAGCTGCCTTATGAAATTCTACGCAGTTCTATGGATTGCATGCCGCAGTTAATTTTCTTTATTTTTCCGAAGTTGAATCTATACATTTTTATCGGTTTTGAAACCAAGTGGATCCAAACTACGACTTCTGTGATTTGCAGCTAGTCACCTGAATTCACTCCACTAATCATAATACCAGTGCTTAGGTAGTGTACTCTCAGATTGCAACCGTGAATTTGTGTAATGAATCCGATTTTTATCCACATCACCTTCAGTGGAATGCAATCATGTAACGTAGTTGCGAGTCGCCGTTAGTGTGTTCGCTCGCGGTCTAATCTACATGCAACTTTACTCACGCACCATCTGAGATCAGGCACGACAGACCAGAGACGTCTCCGCAGTTTTATTGTATATTGTGTTGTGTGGTACCTCCGGGTTAGCTGAATTTCGCCTACGATAGCGGCGCCTGCTTCTGCCTCGTTTCAGCCAGCTGATTTTGGTGAGTTTCGGTCTTGCATTGTGTGTGTATGAGCGAATGTGTTGTTTGTAAACCCTTTCCCCTCGTAGCGTTACGTTCTATGTAATTTGGGTTAATTTCAATGCTGTTGCACGTTGATGCACTGTTGTCTTGATGCTTAGGGGTCTAGATAAATTTATCTAGTGATTATACATTTGACTAACAGGAGGTGTTCAAGTTGACCAGTAGACGGTAGCGGCATGAACGAAGGGGTTCATCTAAATTTCATTGACAATATACACCCTGGCTTATTAATAGAACCAACTTGCATTTTTTCAGATAAGTTTTGCAGGGCAGTTTTGTGAAATAAAGGACCGAGTGTGATCTGTGGAAGAGGCCAGAATCACATTCAGGAAAAGTATGTGAGGAAATAAAAGAAAAATGAAGGAGTTGAAGAACAGCATGCTAAATGTCAAGGAACTGTCCGCCAAACGTGTACAACGAGGACACGTAACTGTCTAACATTGATAGGACAGTAAACCCTGCAACCATTAATTCTCATTCTTAATTTTGCAGCATGATTGTGGTAAGATTAGGTTACATTGTAAGTCACCAATACCTTAGATCTCACTTTATTAACTTAAGATTGTTTAACATGTGTGGATTTGTAGTGTTTATTTTATGTGTTCGTACATTTGATCATGTGTTTTCTTTTGTTCTACTTCCAAGATGTATTATCTCGTTTTTAGTTAATATGTGTAACTGTGTTTTCTCGCCTCTGGGTGAGCGATTGGTGTAAGTCTGTTTCCAGGTACTGACCTATTTTCTGTGTGTGGAAGTGTGGAACCAGACGAGCAGGCTCAATAAAAGTCCCTCCGCACCTCACGCGGTAGTTAGAATAATTTGCGCCCGGGCAGTAGGTAGTTAGTTTTTGTAGTCAGTGTTTGCGTAGCACTGCATGCTGCATGTATGAAGGTAGCTTTGCCTCCCTATACTAACACAGACTATGACCTGACATGACGAATTTCCCTTTGGACCGTGTTAATTTATTAAACATATGGTTCTTGATCTTATATTAAGTTATAGGATAACCTATTTTATTATTGATATGTAACTGTCTTTGATTTCAAAGTAATATGTCAATTTCTGTGTTTTTCGCATCAATTTGATTTGAAACAGAGTTCATACATCTGTGAATATTGTATCTTTAATGTTAAAATGATTTATGCAGAAGGACTAAGAACCTCGGAATTCTGTTGACCATTTGACGAATATAAGTGTAAATTTTTGTATATCTTAATAAGTGTTTTAATTTTAAAATATTATGGCTAAATATCTGTTAATGTCAATTGTATTTTTGTTAAATGTTTATTTGAAAAATAATTCTAGGGCTCTCTACGATTGTGACATGATGGAGTTGTTTGTAAGTTTAGTCGGCTAGTTTGGATGATTAGCAGCAACACAAAAACTGCGTCCGGCGGGCTACACAGTGCCGAGTCCATCTCTCCGGCTGTCAGCGCACACAAAAGACGTGGATCCGCTAAGATCTTCCTGTGGTCAGCCTTCAGAGCAGCTCAGCACCCATTCGGCCACCTGCCACATGGAACAAGGGTCCTCCTACTCACGTTGGATGCAGTTGAATAGCTGAGGAAGAGACACATTTAAAGTATATTCTTGTGTGTGCGGGTCTTAGTTTCCTCCCAGTATATTCTAGAAGATTGTCTGCCTCCCCATTAGATGGCCCTAGCCTACGTTTCGAACTGGTGAGAACAATGTTTGTTACCTTAAAAAAAGTGTTGATTGGAGGACAATGTGAAGGCCAGCATAAGGTGGAAAAGTGGTGCGAGCAGTCAAAACAGTGAACGCTTTGAGAGTGTGAAATACGATTCACTTGCTAAGAGGCCCTTTTCACTGTTGCAACCCTTGTCGGCCTCAGCAATTTTATAATATAACTGTAATGAACCTCCTGCTAACGACAAGGGCTGATGCTTTTATTGGACTTTTTCTTAATTTTCATTGATTATGGAGACACTTCATCAGTGTTACTAGTAGCAGTTTGATAACGGTCTGGCGTATTCAAACCTCTTGTAATTATTTGGCGGTGTACGAACTCTGTGTAAATTCCCTTTAGCTTTGTGGGGCTCAATTCTAACAGATGATATATTCATTTTTGTACATTGCATGTGAAAATCTTTCTAACCGTGTCCTTTCGTGAGTGATATGTTTGTTCCATGTGGTTGGTTCTTAGAACAAAGCCTTCAGCCTATTGTTTGTTCCATGCCCATCAGGCAAGTAACTATCCGTGTATCCTTCTGATTTCCATAAACATTTCACCATCTTCTACACCCGCCTATTTTTAATTTTGCTGTTTCTTCTCCGAACTTGTGGTATGCACTCAGTCTTTGTCAGTAATTCTCTCTGAGTCTTGTACAACCTCCTTCAATAGTTTGCTTATGAATTGCCAAACATTTCTATGGGTTGCATGCCATAATTTTTATTTTTATTTTTCCGAATTTCTAATTAATTCACATTTCTGGGTTTTCAGGCAGGACCTCTTCCGTCCCTGTAAACGCTCCCAATCGCATGTTGCTACATTGCAGTATCTGCCTTAAGTAATTCTACGCACGTGTAAGGTTTGCATGCCGTAGTTAGTTTTCTTTTTTTTCGGAAGTTAAATTTATACATTTTTATAGGTTTTCGGAACCACGTGGGTCCGATCTCCGACTTCAGAGGTTTGCAGCTAGTCACTGAATTCACGCCACTTATCATAAAACCAGTGACTAGATAGTTTACTCTCAGATTGCGGCTTAAGAGTCTGCCGTCATTCTATGTAATGAATCAGATTTTTAACCACATCACCTTCAGTGGAGTGCGATCATGTAACGTGGCCGTGAGTCGCCGTTAACGTGTTTCCTTGCGGTCTAATCTACATGCAATTTAACTTTGCTATACTCACGCACCATCTCAGATCAGGCACGACAGACCAGAGCCATCCTCGCAGTTTTATTGTACATTGTGTTGTGTGATATCTCCGGGTTTGCTGAATTTCGACTACGATAGTGGCGCCTACTTCTGCCTTGTTTCAGCCAGCTGATTTTGTGAGTTTCGCTGTTGCATTGCGTGTGTGTGAGTGAGTGTGTTGTTTTTTAAACCCCAGTAGCGTTACGTTCTGTGTAATTTCGGTTAAACTCAATGCTGGGCATCGTCAGTATTAGTTCCCTTTAAATGATCTGCACTTTTATTGTATTAACAAAATTGGTTCGCCATTTTGCTTGCGTTCGATCTCAATGAACAAATTAAGTTCAGTATAATTTTGACTTGCCTATAAATGGTAGTTTTCGGTTACCTTCCCTCTTTTTGTTATTTAATAATGTTTTTCACCAGTGCTGAGAAAAAGCTGAGATGCAATTTTTATGCTTATGTTCCGTTGCGCCATAAATGTTTTCTTAGCCACCTTTATAAAATAACTTTAATTGTGGTGTTTTGTTTATTAATGTCTGTAATTTCGTGTGAGCTGCTACGGATATTGGCCACTGTTTCGTTAAATTCCTGTTATTAGAGTAATTTGAACCAAGTCAGTTCTCAATTTTGGCCAGGGAACAAAGTTTTGCAACAGGAAGTAGCCGGTAGCTCACACGGATCTTTTGCTAATTTTACTGCTAATATTAGGCTTTTTTATAACAGTAAACTCTTATCTGGGTATCTCCTACCAGAATTAAGCTTTTATTACGTACAGTGGTCTTTTTTTAGTATGAGAATATAATTTTAGCATGAGTGCTGTATCGGGACAATGAACCAATGTAACGGATGATAACATTTTATTCGAGAAGACGTAACCGGAACTCGGATGTAGGAACTATTATTCAGCTATTCAGCAGGAGAGCGATTTATTTATGTTAACTATCAGACGTTATTATTGTTAAACTTGTCGTACAGATACTTTCATAAAAGGAAAGGAAAGAAAAATCATAATAATAATAATCCTGCTTCCGACCAAAAATTTTAATGTCCCTGGAAGTTTCATATCACCACACACTCCACCGCAGTCAAAATATCATTCAGAGATTTTTTTTCCTGCCCTAACTGTTAACACTATCTAACTGGTGACTGAACATGCAACCTCCCGCTCAGAGGTTCTTTGAGGGTAGCTTAGTTCACATAAGTGCATTTGCCTGAATTTACCGGAAGTGTCACCTGTGTAGGCTCCTGTACTCGACCATCAGTTTACACACCTGTCAAACATTTCCATAAGCGAAAATGGAGGCCGGTGTCAGCGAATTTCCGCTTTTGTGTATGTGCTCTACGCCGGGATTGATTATTGAAACGGCTATTACTGGGACTTGATGAACGGAAGACTCACAAGCACAAAGCCAGATCAGTTGCTGGTTGGACTGTAGTTCGCTTCAATTGCTGTACAGCACATGATAGCTAACGGAAGCAGATGCTAGTCGTAGACAAAGCTTTCTTCCCTCCTTTCTTTCGTTTGTTGGCCTTTTATATTCCTTTACGGTACGTATCAACGGTGACGTTATGATTTTCACCAGATGATACCACATGATACCACTTTTCCATCTGAACACAGAAACGTCCAAAACACCAGCTTCTTCTTTGCCAACCTTGTGCTTAAATAACGTAGGGCCGCGGTGTAGTGGCCGAGTGTTCTAAGGTGCCTTGGTACGAAGCGCGCAGTTGTTCGTTGTCGGTAGTTCGATACTCCCTTGGCCTCTTAAATAATGGGAATCAGCGGAGAACACAATTAGTTAACATAATTCTTATGGAGTAATCAAATCGGTCTTAAATAACTTCAGTCTCTTGGTAACTAACTTTGTATTAGATCTTTGTAAAAAGACGGGAACTTTTAGATATTTATTCAAGTACTTCAATGTCGTTTCAAACAATTAAATCGAAAACGCGTGACGTAATTGACTGAAGATAGTTGGATAAAAGAAAATATCAGTCACTTAGTTTTTCGACTTCCTGGCAAAATTAGCGATTGTCAGTTCCACTAATTTTTCAGTATATACTTTTATATTCCACTAGTTTATCTCTCTTTCTTTCCATAAAGTAATTTTGTAATATTTTCCATAACACTGCTTGTACTTGAAAAATTATAATCCGCAACATAACCTGAACTTGACATTCCATTTTCATTCATTTTTTATTACAAAGGACGTTGAGAATCTTAATTAACGTCACTGACCTCTCTCAAGTAATGTGTAAGCAGCGTTTCATCACATACTTGAGATTGTTTATTAATAACAACCGCATCCTTTCCCAGCAAGTAAATTTTATCGATGTTTCTATCCGTTACCGATATTCAGAGTTACAAAGTGGTCGGTCTTTTGCAAAAAATCACAAAATACGAATTAAAACCGCTTTATCTCCGTGACTCACAGTTATTTAAATAACTAAGAACAGAAAATTGTTCAGATATTTGGATTACATCGCTAGCAAAACTGAGTGTTATTCTGAAAGACGGCGTTCAGGCTGCTCTGAAATTTAACGTCCGATTAGAAAACATCTACTCGACAATCTTTTTTATTTTTATTTCTGTACCTTGTGTTATCAAGAGTTTGCATGTGTTTAAATAGGGTGTGTAAATAAGCATTGCATACACTTTTTATAGATGATTTTAGGTTTCTACATACCTGCGTATGGAATGTAGATAACACGTAGGAATTTTATTTAAATGGTGGGCATAATGATACCTTATTTGGTTCGCTAGATATCGGTCCGTGTACGATAACACTCGATAGCAATATATTCGAAAATGCTATTCTTATAGAGTGACCGCCTCTAATGACCACGCTGTCGACGCTTCCTACTTAAAGAGTGATATATTATGGATTATCAAATTACAACAATTTTCTCTCCACGTTGTTAATCTAGAAAATACGTTTCCCTCTCTCGAAACTCTGATTCCTTAACACGATAAGTTAGAAAAATCATAATTTTGCTATCAAAAGTATGTTACATGGATTGGCACATCAATACGTTCTGTTCATGACTAGTCGTCGCAGTTTTTACGATACGTTTTTTAGATAATGCTATAAGGAAGCCTTGAGATTTTTTTTCCATAGTACTATCTGCTATCGATTTCCCTAGGTTTCAAGTTACCGTACATCTGCACGTAAAATATGCACGTAATGTCAACTCTGACGTTTGTTGGTAGTTCTAGCTAAAGTAAGGAACGAACAGCGAATTTTCTATATGCGGTGTTCACGATACTATGTTCAGAGTCGCCATTTAGTTACCAATAACAGTTATAAATGGCACAAATAAACTTAAATTTGTTCTGTAATAAAGTTTTCAACTTTCATAGGTATTCGTCACAAATCGTCGTACATTGCACCTGTGACAAAGATTTTGCATATATCAGGGATAAACCTTTAAGCTGTGACACAAAATCCGTTGCATATTGACATTCATCAACGTTGTATTAAAAAACTTTGTAATTTCGATGATGGTTATGTCCATAGCTTATCACCATAAATTCTTATTAACAAAAACCCCTTTCCGATTAGCAACCCTTCCCCACCAAGAACTCTCCAGGTTACATACTACTCTAGATGATAATTTGTTTCTTCAGAAGAAAAGTGAACGCTAATACCTCCCCGGCATTCCACGAGCATTCGAAAAATCCGACTAAAAATGATGAACAATGTCTCTGTCAATCGCATATGATGTGTAATGTCTCTAGTAAAACAGATGAACATTTCAATCACTCCTTTTTTCCTTCGGTAAATATTTTGTTATAAACTTATCATGGTTGAAGAATTGTGGGAAGACCTATTGAGAACTGAAATATACTTTCACAGCGGTGAAAGTTACGTCCACCAGATATATTAGTGAATTGTATGGACATTGTTACTATCTTCAAATGAATATTTCTGATGCATTCACTTTTTGCGTAGATGTACTACCATGCGCAAAAATATCCGAACGACCTGAATTGCGTTTCTTCTGATGTGCATGCAACCCAACTAACGTACGTGTCTTGCGGGTGCTCTGCTCGCTCCGCGGTATAGTCGTTCGACTATTCAAAATGGAGCCACTACAGACAACTGCGCTTTATGGCAATCATCCCAGATGTAAATTAACACCACGATTTTGCAAATAAAAGGAAACACGTTATTAAGTTCTTAACGTTTATTAAATCCAATTTATTACAATGACATATCTTAAATATTGTCAAACATATTACAGTCTCATATAACAATCTCCGTCACATAAAACATTAATGAATGCTTAAACGACATTTAATATTGTTACAGACAACAAATTTTACTATAGTGTCGGAAATCCTAAAGTCCTGCAGAAATTCGAAGTACTTTTGTTCTCTAAATCGTTTTCTCTCAATTGCGAAACGTCGTTCCACTGGCGAGCGGATTTTTATTAACCGATTGTTGAACTAACCAGATAATAAAAACTCAATTAACAGCAGCAAACGCACTATAGAAACTTCAATATTAACTGCGTATCACCAACATTTTTTCCGTATTCATACCTGAACAAATATTGCCGGCCGCGGTGGCCGAGGGGACTGAAGCGCTCCATTTACGGTCTGCACGGCCACTACGGTCGGGGGTTCGAATCCCCCCTCGGGCATGGATATAAGTAGTTTGTAAGCTTAGGGACTGATGACCTCGTAGTTAAGTCCCATAAGTTCTACAAACATTTGAACATTTGATTTTTGAACAAATATTTGTACACATCTTTGAACTTGAATTGATATGACAAGCACCTTGTTCTGGAATCAAACCAACCACTTGTAGCCGTAGCTAACCAAGCAATGCATTCATGTCTTATAGATACTTGATTATGCCTAAGATTGACACAGCTGACGAAGCATAAAGATGTGTGAAATATTGGAGATTTCCTCACGAATATCAGAACGCGCAAATCAAATGATATAAAATGCCAATTCTTAAAATATTTATATTTATTTATTTATTTTTTACTGAACCAGGAACTTAATAATCACCGTTATGTCCCTAACCACAAGTGCCCAGACTCAGTTCTGTGTGGGACTGACATACGAGGCTGCTCCTGTCGGAGGTTCGAGTCCTTCCTCGGTCAGGTTCAAATGTTCAAATGATTGTAGAACTTATGGAACTTAACTACGGGGTCATCAGTCCCTAAGCTTACAAACTCCTTTCGAACTAGCTAAGACTAAGGACGGCACAAATATCCATGCCCGAGAGGGGATTCGAACCCCCGACCGTAGTGGCCGTGCAGACCGTGACTGGAGCGCCTCAGTCTCCTCGGCCACCGCGGCCGGCCCTCGGTCAGGGGTGTGTGTGTTGTCCTTAAATTAGTTTAAGTAGTTCTAGGCCTAGGGACTGATGACCACAGTAGTTTGTTCCCATAGATTTACAAACATTTGATTTTGAGTTACATACCCGGTATCTAAATGGAAGATAACGAGGTGAAGTCAGATGTTAGTAGTCAAGTTATTTCACCAGCAGCGGGATGTTTGAATCTGTAGTCTGGATATAATTACGTTATGCGTCACTGGGAATCGAACCTCGAACATACCGATTTCCTTTCTAAGCACGAATGAACGTTAAATCTCAAATGTTACCTCAACAGGAATGACGATGCGTGCGTGTCTGACAAGTAACAAACGGCACCTATCGTTGTTATAATAATAATAATAATAATAATAATAAATTCGTGAGGCTCAGTGTCCTGGTGCAAGTCATTCTACTGGGCGCCACTTCAGAGACTTGCATGTCCCTAACCTGCCCCAATTATCCAATCGGGAAAGGCGACCTACAGTTTAACGTGGAATCCAAACCACGTGTAGTTTATTACGACTCCTCACATTGTTGAGACGTGAATTCTGGGTTAAAACACAGATTGAAAAAAAAAAAGTCGGCGATCTTATTAGGTTTCGAACCCGCGACCCTTCAGTTATCACTCAAGCGCTTTACCCCAAGACCACCGCAACACCCTGGTTTGCGTTCATAATGCACGAAGAGACATTCAATATAATTTTTACTAGTAGTCCAGTGTGCTCTATCTAGGGCGTCAAATGAAATTATGAATATTTTGTGCTGGACCTGGATTCGAATCCATATACGTGCCTATCGTGGAGACCTAGAGGGGTCGGCAGTCTCGGAGAAAGCAACGAAATGATTCAACTATATGATTCCGAGAGGGTCGAGTGAGAAAGAGGAGAATCGAATTAGAATCCCGGTCTAGCACCATAATTATTAAGGTCTCAAGTGAAATAACTTCGAGACACGTGACCTTAAAGGTCCATTAGTTTATAAAATAACCTTTTGTAATATAAGAAAAGCTTTCTAGCGACATAGTTACTGATTGCCGTGTATTCTGCCTGTTACTGGCAACGATAAATCGGCTCTGTCCGAGATGATAGCGAAATAATTCGATTTAATACGAACTGTTAACTACGATGTAACTTTACGTTCTTCACTTGGTGTTACCAGAGGTGAAGTATACATGATCGTGCCAGTTAATAATATACACCCATAGGGCGCAATCGAACGCACAAATGACAGATATTAAACTACAACCTATCCACCAGACCACTACGGCAACGTAATGGAATCTGCGCTTAGCATATCGACTAGACGCAGTTAAGACAATTTGGTGCTCAATGAAATGATCAACTATAAGCACGCTTCTGACACAGAAATTATACTAGTCTCATGTTTTTTTCTCAGTTTTGGAACGAGTTGTCCAACCGTCAAGAAAACGTAATTCTGGACAAATTGATTTCCGGCGACAGCCTTAACTCGAAAGAAATTCGAGCATTGTAAGTCACTTTCAGTGTATATGAGAGATTGCCGTCCTGGAAACAGCTAAACACCTTTTGACTAAGTAGTTTTGTTAAGAATTCCCTATTGATTTTCAATCTGGATACCTATAGCTCTGTCAGAGAAGAGCTAAAAATTTTTGCTGTCACCACGATTGACATCAAAAGTCGGTAGCATGTTCGTTTCGCAGCTGACTACGTTACCCGAAGGCTAACGAAGACTTCCGGTCCTTAGTTGTTCCTTACTAACTGACTAGTTAGGAGATCAGATCAAGCGTAACCTTAAAAGAAGAGGTTGGTTGCAATTTTCGCGTGGAACGAATTTCCTGGACTCAAAAATATGAATTAATAACTTTATGTCACACCTTAAGGGAAAAATTACTCAGATTGTTGGATGGAAATGACATGAAAAGTCAAGTGAATTTATCAGCTTAATTCTGTGCTTACCAGGAAGTAACTCCCGCTTACTGAGTTGCCAAGCGTACTCTGCAATGTTGCCAATTCTCCGTTAGACTAGCGACAGGCAGAATACGTTTGATCGGCGTCTGTGTTCCTCGCGCTGCCTTAGCGCTGAAGGAGATAGCTGCTTCGAAGGCGCGGCGCGCAGCCTGCCACTGTGTTGACTGAGAAGAGAAATACCTAGCCTAGACCAATAAGTCTTAATCGTATTTCTTTAACTATAGCATCACCAGAAGCTATTAACATTTTCTGCACAATACATTTTAATGTTAAATACCTGAATACTATTTTCCTTATGAATTTTTTCGTTGGCACCACCTCTAACACACAACTGCACAAATGTGACGATAGAATTACCCTGATCACAAAATTCAAACTTCACAAACATATTTCATAAGTTTCGATCATATAGTTTCCAATCAGACGAACCGTGAAAATAAATCTTTTCCAATGATTGAAAAATAGGACTTATCATCTGCAAAAAAATTAAGCATCTGTACAATTTCAATGATAATTCGATTCAAGCTTATAAGTGACAGGAGAAGCATTCGTGATAAGAATATGAAACAAGGAAAAAAAAGTCGCGAAAGTAAAGTTTAGAATATGTAATTCATTCCATAAAATCGAAAGGGACGATAAGTATGGTGTACTCCTAAAGATTACAGTGTAACTGCTGGTGATGCTGTTTAAATAAAAGTGAAAACATCTGATCAATGAACTCTCCAGTTTGCAGTCTCCCAGAAACAGAGAGGTGCGAAAGAAACAGGAAGAGGTTACCTTAAGAGTGCGTGAGATGGAATTACTGTATGGTATCTCGCAGTTGGTATAGTTTGTTCGTAGTTCTAGCCTGACGCCCACCGCGGACAATAATTATCGTTATGTAATTGTTAAAATACGCTGATATGTTGAGAACATAGCTCTTTCGGTGACTCGAATTCACTGGAGAACGATCATTTTCATTTTGTTTTAGTGTCTAAGAGAAGTGATATTAACGCCTTAAAATATGTCCTGTGTTTATCAAATGGTCACGCGATGCAATTGTTTATCGGCTTTTACTTGAATGTTACGCAGAGAGCGATGTTTAGCTCTGTAACTACTGCTGACTTCTTAAAATACCACAATAATATGGCCTTGCAGAGGTGGACTGTTTTTGAAATCGCCTGGGAAAGACTCCAGAGGACTGCACCAGTTCACGCGAAAACAAGAAGGAAGATTAGCGTTTAACGTCCCGTCGACAGAGTGGTCATTAGAGACTGAAGTTCATCAGATGGGACTTATTTTCCCCAGCTTTCAAAGCAATTACAATGAACGTCTGTAGAAGTTCACTATAGTTAAAGGGTTAATTACTCATTTGGCATTTAATATCTGTGTATGAGCGATTTTATAATCAGAGGTCTTATGGAAGAAATGATTTATGTTCCATTTCGAAATATTTTATTAATTTCACCATCCTTACTACTTCTAATTTTGTTGCCTTGCCAACATTCGAAAATTTCATGTTAACTAGGTAAAAATGGCTACGCTTTACTGTAGCTCAATCTGGTATGAAATTAATGGGACAGTAAGCAAAAGTATTCTTGCTAACATAGATGAACCGAGAAAATACATCAGTCTAATCAGTACATAATATTTTCTTCCCCATTTCCTACTTACACAATGAAATGGCTTACCAAATCTGGAATGTGCCATATATAGTGGGCTATTATGCTATGTTTAAAATAGGGTTCCAATTGTTTTCAATCTGGATGATTGTAATGTTGAAGTAGAATTTCCCGTCGTTGTTCTCACAAAACATTTGTTATTATTTTGAAATTATAGCATGAATATAATTAAATTTCAAGTTTAGGTCACGTGATCAAATATGCTCTGTTATTGGCTGGTGATTTCTGGTGATTTCACACAACACGAGGAAGAGGAAGCCATATGCGTGTTGGAGCAGTGTTAGCGAAGGTTACTAAATTTTTCCTTACTTTTTCTGTGTACAATTAAGTTTCTTGTGATGGAAAACACATTTATAACTTTTGTGTAAGAAGGGAGAAAATTATGTGAAGTCTGATTGTGGAAAAACCTTCCCAAAGTTGATGCGTTTAAGGTATGTTAGTTTCTTGACAACAATCCAGATTTTAACGTACCGTAAGTAAGAAAGGTGAAAGTTGCATTTAAAATAAAATATACGTATATTTGTTATGTCAACAGACTGACTCTAGTCCAAAGATACAAACTATTACACACCATAAACGTGTGTAAATATGGATTGCGTCTTAGATTAAGTCTTCGTATTTCTACCAAAAGCATTTCACATTTAAATTAACTCTGTTATAAAAGCCACTGCAAAAATTACACGGTAAGTGCGCTACTACGTAGTTACATTTCGGATTCCTATTATGCCATTATGCATGTGTATATGCAATTTAATCTTGCGCGCTAGCCACTTTCCACAAATTACTATGCATTTTTCTCGTGCTGTTTGGTTACTAAGAAATTTGTCAACTTAATTCGGAACTTGTTAGGCTAAAGAAGGATAAAATTAAAAGGATAACTATCTTGGCTTATGTGCCAAAATTAAAATATTCCAAGAAAAAATGTCGAAGTTTTGAATTGATTTAATCAGCTCCACATTAGCTTGGTAGTTATGCGGTTCCAGTATCGTTCACAAATTTTGCATTCCGTGTTCAAATCCAGTTGGTTTCACTATATGCGCTAAAAAGGCGTTTCGAGACAAAATGTTGATGTCTTTATCATATACTGAAACACTGCCTCACCGACGTAAATATTGAAAAGACAACCATCATGAAATTTGTACTTTCACCAACTATGTTTTAAACGACTTAAAATATAAAACTCTGGCGTGTTATATCGTGAACACCTGTTTCACAAATGTAAAAATCATTTCACTGATGTGTACACAATAATACTATACACCTTTGCGGCTGCAGAGCGTGATTCTTAATACCGGTTGTGAACTAATGGAATAATAATTGTTGTACGGAGTGTTTGCTTACATCAAAGTAATCCTCCCAAAATTAAACGCACCAAGTGACCGCTATCTGATTAGGATCTCTAAGAGCGAGTATAAACCACATTTTATGCCTTTATCATTGCTTGGAACATGCAGAATCATATTTTCAAGATATTTATAGATTTATTTGTACAGTTCGGCACTACGCAATATTTGTAGACCTTTTCCCAAAATACGAATGCACAGACAATGTATCACTGTTAGTGAATGTTACAACAGTTGGAGCACACCAGGTGGGTTGAGTTTAAAGGCATCACATGACTCAAAAGAAGCGTTTTAGCTGATTTTCAAATTATTTTTGAATTCCATTTCCGGTTGTTTTTAAAGAATACTGCAATTGACAATGAAAACAAGTCATGTTATGAAATATTCAAATGTTCGTAAATATTTGGAACTGAACTAGCGTGGTTAACAGTCCCTAGGCTTACAAACTACTTAAACTAACTTAAATTAATGTACGGACAACACACACATAAACACACACACACACACACACACACACACACACACACACACACACACACACACACGCGAGGGGCGACGCGATTTCCGACGAGGAGCAACCGCACGCTCCGCAGCAAGGTGCCTTAGAGCGCTTGGCCATTCCACCGCAGCTCACATTTTGAGCATAAGATGACATGATCACCCATTTAAGATGATTACCAGAGAACAGTCAAATACCGTGTTGCCCTTGAGATAAGCATTTGCTTTCTGCATTCTGTCTACCATTCCCCATTCTCTCTCTCTCTCTCTCTCTCTCTCTCTCTCTCTCTCTCTCTCTCACGATCTGCCTATGTCTCTTCGTCCCCTTCTACCTCCTCCAGCCCCTCCTATTCCCTCTGTCCGTCCCCTACTTCCTTTCATCCAGTCTTCCCTCTCTTCTTCCTCTCTCTCCCTCTCACCATCTCCTCTTCCTTTCTGCCTCTCTTTACCTCGTCGTAGATTCTGGGAATTAAGGAAATAAAACGTAAGGACTTCATAGGATTATGTGAGAAGAAGGTGACGAGGAAGCTTCTCTTACAGATAAAGAAAGCAAATTAACGAATGCAAGAAGCAATGTTATTTACAGACTTTATTACTAAGATGTTTTGATTTCCACTGCTGACCAGATCGTAAAACTAGATGTTGTGACATTGTAGTTTAGCGTTGTACGAGTGTTACTGCAAGTAAACCATTTAACCGAAACGTCTATAGAATGTGATTTCACGAAACCTTACTACTTTTATGTGTCATTTCTACCATAAAACCGGATCGGTACAAAGGCCAGAAGTTGGTATTATTTTAAAACTTTGATTCAGTAATCATTATTGGAGATTTCAGTGCTCGATAGAAAGGCAACAGCCTTCTTAACGGCATCGTGTAGAAATGACTTTTAATTTCGTATCATGTAAGTTTCTGTTGCCTCCAGGTATAATTAGTATTAAATTCTGTATTTCACCTTTCGTTTTCTACTATCTGAATTACGACTGCACAGTGATACAATGACGAAAGTGTATAGTTTCCATGTCTGTTTGACCTTCTGTTTTTCAAGTGATTTCCTTAGATTATTCTAGGCAAATGGCAACATGCTTCCTTTTCAAAAGCATAGCCAATTTCCTTTCACATTCTTAACGAAACAATCCGAGCTTGTGCTCCATTTCAAATAACCACGACGTCGACAGGATACTAAATCCTAATCCTCCTCTTCTGGTTTTGTAAATTTTACGTGATACTCAACAAAGTCGATGAACAGGTGTATTGGACGCCAAGTTAATACGAACAGGGTCTACTCTAAAAGCGTTACTTAGAGGTTTTAATGGGCTTTAAGATGAAATTACAGTAGGCTTTGACCACTGAGTTATATTCGACTGCAAGTTAGTAAATATTTAACAACTTAACAATTAATAATTATCGCTGGAATGTTGTGATTACCTAGAGAGTTCGTGAGAATGGAACAACCGAGAAATAAACTACGAAGAAACTACGCCACCTGTGAGATACTATATGGAAATCCCGACTTACACCCTCCGAGGAAAACCCTGTTTCCTTCGTCCCTTTATGGTTTCTAGGAGTCTGGAAATTGCAAAGCTCATTCATCAAGTGCTTTTCATTTTATTAGCAGCTACACTGTACTCGTAACGTTGTTTTTGTAAAATGAATTACATATTCTTAACATTACTGACGCGACGTTTTGTTCCTTGTTTCATATTCTCATCATAAATGCTTCTCCTTTCACTTAGAAGCTGGCATCGAACTAACATTGAAATTGTTCAGATGCTTAATGTTCCCGCAGATGATGTCCTATTTTTCAGTCACTGGGAAAGGCTTATATGCAGGGTTCCTTTGATTGGAAACTATATGCTCGAGACTTATGAAATTTGTTTGTGAAGTTCGCGTTTTGAAATCAGTGTAGCGCTATCTTTACATTTGTGCATTTATGTGTTAGAGGTGGTGCCAATGAATTCATTCACAAGGAAAAGACGCTGAGCAAACGTATTCTGCATGTCGCTAGTCTAATGGGCAACATTGCAGAGTACTTTTGGCAACCCTGTGCACAGCGAGTTATTTCCTGGTTAGCACAGAATTAAGCTGATAAATTCACTTGATTTTTCATGTCATTTCCATTCAAAAATCTGAGTGATTTTCACTTAAGGTGTGAGATAAAGTTATTAATTCACGTTTTTGAGTACAGGAAAGTGGTTTCACGCGAAATTGCAACCAGTCTTCATTTACGTTTCGCTTCATCTGTTCTACTATTAGTCGCCCAGTAAGAAAGAACCTCATACTGTAAGTCTCCGCTAGCCTTGATAGTCGCCTGTGATGCAACGGTGCTTGCAGCTCGTGGAGCCAGTCTCGTTCGTAGTAAATTTTTTAGCTGTTCTGTAATAGAGCTACAAGTATCCACATAGAAAATCAATATGAAACTCTCAAGAAAACTTTTAATTCAAAAGTGGTTAAGCTATTTCCAGTCCCATATTTTCTTATATCTGGAAGTGTCTGAAATTGCTTAGGTAGTTTACTCAGTTCCTACCCACAGAAGCAAACTGTTCCAAATTTAAGAAGTCGTAAAATGATGTTTTAAGTGCATTTTCGTCTGGAATGAATTTTTGTTGAAGATTGTTTGATTAGGAGCGGGAAAGGTAAATATTTATGAGCAAGTGATCAGAAGAATAAATCAGATAAGTATTTTGAAAACCGAGTCTTAGAGGGTTCTGTTTGTGAAATCAGTAGAGAACGGTATCGTGTAGTAGCAATACGTTATGAAATTCTGTAGTTTGTTTCACTCACAGTGCTACTGATCAATTCCATGCATATTGTCAGCCCATTCCAGCACAAGGGACGCACCTCGGGCGAGATGTTTGCTATGTAAGTGCATGTGTGGGGCAGTAGGTGATTCGGTGCATAGTTGATCTACAGGAAACGTGTTGGAATCCTGTCTCTAACTTGAATTTTAATTGATAAGGGCTTTAATACAGAAGGACAAAGACAACTGTAGCGATTAAAGTATTCTTATTCGTGTGACTGGGGCTGTAGTGGACCCAGACGCTCGAGTTTGCGTCTACTAGCTGGCCTTTCAACACTTTTAAAAATTACAGCTCTCTTATGATTTTATCTGTACTGGTACCCTGCCTACATCTAAATAAACAGAACATTAATAAATAAGATGCCTTCTTCACTTGATTAAAAAAGTAAATAGTTCTTTCTTTGAGGTCTTCATTGGCATCGATATCATAAACCTTCTTCATTTTCATGCTAGTTTTGGTTTTTCTTAAAGTTCGTGTAATAATTTAAGATGAAATACTTTATTACAGAAGGGTTGAGATTAACACTAAATAATTTCTCTTTTCTTCGAAGTAATGTAAATTTTCAAGAAAAACAATCAAGAAAATAAGACACTTCCATTTAATATAAACAAAGCTTTGTCTCTGATGACAACATAATTTAGTATCGTGTCCAGTTTCCATTCTGCTCTACAACTGCACTTAGCCGCCGGGGAACAGAGGTAACTAGTTTTTTTACAAACCCATTATTCTGGGAAAGCTCTTCCCATGCATCCTGAACTGCTTCAGATAGCGCTGCCTTCTTTGCTGGCGTAGGTCTTCGGCTCCTAATAATCTTCTCCATCTCTGCCCACACGTGCTCTATGGGATTGAGGTCAGCATCTTTGGGAGGCCAGTCCAACATATCAACGTCTCCGTTCACTCGAAACCACTGTTCCACACAATTTGCTGGGTAGACAGGGGAACGGTCATGTTGGAATATTATTCTGCCTTCCGGAAACGTCTCACGAACAGAAGGAAGCATTATGTTATACAGTATTTCACAGTAGTAACTACTGGTAAGCGGACGGTCCAGTTCCCACAGAATGCCGCAACCATTTGCCGACATCCATCCCCAAACTGTGACAGCAGTTCGGCCACACCTTAGCCTCTGATGGACGTATTTTCTGCTGAATCTCGCTCCAGTTGGATGAAACACATAGACAGAACCGTTTGGTGCCGTGGAAAATACCTTCTCGTCAGTAGATATTACTTGCTCCCAGAATGAAATTAGTTTGCTTACATATGCCAGTACGAAGTTTAATCTGGCAGTCTTATGTTGTTCTGTCAACATTTGCTTTATCGCTGATTTTCGTCCATATCTTCCTTCCTCGTTGAGACGACGGCGGATGGTCTATCTACTTACAGGTAGTTGTAGAACGTTCATAATTTCGGTGCTGGTGCGGAATGGGTCTTCATCACTGCAGCGGAGTATATCATTGTCTTGCTCCTTTGTCGTAGTGCGTGGACGTCCGGGGCGACGACGACTATTGACATGGCCTAAAAATGTTCAAATGTTTGTTAAGCTTATGGGACTTAACTACGGGGTCATCAGTCCCTAAACTTACAAACTACTTATGAACTACGTACGAACTAGGACGGCACAAATATCCATGCCCGAGGGGGGATTCGAACCCCCGACCGTAGTGGCCGTGCTGACGTGACTGGAGCGCCTCAGTCACCGTTCTTTTTTTTTCTTTTTTTTTATCCCTTCTTGGTTGGATTCAAAACTGAAAGTTTTTCTTATGAGTGCTGTATTCCACAGCTTAATTGCGTCGTCTCCTTCTTTTTCCATTTAAAATGTAACACATGAAACGTAACAGTACCTTCTTCGGTTGGAAACATAAATATAAATTTTTACCAAACGAAATAAATAAATAAAAAAATCCTTCTTTTCAATCTCTGCTCACCGACGATTTCAGAGTTCGTCTTCGCGACAGTTACAATGGAGTGTTTCCATGTACTGTTTTGTCCGTTCCTATGTTCGTTTTCAATATTTTTAATTACTATTCTTATTCCATCTTCTCTAACTCTGAACGCGTTAGTTGTCGCGAGGTCAGTCTAGAATGGGACACAAATGAAATGTCTCTTTACAAAACTAGGACTTTTTCCAAAATTATTTTTTTAATAAAAAAAATAAACTTTTGAGTACTTGTTCGTTGTTTGATCATGATCTTATTTGTACATTAAATAATTGTAGATTTATTTATTTTCAAATCAATTTCAGTCACACTTTCAAGATATCAATGTAAATAGAGGAGTTCACATGATGGTCCTTTTGAGGAAATGTGCATAATGTTTATGGTAATTATTCATCTGGACTAGTGTTTGATGTTGGGTCGCGATATAAGTCCAAAAGTCACCTTCGCTCTTCTCCTTGGTTGATAATATGTAAAACACCGTGTGCCCCTTCAACCAGTTCACGGCGTTTTTCTTCGTGTTAGGGTATAGTGCTTCATCCGGGTGTAAGAAGTTTGTTGGCGTTATTGTGTGCGGCGATGTTCGTTGGATAATGTCTAAAATTCTTCTAACTGACTGCCATATATTGTTAGCATTGCCGCAGACAAATTGGTGTTCATCAGTATCGTTGATTTTACAGGCAGTACACAAAGCGGAATCTGCCAGATGAATCGCGTGGAGTTTTGAGTTCGTCGGGATTTTTCTATTAACGGCATAGTACCACCGTGCCTTCACGTGAGTTGGTAATTGCGGATGATGGATGTTTCTCCATATGTTTTGCCAATTAAAGTGATGATACTTTTGCTCAATGACGTTCTCGTTGTGGTGTTTCATGAAAGTTTTGTAGACTTCTTTCACTTTGATCAAGTCTTTTTATGGTAGACACATTCGGATATAACTGTATTCTATTAAGAAATGTTTCAAGTGGAAAAGTTCGTTGGGAATGTGGTGAACATCGATTGGAGCGTCGAGGTTTTAATTTTACTACGCTATTCCATGATGTCGTCCACTGCTTGTACGTTTTGCTGGTGTACAGTGCCTGTGCCTTGTTATATACGTTTATGAGATTTAGGCCACCGTTGTCGGTTGGTAACGTCAATGTTTCATATTTTATTTTAAATATATGACCACAGTTGACAAAGTGACCAAAGGCAGCCAAAATTCTGTTGGCGACATCTCGTGGCATTGGCAAGACCTGTGCTACGTAATTTATTTTAGATGTTAAATAAATATTTATCAATGCCACTCTCTGCAGTTCATCTAGTTTCCTGAGATTATGTTGTTGTATGCTGGCACGAATAGTGTTCAGTATCCTCCTGTAATTTATTGCAATTGTGTGCCGAATGTTTCGCGTGTATTCTATACCAAGGCATTTTATGATACTCGCCTCCTTAATTTGTCCTTGGATGGGAGCTCCTATTCCACGTCCGATGTTCATTACTGCAGACTTTTTTCTGTTCAGCTTTGCGCCGGATGCGAGTTCGTATTTTTGTATTATCTCTAGTGCCTTTATAATCTCACTGTTATCTCTTACCAGAAACATGACGTCATCAGCATATGCCCTAAAAACAACTTTCTGGCCATTTGTTAGTATGCCTTGCAGAATTTGGCTTAAGCTTAAAAGTAACGGTTCAATGGATATCGCAAATAATGACATAGATAGAGGACATCCTTGTCTCACTGAACTGTTTATTATAATTGGTCTGCTGGGTTGGCCATTAACCATGATTCTTGATGTAGATTGGTTTAAATAGTTCTTAATAATAGCGATATAATGCTGCGGAAAATTCATGGCGCACATGACGTGGAAAAGGTAATAATGGCTAACTCTATCAAATGCTTTCTCGAAATCCAATGAGACCATCGCGCATTTAATTTTACAGACTTCAGCAATTGAAATAATGTCCCTATAGTCGGTCACTGTGTGGTGGATGGATCGCTCTTTTCCAACGCTCGATTGATAAGCTCCAGTGACAGTGTTCAGGACTGATTTTAACCTCTCATTGATGATGCGTGAAAATATTTTATAATCGCAATTCAATAGAGTGAGAGGTCTAAAATTTGATACTGATTTCCCTGCAGGTGTTTTCGGGATGAGAACTATTGTTCCTTCTCGGAAGTCACTCGGTATATTAGTATTTGGATTCATCAGTTCTTTACAAATACGTCTTAGTTTAGGTATCATTTGTCTCCTAAAAGTTTGATAGAGTTCAGCCGGAATCCCGTCAGGTCCAGGAGATTTATTTTTCGGGCTTCTTATGATTGCGTCCTCAACGTCTTCCTCTGTTATTTCTGTTAGCAAAGTGGCTGCTTCTTCCTGGTCGATCTTCCGGGTGAGTCGTGTTGTAAATTCATTCTGCGCTGTTGCATCCATTGTTGCATTGCTTAATAGCTCGGCGAAGTAGTTTTGAATTTCGGTCTTGATGTCACTTTGCTGTGTCAATACTCGGCCATCCGCGGATATTATTTCAGTGATTATTTTCCTTCGCTGTCCCTTCCTTTCATTTATAACATGGTATATTGATGTATTTTCTCCACGTATATCATTTTGGAGTCGTGAACGTATTTTGCAACCGTCAAGTTGTTTCCGTCGTAAAGCTATGAGCTTAGCTTGAATTCTTTTTATCTCCAGGTGTTTGTTAATTATAGGTGTATCAGATCTACACAAATCTCGGAGGACTTGAAAGTAGAATTCAATTGTCTGCTTCTGCCAGCCCATTTTTTCCCGCGAGTAATTTATGAGCGCTCTTCTTATCTTCGGTTTGGCGCATTGCAACCACCACGTGAGTGCCGAGGGATAGGATGGAAATCGCTTCTCGCATTCTTTCCATACATTGTGAAATACTTCATGACATTCAGGATCTTTAAGATGTTCTGTATTAAGTTTCCACAACCCTCGTCCCCTGTATGTTTGTTGCCTTGTTAAGTTAATGGTACAGATGTACGCTGTGTGGTCTGAAAAGATGGTGGGCCACAACTCTGTATGCAGAACATGTTGCTTCAGGTTGGCGGACACGTAAATCCTGTCAATGCGGCTGGCAGAGTGACTTGTGATATAGGTGAACCCCGGTAATGCACCGTTTTTGTGCTCCCAGGTGTCAGTTAAGATCAATTGTTTAACAATGGCGTCAAGTTTGGCACAGTAATTAAAATTTGGCGTCTGGTCTTTAGCATACAGTACACAATTATAGTCACCGCCAAAAATTATCTGATCATATCGGCCGCAGAAAAGGGGGACTGTATCCTCTTTAAAAAATACAGCTCTTTCCCTCCTGTTACTTGTGCCTGAGGTTGCGTAGATGTTTATTAACCTAGTGTTGTTGACGGTGGCGGCTATACCCCTGGCATTTGGCAGTTTTTCCACATCTGTTACAATTATGCCTTCCTTGCTTAAAATTGCCGTGCCGAGTTCATGGTCGTCCCCTGAATTTACAATTGCATTATATCCTGACATTGCTTAAAGTGTAATGTTTGTTACTTCTTGTAACATAGCAATATCGATGTCGGCAGCGTATAACATGTCTTGTAAGATCCTTAGTTTTAAATGACTTCGAATCTTATTTATATTTGTTGTCGCAATTCTGTAGGACTGTAATGCAATTTTGAGATGTACACTATATATTAGATGTTATAACACGCGCATGACGCCTTATATTATTGTTGCACCGGTCGTGCGGGCGGTATCCCTTTCATTTTCCCGCTCATCGGTATGGAAAACGAGTCTCGTTGTGGACTCGTAACTTCTTTCATATCTTCATCTTTGGGGAAATCAGCTACTTCATCTGCCCAGTTTCTTCCTTCATTACGAAGGTACATTTCTTTTTCGGGAGCACGTCTAGGTGGAGTCTTATTCTGCAACTGTTCCCTTGTAGAGAGATCCATTTCCACATCCTGTTGGGGTGTCATTTCTATATTTTTCAGATTGTCATTGGTCGCTGAGTTTGTCGTCTGATGTCTACGTTCCGAAACTGCAGGTGTTTTTTCACTTAATTTCCGAGCAATTTCTTTCGCTTTTTCACGCGTTGCCTGTGCCTTTTGTTTGGCGTCGGGTGGAGCTAAACGCCGTTTCTTATGTTTTTTAGGAGAGGATCGAGATTCCTGACTATCCTCAGTCTCTGAAGTCGTGCTAAGGTCTTGTGTCGCACCATCGTCTTCATCTCTCCTTACTTCTCTTCCAGATTTATCTTCTGGGTTTGTTTGACGTTCTTCTTTAGTAGCTGTTTCTGTTTTGTCGTAGTCAGCGACAGTCGATTTTTCCGCGGCACCAACATCCATTGCTAGTGACAGACCGTCTTCATTTACTTCATCGTTTCCGCCTATTGCGGCGCTCGACGTGGTGGCCGTATTAACGCGGAGGGCCGTGGCGTAAGTCACTGGCAGTGACGTCATCGTCATAGGAGCGACTGGTTCCCCTGCCGGCAGCTGCGTCACTCTACGTTGTACGCACTCCGACCTAACATGATCTGACCTGACTGTCCACATCCTGAGCAAGTGCGTGGCTGACCATCGTACATTGCAATAGCTCTATATCCGCATACGTAAATATACGAAGGGATATGTTTTTGTAATTCTATTTTAACTTGTCGAACACCGTTTAGTACTGGAGAAGTCTGAAACGTTGTCCACTTCTCCGCAATATTACTAATAAATTTCCCGTATGGTTTGAGGACTGAATTAATTTGCTCCGCAGTTATTTCAAATGGGAGTTCAAATATGCGGACTGTTCTAATGCCAAAACCAGCGTAATCAATTTGTACTTCACCAACATTGCGGTCGCAGTGATTAAATTTAAGATGTCCTCTACAACGTTCAATTACTTTATCACAACACTCAGAACTGATCTTTTTTACATAGACCGTGCTACTAACGATCGATAAATGGATCGCTATTATTTCGTTCACATTAAGTTTACGTCTCTTAAGAACACTTCTACTTCAAAAGCTCTAGGTCTTACGAACTGTTCGTTAAACATGAACTTCAAGGTATCTTTTATTAAGGGTTGATTCATCTTTATGATCTATTCATGTTGGAATATAACTTCTATATGCGCTGCGAGAGCGTCCAACTCACCACACAGTGTCAACACGCGGCCGGCCGCAGCGAGGACGTAAACACGAACCACACAGCTCGCCCGCCGAAAGCAGACTTTGTCACCTCGGCCACCGCGGCCGGCGACATGGCCTTCATCTGCCATCCTCTTCACCCACAGGTGTATCGTGGATTTGCTGTATCCTAGAGAACGGGAAATGGCGCTGATACTGTATCCATCTTCATAAAGTGCAAGAATGCGACCTTTATCAAAGCTCTTGAGTTGTGGCATTTCGCAAGTAATCACCTATGGACAAGGCAAGAGGAAGCGAAGTGGTATACGATGTGGAGAACGCTTTCTTTGCCTAAGAAGTCAAACTCATTCCCAACTACTTGCTCTGAAAACGCGTTCCTAAACAAGTTCCTAGTAAGTATTATTACGAATATCGTGGAAATGAATTTTATCTCTAAATTTCATACATAGTAATACTGACAGTTTGTCTGAGATTAAAAGTAAAATTTAGATGCACATAGTGGTTAAGGTCGTATTGTCCCAGCTATCGTATCTTCTTAAGAAAGTGTGTTACCTCACGTATGACATTATACCAGTCAGTAGGGAAAGCGTATTCGAATGGAAGCATGGCGTGGTGAGTAAGACAGTAAGTTGGTAATCTGTCATAAATCGCTTCAAATCACGCCATGCCTAGTAATTTTAATTCGTTGTAAACAAAGTATTCTTTTTTGAAGAGTAAACGTAAATGTAGCTTTCGAAGTATTCATAACACATTATACATTTTTGCATACGCCTTCCGTTACTCGGTCGAGGAAGGCAAGGAAAATGAAAAAATACCTACGTTTGAGCATTAGCTCTGCCTTCTGTTGATAATCGTTTTGCATTTTTATCTGTACCGTACTTTAAGGTCTTTATTTCAGCTGATGATTTCCATAGCTACAGAAACACAACTTATGATAGCCGGGCGCCGTGGCTCAGCGCGCCCGGTCAGAGGGCTCAACGCTCTCTGTAATAAAAAAAGCTAAGCCAACAACACATCGAACAAGAACGAACAAAAACGATCAGCGTCCGCAACGAAGAGACCTACCCATAGAACAAAAAGAAAAAAGGGGTAAAGCGTTCGACTGGAAACCGAAGGGTCGCGAGTTCGATACCCGGTGGGACCTCGGATTTTTTTAAGTCTTCGTTTTAATCCGGCCTTTACCTCTCAACGATGTGAGGAGTCACAAGAAACGTGGTTCGATTTCCACGATAAGCTGAAGGTCCCCTTTCCCCGGGTGGATAACTGGGGTAGGCTAGGGACACGCAAGTCGCCGAAGAGGCGTCCAATCGAAAGACATGCACCAGGCCAATGAGCCACACGAAATTTTAGCACGTTTTAAGAGGAAATGAAATTCCTTCACGAAATTTCTTAACAGCGTGAACTAGTCGTTTGTGAATCAATTACCGGGTTTATTTCTCAGGTTAGAAAGTAAATCTGCCGGGGTGTAAGGACGAGAGAAAAGTCTCGTACTGGAAATCAGGTAATTTTTATTTCAGTGAGTACAAAAATCAAGTAAAACAAACAATGAAGTTGCAGTTTAGGTCAAGCATATACAGAAATGTAAGCCACAGTACAAGTAAATTCTCGAATCCATATGCATTGCATACACACGCAATAAGTGTTGTAGTATTGTTATGGAGCCAAATAATCCAATGCCGTATTTCCTGGTAAGAAAGAGCAGAGGTTAAGTCTTCACTACATCATACTGCTTCAAATGACTCGACTGACAAGGAGAGGGTGTGACATGTGTATATTTTTAACTGGCACGATCATGTCTATTACACCTCAGTTTTTTTTTTTTTTTTTTTTTTTTCCTGGGTCTCCTTCCTCCCCTACAACCCGTCCTTCCGCTCACCAAATTCGCCTTCATCGGCGTCGGCTTCATCGGCCTTTGACTAAAGCAATGTACTCTTCTTCTGCACGTTAAGGTAGTGGATCTCTTTCCGTCTTGAAGTCCTCCGCAGGTAAATGTGGAACTTCATCCAGAAGGAAATAAAATATATCGAAAACTTCTGTCACAGAAAAATAATAATAACGATAAATAATAATAAAAAAAAGAAAGAATAACTAAAGAAATATGATAAGTAAATTGACACTTCTGTCTTCACACACATGTCATCTTCAGCACACTGTCTACTACCAGAGTTCGTCTTCTCGTGAATTTGGTTGGGTTGATTTCAGTTTGGGAACTTCTTTTCGTAAAATGCACTAATCTCCGCCATTTTGAAACTATTTTACTTTGTCCTCTCTTAACTCCGGTATCGCCACGCGCCGATGTGACTATGCGTCATGCTTCTTGGACATCCTCTTTCTAATGTTTCACTAGTGTCGTCGGGTTCATCATAGACTAATATCGTTCGTTGCTCTTTGTTCTTCATACCTGCGTTAATTCTAACGCCACTGGGTAGTTTGCAAATAATGTTTTGTGTCGTGGATTGTTTAGGAGTTTCATAGCCTGATTTATACTATAGAGTCGAAAATCTTGGTAAGTGCCTTCCGCCGGTTTATTAATTATATAATGTAATGTGTGGCCGACTAGCCAGGTCCACATGTTTTGTTTCGTCATTGGGAAATAGTTGAAATCAGGTTGTAACATGGTTCCAATTGCTATTTTTTTGGTGGTCGTTCTGCCTATCAGAGCAAGTTTCCTCCGACACCATTCCCATATCTTCGTGTTCTCTCCGCATACACACCTGTGTTGTAGTGTGTCGATGAGTTCGCAACCCTTGCACGTGGGTGTCTTGGCCAGCTTTATTCTGTGAAGTTATTCCTTCGTGGCTATTGTTTCGTTTACGACTCTGTACCATGTTGATCTGATGTTTGTGTCGAGGATCTTGTTGTTGATGTTTTTCCACACTGTGGGCCATCGTATGTGTGCCTATTTGGTTTCCATCCTGTTCTGCCTCCCGTTGTCATTCATAAACTTGTATATCTCTGCTGTTGTTTTATTTCTGATGGTGTTGCTCTGCCTTCGCAGGTAGCTTGCGTCTAGGAAGAACTGACGAATATGAGCTAGTTCGTGTGGTACGGCACTAAGGTTAACCGGAGCCTCTAAACTAAGTGGTCTGTATGCGTTGATGACTGCTCGGAGAACGCTTTGTGGTTGTTCGTCATACATTTGGAGAGTTCGTATTATCAGTAGTGCTCTGCATTTGGTACCAACATCCACTACACCAAGTCCTCCTTCCCTGGGCGGAAGTGTCGTTACATCTATTCCGACTTTAAATATACTCCCTCGCCATAGATACCACCCTACCGCCGCCATCACTCTGCCAGCTATTGTTGCATTAACCGGAAGGATTTGGCCTACGTACCAGATTTTCGATAGGATTTTGGTGTTAACAAAGTGAACTCTTTCAAGTAAGTTTTGCATACGACCGTAGTTCTGTCGGAGTCATGCTCTCTTCATATTTAAAATGTCTCTCCAAGTTGCATCCGTTGTTCGCAGAGGACAATTATACATGTTTATTCCGAGTAGTTTTTCCGAGTAGTTTCAGGAAGTCTGTACGCACGTATTCTTCTCCCTCATTCTCTGGGAACCCTCTTCCTAATGGCAGTAATTTTTTCTGTATGTTCAGTTTGGATCCTGAAGTGTGTTTAAATTCGCCAACCACCGTGTGCACGTCACGCAGTTCCTGAGCGTTGTTAAGAACAACTCCCACGTCATCCGCTTACGCGATGCATTTGAGAGTGCTGCCGTAGATGGTCATTCCTTGGAGCCGTTGGCAGAGTCTCCTAAGTAGTGGGTCGATAACAATGACGAAGAGAGTCATTGACAAAGGACAGCCTTGTCGTACGGATTTCTCTATGGGAATTGGTTTCGTGAGATGTCCGTTTATCTTTACCCTCGACTTGGCATTGGTAAAGAGATTTTTGAGCATGCAGACGAATTCTTCCCCAAACCCCAGACGGGTCATTATTGCGAAGAGGTACTGGTGCCTGATCCTGTCAAAAGCCTTGTCTAAGGATAAGAGTGCTGCTTCTGGACGTGTAAGAGCACAGTAGCTTATGAGCTCCCTATAATCAGTGAGACTTTGAAGGATCGTTCGTCCCGGTACTGCTGCCGTCTGACTTAGATGTATGATTTTATGCAACACCAGTTTGATCCTCGCTGCCATGACACAGGCTACTATCTTGTAATCCGAGTTGAGTAAGGATAACGGGCGGATATTATGCAGTTCGTTACAGGGGTATTCCTTGGTAATAAGGACTATGATCCCCTCGTTAAATCCCTCCGGTATAATTGTCCCGTCCTTAATTTCGTTGCACATGTCGAGGAAGCAGTTTTCCAATAGATACCAAAATCGTTTGTAGAATTCTATTGGTAATCCGTCTGCGTCAGGTGATTTGTTTCCCTGTGCTCTTTTCACTGCTGATCTCAGTTCTTGTACTGTTATGTTCACCAACAGAGATTCCGCCTCTTGTGTATTCAGTCGGTCAGGTAAGCTGTTCATAATCTGCCTGAGCAACTCGTCGTCGACATGCTCCGAAGCGTACAATTCCGTATAATACTCAGTGACGCATTGCTTAATTGCCCGGTGATCATTCAACAGGTTTCCGTCTCCTCTTCGAAGGCTGTGTATCAGTTTATTCCGCTTGTGACGTTGTTCCTTCGCAAGGTGGTACAGCGAAGGCGCTTCCCCGGACTCTCGACCGGATTATGACGCCTTCCATCTGTTTCCTTTTTAGCGCCGTTAATGTTGTTTTCACTTTTTTAATTCTTAATATGGTGTCCGCCGTTCTGTTACGACATTCGTGGAGTTCCCGGAGGCAACGGAAATAAAACTCAAACACGCTCTTTTCGTCTTGACGCCGTTGAAAGCAATACGTTTTTAAGCAACTGATTATCTTTGGTATCGCACACATACACCACCATTGTATCGTACTTGGGAAGTTTCGGCGTCGTCTCATGCAGGTATTCCATACCTCTTCCACACGAAGCCTCAAACTATCTTCTGGAAGGATAGTGACGTTAAGTTTCCAGATGTTCCTTCCCCGAAAAATATCCTGTTTGGTCATTTTCAGTTGACAGTGATACGCCAAATGATCTGAGAAATACACTGGCCATGTTTCAGGTCCAGTGACATTTGCTGTTAAGCACGGTGTTACATAAATCCTATCAATTCTACTAGCTGAGGT
Organism: Locusta migratoria; assembly: GCA_026315105.1. NCBI lineage: Eukaryota > Metazoa > Arthropoda > Insecta > Orthoptera > Acrididae > Locusta > Locusta migratoria. The sequence continues at coordinate 475,490,009 of CM048747.1, forward strand.
GGGGGTATAAAAGGTAAAACATTGATGATCTCCATGAATAACTTCCCAAGTATCGGCAAATCGCATCTCTCGTATTACGCGGTCTAACTCTGCGCTGTAATTAAAGTTGGGATGCTGAACTTTTCTCTTAAGCACACAATTAAAATCACCGGCTAAAACCATTGCTTCTTCAGCTCGTCGTATTAGATACAGGAGGTCCTGTTCATAAAAAAGTGATCTCTCCGCCCTGTTCTGGTTGCCTGAAGGAGCATAAATGTTTATAAAACGAACGCCATGGATTAAACACGACAACCCTCGGCCGTTTGCTATCCGTTCTACATCATAGACTACGATTCCCTCCTTAATCAGGAAAGCCGTCCCAAAGGCTCCATCCAACGTCGTGTTTAAAATCGCATCATAGCCAGTAACATTTAGCTGTAGCTCATAGTCGACCTCTTGTAACATCACGATGTCAACATCGGCGCTGTAGATGTAATCTCGGAGGGCGTCAACCTTCAGCAACGTCGTTATTTTATTGTTCAGGGTTGCTATTTTATATGTTTGAAGAAGTGACATCTATGGGGATAGGATCAAATGTTCCCCTGTAACACGAGTGAAATCATGCACAGGCAGGAGAGACAAGTCATCCAACTAGTTGGAAGTTCAAACGCCCTCTGTCCGCCGGCGTTCATCGTGCAAGGATGTCTTGATGTTGTACATCGTAAATGTAGTAGCTTTTAGTAAAAATCCGGGTCGTCATCTCTATCCCGCGGCGGGCCCTCTTGTCCAGGAGGCGGTCTGCCGTGCTCTGGTAACACCAAGTGAAGATCGTCAAGTTGCACCGTAGTTAACAATCCGTATTAAACTGAATTATTTCGCTATCAATTCGGACAGAGCCGATTTATCTTAACGGGCAGAATACACGGCAATCAGTAACTCTGTCGCTAGAAAGCTTTTCTTATATTACAAAACTTTATTTTACAAAACAATGGTCCTTTAAGGTCACGTGTCTCGTATTGAATTTAAATTGAGATATTAAAAATTATGGTGCTGGACTGGGATTCTAATTCGGATCTCCTCTTTTTCTCACTCGACCCTCTCGGAATCATATAGTTGAATCACTTCGTTGCTTTCTCAAAGACTGCCGACTCCTCTAGGTCTCCATGAAAAGGACGTATATGGATTCGAATCCAGATCCAGCACAAAATATTCATAATTTCATTTGACGCCCTAGATAGAGCACACTGGACTACTAGTAAAAAATTATATTGAATGTCTCTTCGTGCATTATGAACGCAAACAGGGTGTTGTAGTGGTCTTCGGGTAAAGCGCTTGAATGATAACTGCAGGGTGGCGGGTTCGAAACCTAATAAGATCACCGATTTTTTTTTTTTTTTCAATCTGTGTTTTAACCCAGAATTCACGTCTAAACAATGTGAGGAGTCGTAATAAACTACACGTGGTTTGGATTCCACGTTAAACTGTAGGTCGCCTTTCCCGATTGGATAATTGGGGCAGGTTAGGGACATGCAAGTCTCTGAAGTGGCGCCCAGTTTAAAGACTTGCACCAGAACACTGAGCCACACGAAATTATTATTATTATTGTTATTATTATTATTTTTATTATAACAACGATAGGTGCCGTTTGTTACTTGTCAGACACGCACGCATCGTCATTCCTGTTGAGTTAACATTTGAGATTTAACGTCCATTCGTGCTTAGAAAGGAAATCGGTAGGTTCGGGATTCGATTCCCGGTGACGCATAACGTAATTATATCCTGATTACAAACATCCAGCTGCTGGTGAAATAATTCCACTACTAACATCTGACTTTACTTAGTTATCTTCGATTTAGATACCGGGTGTGTAACTCAAAATCAAATGTTTGTAAATCTATGGGACCTAACTACTGTGGTCATCAGTCGCTACGCTTAGAAGTACTTAAACTAATCTAAGAACAACACACACACACCCCTGATCGAGGAAGGACTCGAACCTCCGACAGGAGCAGCCTCGTATGTCAGTCCCACACCGAACTGAATCTGGGCACTTGTGATTAGGGACATAACGGTTATTACTAAGTTCCTGGTTCAGTAAAAAATAATTAAATAATCAAAAATATTTTAAGAATTGGCATTTTATATGATTTTATTTGCTCGTTCTGATATTTGTGAGGAAATCTCCAATACTTCACACATCTTTATGCTTCGTCAGCTGTGACAATCTTAGGCATAATAAAGTATATATAAGACACGAATGCATTGCTTAGGTAGCTACGGCTACAGGTGGTTGGTTTGATTCCAGAACAGGGTAGCTTGTCATATCAATAAAAGTTCAAAGCTGTGTACAAATATTTGTTCAGGTATGAATACGGAGAAAATGTTGGTCATACGCAGTTAATATTGAAGTTTCCATAGTTCGTTTGCTGCTGTTAATTGAGATTTTATTATCTGGTTAGTTCAACAATCGGTTAATAAAAATCCGCTCGCCACTTTCGCAATTGTGAGAAAACGATTTAGAGAACAAAAGTACTTCGAATTTCTACAGGATTTTAGGATTTCCGATACTAAGGTAAAATGTGTTGTTTGTAACAATATCAAATGTTGTTTAAGGATTAATTAATGTTTTATGTGACGGAGTTTGTTATATGAGACTAATATGTTTGACAATACTTAAGATATGTCATTGTAATAAATTGTATTTAATAAACGGTAAGAACTTAATAACGTGATTCCTTTTATTTGCAAAATCTTGGTGTTAATCTACATCTGGAATGATTGCCATAAAGCCCAGTTGTCTGTAGTGGCTCTATTTTGAATAGTCGAACGACTATACCGTGGAGCGAGCAGAGCAACCGCAAGTCACGTACGTTAGTTGGGTTACATGCACATCAGGCGAAACGCAATTCAGGTCGTTCGGATATTTTTGCGCATGGTAGTACCTTATTAACTAAATGTGCGTCATCAGGAACGCCAACAGTGAACAAATCGTTTTCAGAATTATGTCAGCCCCACTATTTCATTAGAAGAAATAGATGTTTATCGAAGAACGCTGTTTTCTCCTTCTTAAAATCGTTGTTAAGTTATTGAAATACACTCGAAAAACGATTATTGTTCGTTTGCAATATTGTAATTGTTATGAGGCGAATTTTCGTCAGCAAAGAAACTTAATATCCGATTTACGACATCTAGTCTCTGAAAAAATTTGATCTCTTAATAACTTACAGTTCGATACATGTCCTCGGTGAAGGCATAACTTTATATTCGTTACTCGTCACAGTTACTGTCCACCATCAGATTATGGAAAGCATTTCAACATTTTAAAGATTTTACAGATGTAAAAGAACAATGCGAAGATTTTACATGTATTTTATTTTGGATTATAGCCCTACATAGCTGCATACCAAATTCGAAAGAGATATCCAAGTTTTATTTCACAGTGAGAGCACAATAATATTTCGCTGCACTCTCGAGATAATTGTTTCATTTCCGACGGATGAAGACTCGTTGCTGGCCCTTCTCTCTGTATGTTAATGAGGAATTCCTGTCATACCAATTTAGGAACACTATTCTGCGGGAAATTTTATGTAGATATTTAGTGTTAATAAACACTCAGTTATCATTCCTCCATACATGCTGAAAGACATTAGCAGAGTGGAGGTGAAAGAAACGTGGGCTTAGTAGGGGCGAAAACGGAGAACAGTTGGTCATTGTGGGAGAAATGCTGTGACATTAAAAGAGATAAATTGATGGAGACAGTAACAGTGCGAGCAAAATGGAGAGTGTGAAAATGAAAAAGAGAGAATAAAGTAGACCATACATAAGCTTTGGAGATCTGTGTCCTCCAAACCGGCGAACTTCTATAACAAAAATTTTGTCCACTTGCCCCCTCTCCAAAACACACGTATTAGTTTCTCAGCCAAGGAGTTATCAGCCCGAGCAAAGCATCCGAAAGGATAGATATCAAGAGGAGATATAAGTAACTGAATAAACATAGAGCAGACTGTGAGAGAAAGAGGCAATATGTAAGAGAAAAAGAACTGGACATAGATTATGGCAGAGGGCAGCCGCCAAAATGGGGACAAAGGAATAAAGGCAGTGGTAGTGGGAGACAATCACAAAGGAAAGTGCTAATGAGAAGAAAACGTGAAAGTCACCGGGACAGAGCCACGCAAAAGGATATGAGTAACTTATAAGTTACTTTTTAGATGAGAGTCTGGGTAAAATGGTCTAGCATGTTCTGAGTTAAAATAGCGCGAATATGTTCGTATGACACTTTCAGCCTTTGGTAGAGGACCCATGCGAATAGTTAGTGGAATGACAATAAAGTTTGGAAAAACAATGGAAGTTGAATATTCACGCAAAGCTTTCTTCAGAATCAATCATTGCAAGTGTTTAAAAACGCAAATGAAATAGCTTGATCAGCTGAGTGCTGTTAGGTTAAAAAAAACTCATGCCATAATTAGAACCTAAGATACCGTAAAACAAACCGATTTAAATATTCAGTGGAAAGACAGCAGGATATCGTGATTGAATAAAAATAAATGATTGAGAGACTTAAGTTAATTCTGATACTTGATGCCAATCTGCGAATGAATGCCTTTTGTTTAAATCAAAAATGAAGCAAATCAGTCGGATAGACAGGCCAGGCCGACTGACTAGATTACAGCAAGAACGTTCCCATAAGAAATGTACAGAAGGAAATCACGTTTGAGTATAGACTAAGGAACGCGAGTTATGTAAATTCTGTTATTTGATGACAAATCTGTGGATGAATACCTTTCGTTTAAAACAAAAATGAAGGAATAGGACCGGTAGTTTGGACTGGCCGATTGACTTAGCGGAAGTCTAAATTTGCGTAAATAATGACTGAAAGTCTCAACGAAGATTGATTGCTGCTGACTCTGCCTTTCCAACGTTATTTACATTTTCAGTCAGGGGAAGGGGTGGTCATTTCTTTCCGAGTGGTGAATGGCGGGAGGTGGGGGGGCTATTATGTAAGTTCTCATGTTCAGTCAGGTCAGTATTCAAAATCTCTGCAGCTGAAAAAAAGTCTAAGAAAACAGAAATCTCCGTTACCTACTCTACTATTTTAAGTACTGTGACTCCATAAAATACAAATCTGGGCTAACAAACCGAATATGTAGTCACATCATAATCAATGTGTGGTGTGGTGATCAGTCTGAGTCCACGGTTTTCTCACAGGAAAATACTCTGAAAAATATAGTTAAATAACTCAAGAAAGAAACGTAAACGCAGTTTTGCATTCTTGCATTCCTACATGCATGAAGAGTCTTGAGATTCTCGTTGTCACCAATAAAGAAAAAAGATGCTAATTCACTCTATGACGTACCTTTTTTAAAGAAATTAATTATTCAAACGCATCTTGCGACCACTCGTCGATAATAGAGATAGAACAATCTGCATATTTTCTTCTGGTTTGCATTTCATCGTTTTTATTCCCTCATTCACTCGCAATTGATTGTGATTCGCTGCTTAACTTAGAAGCGCTCCTCTTAATTGAGCTGAATTAATTATTCGACGGATATAATCCCATTATGCGGCAGGTGGCGAAGTTCCCACAAACTGTCCGGTCTAATCTGGCTGGTAACAGCTGCAGCAAAACTGCTATACAGCACAGTACATGAGGCGTTCCCGTTATGTGGTGTTTGCGAGTATCTATGAAACAATAGTCGTAATTTAAATTTGCAGTAAGCGCATGCAATTATTCAGTACGAGAGATATATCGTTTGCTGGGAGAAGTAGGAAAATCGTAAGTCAACAACAGATATAAAGCAGTGAAACATACGTAAGTCGAATAGCGCGAACTCGCGTGTTTCGGGTTTTTCTGCAGTTTTATGATATTTTGCAAACATTCCCGACAAGACCTCTAAATATACAAATACTGAAAGATTGTATACGATAAGATTACGATTCTACTATTGTGATGATATCTATGAACTCATAAGACTCTACAATTGTAATGATATCTATGAACCCAACACGTAATGTTAAACTATTCTCAACGATCTTGCCGTGGTAACGAGTCCTCGTTTTCAAGTTCATTTTCTTTGCCTTAACTGATTCACGTAAAATCAAGTGACAGTGTCAAATCTCAGCAATTTTTCGAATATCGCAGAAACTGTGTGAGTTATGGACATTATAGAGCGAGGTTGTGGAAAATTTTCTCCTCTACAAATTACAGCGGACTCCGAGAAAAAGGAAGAAAGTGTGTGATAACATTGAGTTGGTATCCATGTGTGTTAGTCTCTCTCTCTCTCTCTCTCTCTCTCTCTCTCTCACACACACACACACACACACACACACACACACACACACACTTCTCTGTCTCTCTTTCTCTCTCTTTCCCTCGGCGGTGTCACCAGATTTAATTCAGTAGCACTGCAAGAGAGGGTGGTAGAACTACATGCATCGTCAGTGCGTGTAGTAAACGTTTCTGTTAACTAATCTGGCTTCTTCTTTTCTGTTGTCCTCACGCAGAAGCAGCGCACACGTCGTCGATCCTCGTATACCGAAGTGCTGTGGAACTTTTAAAACTGGTGGCTCTTACGGATTTTTCAAATAAAACGTGATGCCAGTTGCTTCAAAACAATTATTCATATTTCGTGAAACATCAAGCTACATTTGTAACACTATCCACGATTGTCGTACACTTTAATCCTAACAGCAGTAGTTAATAATATAAAGTTTGATCTGCCTAACAGGGTATCTTAAAAGCACGACTATCATAGCTCTTAAACTGAGAGCAGTCTGCTCTGGATTCTTGCAGTTGGGCAGTGTTGGTTCAGCACATCATCAATTTTGTCGCGAAGCGCACTTTTTAGAATATCTTCGTTACATTGTTTCTTAAAACTGGATCAAAATTACATAAACGAAACATATTATAATAAAGTTTCATGTTTACACACTAATTACACAAAAGTTCACGTTACGTTCTACACATCAGTTTATCTAATATTGATAATTAAAGAAACATAGAGGGGATCTTACACAGGTGGGGGCAGCCAACCAGAATACGGCTGGGCAGTATTGGCGCAATTTCTCACAGGAATGCGATATGTTACACCATATGTAGTCTTTTCCCACCCATTCCATCTATGTCGTGATCTACTAGCTACGAAATTCCTAGCAAACCAATGTCTATTGCCATGGGTCAGCCATCCTACACATTCCCCGCCTTCTGGCAATTTCACATTAGAAAATTCTCGAAGTCAATTGATTGTGCTAAATTTAAAAAACTTTAAACAATAATATATTCCAAATCAAAGTTTGCTAAACATTAGAAGTTACTTATGAGGTAATAGGAGAAACCTTCTGAAGTTAAATATAATTGAGCATCTCAATTGAGCTAACTCCACAGGAATTCTACCAAATTCCTATGTCTTATAAACATCGGTTTGTGATATATTCACTATCTCAACCACAATTAGTCTTTCATGTTTACAATTATTTTTCAAAATCATATTCTATAAAATTAAAAGTCTGAAATATCACATCATACAGTCCTTTATGTCAAATATGTCACCCTCACTACCTTAAAACGTTTCTTTAGCACTCACATGTTTCTGGCGTTTGGACGGTGGATAATAAAGGATATGCATTAGTAGCATCCTCCGCCACAGGTGTCTACATCTCCGATTACATACGGAAAATTACATTCCTCTCCATTCAGTGCGGTTCCATCGGCAGCAAATTCCATAAGGCATATAAAATACAGAGAAAAACCCTAAATTAGTTCCTTCAACTTAATATTTCATAACAAACGAATACTCATGTATTTATAGGGTGTTTCACTAAGTGTGTTTGCCTCTGTAACTTATAAAATAATAGGTGACGGGAAATTTTAATGCAGTAGGTCAACACAAGAAATGTTACGCTGTCTGCGGAGCCATGAACATAGTTTATTGTATCATTTTCCAAAGAGTTGCAGCACAAAGATATAATTTTTCAATTGGAACAATAGTTTTTTCTATCGTGCATTGGATTCGTTGAAACCAGCTGCGTCCAAATCAGTTTAAACTACATTCCTATTACTGTTAGTTTGGGAGCTACAACCCTTCAGAGTTTCAGGGGCAGATACAAAAAACGCTACGCATAATGAAATGCACCTTCTAAATCTGGTGCGGCCGAGTTGTAACGTCGCCGGTGTCACGGTGCGAGAAACTTCCTCGATGCGCTGTAAGACTGCCGACTGTCGCCGCACCCGACCGTATACCCGACAGTTGGAGCCACACAAACAACCGGGGCTCAATATACCACAGTTACTGACTTCGGATGACGATGGAATACGCGAACAACGAGTACGTTGACATTTTGCTGATGCTCGGCGAGTGCCGACACGATACCACTGAAGCAGCCACGGCGTATGCCGTGAGATATTCTAGGCGAAGAGCCCCGGCAGCCATTACGTTCTTACGTGCCGAACAATGAATTAGGGAAACAGGCAGCTTGGTAATGCGCCGCAGTAACAGACGAAGACCTGCAAAAGGTGAGGAGACAGAGGTGTTTGTTTTAGCTGCACTCCGCCACGATCCTCATGTCAGCTTACGAGCCGTTGCTGCAGTCGTTGGTGTCAGTCTCACATCTGTGCTGCGTATATTACACGGCCACAGGTTTCACCCGTTCCGCCTGTCACTGACCCAGGAGCTGCATGGGAACGATTCCGTGAAAGAGTGACATTCTGCGAGTGGGCCATGCGTAATTTCACGTTGGAGTCTTTACCAAGTGTTATGTTCTCTGATGAGTCCACGTTCACAAATTATGGCGTAGTGAACCGTCATAACATGCACTACTGGGCTGCAGACAACCTCGGTTGATACGACCTGTCGACCGTCAACGTAGGAGGTCTATTAACGTGTGGTGTGAAATCCTTGGGGATGAAATCATCTGTCCACACTACTTCCCAGGTACACTGACAGTTGAGTTATATCACTCTTTTATAGCCGACAGTTTGGGTGGTCTCCTTGAACATGTGTTTCTACACACGAGAGTCCCTATGTGGTTGCAGCACGATGGTCACCCAGCCCATTCTGCGCGTGCTGTTGTGGAAGAACTAAACAACAGGTTTGCAGGAAGATGGTTGGGGCGCCGTGGTCCTCATTCATGGCCCGCAAGGTCGCCCGATTTAACACCAGTAGATTTCTTTTTGTGGGGATATCTAAAGGATCGTGTTTATGTCACTGAGCCAACATCTCCAGATGATCTAAAACGGCGCATCGAGGACGCATGTCGCTCCGTCACACCGGCGATGTTACATCTCGTCCGTAGATCCTTTCGACGGCGCATTGCATTATGCATTGAGGAATATGAACACATATTTGAACATCTCATGTAAATCAACTTCCCACCGCCATAACATCCATCACCCACCACACAGCCATGTATTATGTACAGCGTGTGGTATCTGCCCCTGAAACTTTGAAGGGTTGTAGCTCCCAAACTAACAGTGACAGGAATGTAGTTTAAATTGATTTGGACGCAGCTGATTTAAACGAATCCAATCCAAGATAGAAAAAAAAACTATTGTTCCATTTAAAAAAATATCTTTGTGCTGGAACTCTTTGGAAAATGATACAACAAAAACTATGTTCATAGCTCCGCAGAAAGTGTAACATTTCTTGTGTTGACCTACCGAATTAAAATTTCCCGTCACCTATTATTTTATAAGCTACAGAGGCAAACACACTTAGTGAAACACCCTGTATATATAATTGCAAAAGAATATAAATGTTTATGGCATGAATCTTAATATTTCTACAGTCGCGCAGTTAAAGCATTTGGCCTCAAGTCAATTCATGCGTTGCCAGCGTATCAGAACATTTCTTTGGACCGAAATGTGCATAGGTGTAGTGTGTGAACCAAACCATAGTATGAATTTCATTCCCTAGCCAGTAAACTTGCCAATCTCTGTTGTCAGTGCCATTTATGCGTTAATGTATACCTTTGTGAATAAAATAATATTACCTTATCTTGTCATTGCTTTAATTAACTTTAAATTGTTGTCTTTGTTCTGCTCCCAGTTGCATTAAAATTTGTTTCACTTTACCTTCACACTTTACCTTTCATAAACACAACGTAGATACTTTCTTGTGATCTGTATAATTGAAATCTACGTTGTCCATACCAACAGGCAGTCGAGATAAAGCGTCAGCCACCACTTTTTTCTCTCCAGGTAAATACTCGACAGTGAAATCATATTCTAGCAAATAAGTATACCATCTCGTCAGTCTCTTACGTGTTCCATTATTGGCCATAAAGATGGAAAATGCTTTATTATATATGTACATTTCCACCTTTGTCCCCAACACGTCGCACCAGAACTTTTTGAAAGCCCAAACAATAACCCGTGTCTCTTTCACAATTAATTAATATCATCTCTCTCACTTATTCATAATGCGACTAGCAAAACAGATTTTACGTTTCTCTACTGTTCCACCGTTCCGAACACACGGAGAAAAGTGTGCTGCAAGAGTATATTTGGAGCTGTCAGTAAAATACAAAATAATAAATTTAAATCGATATGTGAAAGTATAATGTTTCTACACAGTTCTTCCTCGATTTTCTGAAACTTTGGTCCAAATCCACATATTATTTTTCTGTGTTAGTTCCAGTAATGATTTCGCATTCGATACCTGTTTATTTACGAATTTCCTGTACCACCCCAGTAAACAGAAAAATGCTTTCACCTGCTTGTTAGTTTAGGCCTGGGAGTTTCTCATCGCATCTAACTTTTCAGGATCCTTTTCAATTCCTTCTACAGAAATCAAGAGACCTTGGAATTTAATATATTTTCTATAAAAGTTACATTGTTCATTGTTAGCAGTAATATCATTTTCCTCAAATACTGACAGTAGATCTTTCAGTATCTGGTTACGACTCTCAAAATCTTTTGCTGCTATGTGAATAGTGTCTACATGAACAGTAATTTTGTTAAGCATATTCTTCCCTGTTGCCCTGTCTAACATACCTATAAATGCAGATGTTGAAATTTTTAGGCAGTACGATGGAACTCTGACTTGATAACCTCTCACTGCATAACTGAAAGCTTTATATTTCCTACAATTTTTTGCTAACGGGGCCTGCTAAATGCTAGCTGTCAATTCAATAGAAGTAATTCAACCCCATAAAATGTTTGCACAAGTTCAAGTGACTCAGGTCAGTCCATTTGTGGTATGTTGTTGTTGTGGTCTTCAGTTCGGTGACTGGTTTGCTGCCGTTCTCCACAATACCCTATCCTGAGCAAACCTCATCAACTCCACATAAGAACGACAACTTATATCTGTCTGAATCTGCTTACTATATCCATCTCTTGGTCTTCCTCCGCTGTTTTCACCCCACACACTTCCCTCCAACACTAAATTCGCAATTCCTTCCTGTCTAAGAATATGTCCTACCAATCGATCCCTTCTTTTAGTCAAGGTATGCCAGAAATTCCTTTTCTCCCCAATTCTGTTCAGTACCTCCTTATTAGTTACGTGATACAGCTATCTAATCTTCAGAATTCTTCTGTAGCACCACATTTCAAAAGCCACTATCCTATTCCTGTCCGCACTGTTTATCGTACATGGTTCACTCCCATCCAAGGCAACACTCCACACAAATGCCTTCAAAATTATATTTTTCAAGAACGCTTTTGTACCCGTTACCATTCTGCATTTTATATCCTCTGTACCGCGACCATCATTTGTTATGTTACTGTCCAAATAACAAAACTCATATACCTCCTTTATTGTTTTGTTACCTAACCTAATTCCGTCAGCATCACCTGATTTTCTTATACTGCATACTATTACCCTAGGTTTGCTCTTATGAATGTTCATCTTATATGCACCTTTCAGCACACTGGCCATTCCGTTCAGAATCACTTCCTGGTCCTTTGCTGCCTCTGCAAAATTACTATGTCGTCGGCAAAACGCAATGTTTTTAATTATTCACCCTGAACTTTAATTCCTTCTCCATATTTATGCTTTCTTTTATAGCTTGCATACTGTACAAATTGGATAACATTGGAGAAAGGCTACAACACTGTCTTACTCCCTTCCCAACCACTGCATCCCTTTCATGCCCTTAAACTCTGACAACTTTTGTCTGGTTTTTGTACAAGTTGTAAATAAACTTATGCTCCCTATATTTTTTCCTGTTTGTTTCAGAACTTGAAAGAGTTTATTGCAATCAACATTATCAAAAGCCTTCTCCAAATCTACAAAAGCTCTTAATCTATCTTCTAGGATAAGCCGTAAAGTGAGAATTGCCTCCCGTGCTCCAACATTTCTCATGAACCTAAACTGATCTTCCCCGAGCAACCATGACTAATTAACCGAGGGTTCTGTAGTTTTCACGCTTGCCTGCGCCTGCATTCTTTGGAATGGGGATTATAATACTTTTCTTAAAGTATGTGGGTACTTCGCCTGTCTGACACATCTTACACACCAGGTGAAACAATTTTGTCATGGCTTGTTCTCCCAGAGACTTCAGTAGCTGTGAGGGAATGTTATATACTCCATGGGCCTTGTTTCGACTTAGGTCTTTCAGTGCTCTGTCAAATTCATCTCTCAGTATACTATCTCCTATTTCATCCTCATCTAATTATTCTCCCTTTTCTACAATATTGCCTCTAAGTTCATTTCCCTCGTAGAGCTTCTCTATATACTCTTTTCACCTTTCAGATCTCCCTTCTTTGCTGAGAACTGGTTTTCCATCTGTGTTCTTGATATTCTTAGAGCTGTTGTTCTTATCTCCAAATACCTCTTTTATTTTCCTGTAGGCTGTACCTATTTTTGCCCTACTTATACATTCTTCTACATCCTTGCATTTGCCTTCTAGCCACTTCTGCTTAGCCATTTTGCACTTCCTGTCAATCTCATTTCTTAGTCGTCTGTACTCAATTTTGCCTGTTTCATTTAATGCATTTTTATTCATTTTTTCTTTCATCGATTAAATTTAGTATGCCTGTGATATCCAAGGATTTTTTGTAGGTCTTGCCTTCCTACCTATTTTGTCCTCTGCTACCTTCACTATTTCATCTCTCAATGCTAAATATTCCCCCTCTAATTCTTTATTTCCCCCGTTTCTGTGTATTGTTACCTAAAGCTCCCTCTGAAATTTTCAAGAACTTCAGGTTCTTCAGTTTATCCAGGTCCCATCTCCTTATTTTCCTACCTTTCAGTAGTTTCAGCCTATAGTTCATAACCAGCAAGTTATGGTCAATGTCTATATCTGCCTCCCGGCATTTCTTACAGTTTAAAGCTGATTCAGAAATCTATCTGGTATCTTCCGGTGTCTCCTGGTCTTTTCCATGTATACAACCTTCTTTCATGATTCTTAAACCAGGTGTTTGTTATAACTAAATTATGTGTTATGCAAAATCCTACCAGGCGGCTTCTTCTTTCATTCCTTTTGCCCAGACCACATTCACCTACTATCTTCCTTCTTTGTCCTACTACCGAATACCAGTCTTCCATAACAATTAAGCTTCTCCACCCGGGGCGTATATTTTCCATTCCCATGAACCACAGACATTGCCGAGGTGGGGTAGCTTGCGTGCCTCAACGATACAAATAGGCGTTCCATAGGTGCAACCACAGCGGAGGGGTATCTCTGGAGAGGCCAGACAAACGTGTGGTTCCTGAAGAGAGGCAGCAGCCTTTTCAATAGTTAGAGGGGCTACAGTCTGGATGATTGACGGAGCTGGCCTTGTAACATCAGCTTTGCCACACAGCCACTGCAAACGGCTGAAAGCAAGGGGAAGCTACAGCCCTACTGTATGAACATATAGATGGCGTCTTCTTGGTAAAATATTCCGGAGGTAAAACAATCCCCCATTCGGATCTCCGGGCGGGGACTACTCAGGAGGATATGATCACCAGGAAAGACAACACTGGCATTCTACGAATCGGAGCGTGGAATGTTTGATCCCTTAATCGGTTAGGGAAGCTAGAAATCTAAAAAGAGAAATGGATGGGTTGAAATTAGATATAGTGGTGATTAGCGAAGTTCAGTGGAAAGAGGAACAGGATTTCTGGTCAGGTGAGTACTGGATTATAAATATAAAATCAGTTGGGGGTATTACAGGAGTAGGTCTGATAATGAATAAGAAAATAGGAATGGGGGTAAACTAATATGAGCAACACAGTGATCGCAATGCCGTAGTCAAGATAGATGCGAAGCCAACACCGATCACAGTAATACAGGTTCATATGCCACCTAGCTTTGCAGATAATGAGGAATTCGAAGAAATACATAAGGAGCTAAAGGGAATTATTTGTGGTAACGAAATTATTTTGTTAATTGCTCTTGCATTAAGCATGGTGCGTACACTGCCATCATGTTTGGAAACAATGACTAAGGGATTGCAATGTTAACTCCGTGAACACTTAATAACGTCCCATGCTAACATTTTTTTTAAATCTCTTTGTCTACATCATCCTTTTGAGGCAATGGTTATGATCTAAATTGTTAATGAGATTTAACCTGACAACTATATTCATAACTTTTCATAGTACCTGGTTTCTTTGAAGACGCCTCTTTATGTGCTATCAGAACTGATTTTAAGTCTTTCGCTTCAGTGTCAGTAACGGTCTGCAGTTGAAACATGGTTTCTTTAATAACCTCACACGTATCCTCCTAAATTGAGTGGGTAGCTATCATTAAGGTGTGTACCTATTTCTCTGGCTCTATTCCAGCATATTTGTTCCCTAACAGTAAATTAACAGAGTCCAGGCACAATCATGGCAGTCTCTGTAAACACTTTCCCTTCAATTTCAAATTCCAATTATACTTTCATCTTCATAAACCTACTACGACTACCTCAAGCAGTAACCACCATAACACCATGTACAGAGTGTTAAGAGACTTTTGTACTTTTACTCAACTATTCAAATAAGTCACAAGGGGCTGGACTAATCTGGCTAGCATAAGCAAGTACTGCTATCGTTTTTATGTTCTATATATTTTACGCAACTGCGGGCTTGTACACATTTTAAACACCGTAAGTTACAACCTCATCTAGGAGTGCATATAGTATAACCATCCTTCATATTTTTTAATTCGGTGGTGGTTAATAATGCGCGAAATTCGGAGAATTCCATTATGCCTATCCAATACCATGCATGTGCACTTGAGGTATCAAGGTAGTGCGGGTGATTTGAATGACATTCGGTACTTGAGGTTCTTCGTGGTCGCTGGCAAATATTACAGCAGATACATGAATATCAAAATCACTATCCAGTGTGGCACCTGCGCACTCGAGAAAACCACATGGAAACATTAACTGCACCTGGGCTAGTCGTACCTGCCCATACTCCGGGAAGTAATTGTGATAATGGGCAACCATGTATACATTGTGACGACCTTTCAATAATCACGGGACCTTATTTCTGAAAATGTGCCGTCCCTGATTGGCTTGGCGAGATATATAACAGGCTCGTAGGACAAGTTACAGTAGTTCCTAAGTGGTTCAGGTTTTTTGTCCAGAAAACGTGTCGTTAATTTAGACTAGTACCTTGCCAAAAGGTACATGTGATGCCCTGGTTCATTTCCAAGCAATTTGGAACTCCTTAACTGCTGAGCCGGCCTTTGACTACAATAGAGGGAAGTTCAAATGTTCAAATGTTTGTAAAGTCTATGGGACGTAACTACGGGGTTATCAGTCCCTAAACTTACAAACTACTTATGAACTACTTACGAACTAGGACGACACATATATCCATGCCCGAGGGGGGATTCGAACCCCCGACCGTAGTGGCCGTGGAGACCGTGACTGGAGCGTCTTAGTCTCCTCGGCCACCGCGGCCGGCTAGAGGGAAGTCGCCGTAATGTATAAAGAAAAGCTTGTAGAGATTTGCGTTAGCATCAATAAACCTCACAGGTTGGATCGAGAAAATAATAGAGTGGTAACGTAGTTCGAAATATCGACCAGTGCTCGCTAACTGTAAAAGCTGTGTGTGTGTTGTGGATGTTGAACCTATCGTTAAATCAGACAACAAATTGTTCGTTAACACTGTAATTTGATTTAATTATCCCTGATATTAATGTATATATTTTTAAATAGGAAACAGTGCATTAAACGGATTATGTGCGCAACGGATCTTCTAACAAAACAACTGTGGCAAGTCACCATGAAACAGACACTGACTATACTCAAAAAATTTGACTGCGAGAAAGATAATAAAAAAAAAAAAAAACCACAAACCACTTTCTTAATATTTGACTGCGAGAATTTCATGCAGATCAGTACCTGATTATCAAAATTCAGTATCCTAATCAATTGACTGCAGTGTTGCATAACAATCATTTACTAACGCACAAATAACGAAATCTGTTTATCAAGATTACCAAAATCAATGCTGCACTTTATATGCACTAATAACTAATTATCAAATGAAGGAAGTAGGTTGATCTTCTAACTACGTAAATGAAACAGGAAAGAAAGGTCAACTTTGTTACTTATTATTAATAATCACCATTACATTACCTACATAATACAACTTTTTCCTAATGACATCAAATCTTAGAGTACTGTTGCCCCTTGTGGGACCCTCACCAGGTGGGACTGACGGAAGAAATTGAGAAGGTTCAGAGAAGGGCAGCTCGTTTTGTTTTATCACGTTACGGGGGGGGGGGGGGAAGCGTCACGGAAATGTTGCACGAATTGGGGTGGAAATCATTAAAAGAAAGACGTTATTCATTGCGGCGTGATCTGTTTGCGAAGTTTCAATCACCGACTTTTAGTTCTGAATGTGAAAATATTTTGCTAGCACCCACCTACTTAGGGAGACATGACCATCCCAATAAAATAAGAGAAATCAGATCGAAAACGGAACGATTTAGGTGTTCTTTCTTCCCGCGCGCTATTAGAGAATGGAACGGTAGAGAAAAGTTATGAAAGTGGTTAATGAACCCTCTGCCAGGCACTTAAATGTGATTTGCAGAGTATCTATGTAGATGTAGATGTAGATGCAATTACCTTCACTCCAGCGGTGATAGTAATAAAAGATACAATATATATTCCAAATACAATCAAATCAACTTGCTGGCACAGCAGCCTCTGTTCTACATCGGAGCTATATACACCACTCAACCGCTCTCTAAGCGAGCTAAATCACAAGTCCCGCTCTCTCTCTGCGCGAGATACAATGTTTTGCAATACATGATCTTTGCCAAAGATAAAACTTCACAGAGTTAACTACACATATCGATACACACAGTAGAAGCAATATTATACATTTTCTTGCAAGCAAGTTACTAGACACAAAACAGGAGGCACAATATTAGACATTTTCTTACAAAAATATTTTTTATGGACACGTTTCATCACCCCCCTCCTACAACTGGTCTAAAACGTGTATTTTGCCGTATAGTATAACTCCAGCTTATTTGCCTCATGACAAGGAGTGCCAATCATATTGCTCCTTACTAATTTGTATGGCGACATTTCCAAATAGTCGCTGTTCGGCATTGCAGACTGTGAGTCCAATCATGGGCCCTTAAGAAAACTGTTGCTGGCCTCTCACGCAGGTAGTGGGAAAATGAATATTATGGATGTGAGGCTAAGCACCTTATTAATTTTTTTTTTAATTTTTATTTAATTCTCTATCCAGACTGTTACGTGCGGGGTTTCTTCTGACCGTTTGGCAGACACACCTTGTCTATTAAAAGAATCCTGGTCCAGTACCGTTTAATGGTTTTCGGCGTTCTTCTGGTCGCCAGATGATGGCTGTCGGTGGCTATATATTCTTCATTCACAAAGCCCCGCCGGCGACTGGAGCCACCCATGTTAGGCCACATAGCTTCCACCCCTGTGAACACTGAGGCACTGCTCTCGTCGTTTTGTATTCCTATAGCAAAATGGTCGGCAAATTGGAAATTTAGCAAAAATGAACATCAAAGTGCTGGGAGACTGTTTTGCATACTGACCCATTTACGTTGAAATTTGCATGTCGGGAACAACTGCAGGGAGTTGCATATCTTTACGGGTCCGTTCCTCAATACATTATGACAAAAAGAAGCCCAACGCTTTTAAAAGTAGTGATGCATATTATGAAGCATATTGTGTATCCTTTACGTTCCTTCCTTTTCTGATAATGTTGTTTTTAGGTTGCAATCGAAAGCCGCGATGTCCATTCAAAAAATTGTTAGTGGCAAGAGATGTAAAATACTTTTATTTGCTATGCTCGGCCGGTTCCCGCAATTGCTGCCAACAGCAGATTAACAAATGTTGCACGATTTGAGGTGGAAATATTTAAAAGAAAGGCGTTATTCTATTTACGAAATTTCCATCACCGACTTTTACTTCTGATTACGAAAATATTTTGCTAGGACCCACCTGCATAGGGAGACGTGACCATCCCAATAAAATAAGAGAAGATAGAGCGAAAACTGAAAGATTTAAGTGTTCTTCCCACGCACTATTAGAGAGTGGAACGGTAAAGAAAGATTATGGAAGTGGTTAACGAACCCTCTGCCAAGCACTTAAATGTGATTTGCAAAGTATATGTGTAGATGTAGGTGAACAATCTAAATGGAAGAGAAATACACACAACATGGAGTTACATATAAAATTTTTTTAATCATCCATTTTACATCAACAACTATAAAATTTTTTCTGAATACAGCAATCTCAAATTTACACTAATTAGTGCGATTGTTCAAAAATACTATCCATTTAACAGCATTTATAAAGTATTCCTTCATTCGATTCTTAACTGTTACTAATCAGCAAATTATTTCGTCACGGACTCTATAAGATATGCAGCTGACATTATTGGAGCAGATGAATGTTTACCAAAGAACTTCAGGTTTTAATTATATTCTATCAATACACTGATTCCTATCGTTGGTGAAGATGAAGATACGATATTTGAATAGTCATTACATATAAAAATAGAGGACTGATCGTTTTAGAAATTCTGTCAGGTGTTTTTCAATGATTACGTCAAAAATAAGAAATATAAAGAAAATATGAAAACATATTTAAAATATTAAAAAAGAACAGCAAATAACGGTAATTTAAAGCAATGGGCAGAAGAATAATTTCTTCAAATCCTTCCTTTTCTGTTTGTACAAATATTGCTATTAGTTTTGTATTTTCTTCTCTACGAGCTAGTGACTCAAACATTCAACGAAGTACATAGATGGTTGACAATGTAGTATTAGCACCCTTTGTAGATTAGTGTGCAGAGAATAATTTGGTACAATTCCAATCTCTCTCTTTGTCCGAATATTTCGAAGTAAGTAATATTGTTGTTAAATCTCCATGAGAGCTACTTTCTCTCTAAATTTTATCTTCAAGTTCTTTTCACGAAATGTAGGTTAAATCGAATCTATAAGTTAGCCGGAAGGAAACTTATAGAGATTTAAAATTAATGAATGTATCTATATAATGTCAACAAAGATTATAAATCGACTTTAAGTACTGAGGTAGATATGACTAAAAGCCTGAAAACAATTTTAAACAAACTACGCCAGAATACAGTTAGTTTTTAAAAAGAGACTTCAATGACTAAAATAATTTTACTTAAGTGTTCACAGATTTATAACACACAGTCCTTAAAATTGGGTATTTAAAATTGTAACAGCTGTGACAATACTTGGATCTACAGCGCGCAGCATCTCGATTTGTGGCCTCCTTAGCTTCTGTTGGAAATTTACCAGTAGAACAGACGCAACAATCACAGCAGCGGAGTATTTCGCAACTCTAGGCCATCGTGTATAGTTCGCGCTTGGCCAAGACAAGGCTGTTTCCTCAGTAATGGTAAGGACTTGCCACATACTGACAATAATAATAGCCGCAACTACATCTCGCGATGTTGAGATAACTAGCGACTGCAACTGAATGTGGATGGAGAGATAAATTTAATTTCAATACCACGGTGTACGAAATTATCCATGTACCCATTGTAGTTCGTTTGGAGACGTAGTCGGTCGAGCTGTTCTGGGTGCCTGGAATAGCTGTACTTGAAGCCCCATGTTGGGAGACCCAAAATAACAGGAGTTCCAGATAGCAGAACAACACTGTATGCTTCCGAAACATGGCCAGATTCCAATCTAGACTTTATCGTGTTGGAAGTTTCATATGCTGATAAAACTTAAGTTGCTGTCTAATTAATCAAGTAGGTCTGGGGTGGGAAAAGGAGCAGTGCGAGCGCAGGCGCCGGCGAGCGCTCTCAATGCTGGCCCGCGGGCGCTGCAGGGAACTGAGCACTGCCAGTAATATCACTCCAGATACCGAGTTAGTAATTGAAAACATTTAAACAGAGAGTGATGGAGAGACACTTTTATTTCTTTTCTATACGTCCTATGTCAGTTCTGAAAGAAACACGTTTAAGTAATACTATTTACGTTAAAAGCCCATTGCCATAGTGTGATGTGGTTTCTAAAATCTCTTATACAACGAAGTAGGTTCGATATACTACTATATTTCGTACACAATCGTTCCAAATGCAATCAGGAAGTGAAAAATTAATAAAAAAATTCAAATGTTCAAATGTTTGCAACTCTAAGGGGCGTAACTGTTGAAGTTATCAGTGTTTAGGCTTACTAATTACTTAAACGAACTTACCTAAGGGTAACACACCCATGGCCAACGAAGGACACGTACCTCTGACGGGGAACAACAACGCAATTCGCAGCAAAAATTAATCTACCTGGGAACTTAGGTGTACTTCTCGGCTCTTACATGAGCTAGATTTAACACAGCAGTGGCTTTCGGAAACCCAGTTGTTTGTTACGGAGGAGATTTTAGGTAAACAAGACCATAAATTCTCTCCAAAAATTCTACAACACATCGAAATCAGATGTTCAAATGTTTAAAGCTTATGGGACTTAACTGCGAGGTCATCTGTCCCTAAACTTACAAAATACTTATAAACTAACTTATACCAAAGACAGCACAAACATCCATACCAAGGGGGGGGGGATTCGAACCCCCGACGGGGAACGGCCTCGCGCATCGGAGCATAGCGCCTCCATGCGCTCGGCCGCTCCACCGCGGCTTAGATACTTTGGAAAATGCGAACACAGTACATACAGGAATTCTTACTGCATTACGGAAGTTCTAGAAGTCCATAGTGAATTTCTGTGCCAAGTAAAATTTACTGACAGACCACACCCTCTTCTGGCAACTATTTTTTTTTTTTTTTTTTTTTTTTTTCTTCTTGAGAAGGTACCTCTTCTTCCGCAATTTACAGCACTCGTAGAGCAGGTCGTCAACAATTTGGATACCTGTGTTATATGTGCACTTTCCGTCTTTTGAAGCGTTGATAATAGGCTTTCAGCTTCCCATGTCTTGTTAATATTTTTGTAAATTTCTGTTCTATTGGGATTTTAATCATGAAACGTTTTCGGATCGTAAGAAAATACGGTTTGGTACTTTCCTCCGCTTTCTCTTATCTTTACCACACAATCTCCCATTTTTTCCTAAACTCCTCTCGAAAATTCTTTTTCACCGCACTTGTAGGTATTTTTCTATAAGCTATTGATTTTAGTGATCTAGTCGCTCTTTTAGCGAGATTGTCTGCTGGTGCATTTCCGTATATCCCTCGATCTGCAATAACGCATTCAAAATCCTCCTGCCAGTTGAGTGTTTGCAACCCACTGATTTTACATCGTATTTATTGAATAAAAAGTTGTGGCTCTTCGGGTTTCATAACGAATCCAAATTAATCCTGCTAACGGTAAGAATTACTGCAGCTATATCAATATTAGCGAGCTGGTCATTAAGTCAAGTGCACTGAGAATGGCAAATTGTTCAGCTTTATTTTTTGAGCTTCCATTAGACAGTTTAAGCTATATTTGATAAGAAAGCTTCTTGTTTAACAAAGATTGCTATTCCCGAATCCACTCCGTCGTCTGACTTGCTTCCCTATGTCCATACTTCAGCAGGTTACCATTTGTTTCTTTTCTACTTAGTTATTCTCGTAAAGTCTCACGGGTGTGCGCAACTTGTACAACCATTAGTTACTTTCTTTCCTGTTCCGTTCCCATGTAGAACGAGGAAAAAACGAATTCGTCAGTGACCTAATCTCTCCGAGCTTATGTTTGTGATTTTTACCGAAAATTAGGTTGGTGGCAGTAGGATCTTTCAGAGGTAAGCTTCAAATTCCAGCCCTGTTTATTTCTTCAACACTGTTACTTGGAAAGAACGTCGCTTTCCCTCTGGCGACTCCCATTTGAGTTCCCAAAGCATCTCAGGAACACTTGAGCATGATCGAACCTACTAGTAACTCGCCTCTTAATTATTTCTATACCTTCTTTTAAATCGATCTAGTAGAAATCGAAAACACCCAAGTAACACTCAAGACTGGGTTGCATAAGGGTTTTATTCCTGATTTCCTTTGCAGGCGAATCGCATCATCCCAAAATTCTCCCAATGAACCAAATGTCCTTATATATATGCTCCTTCACTTTCATGTCGCTGTGCAGCATTTCGCCTAAATATTTAAATGACGCGACTCTGTCAAGTAGCACTCTTAATGCTGTATTCGAACATTAAAGGATTGTTTCTCGCGCACAACTGCATCACCTTCCATTTTTCTATATTTACAGCTACCTGCTATTCCTCACACGACCTAGAAGTTTGGTCCAGGTCATCATGCATCCTACTACAGTAATTCAATGATGACACCTTAATGTACACTACATCATCATCAGCAGACAGCCACGGGTTGCAACTCACTCTGTCCTTCAGGTCATATATATATGAATATAATAACGGTTCTATCACAGTTCCCTGGGGCACTCCTGACGATATCCTAGTCTCTCATAAAAATTCACCATAGAGGACGATATGCTGTGTTCTATTTATTGTCTTTGAGCCACTCACATATTCGGGTACATTTTCGATATGCCCGTACCTCCGTAAGGAATCTGAGGGGCGGCATCGTGTCCAGCGCCTTACGAAAATCGAGAACTTCCAGTTGGCCTTCATCCATAGCATACATCATGTCGTGAGAGAAGAGGGCAAGCTGGTTTTCGGACAATCGATGGTTATTAAGCCGTCATGATGCATGGACAGAACCTTTTCCATCTCAAGGAAATTGACTGGCCTGTAATTATGTAGATCGGTGCTTTTGCGTTTCTTTTACATAGGTGCAACGATTGTCTTTTTCCAATCGCTTGGAACTCTGCGCTGGGTCAGAGATTCACGACAAATGCAAGATCAGAAAAAAACAAAAGCTGCACAGTACGTTTATTATAAATCGGATTGGTACTCCATCTGGACCTGGCGGCTTGTTTGTTTTCAACTGTCTCAGCTGTTCCTCTACAACGGCTACGACTATTACATCATCCATTTGGGAGTTAGTGTGATCATCAATTGAAGGTGTGGTTTCATGATTCTCCTACATGAATGATTTATGAAACTTTCGGCCTTCATTCAGCTGTTTTCTATCACCACCCCAGAAAGAACAACGAGTGACTGGATGGTGAACTTTGATCCGCTTACTAATTTAACTTGGGACTAATTTTTTTTCGGGTTCTAGGCAAGATATTTTGCTAAGGTATGACAGTAGTAGTTGTTGTATGCTTTGCACATCGATCTGTTTACTAAATTTCCACGTTTTGATTTACGTGACACTTTTTTAACTGAGAATGATATTGCCTTTGATTTCTCAGCATCTTTGCAATATTATTATCGAACGTCGGTTGGTCTTTCCCATCATTAATCCACTTTGTCGGCACATATTTCTCCAGCGCTGTATACACAATGCGTTTAAATATAGCCTATAATAATTCTCCTATATCCATCGTACCGGAATTAAACGATGTCCATTCATTCCTTCACTGGAACGCTGACGGTGGCTTATTTGCTCATTCTTGCACAAAGACTCTCCTAACCTTGTTCACCGATTTATTAACGTTGGTGAACATTGTCGCCATGACGACATCGTGATCACAAACACCTATCTCTACAGTGACATCATTGACAAACCCTTGGCTGTCTGTTTCGATACGGGCTTTCGATTTAGCTGCTCAAAGCAGTGTTAGGAAAAACAGCTAGTCTGAACCCCATATAGTGGAACTATAGATTTTTTAGTCTGTAATAAACTTGTTTAAGTCGCCGCCAAATAATAAAGCTTGTTCCGGTTACGTTCGCGCTACTGGGACGGTAAAAGGACCCAACCATTGTTTTCGCCTACACCTGTTACACCCTTCCTGATAAACTCACTGTCATTCAGGACTTCGGCCTCGATAGAAACAAAACTTTGTCGACGGTAATTTTGCGATATATATTTCACACTTCGTTAAATATTCGGAGCTTCTTACGTCGAAATTGAGCCACCTCTGAGTCCTGAGAGTATTGATTGAAAGCAACAGATTTCCTGCATTATAGTAAATTGTTTCTAATAATCTGAAAATTTTCTGTTAATATTTTGACAACCGAAAAGTCCTGATTACGACCTCAATTCATTGACAGCATATCGATTGACGAGTGTTCATCAGAATAATCCCCTAGACTAAAATTCTCCATGTACACTTCACAAGTACTCTGTTACCCGAGTATTCGTTTCCTTTGTGTAGTGCACCCATAATCAATCAAGGGGTTCCCTACAATCTCCCATCCGATAACGCAGAAATCTACAGCCATGAGCGTCACACAGTCGACGAAGCCTTTGGCTGAGCCCATCGTTTCGTCTCAAAACCAGTAGACCCCGATCGACACTGATGTGATGGATAACTCGTCGTAACGAACCCTTCTCACTAGTTAGCAGACCTATCCTGTCAGTTCTTTCATATATTTATTTAAAAAGTTAATGGTATTCCGCCATGTCATTTCCAGTAGTCTACGTTTATCGACCTCAGTTGCTTTTCATTTCCGTTCTGATACAGATTAATATTTGTCCATTTTTCCCCCTTGGCCGGTTTAGAGGAAGAACTACGACGGAATCATTATACACTTGTCAGTGTTCATCCTCAGGCCTCACACATCTAATAAGTTACATAGGCCATCAATACTTAGAGAATTAATAGAGACGTTACTGTAGCCTCACATTCAGTGAGGCAGCGGGAGCAGGATGCCACTGATGCCGAGTTTGGGGGGAGAGAGTTCCAAGATTGGATGAAGCATCTGATGAAATGAATTTTGGTGACGTAAAGAAATGGAGACAACAGTCCTTAGTGTAAGGTTTAGAATGAACTACGTTTTACTGTTAATAACTAATTCTTAATACTTTTACACATACACAGACATATATAATCCTTAGAAAAATAACAACTTGACTGCACCTGAGTTACTTGGGTTATTTATGTGAAACAGTGTGACACTGACACCAAAGGTGAAGGAGTAAATTCACTGTCTGCCGAAGGCTGGTTCGGTGTCCAGTTACGTACCGCAACAGGTACGTCCAGCATCTTCTCGAGGGCTAAAGAGAACCTCCGTCCATGTCATAGCTGACAGTTGCGTCGCACCGCCTATCCCAGTGACGTCACTTGGCGTGCTTAGACGCCGTCACTGTGCAGCTCCCGCCTGACTTCTAGCGCTAAATCCCTACTTTCTTTTCATGTGCTCAGCCTGTCCCACGTCCCGTTAAATATGTTACGGTGATCTCTCTTGAATGGTTGCAGTTTAATCAAATTCCAGCAGCTACTTTAACCATTTCGAGCCAAACGCGACATATATGCTCCCAAACAGGTCCCAAGTAGACTTTTGGCATAAAGAGGTCCCAATCTAGCAATGAAGTTTCACACTACAGTGTTTTACATTTCCCTCCTTGAGGATAGACTAGTATGATGAATGAAGAGTGAATAGAAAGGCAAATGACGTAATTAAATTGGTTGCAGAAAATCCAGTGGCACAGAAGACTGTAACGACTGTATGGGTGGCATTGACGTGGATAATGAGATGAGACAGAAATTCTGATAAATGTGGAAGCTAGTGTTCTTCAAACTGTTGCTAATTACTGTTGTAAATACCTGGATTTTAGAAAAGGAAATTCAACACACGACAGTGCAACTCAAGCATTTTAAAGCCAACCTAACATAGCAATTGATTGCCTTCGGATTGCGGCCGTAAACAAGTTTGCCATGAGTCGAGACTGTGGAGATCCATCGTAGCGTCATTTACGATACGTTGTTGTTAATTTACAATCGCAGGTGGAAATTCTCGGGGCCCGTAGATCCAAGGTGTCTTGTAGCGTCGTAAAACGTTACACACCTGCAATCACCATTACGTTGTTTTGTTCTATCTTCTTTATGGTTTCGACGAAAGACTGCTAGTTTACATCGTGATTCTCCCAGTGTCCTAGTTTTGGAACCAATTACCCTGCCAGGTGTTTTGCCATTCTTTGGCAATCCATCTGATGGTGCTCCAATTATTGTCCAATGATATATATTGTAAAATTCATCCGCTATGCAACACTGACCATCGATAGGAAGACATAGAAACTATGTAAGGACTTTGGAGTATCAGAATAAGTAATGAAGAAATTAATGACACATCCTGCCAGACCTGTCATTAGTTATAGATTGCCGAATATACCGAACTGGAAGAAACCACATGAATCATCAGAAGGTTGACGAGACGGCAGCACACCTTCCATAATGTGAAGCAACGAAAAGAAATGTGGGAGGCGTCCCGAAGAGACGTGGACTGAGACCAGTGTTCCAGCCCGCCTCCAAGGTCAACGTGATCCGGGTGCATATATGTCTCCGTGAGTGTGGTAGAATTGACAATCTCTGACAATAAAGTTCGGTGGATAGTCCTGTATCATAACGTAGATGAACTAGGAACTAGTTACTAAATTGTCCAGTGCAACACTGAGCTCTGCAATATATGACCTGAAACTTTGCACGATGTCTTCCTTTGGGATGGTGTTTGTGAGGCCTCATCACATTTCACTGGATATCAGGAATATCGTCAAATCTCTTTAGTGTCAAAGCTAGTTGGAGTCGAGAGAGTGGGAAGAAGTCTGAACGATTGAGATCCAGCGAGTATGAACGATGTTCAAGTTGCTCCACCACCTTTCTTCCAAATAAGTTTTAACGATATTGGCAGTAGAGGCCGTCAAAGGCGGCCTGGCTCCCGCTCGTTCCCGCCAGCGAGAACGGCTAGCGGGACCGCCGTACGCGGGAGCCGGCCGTGCCGATAATGCAGTCTCGGGAGCGAGAAGACTCGGTACTCCCGGCTGGCATGTAGAACAGCCGACAGCAGTGCGCATGCGCACGGCCAGCCCTCCTCACGACGCCGTTAAACATTGCGCCCGTCCGGCACACGTCTCAGGGTACGTTCACAATTCCGGCCGGGCCGAGCCGAGCGGGGATGTGCCAAGACGAAAAAAAGAGGGGGAAGAACAACTTTTTCGATTTTCAAGTTGTAAGAAATTTTGACGGTATATAAGACCACATCGCATCGTTTTATCAACTTATTTTTTCCTTACCAGCTTTTCCTTGCCTGTGAAAAAATAAAAAGTCTACTTTTCATTCCGCACGAGTTTTCAGTTTCGTAAAGCTCCTCACTCAATTTTGATGAAAGTATTCGGTTAAAAAATCTGATTTTTGGACACAGGGTAGTACAACATCTTAGCTTTCCAATAAAACATTCACCTTTTCGAAATTCGTAACAATCGTTTTCAAATGATACTTCTTGTCAGGTATGCGCACTTGATTTACAAATCGTGTATTGAAAAAGTTCGATGGCGGGCAGCTTACTGTACTATGCAATTTAGGTCATACATTACAGCGAGTGAAACTGAGCTAAAAGAACAGAAAAGTTTTTGAAATGGTGGTCGCACTGATATCTACCTCCTTTCACAAGTAACTGTGAGTTACCTGAGCTGCATCATGCCGCGTCCGCAAGCCTACGAACTCGGCGTGTGTTAAGCGTGGCGTATAGCACTGCAGTGCCGAAAAAATTATGTGCCGGCCACGTATGTTGGTCCCTCGTGATGTGTTAATAATTCATAATCAGAAAATAGCTATACCCTATTTTTTCTTGGGTGGCAACCGATTACAATGAACAATGATCTGCTATGGTTTTATGTTAAGGTAATACTTCACTGAAGAGGTATACAAGTAGTTTGTTGTCCACATTGTACAATTGATGGAACACATATTTCGTGTTTCAAACTACAAGAGAAGAAACGATTAATGCAAACTGCGAATTTGCTGTTGATGGACTGAAATAAAATTTCTGAAATTCTACTCAATGACTTTCTAGTTGAGGATAATAAACGGAAGAACCCCAAAAATTTACTTACATTTATTGATATATCTACACGTAAGATTACACTATTTAGCCTTCTCTTAAGCTGGCCGCGGTGGCCGAGGGGACTGTGGCGCGCCAGTCACAGTCTGCACGGCCGCTACGGCCGGGAGATCGAATCCCCCCCTCTGGCATGGATATTTGTGTCGTCTTTAGTATAAGGTAGTTCATAAGTAGTTTGTAAGTTTAGGGACTGATGAACTCGCTGTTAAGTCCCTTAAGCTTAACAAACATTTGAACCTTCTCTACATTTTCGCTTTTGTAACTCCCAGAAAATGTTCTACCACAAGGTGAAACAATTTGTATACAGTGTCTTACATAAAAGCGCTATCCCTCAGACCGAGACTAAAGTAGGAGTACATAACAGTAAAATTAAAGACATTTAGTTACCTCCTGATAAGGGATGCTGCAACTTATGACCATGGGGGGTACGTCAGGTGTGCCAGATTTATGTGGTACACGCTGTACTATGTTTCAGCTCATCTCTACTTTCAAAGAACTCTACACGGTTCTCAGAATATTTATTTATTGTGTTAGGAAGCTGTCTGATGGGAACTGCTTTTCTAAGAACATTTCCTGAATCTCACAATTTTCCTTGTCTCCATGGTACTTTCATATAGATTTTTATACTTTAAATTAAAGGAAAACGCGCAGATTTAGTTTAGCCTCAGACACTGCAGATTATTAAAGAGTGAGAAGCAGGTGTCATTTGTTTCATGTTGTGATTTTTTTTTTCGTTCTTAGTGGGCTTGTGGCCAGCAACAAGGGATCGTCATCCACTGTCAGTGGAAGATCGAAGGAAACACATGTGTGACCACTACTTGTTCACTGCTATCTACTTTGAGCCAGCTAACTGATAATTGATTTTGTAATTTTATTATTATTGTTTGCACAATGTAGTGACTCACAGAATTATAAACACATTAGAAATATGTAGTATGGACCCATCCCATTAATTTCGACTAACATTTAGGAGAGTTTTTCCTTATGTGAAAAACTAAACATTTCTTAATTTTTTAAATTCATATTACAGAATTAATAGTAATAGAAGAAAAATAAACATATTATCATAAGTATAATTGAAAAAAAAATCATGCAGAGAAGCTTCAGCTGAAAACAGGCTGGAGACTTGTGAAACTTGTGCTGCAAAAGCAACACCATACCCCAATCGGTCCGTGTCGGCGCCGACTCGCGCCGGGAATATTAAAGATATCGAATGTTAAAGGAAGGAAATCTCTCCTAAAGGTTAGTCTATATGGATGGAATGAGTGCATTACCACCTATTTCTTATGTTCATAAAATTCGACGGTTCACTACAGTGTGAGAACAATAATAATAAAACTAGGCGACCTGTGCAAATACATTGCAGCATTAGTGGCCAGTCATGTGAAATGGAAGTAAGTAAAATTAAATATTTATCATTTAAAAATATTTATTATATTTAGTAAGAGTATACAGAATATTATATAATCTTGTGTTTTCTTAAATTCATATCAAAACACTTATTTAAAATCAATTATAATTATAAAATAGTTTCTTTTAATATATAAAAAAGATAGAGGACACGTGCGAATACTTCGCACCGTTAGTGGAATGATTAAAACGTTGGGATGACATGGAAGTAAAGTTGAATGTTCACGCATAGCTTTCTTCAGAATCAATCCGTACAAGTGTTTAAAAGCACATATGAAAGATCTTGATCCGGTGAGTGTTGTTAGATCAAAGACAACTGTGTACTTTATTTAGAACCGAAGATATCCTAAAACAAACCGATTAAAATATTCAATGCAAGGACAGAAGTATCCCGCGTTTGAATGAAAGTAAAGGAAGGAGAGACTGAAGTTAATTATGATACTTGATGACAAATTTGTGAATGAATATCTTCCGTTTAAAGTGAAAATGAAGAAACTGGGTCGGATAGAACGGCCTGACCGAATGACTTTAGTTTACAGCCAGGACATCCCCATAAGAAATATACAGAAGGAAATCCCGTTTGAGTGTAGACAAAGTGGATGAATGCCTTTAGTTTTACAGAAAAAATGAAGGAAATGAGCCGGGTAGTTTAGTCTGTCCGACTGACTTTAGTTTTCGCAGATTCTATAATAATATCAATGAACTATCTATAATAAAATCAATGAACTGTTAGCTGGATTCTTGAAGTGGCCAGCAATCGATCTTCTGCCGACAGTGGGTTGGGATTCCTTATAGCTGGGGACAAGCTCTCCCCTTCCCTAGGAAAAAAAATTAGAAAAAGTGACAGACGCTTCTCATCCTTTATTGACCTGTCCTGCAGTGTTTGAGGCTAAATTAAACCAGCGTATGTTGAAAATTCGAAAGAACCATCTTGCAGACAAAGAAAATTGTCTTCAAATGATACAGCTAAATGTTCGTAGAAACGTTGTTCGTCTCAGACAGGTTACTAAAAGCAACTCAGTTCATTCTTACTTTCATCTCAGACGTGAAAGTACCGCATTTATGTCGGACACACTGTATACAATTATTTTCACCCAATGGGAACACATTTTCCGAAAGCTACAAAAGCGAAAAGATATATATTGTGCCTTAGGAGTAGATGCATCAATAAATATAAATACCTTTTGACTCTCTCGTTCATCTGCAACTAGAAAGCCGTTAACTGTAATCTCACAAACTTTTAATTCAGTCCATTAAGAGCAAAGTCGCAGTTTACATTACTTTGTTCTCTTCTAGTTCCAAACACGAAATATAAATTCCATGAATTGTATTATGTGGAAAAAACCAGCTGTATGCCTCTAAAGTCAAGTATGATCTGCTGTAAAACTGTAGCAGATATGTAATGTCCAATGTAATCGGTTGCCACGCAAGAAAAATTAGTTCATTATTGCTCTCTGATTATGGATCTTTAACACATCACGAGGGACCGACAAACGTAGCCAGCAATTCAGATTTTTCGGCACTGCAGTGCTTCACGCTACGCTCAACACAGGCTGAGTTCGTAGACTTGTGATCCCGGCCCGAGGGCGCTCAGATAACTCGCAATTACTTGTGAAAGGAGGTAGATATCAGTGTGATTACCATTTCAAAAACTTTTTTGTTCTTTTAGCTCCATTTCACTCGCTGTAATATATGGTCTAAAAATCATAGAACAGTAACCTGCCCGCTATCTAACTTTTTCAATACACGATTTGTAGATCAAGTGCATATACTTGAGAAATAGCGTCATTTGAAAACGACTGTTAGGAATTACGAAAAGGTGAATGTCTTATATGAAAGCTCAGATGTTTTACTATAATGAGTCCAAAAATCAGAATTTTTAAACGCATACTTTCATCAAAATCGAGTGAGGAGCGTCACGGAACTTAAAACTCGAGCGGAATGAAAATTAGCCTTTCTATTTTTTCACAGGCAAGGCAAAGCTAGTAAGGAAAAACTAATTTCATAAAACGATGTAGCGTGGTCGTGTGTACCATCAACAATTTTTAAAACGTGAAAATCGAAAAAGTGTATTTTCCCCATTTTTTCGTCTCGGGTCCGGCGCATTGTGTGAACACGCAGCCGGCGGCGTGCGCCGACTAGGCTGAGGTGGCGCAGCCAAGCTCAGCTCGTACCAGCGAGCGCGACGAGAACCCGGGAGTACCAACCCTTTACCCGCCGTCAGCCGTCGAGAGCGAGGCGCGAGCGCTGCGGGAACCGAGCGGGAGTGGCGGCCGTTTTGACCGGCTCTAAATGGCAGTGTGTGGACGAGCGTTCGCTCAGAAATTTCTTGTGAATCAGGCCTTGATTATCGAAAAAGTAAATGAGCATCGTCTTGACATGCGATTCTTCGGTTCTAACCGTTTTACGATGAGGTGATGTCGGAGAATGCCATGCATTGATTTGCCGATTCGTTTCAGGGTCGTGACGAGACACCAGATTTCATCCGCAGTGACAATAAGGTATAAAAAAATTGGGTGTGACAGCCGTCGTTCCGAAACATCTTCAGAAGCCTTGTAACGTGCTTCCTTCTGATTTACTACAAGAAGACAACAGATTTCCCTCTTTCATTATCTGGTTAAAGTTTAGTCGCACGGACGCACGGTTTATCTGCATTACATTCCGTGATTAATATCCTAACTTTCTCAATGATTTCTCCACTGACTGCGGTTGCCGGTCGTTCTTGTAGGGGATTGTGGGAAACACTTTCCCGGCCTCCTCGAAAAGGGCGAAACGTGTATGCACAAAACACACACAAACACATCATTGACAGTGCTTGACCCCCCATAAACTAGTACCAGCTTTCCATGTGTTTTTTTATGTGTCTTGAGAAGCTTAAAATAACCTTTCAGTTGAGCCTTTGCTCGTTCATTTTCCTGTTCTTAGTTCACAAGAAACGCACTAAACAAGGCATATCATCCAACAGGTCTATCACGGAACACGCACTGTGCTGAACTGAAATACGGTTGGTGTAGGTTGTCAACACCGGCCGCTGAGCAGGTGCAGCGTTGTAATTCGCCTGTGTTCTGGCTTCATTCACTGAACTTTATTGTCAGAGGTTGTACATAGGGGAAACATTCGCACTCATGCTGACCGTTGTCCAGGGCGCCCAAGACACAATATACAAGGACAACTTCAGAAGTCAACCGTGGTGAAACATTGCTTAATAAACAGGCACAGAATACAGCTTAAGAAGTCGAGAATTTGTGCGCAAATTCGGATTTTCTTATTAAAGAAACGGCTGAAATTCGTTAAAAGAACAACAGTTGGTCAAGGGTTATCGGTACACATGAGCAGAGTGTGTACCAGGTTTTGAAGCGGAAACATAGGTTTTGTACCTATAGGGAGGCGCAGGCACTAATCTCAAATGTAACTTACGTGACGGAACTGTTCATTCTGACACCCACGCACGGTGTCTTTGTCCCTCCAGAAGGATCCAGACGTGGCTATTGCATATGTTAAGATGTTTGTAATTAAATGGGACTTAAATAAGCTGGTCATTAGTCCCTAGGCTTACAAACTACTTATACTAAATTACGCTAAGGACAACACACCCATTCACAAGGGAGGACTCGAACCTCCTACGGTGAGTATCTCCGTGCTACGCAGCTAGACGTCTTGGAACGCTCGGCCACTCCACAGCGGCTGTCTGTTGCAGCTATATAAGCAGTACACCGTGCCAGCCGGGGGCAGTGATTTTACTCCTGATGAAAATATCGAAGTATGCTATCGAAAGCTTCAGAATTTTTTTCGGCGTGAGACGGCTTGTATACCGAGAACATTTTATTGAAAACGGTTGCGGTATTTTAAGTATTTTAATCTGGTTTTGAGTAACTATGGAAATGGTTAGTGAGGAATATAAGCTCATATAAAATAGAAAATCAAGAAAACGAAGCAGGAAAAAGGGAGTACCAACGTCTGAAAAATGTGATTGACAGGAAGTGCAGACTGTCTAAGCAGGAGTGGCTACAGGACAAATGCAGAACCGTAGAAGAATCCATAACTAGGAGAAAGATAGATACCGCCTACAGGAAAATAAAAGATATATTTGGAGACAAGAAAAGCAGCTGTATGAATATCAATAACTCAGACGGAAAACCAGTACTAAGCAAAGAGGGGAAAGTTGAACTGTGGAAGGAATGTATAGAGGGCCTATACAAAGGAAGTAAACTTGAAGGCAGTATTCTAGGAAGGGAGGAAGATGAGATAAGAGATACGATACTGCGATAAGAATTTGATAGAGCGCTGAAGGACTTGAAACAAGGCCCCTAGAGTAGATGATATTCCGTCTGAACGGCTGATTTCATTAGGAGGGGCAGTCAAGGAAATAATGTTCAAGCTGGCATGCAAGATGTATCAGACAGGGGAATACCCTCCGCCTTCAAGAAGAATATCGTAGTTCCAATTCCAAAGAAAACAAGTGCGGATGAGTGTGAAAATTACAGAACTATCAGTTTAAAAAGTCATGGTTGCAAAATACTAACACGAATTATTTACAGACGAATGGAGAAACTTGTGGAATCCGACCTCAGGGAAGATCAGTTTGGATTTAGGAGAAATGTAGGAACACGGGAGGCAATACTAACATTACGACTTATCTTAGAAGATAGGCTAAGGAAGGGCAAACCTACGTTTATGGCGTTTGTCGATTTGGAGAAATCTTTTGATAATGTCGACTGGAATACACTCTTCCAAACTCTGAAGGTAGCAGGGGTAAGATATTGGGAGCGAAGAGTTATATTCAACCTGTATAAAAACCAGACAGCGGTTGTTAGAGTCGAAGGGCAAGAAAGGGACGCAGAGGTAGGAAAGGGAGTAAGACAGAGTTGTAGTCTTTCCCCAATGATGTTCAATCTGTACATTGAGCAAGCAGTGAACGAATGGAAGAAGAAATTTGGAGAGGGAATTAAAGTTCAGGGAGAAGAAATAAAAAGTTTGCGGTTTGCTGATGACAGTAATTTTGTCAGAAAGTGCAAAGGATCCGGAAGAGCAACTGAATGGAATGGACAGTGTCTTGCGTGGAGAGCTGCATCAAACCAGTCTGCGGACTGAAGACCACAACAACAGAATGTACAGTATTAAAATGTAATTGCCTGACGTAAGTAAAGCCTTTGCCACCGCGAAAATGTGGTTTTGCCAGATAAACTTGAGTATCGGCCTTGAACATCAGTTAGCTTCTAGATCTCATTTAATGATATTTCTTATACATATTTATATATTTTCCGCCTGAATTACAGTATTAGCGATAAACATCGGTTAGCGTTTAGATCTACAAATGTTCAAATGTTTGTGAAGCTTAAGGGACTTAACTGCGGTGTCATCAGTCCCTAAACTTACAAACTACTTACGAGCTACCTTATACTAAAGACGACAGAAATATCCATATCCATATCAGAGGCATCGGAGCATAGCGCCTCAATGCTCTTGGCCACTCAACCGCGGCCTTTAGATCTCATACGGCGCTATTTTCTATACTTAGAAAAATAAAAAAATAAAATAAAAAAAGAGAATAATAAGAAAGGCCATAAAATTAAGTTGTTGGTTTATTTATTTATTTTTCTTTAATACTGCGTCTATGAGTCAGTAATTATCTGCTGATTCATTTCTTCAGATATTTTACTTACATTTAGAGGCCCGCCTCTGTAGTCTGGTGAAGAGTGTGATAGATTTCTACGCAGGGAGTCCACGTTCGATTCCCAGGAAAGTCGAAGAGCTTCTCAAATCAGGGGATGGGTGTAGTCCTCGTCGTTATTTCATCGACGCCAAAGTGGCACCAGGTAAGAGGAGCACGACCCCTGCTGAAGTTGAAACGCGTCCACTGAATGTGTGGTCGTGTTCCTTTTAGATTTCTTCATTAACCTAAAGTGTTTCTGCACCATTAATGTTAGCTATCTGTGTGTTAATTATTTTATTATTTTTATTAATGATCAATGCCCCATGTTTATGTATGTTTGTCCCATATTTATAAATGCTTGCACCCGTGTGATTGAACTTAGGTGTTCATGTGAATGTGTGCTCTTAATATTGACTGTCGCACAATGGTTACGGCCACCGCCTCCCGCTTTAGGCCTCGTTTTGATGGAGTTAAGAACGCATGTCTTCGTTTGTCGTCTACGGTGGCGTCTGCTGGTTGGCAAGAGACAAGCTTAATTGGCAAGGTGGCGAGGTAGCCATGTTGTACCAACCTAATCTTGGAAGAAATATGTGACAGGAGACCTCTCTAGGAGCGGTTAAAGAGGGAATGATCTTCGGCAGGTAGCAAGGGTTGGTAAACACTAGTCTCTGACCGCATTCTGCGTCGCTTTTAGCGCGTTCTACATCCTGTTTATGGCAGTGGAAAGTTTTTCCAAGGCCTTAGAGCTTTAGTCTTGACTCTTCATTCTGGATCCGACGACTGTAGAAGTAAGTACTCCGCCGAATCATGCTGAGGGGAAGGCATGCTGTTAGGACATCGATTTATTTGTGATTAGGTAGTCTTGGTTTTTCTCTATGTGAGGCGAAGTGTTTCTTAATATACAGAACTCGAGTAAATTCAGTGTAAATTTAGTATTTGAATTTTCATTCCAGTGATGATTGTGTGTCCGGTTTTGATCAAGTTAGAATACTCGTGTGTGGCCTTCAGCCTTTGTGTAAAATTAATATGTTTGAATTTCCTTGCTATTTTAACAAACTTTTCACATCGCGTCTGTACCTGGTAGTGTGCTAAATATTTTTCAGATTTTCTGATTTGATTCCGTCTGCCCTGTCTTGTATGACCGATTGCACCTCGTGCTTTTGTAACGGTCGTTACTTTGGCCTTCGCGAATTTAATAATACTATCTTCTATACGAATTCTCACATGTGCTCTATTCGCTTATTCTGAATTAATTTCCTTTGTAAATTCTATGTAATTCACCATGGTCGCACACCACATGGTACTTAAGAATAGTATGCGTGTCGAATGAATGAATGTGCTTTTAGCTACCCATTGTGTATTTGAAAATTTCCTTCCACGTTACATCCATATTCAAAAAGGGCAGAAACAATTTTAATACAGGAGTAATTATATGTTTTAATTAACTTTTGTACAAGGTGTGTGCTTAATTTGGTCTCCCCACATTCATTTGCTTGTTATTTTTCTGAATAGATTATGATTTTAAAAGTATCAAACATCTGCTTTATAACTTCATGCTCTCTATCCCATGTTTAATTATCTATTCATTTATTTTTAACATTGATTTTGTGTTTGTTAAAACGTTGGCTGCACCATTAAGGAGTGACCAGTTAGATAAATTTCCGTTGTGCATGTACTGTGGCCACTCATAAAGTAATTTAGAGCAACAGTGAGCGTTTTAACTCACATTTGCATGACTCAACTGCCCGAGATCTTGCTATTTTAATAACTGGCTACTTTCAGGGTCTAACAGCCAAAAATGCCACATGGTATCATTATCATCACTTACGGTTAGATCAATGTCAATATAATTAGAGAATATGTGGTAATGTTTATTTATAGTATTTCTTATCTGTTGTATCGGTATAATTTTATTTATTACCAATAAATTTATCAACACAAAGGAATGTTCGTACTGTATATTTTCAATGGCATTTACCACAGGAGTACATTAACTTCGGGCGTTATTTATTTTTCAGTCATGTGATACTTACAATGAGAAAATTATATTTATTAAACAATTTCTTTCATTCATCCATTAAACATTATGCGTTCTTTAAAATATTAATTTATAAAGATGATTTTTAAATTTCGCATTGATTCCTGTAGAATTCTTTACTTTTATTTTATTGTTTTATTTCTTCCCATTTGCATTTGCATTATTGTATGATCTAATACCTACTCACTGTTTCCATGCTCGTTGACAAGGGAAATTAAAATAGTCACAATGTTTTTAAAGAACAGGTACACTACGACCATTAAAAACCTTTATTGAAGGACACACTCATTAATAACCCGGTGGAGACCGTTAACAACATAGTGCCTCCTAAGGCCATCTTCATAGGAGATGTAGAGATGGCTTCAAATCTCGCCACAACGTTTTTAATTCTGGACGCCTTTCCTCTGAATAGACAGTTCTTTAAAGATTTTTTAGGAAATTCTGAAAGAATACTGAACTTAAAAAAACAAGGAATTAGCTCAATCCACTTTTATAGTTGGTCTTTTTCATAATTCTTCATGAAACACCTGAGGATACAATTTTAAACTGCGTAACCGTTTGTGTCCTTCAGTAAAGGATTTTAACAGTCGGAGCGGACCTGTTCTTTGAAATATGGGAACTTTAGACTGTGGTTTTGGGTCCAATTATATGTCAATCAGATAGTTAGATGAGGGAGGTGTGGAATGGCAATGTTAGGGGGATGACCGCCATAGAATTACAATGTTGCCCACTCGTCGGCGAGCCTATATCCATCCCGGCTCAAAATCACCTTTTCCTATTGTTCTGTACGTCCATTTCGAAAGACAAGCCATCCGCACTATTGACCCTATTTATCTCATGTGCAAACTCGAAGTGGTAGATATGAGATGAAATATGTGTGCTGGTATTTGTACATAATTATGTACCTATTGTGTTGGATAAGTTTGGTCAGTGACGTGACTGGGTCAGCCCAGTTATACATAGCAAAGTTGAAACTGGGTAATGCAGTAGATTCAAATATTACTTTCTTAATGGGTTGCTGTTTAGTAAGTAACGTACCTTGGTCAGCCGAGGTATACTAACCGAAGCTGAACTTAGAATAACATCGTAGAGTAAGTATTGAAAAATTCATCCTGACCTACAACTTCAAGTGCATATACATGTTTACTATGCAAGGCGCTTTAAGTGCCTCGTAGAGACTTTATCGAACCACTTTCATATCTCTACAGTTACATTCGCGGCAGAAAGAAGCACCGAAATCATTCCCTTTTCGATGATATGTAGTATTTTATTATGGTGACCCTGTTTCCCTTTAAAGATGGGTGGGTGCTAAGAAAGCATGTTCGAATTTGGGAGAACGTTAGTGAAAGAAATTTCGCAACTCCGTTCTTGTAATGTTTCCCACAACAAGTAGTGTATTATTTCCGTGATACACTGTCGCCTGTATCGCGATAATACAAAAGTATCTGCCATTCTCTAAACTATATACACTCAGTCAGGTCCATTTGGCGAGGATCTCACACTACGCAGCAATACTCCGAAATAGTATAGACAGTTTCTTTAGTAGAACTGTCGCATCTATTAAGTGTTCTGCGAATGAAACGTAGCCTTTGGTATCGCCCAACCGACGATATTTTCTGAATGTTTGATCCAAGTAAAGTTTTAGTAATTTTAATTAGTTGAATTTACGGTTTGTAGATTTGACTATTTTAAAGTGTAAGTAAAGTGTAACAGATTTCTTTCAGTAATCATATTGACACTTCTCATTATTACTGGTACACTGTCAATTCTCGCAGGATGGAAATAACTTATCTGTATCGTTTGCAGTTTTTTATGATCTTCTGGTGACTTTATAAACCGATAAATAACCGCATGATCCGAGAAATGCTGCTCTGAGTCTATCCTAAATCCTTTAAGAAGACAAGAAACAGTAGGAGCTGTAAAACACTTCCATAGGAATCAACTGACGTCACTTCTGATTTACTCTTTGACTTTCCGTCATTTACTGTGTACTTTGACCTATCTGACAGGAAATCAGTAATCCATTCGCACAACCGAGACGATATTCCAAAGGCACGCAATTTTATCCGTAGTCTCTTGCGAAGTGCAGTGTCAAAATACTTCTGAAAATCGAGAAACATTGAATCAGTAGTATTCATCACTTCATGTAAGTAAAGAGATAGTTGCTTTTCACAAGAACTATCTGAATGTAGGTTTATTGTGAGTCAAATGGTCGTTCTGTTCGAGGCAGTTCACAACGTTCGAAAAAAGTATATGAGGAGGTGAGAGTCCAAGGGGCACAAGTAACAACAAGTTAGTTTTTAGATAATCAAGTTTAAAGTTGAAGTTCAATAGTTAATTCAGGACATAAATATAGAAAAATCTATTGCATACAATTTGAAGATATTGATTTATATTTATCTGTCTCATATTACTGCAGCAAAAAATATAGTCATTTGACACTGATCATTGATAATTTGATGACAAATGTCACTTGTACCCGTTTGCTTCCAAGTGAATGAAAGGTATGATCTCAAAGGAATATTAAAATAATTTTCAAATGTTTTAGTTTATTCTGACTCATAACACATAATGCACATTAACTACAATAACACTGTTAAAATTACAGAAAACGTAAATTCCTAATATTTCTCTATTAATTTGAAAAATAAATTACAGGAAAGTAATAGAATCAATTCTAACTCTAAAAAACTCATTTTATTATTGTATTCCAAATCTGTATCGCTATGGAAAATATTGTCATCTTCTAAGTTATCGCTCTCTGGGATAAAATGTCCTTCATGGTGTGCTGCACTTGCTGTTGACAAGTGCCGATGCTTGTTTGTCTCTCTTCTCGTTTTCCGCTAAAAGCATCGTCGATTTCTTTCCTCTTGTGGATGGACTTCAGCACAGATTTTTGTGTAAAATCTATTATCTTGACAGAAATGGTATTTGTACTTTTATTCCTTAATTTTTGGCGGAATCTGTGAGTTAGACATGGGAGTAAGTGTGCCAATGCTCTCAGCTTTCATATTGTAGGTGAAGCTGATAAATTTTCTTGAGGTTTAGGTTTCCTGCTTGATACTTCTAATTAGGTGCTTTTTGGCGTGAGCGGTTGCTATTGCACTTTGGAAAAGTTCTGAACTGTCAAAATATGTTCTCTTTTGGAGATGTCGTAGTTACTGTTCATCAAGTATTTGATGTCAAATTTATAATAAATTAATATTAATATGCTTTATTATTGAAGCAAGATAGTAAATAAAGTTTGTTTTACTTTGCCGAATATTGAAACAACGAATTTCACTTCATAACAGTAGATTCTTCTTCAGGTAGTTACATTTTCTGCCGCCAGATTGCAGCACCAAACACAGATGCATTTGTATCTCTTGGCCACCATGATTTTACATACATTAGGAACCAATTTCTCTACTTGTACCCCTTGGCTTCTCATATATTCTAGAATCCTGCTGCAATCCGATGTCAATGGTATCAGCCTGTAATGTTGGAAATCACTACAATTAGCTTTCTTTACTATTGAAGTTACTTGTGTAACTTTCCAGTGTTAGAGTACGATCTTCCACGGCGCTAGTGGTTCTATATGATACCTAGATATGGAGAAGATACAAATGTCGACATGTGACATGAATATCTGAAGCAATCCGTTATAAGTGTGAATACCGCGATTACATCGCAAAGTTCTCTGCCTCAAGCGCTTTACTATGCGTCACCCATCAGTGGAGGATCGCGTTCTTACCCTCCCGTCAGCTCCAGCGTTCTCCGACAGTCTCGACGAAGTTAACTTGCACGTCGGCGTTCACGTCCTACATGCAAAACGAGGTAGAGTGCGTGTCTCACGCACAACGTGCACTTGGTTACGCACGTCACGTGCTGACCGCGACGGTGCTTCATTCTGGCGGCGACATTCCTAATTATTCTCGGCGCAGAGAATACAGCAGCACTGAGTCGAATGCCGACACCGGCGACCCTCTCCCGAGACTCTGCATCGTCATTTTTCTTTTGAAACTGCTGCACTCCGCACACAAAGAGAATCCTTCAACTGAACTGAAACGAGACAAAAATGGCGCAGTTATGTGCTGATGTATTCCGTGGTAATCATAAAGGTCCAAAAATTGTTCATTAAAAGGAGACGTCACACTACAAGGTATATAAATGCTTCTACCCTAGACTTGTGCAAACTTCTGCATGCCGACCTGAACGACGCTAGGAAAACGAGATGACATTAAACTTTTTTTTTTCCTGGGACAAATTACTGTTTTTTATCCAGTTATTCATATTAAATTATGATTTTTCAGACGTATACAATATTTCGAGATGACGACATTATGTTCAAGTGGGTTCACTATATGTCGAAAAGTCAAAGTATTTTATTTCTCTTCAACCAAAATACATAACTTACACAAAGCTTATTAAATGCTTCTATACGTTAACTATGATTTTACGCTTGTCAAGAATGCTATACTGATGGAGAAACATTGAATTAAAGTTTGTGCCGTACCTGGGATTCAAACATGGGACTTCCTGCTTACTAGGGAGGAGATATAACCACTTTTTTTTAAATAATTAAAATTTTCTCTAGCCTCCAGCCGTGTCAGGTGTCTAGATACCCACGAGCTTCAGGCCAATGGTCCTTGGCCATTGTCAAGAGGTTAATGATTACTGTCAAGTTGGCAGCCCTGCGCTAGGCCAGACGCGGCAGCTTCGTCCTCTCGGGAAAGATAAGTAATTTAGATTGTAATAAGACTTAGTTTTACACCGATAAGTGATTAAAATCATTTATTAGATTCCTGTCCTAGCTTACAATTAAAGGTTTCACTTTCCCTTGCGTAGTTTTTCATCTATCGCGAAAAGTCCATACAGCAGTGTTACAGCCGTAGGTTTCGTTTACGTTCTTGCACAGCAAATCTAAATAAACTGGTTTATTAGTTCTTTTGCCTTTATTACAAGTTAAGTACATCTTATCCCTTCATTGCTTCTCACATATTATTCACGTAGAGTTGATTAAGATTTTATTTGCTGTCCCAGAAACTTCGCATTTCCTTTGTTTACATTCGGAGACTAGGCCTAATTTTCAGAGTACACAGATTTAGCGTTAACACGTAGTAGAAGTTACTTTTACGTCACTGTACAACTAAGTATTTACATATATTAGTGCCCTATTCAACTTTAGTGCTCCTTTATAACTGTATCTAATTTAATTCTTTCCGTTTTCATCTAGCTTAATACAGGAAACAATCATGAGTGCTAAGTGTTTCAGCTGCCGTAGGAAAGTTAGTTCAGGGGTTCTATGCAGCTGTTGTGACAGTTGGTTTCACTGGGGAGAATGTAGTGGCGTGGGTATTGGGGAAGCAAAGGAGACTCTTCCTTTCTTGTGCAGGGTTTGTTCAAGGGATAAGAAAATAGAGGAACAAGAGGGGAAAATCAGAGCCCTTCAGGCTGAATTAGATAGTGTTAGAGAAGAACTGTCAAGGTTAAGGGGGGAGGAGGGTAACCAGAGGTGGGAAGTGGTAGCAGGGAACAGTGGCCTCAGTAAGAGTGCAGTGTGTGACAATCATTGGCACATACAATAGGTTTGCCTTGCTGCCACAGTCTAACGAGGAAGAGCCTCCAGTAGATGTAGGTGTAATTAAGGAGCAACAGAATTTCATTAGGAAACCGAAGGTTTCAAAAAAAGTAGAAAGTAGGAGGAAAATTCTGTTGCTAGGTAGCAGCCACGGGAGAGGTGTGGGCCAAATTGTGCAGGAAAAATTAGGTGACAGGTACCAGGTCACAAACTTTTTTTAAGCCCAGTGCAAGTCTGAGCCAGGTGGTAGAGGATTTAGATTCATTGTGCAAAGGGTTTACTAAGGAGGATCATGTTGTGATAGTGGGTGGTGTGGGAAACAGTATTGATAGGGATCAGGGCTACAGTATTGAGTGTGACCTGGTGAAAATAGCATCTGCAACAAACCATACGCATGTTCGGATGGTGCCTGCCTTCACGCGGTATGATCAGCCTCGATTGAACAGCTCTGTAAGGAGGGTCAACATGGAGTTAGATCAGCTGCGCAGGGCGGCCACTCTGTCGGACATTGGTTTGGTCCCTGTTGATGCTATTGATAGGTGGGACTTTACTAGGCATGGCCTGCACCTCAATAGGAAAGGGAAGGGAAAACTAGCTGGGTTGATAGGAAAGTCTATAAGGGGGGACACTGCAACTCTTGGGAGTACCTCTTTTTTAGAATAAGTTCAGTGTCCAATGAGATGCCCAGACAGGCAAGTAATAAAGCTGTTAAAATATCACAAGATTCTAACAATAGTAAATTAAAAAATGTTTGTATTTTTCATCAAAATATTGGGGGTTTAAAGAATAAAGTAGATGAGCTCCTAATTTGTTTAAAAACTATAGAAGCTGCCAATGTAATAGATATACTATGCCTGTCTGAGCATCACATTATCACTGATATGAATAAAGTAAATATTACTGGGTATAAACTAGCAGCACATGTAAGTAGAGAAAATAAGGTGTGGGGAGGAGTTGCCATTTATGTCAAAAATGGTCACGGTGTAAAAAATTTAGAAACAAAATTTTTTTTTTAGAGCAGGACATAGAAGCATGTGCCTGTGAGCTTAAACTGAAGGGCGGTTCTTTTATAATTGTCACAGTGTATAGGCCCCCGTCAGGAAACTTTCATTTATTTCTGGAATACTTGGATGCCTTGTTGTGCTATCTGTCAGATAGGGGGAAGCAAATTGTTATCTGTGGGGATTTCAATTTGATTCACTGCAAGAGTGTTAAAAGATGAATGACCTGGAAGTCTTACTCGGTTCTTTCAATTTGACATCCGTTATTGATTTTCCTACTCGGGTAGTAAAGGACAGCAGCACACTGATAGACAATTTTTTTATAGACCAAGATAGGTTTAACAACATTAGTCCATGTCCTGTTGAGAATGGTCTTTCTGATCATGGTGCACAGCTAGTTACATTATATGATATAGCTCCTTTCTGTAATTTGAATCAGTCCTCCAAAGTTGTTCATACAATTAATGAATCGACAATTAGAAATTTCACGGAAAGTCTTCAGCAGTTAGATTGGGATGAAGTCTACAAGGAACCTGATGCTAATTTAAAATACAATTTATTTCATGATACTTTTGTAAGGGTATTTGATAACTGTTTCCCTAAGAAATTAGTCAAATTTAATTGTAAGGAACCAAGCAAAAAACCATGGCTCACCAAAGGTATAAAAATATCTTGTAACCGGAAAAGGGAACTGTATCTGACAGCAAGAGAGAGTAGTGACCCAGAAATACTCAACTATTATAAGAACTACTGTTCTGTATTAAGGAAAGTTATTAAAAAATCCAAAAGCATGTGCATCATGTCTGAGATTAGTACATCAAATAATAAAATTAAAACAATCTGGAATATTATAACAAAGGAGACAGGGCAACCAAGAACACAGGAAGACAGCATTACCATCAAAGTGAATGAAAAAATTACAAACAAAAAGTCAGAAG
Source organism: Locusta migratoria (assembly GCA_026315105.1). Lineage (NCBI taxonomy): Eukaryota > Metazoa > Arthropoda > Insecta > Orthoptera > Acrididae > Locusta > Locusta migratoria. The sequence continues at coordinate 475,534,807 of CM048747.1, forward strand.
TTGAAAACACTTTTAATAATCATTTTTTAAATGTTGTGGAGAATATAGGATCCAAATGTTCATTAGAAGAAGCTAGGCAGTTAATGAAACAGGGCGTACCTAGACAGTTCGATACAATGGAAATCCCACCCACCTCTCAAACTGAAATTAGGAAATTAATAAACTCTCTCAAGAGTAAAAGCTCTCATGGTATTGATGGCATATCCAGCAAGGTATTAAAAGCTTGTTCCCAAGAAATATGTAGGATTCTTAGCCACATTTGTAATAGCTCACTGGAGCAGGGTATTTTCCCTGATAGACTGAAATATGCTATTGTCAAACCACTTCATAAAAAAGGTGATACATTGGATGTCAACACCTACTGCCCAATCTCACTTCTGACTGCTCTATTAAAAATTCTTGAAAAAGTAATGTATTACAGAGTAACTTCATATATTAATAAAAATAAAGTTCTAACAAAATGTCAGTTTGGTTTCCAGAAAGGCTTTTCAACAGAAAATGCAAAACACATTTTCACTAATGAAATATTAAATGCTCTGGATAACCGTAAATCACCCGTTGGGATTTTTTGTGATCTATCAAAGGCCTTTGATTGTGTTAACCATGGAATTCTTCTAGATAAGCTTAAGTACTGTGGTATGAGTGGGAAAGTGCACAAATGGTTTAAATCATACCTAACTGGAAGAGTTCAGAAAGCTGATATAAGTAATTCACATAATATACAAAAAACAGCCGAGTCCTCAAACTGGGGAACTATCAAGCATGGGGTGCCACAGGGTTCAGTACTGAAGACCTTTGCTGTTCTTAATATATATTAATGATTTTCCTTTCTATATTCATAAAGATTCCAAGCTTGTTCTCTTTGCTGATGATACAAGTATCGCTATCACACCCGAATCACAGGAATTAACTGATGAAATTGTCAATGAAGTATTTCAGAGAATAATTAGGTGGTTCTCCGTAAATGGACTCTCTTTAAATTTTGAAAAAACACAGTATATTCAGTTTCACACAATAAATGGCATCACACCATTAATTAATATTGACTTCAACCAGAAATCTATAGCTAAGGTAGAATATTCAAAATTTTTAGGTTTATGCATTGATGAGGGGTTGAATTGGAAGAAACACATTGAAGATCTGCTGAAACATTTGAGTTCAGCTACTTATGCTATTAGGGTGATTGCAAACTTTGGTGATGTACAACTCAGTAAACTAGCATACTATGCCTATTTTCATTCTCTGCTTTCTTATGGCATCATATTCTGGGGCAATTCATCATTTAGTAAGAAAGTATTCATTGCCCAAAAGCGGGTCATCAGAATAATTGCTGGAACCCACCCAAGATCATCCTGCAGACAGTTGTTTAAGGATCTAGGAGTCTTCACAGTAGCTTCACAATATATATATTCACTTATGAAATTTGTTATTAACAATCCAACTGAATTCAAATGTAACAGCTGTGTGCATAGCTACAACACTAGGAGAAAGGGTGACATACACTATTGAAGGTGAAATTTAGCTCTGTCACAGAAAGGGGTTAATTATTCTGCCACAAAAGTCTTTGGTCACTTACCTAGTAGTAGCAAAACTCTGACAGATAGCCAACTAGCATTTAAAAATAAATTAAGAGAATTTCTGAATGGCAATTCCTTCTACACATTAGATGAATTTCTAGATAAAAGTTAGTACTTTAGGAAAAACTTAAAAAAAATAAAAATTAAAAATAAAATTAAAAAAAATTTCAAATATTGAGTGTCATGTAATATTATGTATAGACACACTTCATTTAACTGACACGTTCCACATCATTACGAAGTGTCGTATTCATGATCTATGGAACAAGTATTAATCTAATCTAATCTAATCTAATCTACTGCATTGAAGTCACATTGCCGTAAAATAGTCGTGCTGCTGGATGTGACATCACTGGAGGTTTCTGTTTCGCCGTATGAGGTAATGTTTACGTTTCTTGTCGGTTGCGTCAGCTTTTGTCTGCTGGCTGTGACGTCACTGGATCTCGCTTCAAAATAAAAAATAAAATAAAAAATTGTATATCTATCGGACCAAACTGCTTGGTCATCAGTCCGTAGCTTACAATCTGTTTAAACTAAGATAAAGGACAACACACACACACACACACACACACACACACACACACACACACACACACACACACACACACACACACACACACACCCTAGGGAGGACTCGAACCTCCGACGGCGAACAATCTCGCGCTCCGCAGCGAGGCCCCGTAGACTGCTCGGCTACTCCACCGCGGCAAGGAGCTCGCTTCTTCGACCCTTGTCCGACGCGTGCGCTTCAACCTTGTTATGGGCGGTTCCCAAGTTGTGCTCAATTGCAAGCCGACGTCCTTATTTATTGTCATCCCATGTTTTAATTTCAAACGCTTCCTTTATAATACTATCCCAGCTTCCTTTCCTTTTAGAAATGACTGATATTTCGTCGCCGCGCGGGAGTAGCCGAGCGGTCTAGAGCTCCACGTTGCAGATAGCGCGGCCTCCCGTGAAACATTTACACGCATTCATCTGAGAATTCACCAATTTTCGTTGGGCATTTTTTGAAGCCTATGCATAAACGTGCAGGGTGTCCTGGTTTACAGGTCCATCACTGATACCGTGTCTATTCTTTCACATATGTCCAGAAAAATAAGACACTATTTGTTGATATTAATCGCCGTAAATTAACGAATTTGAAATATTCAACTATTTCGAGCTTTGCGGGGCACTGAAACGAAGTCAATGATCAAGACGAAACTATGTGCTGGACTGGGATTCTAAAACGGATATACCGTTTACGACTAGAGGTCGCCTTAAACAGTTTTGCTATCCAGGTACGCTTCCCGTTCTGCTCAAATTCTCGACTTTATTGCACACTGCAATAGCAGTTCCCCTGCCCATTACTTCCTCTTAACTAGCAGCGTAATTGTATTCCACAAGGGATCGAGCCTATTCGTGCATCTGCACAGAAATTGCATAATGCCTGTTTGGAGACAATGCCATAGAACAGTGCATCTGATTTTTGGAGGCGGCACGTTTTTGAATTTTTATTTAGTTCCAAAATGTCAAATGAAACAAACCATCAAAAACTGGAATTGCGTGTTGTCTTTGGTCTTCAGTCTATAGATTGGTTTGAAAACCTCTTCCTCTCCTCATAAGAACAGCGACACTCATCCATTTGAATATGCTTACTATATTCGTCTCTTGGTCTCCTGCGATGTTTACCTCATACACTTCCCTCCAACGCTAAATTACGATTCCTTGGTATGTAAGAACGTGTCCTATCAACTGAACTCTTCTGTTAGTCAAGGTATGCCAGAAATTCTTCTTCTCCACCATTCCGTTCAGTACCTCCTCCTTAATTACTCCATCTATCGACAAATAGGCCTTTATAAAAGACGTCCTAACACTTGTAGAAATTCGATGTTAACAAATTTCTCTTTTTCAGAAACGTTTTTCTATCCATTGAAATTCTGCTTTTGATTCATCTGTCCTTTGACCATCATTTTATAATAATGCCCAAGTAACAAAACTCATGTACCACAGTCATTGTTTCATTACATAAACTAATTTGTTGAGAATCGCCTGATTTTCTTAGATTGCATGCAATTACCCTTGTTTTGCACTTTTAATGTTCATTTTATACATTCTTTTCAAGAAAGTGTCCATTAATTCAGTTGCTCCTCCAGGTCCTGCACTGTCTCTGAGACCATTACAATGTCATCGCCAAACCGCAAAGTTTTTATTTCTTCAACTTGAATTTTAATTCCCTCTCCAAAATTCTCCATTCCTTCCTTCACAGCTTGCTGAATGTAGGGGGTGAATACATAGGTAAAGGGCTATAACCCTTTCTTAATATTTTCCCATGCGTTAACGGAATTCGGTTGTAGTAAGTAACGAGCCAGGGTGTGTATCGGACGTTAAAAAGAGCCACGATCCCCCTTGAGCATGTCCTCCGAAGATGTGGACGAAATGGTGTGTTTTAATAACAAATCCACAAGACCACGGTATAATAGCCCGAAAAATTTTAACAATATTGACATTTACGGTCGTGAAAGTTTACATTATACAATCAGAGCTCACTATTTGAGGAATTTGAACTCCTAGTGTCTGTTATGATGGATGAAATATATATTCAGTGAAAACTGCCAGACATTGCAAAAGTTGATCTGCTACTCGCATTGTAACCCAGCGCAGTAGTTCCACAATCGTCAAACTGACTTTCTCGATATCTGAGAGTTCGAAAGAACAGGGTGGCCATAGAAAAGGAACGAATGAAGATTAGTGTTTAACGTTCCGTTGACACCATGGTCAGTAGAGATGAGGGAAAATAAGGGAGCAATGATGAACTATAAGCTTTCAAGAAGTCTTGCCACATGCTGTCGGGCATTATTATGATGCAATGTTACAGTCAAGATAGAGGGGACAAGATGCCCAACACAGGGAAGGCTCGGGGTAACACAGTACCCTGTGCATGACAGTATGGTAATGCATAAGACAATAGTTTATCACCAGGGTATTTCGACCCTCTAAACCAACCGTTGTGGTGGTTCAAGCGGAATCAAAATTCGTCACTAATAGTAATGTTCCAACACCGGTTCTCTCTAACGCCAAGATGCTCATAGTCCGGAGGCACCGTAATAAGATTAATTTGAACTATTGTTTTACGTATCACCATTCTAGTCTAGCATCCGGAATAATGGTTTAGGGTGGTATTGGGTTCCACTACTGCACGCCTGTAGTACACATTGCCGCTACTCTGACCAGCCGAAGTGACATTCCTGAGGGGTTTTTGCCTGCTTGGCGACTGCCACATCGCAGCAGTGGCACGCAATGATCAAGATTTCTTTGCCGCCCACAGAATTGCTGCATTGACCACCCTGTTCTACGGAACACTCATCGTAGACATCTGGTCTATCATTCCGGAACAATTATCGTAGGTTACACCATCCTCTGGTCCTTGAAATCAGTATCTGCAGTATTTGGAAGCAGCATGTACTGCCATTCCTAGTGTCTCTTGATTCAAGCAGCTATATCTGTTAAAATCATTACTCAGCACTGATGTCATCACTTTCCCACTTCACAGGAGCAATATTTTCAATGAAGTGATATCTGTACAAATTGTTTTCTACCATATTTTCTATGATATCTCCTATTCGATGCTGCAGTTTGTGTGTCTGTCAGTGTATGTTTGTTAGTTCAATTGTAATATGTGTCAAACTGGTCGTTTTATTTTTTAACAGTCCATATATTTCAAAGAAAATAGGGCAAAGACGCATGTCTCGGGCGAAGCAGTTTGTGGAAGAAATACAGAAAGCACTCTGGTAGTGTTAGCGAATACTCGTTTATTTCGTCTTGTTGTGAACTAATAAACTTCAAAATTAGGGGATGTGTTTTTCCTCATCCCGTGCTACATAATACATCTTTAAAACTCGCCACATCTGACTCCAAAGACAACCATCGCACTACAGTGTGTCGCAGTATTTCGCTGTAATCACGCTGAGCAAACTCGCAAAATGGTTTTAGTTCCTCCGAATTTTTTGATGATGAAGGAAAGTCTGAATATATTTTAAGAACTAGAGTTTCTACATCATATTTTAGAAGCTTGAATCCAAACTTAGCACAGGTATGTAAAATATGACAATAACAATAGGCTTTGATTAAGTTTTCATTTTCTTCTTTCAATTTAGTGAAGACAGAATTGTGTTTCCCGAAACCTGAATACGAAACTACATTATTTAGTGTCAAACCATTTTCCAATAAAATGGAGTTTGTTTGACATGGCTTCTGCAGATTCGTTAACATCTTCGTTAGAAATCAAGAACTTCATTACATTTTCCCTTATCTTTGGAGAAGTGTGTTACAACTATCGGATGTTTTTTATTGCCCTTGTGTGAAGCGTCTGAACCTAATGAAAACGGAGCATTTGCTTTAATTCGCTTAGTAGCATCTCTTTAGCATAAGGCAGAAGCACATATTTTACTAATGCCTCGCATTTTGTTTGGCCGCATCTTACTTTCGTTGCCACTGAGGAATCTCTAAAAACATAACGATATAGCTTATTACCACAATCTTGAGAATTGTAAGAAGTGGTGTTTCACACCATGGTAAGTCAAAGTTAATTCCGTTGCAGTGACTTTGTCGCCTTCTGCAGAAAATTGTTTCGGAAAGAATTTAAGAAGCGGCTGATTCTTCTTTTGTGTGGTAATATTTGCTTTGTGTCTTTCTGATTGTAAATGTTTATTCACAGCTTTCACTCCGTCGTACTTAACAGTAAATGAGACATTGTATATTCTGCACTTACACATATACTCATCAGTATCTACTTTTTGTAGTCACTCTTCATAATATTCTTCCTGCAACCATTCTTCACGGAACGAACTTAGATATCGCCTCTTTATTTCACTGTTATTACTCACTAATCTGAGTTGATGTAAGCTTGTCTGTTCACACACGATCCAAGTATTCCAAAAATTGCCTGTAAACTGATAACAAACAATGAAAGAACGAACACAAATAATAGACGTCGTCAGTTGACACGTTGCTGCAACAGTGTTTGCTTAATAATGCGAATAGAAAAGTAGCGTTTTGTTGCAATAAGAAATTGACATTTATATAGTTATTCATAATTACTAGAGAGGAGCCGGCCGGGATTGGCCGAGCGCACTGAGGCGTCTTGCCATGGTGCGCGAGGCTGCTCCCGCCAGAGGTTCGAATCCCCCCCCCCCCCCCCCCCCCCGCCAGGGCATGGATGTTGTGTTGGTCCTTAGTTACGTTATGTTCGATGTAGATCGTCGCTACATTAGCATAGTGCTTAAAAAGAGTCGTAAAAAAATTAAGATGGTAACATTCAAGCCCGGAGATGAGTCATTGGCCCGTAGAACCGGAGAATTCATTCAAAACCCGGGCACTCCGGGCGGCGCCCGGAGATCTGGCAACCCTAGGTTCCATGTCTGTAGGGCTGACAGCTTGATCGTTTCTTTTCCGTTTTCGGTTTCGCTTTTCAGAAGAGCTTCAACATGGCGATTAATTGAAAAATCATGTTCACTAAAAATATTTCTGCTACTCGCAATCTGGTTTTCTGAAGACAATCACAGATACTTCCATTGTTGCTGCTCTGTTGTAAGCTGCACCAAACAACATTGCTCTTAATAATGGGATGATAACGCGACCTGTGTTACTTGCCAATCGCAATTGTGTTTCTTGGGCTTAATAAGATTTCAAAAGCCCCATGAATCCAGCGGCAAGTCGCTGCATTTTATATGTTGAGTGAGGTTGCAAACAAACTGAATGAACATTCTGAGAATGAGTTCCAACAATATTTGATTGGTATCGTGATATGCGATATTGTCGCGTATTTAGTTCCCCAAAGTGTTGAATATTAGGAATCTCGTCGTCTTACACAAAGAATCATTCACATACATCCGTGGATTGTTGTAAAATAAAAGTAACTCTCTAAATTATAGTTAAAGCTGTCACTACTAACAATCATACAAGAATTCAGTAAGATCCATTCACCATTCAGCTGAAAAGTCACAAAAACTTCAAAGAATAGTAATTTCTTCACGACCTCTACATAGTCCGGCTCAACAATGGCGTCCTACCCAATCTGTCGTCGTCTGACACGATACAGACGTGTTTAAGAAACTCTCCACCAGAGTGTTGACTCATAGTACGGAACTATACAATAATATGCACTTTTCTGCTACTGTCTTTGTGAGATTCCTTCTTAGCTAGATTTACCACGTGTTGTTCAGTTTAGCCATGGACGAAGGGCAACAGGCAGGATTGTGTTTTTCTCGACTTCAAAAAGGCGTTCGACACGGTGCCACACTGCAGACTGCTAACGAAGATACGAGCTTATGGAATAGGTTCACAGATTTGTGACTGGCTGGAAGACTTCCTAAGTAATAGAACGCAGTACGTTGTTCTCGACGGCGAGTGTTCATCATAGACGAGTGTATCGTCAGGCGTGCCCCAGATATTTTCTATCTATATAAATGATCTGATGGACAGAGTAAGTTGTAATTTGCGGCTGTTTGCTGATGATGCTGTGGTGTATGGGAGGGTGTCGTCTGTAACTGACTGTAATAGCATACAGGTTGACTTAGACAAAATTTCTAGTTGGTGCGAAGAATGGCAGCTAGCTCTCAATGTAGAAAAATGTAAGGTGATGCGCTTGAGTAGAAAAAACAATCCTATAATGTTCGAATACAGCATCAGTAGTGAGCTTCTTGATGCGGTCGCGTCGTTCAAATATCTAGGCGTAACATTGCAGAGCGATATGAAATGGAACGAGCATGTAAGTTGTGAGTAAGGCAGACAGCCGACTTCGGTTTATTGGGAGAATTTTGGGAAGATGTACTTCACCTGTGAAGGAGACCGCGTATAAAACGCTTGTACGACCACGTCTTGAGTATTGCTCAAGTATTTGGGACCCGCAGCAGATCGGTTTGAAGGAAGACATAGAGGCGGTTCAGAGGCGAGCAGCTAGATTTGTTACCGGTAGGTTCGACCAATGCGCGAGTGTCACGGAAATGCTCCGGCAACTCAATTGGGGATCGCTGGAAGAAAGACGACGTTCTTTTCGTGAATTTCTGTTAAGTAAATTTAGAGGGCGGGAATTTGAAGCTGAGTGTAGTACGATCTTGCTGCCGCCTACTTACATTTCGCGTAAAGATCACAAAGACAAGATAAGAGAAATTAGGGCTCGTACGGAGGCATATAGGCATTCTTTCTTTCCTCGTTCAATCTGGGAGTGGAATAGGAAAGGAAATGCCTAGTAGTGGTACTTTGTACCCTCCGCCACGCACCTTACGGTGAATTGCGGAGTATGTATATGTAGATGTAGATGTAGATATATGATTACTCATGTGTGATACGGCGTTTTAACATGCTTATGTCAAGGGGGATTGTACACTTTCACTGGCGACATTTTCGTTAATGGACTTTTAAAGCCGATTCGTCGTTCCTACCTAAGTGTGTAAAAGTTTTAAAATATTTGTACATTTAAGGAACCTAACTGCTGAGGTCGTCAGTCCCTAGTCCTACAAACTCCACTACTAGCCATTAAAATTACTACACCAAGAAGAAATTCAGATGATTAACGGGTATTCATTGGACAAATATATTATACTAGAACTGACATGTGATTATATTTTCAAGCAATTTAGGTTCATAGATCCTGAGAAATCAGTACGCAGAACAACCACCTCTGGCCGTAATAACGATCTTGATACGCCTGGGCATTGCGTCAAACAGAGCTTGGATGGCGTGTACAGGTACAGTTGCCCTTTGAGCTTCAACACGATACCACAGTTCATAATGAATAGTGACTGGCGTATTGTGACGAGCCAGTTGCTCGGCCACCATTGACCAGACCTTTTCAGTTGGTGAGAGATCTGGAGAATTTGCTGGCCAGGGCAGCAGTCGAACATTTTCCGTATCCAGAAAGGCCCGTACAGGACCTGCAACATGCGATCGTGCATTATCCTGCTGAAAAGTAGGGTTTCGCAGGGATCGAATGAAGGGTAGAGTCACGGGTCGTAACACTTCTAAAATGTAACGGCCACTGTTCAAAGTGCCCTCGATGCGAACAAGAGTAGACCGACACTTGTATCCAATAGCACCCCATACTATCACGCTGGGTGATACGCCAGTATGGCGATGACGAATACACGCTTCCAATGTGCGTTCAGCGCGATGTCGCCAGACACGGATGCGACCATCATGATGCAGTAAACAGAACCTGGATTCACCCGAAAAAAAATGACGTTTTACCATTCGTGCACCGAGGTTCGTCGTTGTGTCTGTCTGTGATGCAGCGTCAAGGGTAATCTCAGCCATGGTCTCCGAACTGATAGTCCACGCTGCTGCAAAACAGCAGTATACTTAAATTAATTATAACACACACACACACACACACGCAAATGCACCACTGCCATGCCCGAAGGAGGACACTATCCGCAGACGCGAGCAGCCGCGCGGTCCTCAAAGTGTTGCCCCAGATCGCATGGCTATTGCCGCTCGGCCTACGGTTGTCATAGGACTAAATCAATGGAAGAAAATAATGTCGAGAAACAGAAAAAGTCGGTGCAAGTATACACTATGGCAGCTATTGCCCTATTTGGATGTAGTTTAGGTGAAGTATGCTCGAATTTATTTGAAAGTTATGAAGCCAATGTATCGAAGTTGTATCTAATAACTAAATTTGGCCATATCGACGTTTCAAATGTTTGTATAGCTTATGGGACTTCACTACGGGGCTATCAGTTCATAATAGGTTGTAAAGCTTAAGGGAGTTAACTGCGAGATCATCAGTCCCTAAACTTACAAACAACTTATGAACTAAAACTTCCTGTCAGATTAAAATCGTTTGCCGGAACCGGGACTCGAACCTGGGATCTTTGCCTTTCGCAGGCAAGCGCACTAACGACTGTGCTATCCCGACAAGACTCACGATTCCGCCTCACAACTTCACTTCCGCCAGTACCTCGCCTCCTACTTTCCAAACTTCACAGAAGCTCTCCTGCGAACCATGCAAGACTAGTACTCCTGGAAGAAAGGATATAGTGGAGACACTCCACTGCAGAGTGAAAGTTTCATTCTGGAAACATCCCTTAGACTGTGGCTAAGCCATGTATCCACCATATATATCTTTTCTTCCAGGAGTGCTAGACTTGCATTGTTCGCAGGAGAGCTTCTGTGTAGTTTGGAAAGTAGGAGGCGAGGTACTGGCGGAAGGAGCTATCGTGAGCCGTGCCGGGATAGCACAGTCGGTAGTGCGCTTGCCCGAGAAAGGCAAAGGTCCCAGGTTCGAGTCCCGGTTCCGGCACACAATTTTAATCTGCCAGGAAGTTTCATATCAGCGCACACTCCGCTGCAGAGTGAAAGTTTCATTCTACTTATGAATTTGCTAACACTGATAACACTAATATCCATGCCCGAGGGGGGATTCGAACCCCCGACCGTATGACCGTGCAGACCGTGACTGGCGCGCCGCAATCCTCTCGGCCTCCGCGGCCGGCGTCTACGTTTCAGAACGAACGTGAGTCCTCGAAATGGCCTTTAAAGTTTTCGTTGTGGTACAACGTCTAGTTTATACAGAAATTGTTATTGTATTTGTTACTTTGGAGGCGAAAGGGTTAATTAGCGGCCTGCCGTAGTGTCCGAGCGATCTGCGGCGCGCCACTCACGGTCTGCATGGTCGCTGCGGTCGGGGGTTCCAATCCCCCCCCCTTGGGCTTGTATGTTTGTGCCGTCTTTAGTATAAGCTAGTTCATAAGTAGTTTGTAAGTTTAGGGACTGACGACCCCGTAGTTAAGTCCCATAAGCTATACAAACATTGGAACACTTGGTTAATTAGCAACATTTAAGGTTTCGTCCGTACAAAATGTTGTTAATTTTTCTTAGTTCATGATTTTGTTTGCGCACTTAACAACGTATACGTAACTTGACATCAAATTCTATTTCTGTATCGTCTCTATGGAAAGGCGAGCTTTTAATCTTAACTTCCTCACGAAACACGTCCATTACTCATACGGCTGTAATGAATAATCAAAAATGATAAGAATGAACTACTACTTATTCACTCGTAAGAAACGTATTTTGACTCTTGCTGTAACGTCTCAACTCTCCTTCTCATACTAAATTCAATATAACGACAAAAACCTCATTCAAATCTTCCTCTCCCAGTAAATTAATTATTACAAATACTTAGTAAAACTTTAAAAGATAGAAATTCGGAGTTTCAGCTTCTGTCTGGCTACTGAATAACTCATGAAATTTCAGGCATTCAGATGTAAAAAATTCCATCTCCCGCTCTGATATTCCAGTCGTGCACCTTTAGGCCTCTGTCAGAGTTATCTGGGAGATTTAGCTCGCTGCGAGAATGGCCGGAAGATACGCAGTCGGAATATCAGTGAAAGCTGTGGAATTTGCACAGCTGCATGCCGGCGATTTAATGCATCAAAGCAGCAAGTTGTAACGCACTTCAAATATATTAAATAACAGATTAAAATTCAAACAATACCAGGAACATCGCTAAGCATCCACTAAAGTACTTAACAACGACAAACATTCATAAGCGCGTGGAAATACAAATCTGCTTAGCGTCTATGGTTTATATAAGTAAAAACTAAATTATCTACTGACGGCGTAATCAGCTTATCGGTTGCTTTGATCAGAGTGTAATATTCTGTTTCGTGAAACATGACAAACATATATTGCCGGAAATGATAATTAATATACCCTATTAGAAATTTCCAGTTCACTTGTAATAACTCAAAATTGTTACAAAAAATATACGAATTTTTATAAAGGTGTTTTGTGTATGATACAATGTGCTTTGATATTGGTCGAAATAAAGGATCGAAACTTAATTGGCATATTTTTGTGTTATGTTGAAATTGTCATTGGGCACACACTGTAAATTTCAAAATTGTAAAATAATAATAATAATAATAATAATAATAATAATAATAATAATAATAATAATAATAATAATAATGGTGATTGTCAGTCTCCGTGGAACTACTTATATTGAAACGCAGAGGAACTGTTTGCGAATGGGATGCCCAAACACATATCTCCGTTAATGCTCTGTTTCGGTGGTAGTGGCGGCAGCGGGCGAAGGGCGTATGGAGTTGAAAGAGCTGTGAGTGAGGACGTGTGTCGGGTGGAGTCCGTCTTGTTACTTGTGCAACGTTGTAACAGAGGCCTTAAGGTTCATTTCAAATATGGCGTCGCTCTTTATCTTCGGAAGTCGCGTCACGAATGAAACACTGTGAAAAAGTTGGCGTGGAGATAGGTTAAGCACCAAAGGAGTAAGTAATGTCGTTACGGGCATCAAGAGTCATTATGATAAATTCCACTAACTTTGAGACATGAAGTTCTATCAGGGGCCAGCATATTACTGCAGCTTCAAGTCACAAGCAGTAACTGTTTTATTTAATCATCTACAAGAGCTTAGAATCTATTTATTGTATGCTTTATAGTGAATAGAGGTACTCCTTACTTTTATCTCTTTTCACTGGTTTATTCTCCCGTTACAACTCCTTGCTCCTTATCACTTTTTTCATGTTTTTCAACGTTTGCCATTGTCTTGGGTTTAAAGGTATTGCGGGTTGAGAATGGACATTTACGCCATCTACTGACGGTGTTGTAACTTGTGTAGACGGTGCTGTTGTTTATGGATACATGTTTCTATTCAATGCTGCCACCTCCCTTTTGGTTGGTGGCCAAACAGCAATCTTTTGAAATGACACGTTATTATATCATCTGTGGTGGTGTGGGTAGTATTCTCAGCTATTTCAACACGGTACCATAAGAATCTTGTGAGATCACGGTGTTCTTCAAAAATCAAATGTTCAAATGTTTGTAAAGCTTATGGGACTTAACTACGGGGTCATCAGTCCCTAAACTTACAAACTAGTTATGAACAACTTACGAACTAGGACGGCACAAATATCCATGCCCGAGGGGGGATTCGAACCCCCGACCGTAGTGGCCGTGCTGACCGTGACTGGAGCGCCTCAGTCACCTCGGCCACCGCGGCCGGCACGGTGTTCTTCACTCAAGGTTAACTGTAGGAATGCTTGGTACACATCGCATATGATTCCTCTCGGAAACCTCCGGAACCGTAGCAAAGTAGCAAAAATTTCTGGGAGTAAATTTGGTCCTGTTTCTAGAGCGTCATTCAGTCATGGTGAGTCTGAGTCATGAGAAGATGCATCGAACTTGATTCTGTATTTTATACCTTCACTGTTTCGTTTTTTAACAATAAGGTGTGGTAGGTAACATACGTCTCAAATGTTGCATTGCTAAGGTGCCATTTCTACCTGATCATTCTTTATGTACTATAATATGGTTTCATGGTAAACAAACTTCAATCTCTCATTTCTTTGTATTTTATTTTGTAACGAGTGCTGACATTGGCTTATCCATGCAAGAAGGCAAAACATCCAAGAAGGGGATCTTACACGCCTCATGGAATTTCTCAACGAAGAAGTGGAGGGAGCCATCACAACACGCACGCTTCGTGGAGACACTGTAGTACAAGAAAACTACGTACCCACAGCATCTGCCTTTCTTGTTAAAGTCAAGACGAAGAAAAAAAAACACAAAATTCAGAGCCATTTTATGTGTACTATGAAGAAAAGGGGCACTGGGTTCAAAATTGCCAACAAGATACCACCTCTCAGGCAAGGACAGATACCCTTAAGAAGATGAATGTGTCTTCGACGTGGCCACAACAAAAAACCAGTGCTTCAAAAGGGAAAGGCTTCATGTGCAAAATGTAAGGGTGAGCACCACATATCCATCTGTAACAGCCATCAGACTGCAGTAAACGAAATCGGAATAGTGACTTCGAACTTACCTACCTGCAAACAATTTGTGTGTGTGTCAGAGGACCAACTGGAAGAATCGAAACGACATGTGTGGAAGAGAGCAGTGGTGGAAGAAGTGCGGCTTGACAGAGACAACAAGATCAGGTGCATCATTCTCCGGCAGCCCGATGGAACGGAGATCTGTCGACTGATTCAAGTGGTCATCCCCCTGGAGTTAGACCAGGGAGCTGACGGTGCTGCCCTCAGCAGAGAGTCTTGTAATTTACTTCAGACTGTTTATTACCACTGTAAGATGGAGGTCTCGAAATAAATCTGTTTTGTGTGAAGTTCACTGTGGTCAATTCTCTTAATACTAGCGTGTAGCAACAAATGGTGTACATATTAATTTTGTGTAGATATTTTCCTCTAAATAAGAAGTGATGCTTCACTCCAAAATGACACATAAACTGTCGTAGCTATCTGAGAATCAAATTTAAAGTACAAATTGCAAAACGTTAATTGGTCGAATTGCTTAATTGAGTTGCGATTTTTAAGTTTGATCCACCAATGATTACAGTCAATTTTTATTTGTATTACTTTCTCTTAACAGTTAGTTATCAATTAAAATTTCAAAGTAAATGGTGAAGCAAAGAGCTACATTAAAACGCTCTAAAAGGAACAAAAGCACACAGTGCTCCATCTAGTTTATGAATTCAAGATCGCTTAAAACTATGAAACTATTGTTTCCTTTTAAAAATATAATTTATAGTCACTTCCAAAGGCAATAGACAAAAATGTATTGTTCAAAAGCTGATTATTCGAATTTCAGTAACTTATTTCGCTTTTTCGCAATTGGCAACCAGAAATTTTCGAGAAATAATTTCTTTTATAGTAGGGATTATCCACGATGACTAAAACCAAAAGTTCCAGTAATTTCTGCTGCTACGAGGCCAACTGGAACTATTAACCAGGTAGGAAGTGAAGTGTTTGTACCTGTCTGATTTTGTTTACAATAGGACCCTCCAATCGTTTACGTTCATCGAGTACCGAGTAATGATAATTAAAGATTGGCTAAATATGCTAAGATTACTGAATTCCATTAGGGACACAGGTCACTAAGGAAATAGTTATAGTAAAGTAAATTTCAGTTGATAAACAGTAAATTTGAACCATAAATAACAAAGCACTAACTCGTAAAGGAGTCCCATAAGCTATACAAACATTTGAACATTTTTTAGTCCCCACGGCCCCCACGGCCACCGCAGCCGGCGGCAAGAAGGGTAGGAATAAGGATCGCATATAGCAAGAAAACTGTAAATTAGAAAACACCCGAGGAACAGTGGAAAACGCGGTCAAAATAATATCAGGGAGAATATAAACAAGATGAAACATGAGTAGTGAAGCAACTGCAGAAAGGATAAAAAAAGATGAGGGCAGTCTTCGGTATAAACAATAAAAATAATATTTATCTACAGCTGCAATGATCAGCCAGTATTATATGCTGTTGAACGATAACACTAGGAATAAATGGTGCGAAACAACTAGAGAAAGAAGACAGAAGAATACTGAGAAAAATGCTTGGACCAATGGAGGTGGTGAGAGATGAATGCGAATGACTCTAACAAGACTCTAGAGATAGTATGGAGAAATTCCACTCAGAAGAGCAAGGTTTTCAGCACATGTAATTAGAATGAATATGGAGAGAATAACGAAAAGAATGTGGATATCAACAGGGAGCACAAGAGAAAAGATGGGAACCAAGTGAATTGTTCACCTACAGAAATACTGGTTGGATTTGGAGATCAAAGGAAAAGCAGGGGAGGAAAACTGTACAGGCATGTATACACCGGAGACTAAGGAGAGGAAAGTGTACAGGAAATGGGTAGAAAACCACCGGTGGAGCAGGACAGAGGATACTGAAGATCTCTGATGAAGAGAAATAATGAAGTTCTGGTAGGAGGAGAGAAAAGTTCTATCCATTCAAGGGCTACCTGTGTACCTACAAAGGCCGGAACGCAAGAAGAAGAAAATGGTTATACTGTCAGTGTTAAACAGTGGGCAGTTTACATCAGCTGACGCTTGAAAATGCTTTCCGGGCGAGGTAGTGACCAAGTCAGCAAGTGTGAGTTTTGGTTTTGTGGACTGAGCTGCGCCCACAAGGCTCCCCAACATAGCGAAGATACTGGTAACCATGCTGGCGACTTCGTCGTGCAAAAATTTAGCTTTAACTCAGGTATGGTAAGACCTGTGACAAAGAGGTAAGGCAATGGGCTTTAATTACACTACACATTTACTAAAGACCATTTATTAGAATAACGTTAGAAGTGGTTCAGAACTAGATATGCCAAAACTTGTAAAGTTATTTTAATTTTGTAACAGTTGACAATCTCAAAACTTGCCAATAAACAACCATAACATGCATAAGAAAAGAAAGAAAAAAAAAACATGCAAAAAATGTCATCATACAATTTTTCAGAAGGAATATCTCTCAAAATAATGTATGCCTGCCTAATGGACGTAATTTCCCTTGCTTTAGAACGAAATCAATTTCAACGAGAATATTTGTAATGAATTTGTGAACTTTTTTTTACAATAGAAATATTAATGTAGAACATGACAACATAAAACAATACTCAAATGAAGAGCCTGGCTACCAATAAAAAGCCTAATATGGGCCTCACTGTTAAACGGCCCTCCTGGCGTGTTCCTTTTCAACAGTTAACCAATGGACCTTTTACAATTCATTAACAGACAACACTTGAACAGAATACCTGAAACACAGAATCCATGACCACAAGCAACTGACACGCTTTGAGTGGTTACTGTCGGTAACATCTTATTACCGTTACATTCGGATACTGCAGACACTGCAATAATACAGGACGGATTATCATAATAATAATTAAATAAGCAGTACCAAACTACTTTGAAG
Organism: Locusta migratoria; assembly: GCA_026315105.1. NCBI lineage: Eukaryota > Metazoa > Arthropoda > Insecta > Orthoptera > Acrididae > Locusta > Locusta migratoria. The sequence continues at coordinate 475,552,089 of CM048747.1, forward strand.
GGTAGATGGGCAGTACTAATGTACTTAATTTTCTATTTTCCCCATCCATTCGGAGCACATTCATTCAGCATTTCCGCATTAGACCTGCAAGTATGATTGTGTGAATGAAAAGCTGAAAGCCTTCCTGCGAGGCAGAACCTAGCTTTGAGTAGTACCAACATAATGTTTGCCAACCTGTGAGCCAAAGATCAGAAAGTCGCGATTCACCTGTTAAATTAGAGGGTCGCGAATGTGTCGACCGACTGTTGGTAGAGAGCCTCCCCTCCGATGGTAGAGTCTGCCTAGCGTGGGATCCATTAGGCGAATAACCGCCAGGTTTTAAACACTCGTGCAGCAGGACCGAAAGACATACGTCGCATGGTGATACTGCTACGTCCAAAATTTGTAAAAGTTATTAAATATGGTGGTAATTGTAATTGAAGTGCCTAATCTTTCGGCTCCATCGATGTAACAGAGGAGTCACAACAAGCATTTTTGCTTAAATTCGGTGTATTTTTCACCCAGAAGTATAGGAATAAGTTTCATTTGCTCAATATGTTTGGAAGACGAGATCATTTAATTAGTCTTTTCTTTGTATGATATGATTTTGAGCTCACGAGGCGAGGAAGTAATTAAGTTTCATTGTTTGGGACAGATCTTGATTGGGCTTTATCCTTGAGTTCAGGACATCCAAATACGTTGCTAATACAAGACACTGTGCCAACTCTCTTCCTAAAATTAATTAATACTGTGAATATTTGCAATAAAGTTGCCGCAAGCAGGCACAAACGTGATTTTTTTCAAGGTCCAATGATCTAAGAAAATTATATAACGTAAATTCAGTTAGGCTTGCTTTGAATATATGTACTAAAAGTACTAGGACGAACAATGTGGTGAGTTCTGTTGAATACGTGCAGACGAATAATATAAATAACTAGTTTAAACCCGCGGCTCCGCTCGCGTGTTGGTTGATTATTTATCAGGAGCGTAAGTAGTGTAGATCCAATCACAGGTAAAAATGCACTCGTTTCGAAGAATCCGACCACGAAATTCAACAATAATGATTGTAATAATATCACAGATCGATCACTTGATGTAATGCGCGAAACTTTAAATCCATTGTTTAAAGAGGCGTATTAAAAGAAATTTCTTTTTTACTGCTTTATTTATGTAATCTTATATTTCCTTATTCGTATGCTTATCCTTACAGAGAAAGTGCTGAAGACATTGTAGCACACATAGACCAAATATATGGTCTGTGGCATCACGTTTCGCTGTACGTAACCTCCTTGCTATAGAGTCGCAAACGTCATCGCTGGCCTTCAGTCTGAATTTTTTTATAATTTAACGACTTTCAACCACCATATCTTGCACCCCCTTATAGCTATCGGCATGGAACTGCTATTGGTGTACAATGGGAGACTTCGGTCAACAATTACACACAGACCATTCGTTTGCGTTCTGTAGTTTTCGCTGCAGAGGGAAATATTCACACACACACACACACACACACACACACGTATAATTTTATATACACCGATAACTTTCCATCCCAATATACTCCACCCTTTTATCATCATAAACCCTCAAGCAACAATGCAACCAATGCATTTGCTACTACTTTCGTTGCAGTTTACGTTCTCTATTTATACGTGGCAGTTCGCGCTTTGTACACAAAATAGGGCTTGGTATCTAGATCCCATTCTACACAAAAGTCAATATTTTTTCTTGCCATGGTACTTAGAGCATATTTTATTTAAAGTCTTCAATTTATATACATACTTAAAAATGCTCAATCTCTGTTGCAGTATTTTATTTTCCAATTATGCGTTTCGCGCTGTTAGCGCATCGTCAGATTGGGCGGAGATGGAGCCGCAGAACTATCTATTGCTGTCTAGGAGGTATCTTAACAATTTGTGTTATTGGGCGCCTTAGCAACAGAGGAGTCGCTGTCGCGGCAGGTCCACGTTTACAACTGGTAGTATTCTTAAATACTAATCATTTAAGAATACTACCAGTTGTAAACGTGGACCTGCCGCGACAGCGACTCCTCTGCTGCTATGGCGCCCAATAACACAAATTGTTAAGATACCTCCTAGACAGCAATAGATAGTTCTGCGGCTCCATCTCCGCCCAATCTGACGATGCGCTAACAGCGCGAAACGCGTAATTGGAAAATAAAATACTGCAACAGAGACTGAGCATTTTTTAATATTCAACACTGTTGCTGCACCAGCCACCACCACCACCATCATGGAATGGAGTGAAATGTATATATACATACTTCTTTCATTTGTTACAACAAATGAAAATGAATGCGGCATAAACGCCAACATTCAGATTTCTTGTGTATGTAATTATATATCAGTTAAGCCGTTTTGGCAGTATCCCAGAATCTTTTTGTATATTAGAAAGTAAAAAAGATAACAATAACAAAGAAAAAAATTTCACTATAGCAGGACACGAACCATTGTCCAAAATAGGAATGTTTATAACATGACGCGTTAACCCTCGCGGCTAAACATGACATACCCTACAGACGACTTCTGTGTTGTATTAGAAGGTTCTTACAACCGTTACGTATTTCTATGGATATATTTCAAATAAATAACTTGTAATAAACATTTTGAAAAGTAGCCTATGTCCTAATCCAAGACATAAGAAATCTCTATATGAAATTTCATCTAAATCAGTGCTGTAGTTTTAGCGTGATGCGGTAACAAACATACAAACTTTCGCATTTATAATATGTATAGGATATGCAAGAGTGTCCGTTCTTGACTACAGTAAGGCTAGGTAATAATAGTGTTGACGTGAGAATATGTAACAGGATGCCTATTTTTTTAACACTTTGTCTCAATATTAATACCTATACTTTGTCGGGATATGAGAGAAAACTTTTCCCCCTTCGCATTGCTCACCGTATATAAAATTAATTTAATGTAGTACTAAGGACTGAATGATATGGATGAAAAATACTGGAGAAATTAATAAAACCCGTTCTACCCGCACTGTCAGTGCCCAAGTAAAATGTTAAGAGATCCCATCTTAAAGAGTGACCATTTTTTTACTGTGTTTTATAATAATATGTGTCAGTAATCACAGAGAAAAGGGCTACGTCCCAGAATAAAATGTTAATAATCAGGAACCCTGTTGCTATCATTATAACACCTACCACAATCGTCATGATACCCATTTACTACCTTGTTAAGAATATTGCTCAATAGGCAGCGCCATTCTCAAGTGTATATTGCTTGAAACACGTTGTCCCACTGCTGGTAGAATTATGTTCTTTTCTTGTTGCCCAATTTCAATTATTTTCTCGGGCAACATATTTTCCTAAGATTAAGGTACCCTGCATGAATCACTGTGGGATAAGATATCAATGTACAACGGAGCAATGATGGTGATAGCCAGAATAATTAATTACAAACAATAAGCAGAATCGTTACAACTTGAAATAAACCAAACTTATGAACTGAACTACGGTTAAAATAAGGCACCGGATGGAATACAGTTATAATAAAATTCACTTGACAAGATAACATGACTGAGAGAACTTGGCAGTAGAACGGAGGCAGTATTCAAATTTCAAATGTAGCGAAGGCGCGTGAACAGGGTAATAGACACGATCATTCTCACCGTATCTCGGGAAAAATTAGATCACAAGCCAACTGATGTAATACAAGTCACCAGCTAGCAAGAGCAATGAACTCGTCGTAACCTCCGAGACAATCCCACGCAATATCAGTTACAGATTGAGAGTGCCGCAACACTCGAGGCACAATTTTAGTACGCAACACGCGGTCTAGCCCAGGTTTGCTAGATACTGATTACATCCATTAATCGCCAGGCACGCATATTCGGCAGCAGCACGGAAGACAGACAGCCGACGGCTACAGTGGCGGTCGTAACAGCGCCACTCTCCGCCAAGTCTCACCAGCCGGAACTGCCCGCCACGGTCGCTGACCAAAACCACTCCTGCAACGCCGCCTCGAATGCCCAACTCAGCCCGTATAGGGAGAGAGAGAGAGAGAGAGAGAGAGAGGTCATGAGTGATGTCGCTGTTGAGAGAACACAGAAAGCCATGTTCTTACTAGATTTCGTGGGCTGTGTATATTTGTAAATACACTCCTGGTCATTAAAATTGCTACACCACGACGATGACGTGCTACAGACGCAAAATTTAATCGACAGGAAGCAGATTCTGTGATATGCAAATGATCAGCTATTCAGAGCATTCACACAAGGTTGGCGCCGGTGGCGACGCCTACAACGCACTAACATGAGGAAAGTTTCCAACCAATTATTCACACACAAACGGCAGTTCTCCGGCGTTGCTTGGTGAAACGTTGTTGTGATGCCTCGTGTAAGGAGGAGAAATGCGTACCATCTCATTTCCGACTTTGTTAAAGGTCGCATTGTAGCCTATCACGATTATCGTTTATCGTATCGCGACATTGTTGCTCGCGTTGTTCACGATCCAATGACTGTTAGTAGAATATGGAATCGGTGGGTTCAGGAGGGCAATACGGAACGCCGTGCTGGATCCCAACGGCCTCGTATCACGAGCAGTCGACATGACAGGCATCTTTACCGCATGGCTGTAACGGATCGTGCAGCCACATCTCAATCCCTGAGTCAACAGATGTGGACATTTGCAAGACAACAACCATCTGCACGAACAGTTGGACGACGTTTGCCGCAGCATGGACTATCAGCTCGGAGATCATGGCTGTGGTTACCCTTGACGCTGCATCACAGACAGGAGCGCCAACGATGGTGTACGCAACGACGAACCTGGGTGCACGAATGGCAAAACGTCATTTTTTTCGGATGAATCCAGATTCAGTTTACAGCATCATGATGGTCGCATCCGTATTTGGCGACATCGCGGTTAACGCACAATGGAAGCGCGTATTCGTCGTCGCTTTACCAGCGTCTCACCCGGCGTGATGGTTTGGGATGCCATTGGTTACACGCCCAGGTCACCACTTGTTCGCATCGATGGCACTTTGAACAGTGGCCGTTGGATTTCTGATGTGCTACGACCCGTGGCTCTACCCTTCATTCGAGCCCTGCGAAACCCAACATTTCAGCAGGATAATGCACGACCGCATGTTGCAGGTCCTGTACGGAAAATGTTCGACTGCTGCCCTGGCCAGCACATTCTCCAGATCTCTCACAACTGAAAACGTCTGGTCACTGGTGGCCGAGCAACTGGTTCGTCATAATACGCCAGTCACTACTCTTGATGAACTGTGGTATCGTGTTGAAGCTGTAAGGGAATCTGTACCTGTACACGCCATCCAAGTTCTGTGAGACTCAATGACCAGGCGTATCAAGGCCGCTATTACGGCCTGAGGTGGTTGTTCTGGGTACTGATTTCTCAGGATCTATGCACCTAAATTGCATAAAAATGTAGTCACATGTCAGTTCTAGTATATGTGTCCAATGAATATCCGTTTATCATCTGCATTTCTTCTTGGTGTATCAATTTTAATGGCCAGTAGTGTAGCTACAGTGTGCATATCTGTACTATGGAGCGCTTAAATGCTTCTGAACAGCGATTTAATTGTTCAATTATTTACAGTTTGTATTACGGTAGACGCTGGTGCACTTTTGCACGTCTTCTTTCGGTTCTAATTACGTAAATTAACTTACATCAATAAACATGCTGATGGTCAGTCTTAGAATTTCGCGGAAATTTTTAAGATTAAATGTTGAGTGATTTATGGAATGTAAGTAATAACGTGCATTACATAATCATTAAAGAGAAATGCCTTGTTTTACTATAAAAACCGAAGTAAAGATGGCTATATGATGCTTGTTTTCCCAAAGAATGAAAAAAATACGGAAACGATGGACCCTTAAATGCGACTTAAGAAAGCGAACGAATTGTTCATCTTTATCTGAATTATTTTCTGTGGCGCCCCGTGTAAGAAAGGCTCTCCTAAAATTTTGTATAGAAATTTCTGTATGTTTCTCTCGCGGTGTAGAGGGTGCGTATTGACTCGGCTCCGAAGGAAGTGAGTTAGAATCCTGTAAACGGGAAGAATATTTGTATAAATCTTTTTATTAGTTTATAATTTTGATTTTTAAGATATCATGATACAGGATATGTTTAAACATCGCAAAGGAACCCTAAGTCAACGCATGTCCGACTTGTACCTTGCCCTTGGATGTGTATTGTTGGCTATCAAAATCCTATGATTGTCATGTAACACAGAATGGGGGGCGGGGGGCAGACTACTGACTCATAGTCGATATTCATTTACTTATTTTGAGTCAGTATCTGCTCTTTCAGTAGAGGAAGCATTGATATTTTTCAGATTGGCTGTGGTACAGTGTTTCTAAGTAAGTGCAGAATGACCTTTTGGTATTTTCTGGTGTAGTAAAATGTTATGACATCAACACAATCGGAATATATACTTTACGGGGGTCAGAAAGGAATAAGAGATTATTAAATTCAGCGAGTGATATTGTTCAGAAAGATCTGAAATGGCATAATTTTCTTTGAGATACATTACAACGAACATCACTTTTCATACTCATTGTCAATTGTCGGTGTTACATCATTGTAAAATATTTTGGTAGAGAAGAGTCTCTGTTGCACGAAACTGATGCTTCATTTATTTATACATTTTTGAAAGATTTAACATGTTTTAGTTCTGTTTTCTAAACAAGTTTGTAAAATTTTCCTCCCTTTCAACGTCTGACAAAGCCCAGAAGAGGCGAAACGCTACATGTATAAATAAATGAATCATCAATTTTGTGTAACGAAGACTGTTTCTTAGCAAAATATCTATTACGGTTGCTGTGCCAGCCACTCAAAAATATGGAGTCATCCTAAAATACAGTTATGTAACTTTCGACAGAAATGGACACTGCTTTACGAGACATTAATTTTCTCAAAGTTTATTAGCGTTGTATAAACATAAACGAATGAGATATTTCTTTAGCGCGTACTGAGTATTAAGCTAGAAGATGTACGTCGGTCTCATACGTCGAAGTGACACCTTATTTTATTTTAATCTAAGTGGCTGGAGTTCTGCTTGGGGTGCTATCCAAATGCCTACCATGCGCGCAATATGGTGAAAACATGGCGCCCACTGGCCGATTGGCCTCTCTCTCCCAATACAGGATCTCTAGGCCAACTCACACCATCACGCCCTCTGGCGAGAAAATTCCAACTACCTATCTCCTAAGAGATACAAGTCCGGCGACAAACAGTTAGCAAGTAGACCCACAAGGAAGCCCCGGCAGGACACAAACTCACGGCATAACGTATTATATCTCATATTGATTCTCGATCTGTAACAAATGAATTCATTCAGTGTTAACTATAGTAGAGAGGGTAGATTGTCTTTCTACAGCATTTCAGTTGCTCCATTCTTAGGTGCGAATTTCAATTATGATCCTTCAGATAAAATTCGCAATTATTTTTAGGACGTCGGGTTCAGTTCCACCTCAATATTTATTGCTGTATCGGTGCATGTGTAGTACATTAAACGAATACACGTGCATTTCTATGGCATATGCCATACTGAAACACTTAAAATAGTGTGTGCTGCAGCCTACGTAAGATTTATGTTAGTGTTTGTTGTAGCCTACGCAAGGATTATACGATGGGTTACTGGTGTGCTTGCCTGTAGTTCATCTGCCAATAAACACTTGGAAACTGTTTCTGTTTATACATCTGGGTTCGCAAACCATCTTATCTCTGTAATGAACCTGTACGATTTGTCAATGCTTCTCTTGGCGGACATATATGTTGCATGGACATCCAAAAAATCAACGGGTGTAATGTTGTTCACGTAACCATTGCAGCAAGCATCGTTGCACAGTTGGAACATTTGTGGAAATTCTCCGGAGTGACCTCTCTGCCTGTAAGGATCCCAAAATTAGAACTCACTTAAGTTTGCTCTGTGGGCGTCGTGCTTCTTTGCTTCACAAGTCGATGTTACGTTGAGTCCTATGGCTATATTCTTATTACGGGTTATGCCTAGATGTCACTGTAGCACTATGTCACCACGCTCTATCAGTACGTCTGCACGTCTACCTTCCTGTCAACTATGTGACACCTAACGTAGTTAGTTATAAATCAACGTTGTTGTTATTTCAAGCTGAGTATATCTTGATCATACTTGTGAGTTTAAATAAAGTGACCAGTAACAGTGTGTCATTTACCAAAATGTCTCAATCATTAAAATCTATTGCTAAACCAGAGGTACACTAAATATCAACATAAGTTTAAGGAAGTAAATGGTTCATGTTGCAAGCAGTGCATCATTATTGTTCATCAAATTACGATTGTTAACAAAAATGACTAAACACTTCAGGTAGCTGTTAGATATCTTTACTTTTGAAACATGTAGTTTGCGTTAACATTGTTCGATTTTATTGGTTGTTTCTCGACGTAAAACTTCCATATCATGTTGTTGTGGTTGGTGTATAAACTAATTCCGTGACGTTTCGTATCTAACTACTGGATATATCCCCCTCGGTGGCAATTGTCACATCGGGAACCCCCTCCACGACCTAAAAATTGCTCTCCACAATGACAACTTCGCTTAGTTACATATGTGTAAAATAAAAGGGCGTCTAGTTTCGCTTCTAGATAACCATCAACTAGTTTATCAGCCCATTAGTGAAGGGTAAAACCAAAGTATTCAGAAGCACCATGGCCCAGAGAACAGGTACGACTTTTTGTGACCGTGTTTCTTAGGCTTCTTTCCTTATTTTTGCTTCCACACAAAATATGTAAGCAGTACTTTCATGACCTTATGAAATGGCATTTGGAAATTATAAAATTACGATGACTTCGAAATAAATATTCAACAATTTAATTCAAAATGTTCAAATGTTTGTTAAGCTTATGGGACTTAACTACGGGGTCATCAGTCCCTAAACTTACAAACTACTTATGAACTACTTACGAACTAGGACGGCACAAATATCCATGCCCGAGGGGGGATTCGAACCCCCGGCCGTAGTGGCCGTGCTGACCGTGACTGGAGCGCCTCAGTCACCTCGGCCACCGCGGCCGGCAATTTAATTAACTAACAGTATGTGATAATGAGACGTAGCTAGAAGTACATTGAGGTACATTAAGATTTTCCTTAATTTCATCAATATACTCATAGTGAAACGTGTTCCGCAGGTGGGGATTTATCACAAGAACCCTAAAAGCACATAAACCTGGAATGTTGTTGTTATTGTCGTCTGCAATCCGAAGACTGGTTTGACGCAGCTCTCACCCTATCCTGACCAAGCCTCTTCATCTCCTCGTAAGAAGGACAACGTATATCTATTTCAATCTGATTACTGTGCGATTTTTATCTCACACACGTCCATCTAACCTGGACTACCACGAGCGATATGCGAGAGCACAAATTCCATAAATACCTCGAGATCTGTCGATACCATCACGGGAATCCGGGCTTATCGAATGTGGAGCCTACAACTGATGATTAGTTAAGGCCTCAATTTCACTCGCATCGATTTTGTTTACAATAGAAAACTTGCGGTAACATGGCGCCTAACACAGCCCCATTGCTGTAGCCACTGAAATACAGGATGGACGTCCAGATTAGATGGACATGTGTGAGATAAAAATAGTACAGGGAGCCCAAGAGATGAATACAGTAACCAGGTTCAAATGGATATACGTGGCCATTCTTACGAGGAGATGAGGAAGCTTGCTCAGGATAGAGCAGGGTGAGAGCTGCATCAAACCAGTCTCCGGATTGCAGACGACAAGAACAACAACATTCCAGGTTTATGTGCTTTTAGTGTTCTTGTGAAGAATCTCAACCTGCGGAACACAATGTTTCACTCTGAGTATATTGATGAAATTAAGGAAAAACTTTATGTACTTCAATGTACTTCCAGCTACGTCTCATTATCATATACGTTTAGTTAAGTAAAATGTTGTAATATTTATTTCGAAGTCATCGTAATTTTATAATTTTAAATAGCCATTTTCTTGTCATAATTTCATTGCTTTTCATAAGGTTACGAAAGTATTGATTACATATTTTGTGTGAAAGAAAAAATAAGGAAAGAAGCCCAACAAGGAGACTTCACGACCGTGGGGTCGGGGATTTGTCAGAGATTTCATGTTGTGAAAGAGGACTAAAGGATCCATAGTTTCTTCGGTGCCTTATGAGTACACAATGTTAGTCAATTTCTGAGGCGGGGTCTGGCCTAGATGGTTAGGCCTCGGACTCTTACGCAGAGGTCTCGGGTTCGATTCCTCCTCTGGAACTTTTTTCCTTCTTTTTGTTTTGTTATTGCACGAATTATTCAAAATGTTCAAATGTCGGTGAATCTATCAGACCAATCTGCGTGGTCATCAGTCCGTAGTTTACAAACTACTTAAACCTAGATAAACTAACCTAGAGACAACACACACAGCCGCGGTGGAGTAGCCGAGCGGTCTAAAGCGTCTCGTCGCGGAGCGCGCGGTTGCTCGCCGTGGAGGTTCGAGTCCTCCCTGGGGCATGGGTGTGTGTGCTTGTCCGTAGGTTAGTTTACCTAGGTTTAAGTAGTTTGTAAGCTACGGACTGATGACCACGCAGTTTGGTCCGATAGATTTACAAACATTTGAACATTTGAACAACACACCCACCCATGCCCCAAGGAGGACTCGAACCTCCACGGCGAGCAACCGCGCGCTCCACAGCGCGGCGCTTTAGACCGCTCGTCTACTCCACCGCGGCCACCAATTATTCAGAAAGTTTCCCAAACCTACAGTATCTTTAACAAATTAGTTACATTATTGAATAATAATTATTTTCTTTTTGTCTTACAACATAATTCATGGCAGTGGGTTTTCCATTTTTCCAGAAATGCACGTTAAGATGCGAACGCCATTTTATACTTTCATGTCAACCTTATTTATCAGATACTCCTGTACTGTCTTTTATTTTCGCATAGAGTGAAAGTACAGCACAAAATTATTACTTCGTTTACTGCAATAACTGATCACCGCTTCTAAATGTTGTTTTACGAGAGTAAAGGTGAGTTCTTGCAAATAACCTTCTCTAGTCAATCGAAAGCCCCAAATGATTTGTTGCACATTTAGGAGGTAACTTCATTCATTACTCGTTTTATACTATTGAATATTTTTGTGAGGTTTAACTGTGAGGTTCAAAATGTTCAAATGTTTGTAGAGCTTAAGGGACTTAACTGCGGGGTCATAAGTCCCTAAACTTTCAAACTACATATGAACTACCTTATACTAAAGATGGCACAGACATCCATGCCCGAGGTAGGATTCGAACCTCCGACGCGGGAGTCCGCACGATACACAACGTGGTGCTCCAGACCGCTCGGCTACTCCCGCGCATCAAGTTCTGATTTGATTTGTATCCGCGTCAGCGGTACGACCTCAATTCCTACCATGCGCGGTAGTTACTCCAACTCAAGGAGAAGACATGTATGCCGACGTGTGCTATGTAATGTGATTACGTAGCAACTTTCCTTTTTTCCAACGAAGTTTGTCAAACCTCCCCGTAGAGGAACTTGATGTGATTACGTAGAGTTTCCCGGCGTATAAATTGTTGATATTCATGTCGGGTTTCCAGCCGGATCATCGAGTCATCTTGACACAATATTTAAACGGACCACCTGGCCGCCATCTTCAGGTGCTGAGTCTCGTAGGAAACTGAAGTCTTGCCGTGCCCGGCGGCCTTATATACGCCGCGAAGTACTGACGGCGCGTGCGCCAGAGTGTCGTGGCTGCGTCCTCAGCTGCAAGCAGCCGGTGCAGCGCCTCAGTGGAGTAAACTGACAGGAAGGATGTATCGCTTACATGCGCTAGTTGTCACAGGTGGAGAAAAGAGCATGCTGGTTTTTAAAATTAGACAAAACTGGATTCCACATGTTGCTAAGAGGGAACCCCTTATCTCTATTTATTAAACTGTCCGCCAACCTAATCTCAATAGATTCCTTTAAAACGCATTCCCAGTAGCGAGACGCAGAAGCAAGTACACGTGTTTCGCCATACTTCATTCTGTGTCCTTCGGTTAAACAATGCTCCGCTACTGCAGACCTGTCAGGTTGTAACAAACGTGTACGTCTGTGGTGCTTGGTGCATCGATCATTGACGGTGCGAATCGTTTGTCCTATATATGCTTTTCCACAGTGGCAAGGAATCTTATAAACACCAGGTTTTCTCAGCCCCAAATCGTCTTTAACTGAGCCAAGAAGAGCCCTAGTCTTGGCAGGTGGTCTAAACACACTTTTTATATGGAAATTTTTTAAAATCCTTCCAATTTTTGATGACACATTTCCAGCGTAACGGCATTCATAACTGAAAAATGCCACCGTGTCTGAAATCAGATATGTGATTCGTTTTCTAAATGCAAAGAAAATTAAACCAAAGGAAGTTCATCGACAAATATGCGAGTTTTACGGAGTGAATGCTGTGAGTGATTCAATGGTTAGAATATGGTGCATACTGTTCTGTTAAGAACGTGATCAAGTGCACGATGAAGTACGAAGTGGACGCCCGTCTGAGGTTACTAATGAACTGGTTCTCACAGTTCAAGAGACGTTTAAACACAACCGTAAGGTTACAGTTAGTGTCCTTGCTATGGAAATTCTGCAAATCTCACGATCAGTATGTTATTCATCAGTTGTTACTGAAAAACATAAATTTCAAAAACTTTGCCCACATTGGGTGCCCAAAATACTTACTCAACAAGACAAAAAAACAAAAAAACAAAAAAAAAAAAAACACCGGATGGTGCTTTGGACACGCGCCTATGAAGTAGGCGATGGTTTTCTTTCACAGATGGTCGCGGGGGATGAAACTTGGGTATCTTACGAGACCCTGAAACAAACGGTTAAGCCTAAGCAAATTTTGACACCTCGAAAAGTCATATGCACGGCTTTTTGGGACAGGAAAGGCAATTTGATTTCTTATCACGAGGTCAAACAAGCAATGCACCTGGATACCGCGAGACCATAAAGATATTGCGCCACGCAATACGGAACAAGCGCCAAAGATTACTGTCAAAAGGTGTCGTTTCTTTCCACAATAATTCCCAACCTCACACGGCGAATGTGAGCAAACAGCTCTTACGGGAATTTCACTGGGTCATGTTTGATCATTTTCCGTACAGTCCGAACCTTGCTCCTAGTGACTTTCGTGTCTTTTTAGACCTAAAATCAGTCCTTGTTGGTCAGCACTTCAACGATTATGACGAGCTGAAACAACGTGTTACCACATGGTTGAATACACAGGCAGCAATTTTCTATGGAGAAGGCATACAAAGACTTGTGCCATGATGTGACAAGTGCCTACAAAATTTTGGAAGCTCTGTAGAAAAGTAGTTTAACAGTTGTAGACTTTTGAACATTACATTTTTTTTTGTATCTGTACACGTTTAATACAATCGAACGGATCTTCCTTTGTAGACACACACCTAGTAGCATAAGTTTCTTTCAAATAGGCGTTAACGCTCCACAATAGACTTCCATTAGACAAGCAATGTTATTTGCGTACATTCAAAGTTCAAGAAAAACATTGTTAATATGCTCAGTGGCAATTTAAATACTATGAGCAACAAGTAATATTTCAGCATTTTGAGCAGTTCCATTTCTCTGGTGTTTATGGACGTTCAAAGTCATATACAGTACTGGCCCATTGAAGATTTCAAGTAATACGATATGCAAACTACACAGCTTTCAACGTTTCACGAGAGTATCGAATTTGGTAAGATGTAGGTTGAATTAATTAGCTAATGCAGTTGACATGGTAATAAAATTATATTCCACCCCGCAGGTGCGGACTCGGCAATTGACGTTGGCTTCCGCCGAACCATTCCCAGGACGGGCATCCATTATCACGGCCGCAGATGCGTCTGAATGGATCGCCGCAGGAATGGCGGAGTCGTCCATCACTGTCGGCGCCCCGCCACCTCATTTTCTCCTCGTCCGCACTACCTGTAGGGAGATGTGGTAGTCGCGACAGGTTCTGTCACCAGGACTAATGTACTGTATTAGCAACCGTTGCCTTTAGCTCTGCCTCTGTCACCATTCCGATCCCATTAATTGTTAAAATAAGAACAGTTTTATCAAGTCCTCCCGAGGACCTTGGTCTTATTCTTCGAACAGGAAGGAAACAAAATTACGACTAACGTACCGTCGACAGCATGGTCATTAGCATTGAAGCACAAAGTGGACTTTTTCTTTTTAGAATGGCGAAGGAAATTGGTGAGAGTTAGTTTTGTGTCCCAGCCTCGTCGCCGCTTTTGTGTCTCGTTTCCGTCGTAGGTGTCGGTGACCGAGCAGAAAGAGACCGACAAAGGAATAAGGATGCACGGTTGTGCAGGTACGAAGCTGAGCAGCCAGTGGTACAGCAGAAACTAGAAACAGTAGAGTAAATTAGAACGAGATATATATTTCTTAGAGACTTAGTAATACTTAACTTTTACATAGCTCAGTACTGCAGAATGCTGATACATAGTTGAGCTAGAGGCCTGCCTAATGCCTGTCCGATAGCCAAGTCTTCACTGTTGCCTATCTGATTCCGAAGTGTTAACTGGTTCCTATCTCAGTCCCAAGTGAACGATGTCGTTCAGTGGTGGCCACGAGCGGGGTAGCGTCAGAGGGCGCTCGTGGCTGACGTCGTAAGAACGCCGCGCCGTGCGTGCATGGCGGCGCGAGGCGAAAGTAGGTGGCGCGCACTTAAGACTTGTGCGACACCACAGTTAGTTTTACCTTTTCGAGGGAATCATGGATAACAAAGATCGACATGGCCGCAGCGTGGCTGAAAGGCCGTCGTCCGGAACAGGAGTCCACCGTACGAACGCTCGGTTCAACTTACATTGCCGAAAACAAAAATTAATACACCCACTTACAGTCTTACAGTTCACTGAAGACTTATTCCATCTCTAATCACCACGATGTCGATTCTTTGTTAAACAATGACGTCCTTTTTTTCCTACTCTCAACATTTAATGTTGAACTAGTTCATGTGAAGTACGTGAAATAATTTCATTTACAAATCAATAGTTCAAGCTGAAATAAGGTACCTGGTGGGGATAGACACAACCATATTAGTGAGAGTTGTAGCCTCCACCAGCTGCAAAGAACGCGCTCATACAGATGACGAATTACGTCTTGTGCAACTTTATCACACGATTGCTGGGCCGATTTACGTACTTCTTACAAGTGTTATGGATTGACGAGTAACATGTGTCATTCGTCGCCCCACCATAATCCTGAAGTGATTAGTGACCAGAATTCGTGTTCGTCAGGTACGTTGCGACACGTCTTAACAGAGAGAGTTGAGTTTGAAACACAATGTGTGAACGAGCATTCTATTGTTTGAACAACACATAACCTTCATGTTGCAATAATGGCGAAAGAAGGGTCCTACAATATCCTGCGCTTTCCAAGCATTAGCGATTATTAAAATTTTACTGAGATGTGCTGTAACAGTCGTAATATACTATAAAACTGCAGATCTCCAACCATCAGCAGTTTATTATTTTTATAACTTTACCGGTCTCGGTTATATTGATTGCAAAGTTTTGTATTCATAGACCCTCGTTCACTATAATGCAGCACGGCATTGTATTATTTATCATCAAGGCCCAATGTGACCAATATCAAGTGACTGACATGTACAAGGAGGTAGAAAATTTGTCTGTTTAATTTACTTCTCTGGTGATGCTTTAAAACGAAAACCAATAAAGTTATAAATATAATAAACAGTTGAAGGTTAGCACTATACATTTTTTTAAGCTAACGATGATCCTAACACCATAAGGCCTCGGATAGTCCCAATGTATCTTGAATGAATGCAATCTACGAGACTGGGGTCTGTGTCATAAGGCTGCATGCTGGAAATATCAGATTTCTGTTATGCAACGGGTTCAAGAGGTGTCCTGTGACCAGTAAAGATGTGGACATGGGTCTGTAATTAAAATAACTGATTGGTCCACGTATATATATTAACACAATGAAATAAATACTTAACTTCTCTGTGATTATGTGGTACAAGGTTGTTCCTAAGTAATACGCAGTTCTGTTCAAATGTTTGTAAAGTTTAAGGGACTTAACTGCGGGGTCATCAGTCCCTAAACTTAAAACTACTTATGAATCACCTTATATTAAAGACGAAACAAAAATCAATGTCCGAGGGGCGATTCGAATCTCCGACGGGGAACGGCCTCGCGCAATGTAGGTTAGCACATCAATGCACTTGGCCGCTCCGCCGCGGCCGCAGTTCTATAATGTATCACTATATCTTTCCGGCTTGTACATTGACACACTGCTGGCTCTCGATTATGGAACTGTTGTGTTGACTCCTGGATCGTAACTGTCGAACTATAGAACTGTAGAACTGCTTCGTGTTGCTGTGACGTATGCGACCCGCCTCCTTCCTATTGACCGGCGCGCGAAGCCAGCAATGAGGTACAACGACTGAGGGCGCCTCCGGCAGGCGAAGCCCTACAGAGCGACTTATTGCCCGTCTTGTATAGGCGCGGCGAGATGCATGGACTGCCGGCGCTCTGGCGAATAGCGATGGGACAACACTCATTGGTAAAGACCACGGCCAAATATTCCACTTTCCAAATGATCCTCTGACGGCAAGAGTCGAGCAGTGCACCTCAATGCTGTGGTGTGTGGAAAACGGGCTTAGTCCCACTCCCAGTAACAGTTGCCAACAGTTCATACTGGCACTTATTCGCATATTTGCTTTTGCTTCGGTACTTGTATGATCTGCCACTGCCGCCCGCACAATTAAAGACGATCTCGGCGGAGGTCTTTGCTGCGTGGACGTCTAGTACTTCATCTAACGTTTGAGAGGGTTACAATTGCAACCAGGGTCGTTGCACAACAGACGTAGCACGTCGAACGTAGTGTGGCAGTTCTCCGAAAGGACAATTCCGCTTCTCTGAAAGCCACAATCTGACCCCTTTCAAACGTTCTCATCTAGCCCAATTTGCGTCACTGTGGCATGACGTCTGTTTCCTTCACACTTTGATATCACACTGACGCCAGTGGCAAACAGTCCCTATTGAAGGCTGCACATGGCGGTCCGGCAGCAATGTCACGATGCTACATTTTGCACAGGACGCGATCTGCTGTGATAACTAATTTCGCAAGTACAGCTATATACTGTAAAATGAAGAGTACTCCACATATCAGTGATTTTTTTTTAATTGAAGATGATAAAGCCTTTTTAAATTACAACACTCACCGTAAGCGTTCACAAGCTTGTAATTATTTTATGTAAATTGTATGTCTGTCATATTACGCAAATAAGAACTTTTGTAAACCGTTTTGTATGCAGTTGTTACATTCTTCCATGTTTATTTGTAGAGGCATCTGAAGATGGCAGCTAGACAGCCGAAACTAGTTGTGCAATAAAAAATATGAAAAAGCGATATTTGGCATCATTTCTCGGTAACTACGCTATTTGTTGACGGACGACATCTAAACCACTATGATAATAACATTGTCCCCTAAGTGGCGTCTTGCGTCAACCGATCAAAATCTGTCGTCTTTCCAGGTCTACTAATTCTTTTGTTCTAGTAGTGTTATATCCAGAGAAGTGAAAAGTCATGGAATGGCGATAGATTACATTGTGTAAAATACAACAAAATACATGGCATTCGTAGAGCGTTCATTTATCCTCAGATGATTCACATGAAACTGTTTTCGACGTGATGATGTGTGTACGACGCGAATTAATAGGCTTTGAACGTGAAAGTGAGTAATAGTAGTTCACTTTATGCAGAATCAAATAATCCTATTGCATGAGAAATGTTATCGATCAAATTTATTAAAATCAAACAAATAATGTAAACCAAGATTTGTACACTTGACTGAAGATTCTTTAAAATAAACCGAAACGCTTCTGGTCCAAAATACACAAATTAAGTTTCACAAGACGGTCATTTAGTCTATACAAATTGGAGATTTCTGATTGCTGACAATAACCTTTGTTGAACAATCATTATAAATTATTCTGCATATAATTTAGGATAATTCTTGGATTCTTGGTGTGCGGTAGAGTAATAATATTACAAACACATTGTCAAGTTCAACATTAACAAGATTTACTCGACTGGAAAACTTTTAATCATAAGCATTTGTCCATATTCAACATGTTTTGTATTAACGGCACGGAAAATAGGATACAGAAGTCAGTTGCACAACCGAAATATTTTCACCTCTTACCGGCTTGAGGCACAAAGCTATATTAGATTCCTCACATATTCGGTCTAGACATGGTAAAAGTACACAAAACACCAAGTATTGTTGCCGTATGGCCTCAGACCATGTCTGAATGACATGTAAGAGCACCCTTTAACCTATATCAAGAATTACAAATATAGTTCTGGAGCAATTTTTGTAATTTCAGAACAACACTTCTCAATTCAGAATGAATCAAATACACGAAACTTCAGTTACTGTATGAGGAGCGTGTTCGAAATTTTTTTCTATTTATTTACGCACTTCTTCGGCTTAGTATTTTTTTATTCTTTATACTTTAATGTGTGTCATCAACGAATTATCTTTCCAGGTTAAGTAAAGAAAATTATGGATTAGATTATTTGCTCATTTTTCCGATGGCTCAAAAGTATTTTAGTCGCTTGGTAATGGCCGTGCAATACCAGGCGCAATGTCACGGACTGCTCAGGTGCTCCGCCAGAGGTTCGAATCGTCCATAGAGCATGGGTGTGGGTTTTACGTACCATACGTTGGTTTAAATTGTGTGTAAGTCTATGAAACGATGACCACAGCAGTTTTGTAACTTATATTATTAAACATTTGAAAATTTTGTGAATATGTTTAATGTACTGAATTACTGGGATTACAATTTATTCCACAAATAAACAGAAATTCTGCTTCACTGCTTGGGGAACTAACGAAATATGTCCGAAACCGTTACCCGATGACCGACCAGTGTACTTATACGTACATCATTTGTAATTTTATAGAATTCTGGCTAGACAGTATCACACATTACAAATCTAAACCCAAAATGCTCTTTGTGACAGAAATGACTCGAAAGGAGTGGAATGAAAACATATATTTCACGTTTCGGGGCTGAAGAAAATAAAATATTAGTCACAGGCAAAAAAACTTATTTCGTATCGAATGGTAATGTAAATTGACTTCGAAATATTAATTATAATGTCCCACGTGGCAGACTCTCTCTCCCTTTATGAACATAACCGCACTGTAGTAACAAATATCGAGCGTATAATGTGTATTAAAATTTTCATTAATAAGTAAGCTCAGTCATTTTATTTTCACTTAGTATCGGCCATACATGCAGTAATGTCATTTGTCGTGCAGTTAACTGAAAATATTTGGGTCCTTTATGGAGTCGGGCTTCCACGTTTCGCTGGTAATAACGTCAAACGGGAATAAAGGCCGCACATTAACGGCGTGACAGACGAATTTGTCGAACGTGCGTTAATTTTACACTGGTTCCGTGTTGTGCACGAATACCAGATTATCTCTTGTTGATACAAACCGATTATCGTCGCGTCAATATGTTGCTGCATTCACGGTAGCAGACCATAAATCGGAACAGTTCCTCTCTTCCAGTCCTTTTATTCGTCCAGTACCGTTTTAGAATGTAATGAAATGTTAGCGGATGAGAGCAACATTTGAATCGACGCAGGCACAAAAATCTCGCTGCAATATCTGCTGTATACAATTTTTTTTAACTCTGAAAACGAAGCTCACCATTATGAAGAATACAATTTCTAAAGGGAAAGTTGTAGCAATGACAGACTCTGTAGATTGTCAGCAATAGAAATACAGTTTTTACTCATTCATTGCGCAACTCATCTCAGTGAACGGATTATTTTATGAGATACAGTGAATTGTGGCTCTAACGCTACTTGTACGTGAGTTAGAATATAACAGAAATTGAACAGAGGACGATCATTATTGTATCCCAGAAAAAAAAAAGTGTATCCACAACCTCTGCGATCGACTTTATTAAGTATCCGATTTTGCTGTCTTGTCGTATTGACAGGTTCGGTGCACAATAAAGACTGTGGATATGTTACTACTAAAATGTCTGTTTGAGAGACTCTTTGGTTTTGTCGCCGATAGCTGACGCAGACCAACTACTCGTGCAGTGGCGTAGCTATGTCACCGAGGGCCCCGGGGCAAAAATGACATCGGGGCCCTCTTTTGACTAAAACTATACAGATGTAAAACTAATTCATCAGCTCCTTACCGCCCCCTGGAAGACAAAAAACCTAAATACTACTAAGTAAATTATTCTGTGTTATGCAGCAGATAATAATTAATCGTTCTCTCTAATATAATTATAATACTGAAAGTTTGTTATGGCTTCACGCAAAAATTACTGGGTGGATTTGGATGAAATTTCAGAGAGATAGAGTTGGACCTGGGTAGGACATACAGATAAAACGACCCCAAGGGATAGTTTCCGAAGTTGCTCTAAAATTAGGTGAATGAAGTCGTAGGCAGAAGCTAGTAACAAATAAACAATGAAGTAGTATTACTCAAACACGAAAACATGGCCACCTGCCGCGAAGCAAACCGGGAACAGTCAAGTCAAAAAACTCGCGCGTCCGCGGTGGCAGGAGGACTGTTGTCAGTGCCGACAACTCACTCTCGCTAAACTACTGCGCTGTTAGCTCATTGCTCCGTACCCATCAGCCTAATTTGTTTGATAGCCCAGTCAAAGAAGGAAAATATGGGTAATATTCGTGTAGGACGGTTTCAGCAACAGACTTTGCCGGATTTTGTTTGATGAAACACTTTGGATTGAGCCGTGCCCATACCAGGCTTCATGAAATGTTTAAATGTTTGTCAAGCTTAAGAGACTTATCTGCATAAGAGAGTAGATCAAATATTCAAATGTTTGTAAAGTTTATGGGACTTAACTGTGGAGTAATCAGACACTAAACTTACAAACTACTTATGAACTTCCTTATACTGAAGACGACATAAACAGCCATGCCCCCAGAGGGGATTGGAACCCCCGACGGGGAACGGCCTCTCGCATCGTAGCATAGCGCCTCAATGCGCTCGGCCCCTCCGCCGCGGCCCAGGCTTCATGAAGTATACATGTCTGGCCAGGAAAAAGTAATAAGTAAAATAAGTCGACATCTTCGCTTATTATCGTGAGAGAGGGGTAGAGCAGGGTGACCAGATTTCCAAAATAAAAATAAGGAACACAAATGTTGCCTTTACCTGGAGCATTAACGCACACACCAGGCTCTTTCACCACGCTGTCTTCTTCGAATGAATTCATTAATCACTGAATTTGTATAGTTGGAAGACTTGCACATGTCATTCGAAAGCATTACTTAAGAAAAATATTGAAAAAAATTTTAGGTTGCCCAATAATGCTTTAAAATTGATACAGCGATTTTGGGCAACCTATGCTTTTTTGCATTTGAAATAAAAAAGATCTCCCCAAAGGTTGAAATATTAGAAACTTATGAAAGAAGTACGTCCAAAATTGTGCCCCAATCCCTTTGAGTTGAAGCTTATTTCTTTCATTGCTTGATAATGACTATATTTGTTCTCAGTATGGTTGCGCTAACGCTACTTAAAAAATTTTAATTGAAAATATATGGGACGGTTGGTAAAATTCGAGACAATATACGTCCCGTATTTACTTAGTCGGGACAACGGGACACTTTGGCTAAATAAATACGGGACGTCTGGTCACCCTAGGGCAGAGGGCAGCGTCTTGAATGCACAAATCACTATTGTTGTGACAAAGTAACCATATTTTCTCTTCTTCTGGCACGAATGTCAGGGTGCAATTAATTACAGCACTTCATTGGGATCCTTGATAAAGGAGCACTCCCATGGGGGAATTCACTACAGAAACATGTGAGTTACCATAATAATACCGTTCTGCAATAATACACTTAGAGACTTCATATTCAAATGTGGTCACGCTGTGTATTGTCAAACACACTGCTAGTAATTCAGCTCCATTCACTGTTATTTCGCAAAGATTGGCAGCCATGGGAACTCCGACTTCAACAACAACATACTAACGGTGGCAGGGTGCACATCAGAGCGGACAAGCGATAGACCTTGTTACGTTTATATTCTGAGGTGGGAATAAATTTTGGACTTCACTTCGTGCTTCTGAGATTTGTTGGTCAGGGTTCAAAAAGTTAAAAGTCGAAATCCTTCATTCAACTAAAATACCATATACAGTAGAAAGTCGATTATGCGAAGTAATTGGGGGACATCGTATAATCGAACTGTACACTTCTGTTTGCCTATAAGAAGTACTGTACAGTAAATATATTCAGTATTTCAGGTTCTCGATCCTTCACACTGTGCTGAGCAACACGCCGCAACACTTGGAAGGTTCAGCCGTTGCTGTGATCAGCTTTGATGCTGCCGCTACTTCTGCTGCTACGCAGACTAAATTGTTGTACACAGCGACTGGCGGCTTGGCCGGTCAGCAGCGCCAGAGAGTGTCTTGGTGTGAAGTCAAGGCCCCATTAGAAGCAATGTTCCGCCACCCGGTAGGCCAAGGCGGCCACTGTGAGAAATTTGGTTTGAGGGGAGTGTGAGATAATGGACGGTAGTGAGGGAAAATTAAAAAAAATTCTAAGATCTACTGTAACTTTTTCCGAACGTGGCTCACGTAGGCGGAGGGGCCCCTAGAGCTGGAGGGCCCCGGGGCACTGCCCCGCCTAGCCCTATGATAGCTACGCCACTGTACTCGTAGAATTTGTAGTAAAGTAATGAGAGTGACCAGTTTCATTTCCAGACGAGCTACGCTGATGAAACATTTTTACCACTATTTGACGAAAATGATTAATGACGATCTTAAATAAATGTTTATGACGTAAAACATTTTTTGGAATACAGGTAGGAATTTTATTAATTAATTTGTGGCTCATAAAGGTTTTTCTCAGACAGTAATAGTTAGGGTATTTCCACAACGCAATGTTCCTTTCTCATGATCAGTCTTTTGGTGCAATTTCTTTGGTAAAATTTCATTTTACGATTTGTTTTAGGTTACATGTAGCGTAAATGAGGCAGTGGAAGACGCTACTTCAAGTGTCATTTTTACGACCTAAATTATGTTGTCCAGTGAATTCTGTAGATATTTAGTATGCACGTATGAACAGCGTCTTAATCCTGTTTTATACCATCTAGGAATAAAGATCAGTTTGGTAAGATACAGCAGGAACTACAACATATGACGCCTGGTGCAGGGTTTGTCAGTTGATCCTCAATGTAATCAAAAAGAAGATATCGTGAATGTATATTGAGAAAGACTACAGAATGGTTACAGAATTTCAGAAGAGTCACTGGAAGCAGTTACTTCTACAAAAATATCTGGAATTAAAGAAAAATAAAAAGGTTAACGTCCACATAAAATTAACTGTGGTTAGGGGAATGCCAGAGATATAGGATGTGTAGTTCATCCCAAACGAACGCTAGTGTGGCGGTATCAGTCCTGAAATGGGGTAATCACTTGAAATGAATGGGAAGTGCTTGGAGAGGTCTTCCAGAGGAATATTAACTTTTATATTATGAACCGTTAGTATCAGTTCCTGTATGACCTACTGGTCATTATCGGGTTCGTATTGGAGGATTGTGTTAAGTAGTTCGTATGCAGTGCGAACTTTAATCTGTAGACAAATATTAGACACGGAACAGTCAGACACCTTTATTTCGAGTACAACATACATCCTTAATTCCTCCAGATGAGACCTTCTTGCGATGTTTGGATTTTTTTTTTTTTTTTTTTTTTTTTTTTATGAATTCCTATGCCTAATGACTATCTTATTATTGATTAATAATGAAACGCTAAAAGTTTTTGTGTTTGGTACGCTCCGATCTAGTCTTGCAAATATAACGTCCAAGCTGAAAGTTCATCTAACGTCTGTTATCAGACCGCTCTTCACAACGGATCAAGTACGTTTGGAGTATGGGTAATGTTCGATTTAGATCGATCTGTTCGTCGGCAAATCAGCACTAAGCAGCAGAATTTAAAAATTTCGATACATTATTTGGTCGACTAAAGATTTGTAAATTCTACATTATTTGAAAAAATTTACTCAATTAGGCAAAAATAGGTACTTTAGCACGTTTGCTGTAGAGTAATATAGGTTCTTACGATCGCTGATATTTGCGTTTACTGCTCTGTTATTTTCGGTGTACTATTTCTCTTCGTTAGCGATGAAAAGTGATTTCTCTTTCGTTATAATAAATTTTTAATTTATTAAAGGCATATGTAGTTTCAAGAAAGAGGAATGAAGTATAAAACTATGTTGGTAACCTGCACACTTGTACAGAAACGATTTAATTGAAAAATAAATCATCGTACTTACAAACATATGAGCTAGTGTAGTGGCGATCTGTCATCTTGTATGTTTGGTTCGTACTGGATGAAGAAAATAATGAAAACGCTAAAAGATAACGAATCGCGTAAACAATGACGGGAAATGCAAATTATTACGTCTAAGAGCTTTCAAATGCGTGTAACACTGGAAATTTCCGATAACAAGACTGGATGAAATTCAAGGATCTTTCATGAAATACAATTACTGCTTTAAAAAAACTGTATAGAGTACACGTTGCTCCACTCCATAGCCTTGCACAGCAACAGTATTTTCAGTGAAAAATGAAAGAAAATTGCGTCTCTGTTGCAGTTTATTAAATTTAATGATCAATGATGCGTTTCACAATGAGCCATGTGCGTGAACTGTGTAGACCTTGGTTTCTTAAGGAACTGAATCCACATAACGACCGATGAAAATTTATCAGCTGCAATTTGACATGCAGACCACAAATAAACCCAATGCAATATTTAACTAAAATTTAATTGTGTCAGGAAATTCAGTTACAAACATATAATTTTCCTGCCATGGACCTCACATTTGGAACAAACCCCTTATATCTTCATTACGACATATTGGTTTGGTGCCAATAACCGGACTCTGCATAACTGCCGAAACTGTTAGACGGTGTTGTTTCGTTGACTACTACTGACAGTGTAACTTAATTTTTATTTCACAAAGAGATATTTATATCACTCGTTATAAACCTTTTCCGTTTGGATTACATGTACGACAAAGAATTTTGAAACTAAATGCTACCACTGATTAAAAATATATCAATAAAATAAAATAAAATAAAATAAAACTTCGCCACTTATCGCTTCTGTAAGGCATCACGTTGTACGAAGAAGAAATATCGTCTCTCAGCGTTATATGGCATCTGCGTGAGGACTGTTGGGGGAACAGATGTTTGGGTAACGTAATTAAAACGTGCTTGGCGTGGCGGCAAGACCGAACTTCGTTAGTGCCAGTGGGTAATGAAATTTCTCTTCGCAAACTTGAAAGGACTGAGTTGCCGTTGACAGTTGGTAGTAAAATGAAAGGGATAGAAGGCCCTGGTGAATCTGGGTGCGGGCAACAGCAGACGGCGGAAATTCCCAGTCTGCACTGGCGAAGAACACATTGGGGCCCTTCTAGCGACAAGACATGGCGGCAGACCAGCGTTCTTCGCTTAGTTTCGGAACTTTGAGAACTGCGCGAAATTATGTCAGGTACACACATAATCCCAAAATAAACATTTATCTCTACACTATACGCTTGATGCAGAAATTCTCATTGACGACTCCACTCTATTTTATCAGTTTCATCTTTCAGGAAGGAAGGAATTAAAGCTATCGAAATATGGAAGGAATACCATGACGACCTCTTACTGTAAACTTGTGTACACCGTTGCGAAAGTGTAATCGTAATAATGCTTCAGTTGATAAATTCTAAGCAGCTTAGTCTTAAAAGGAAATATCCGCTTCTTGCGAGGATCTTCCTGGAAGACCCTTTCCGTGGTGATAGCAATTATGCTTATTTAAATTACATCAAAAATTAATTACGATGCGCGTTCGGAGTAAAGTATCTCCCTTCAGGCCGCGTAATAAAAGATACCGACAAAGTTTTCACAGCTTGTCATCTACTAAAAACAAAAGGTGTTTATTTAGAAAACTGATTGATTTATTATAATTTTGCCTGGACGTTGTGTTGAAAACTAGTTCTATGCGACAGTTTAGTTTTTAACTTACTTTCGCGCTGTGGTGTTTCTGCTTCTTGTTTGTGGGGTGTGATTATGCTATTTATGTGTGTGTGGAGAGGTATCTAATTCGTGTAGGTTTGTGTGTGTGTGTGTGTGTGTGTGTGTGTGTGTGTGTGTGTTACTGTTTATTAAATGATTTGGATAAAACAAGAAATCTGCTCCCTGTATTCTAAAGAATAAGCATTGTCAACTACATATCCAGCTTGCAAATCACATACAGTAGCCAGCATTGTTTAATGAATTGATGCACAAATACACAGACACCATAATTGAAAGAATACAGATAACTCAACGAAATAATCTCAGCAAAATGCTAAATCACATAAAAGTCAACGAGGCACAAAAGCAATACAACAACCACACATTGAACAAAAGATTCATCAAAGTAACTGACATGAAGTTAACCGAAGAAGAAAGTAACCTACTTGAAAAGGATCCCAAACATAACATCAATAAGAGAAATATGACAACAGAAGCTGAACACATAATTAAACAACATGAAAGACTTAACACACCTGAATTCAAAACAAACGTAACAAGGGAACTAGTTGCTGAAGAAATAAAACTCATAATGAAGGATGACAAAAACCTCCAGAAAGCAAAACACAAAGACAGATGAAGAAAAATCCAACAGAAAACTAGAAAAAAAATTAACACAAGTAAATGTCGTAATCACATGGTGTCAAAAGGGAAATTCAACTTCTCTCATGAAACAAAAGGAGTACATCGACAAAACATTAAAATTCATATAAAACAACAACGTAACAGAACTAACGAGTGACCCAACAAACTGATACCAAAGAAACTTACAGATAAAACTGAAAAACGTAGAAACAAATTTCACAGAAACACAGATAAAGAGAATGATACAGCAAAATCCAGAGGCCCCTATAATGGAATGCTTATCCAAAATTCGCAGCCCAATATCCCATAACGCCCACTGATTAGCTTCACCAAGTTGCCAAACCTACTACATAGCCAAACAGACACGGATATTATTGCAAACAATTTACGAATACACAGAATACAGAAACCTCAACTGACCTAACAGAAAAAAATTAAGAAATGAATTCATACCAAATAAAGCAACATTAATACGACTGGAAATGATTTCCATGTACACAAACATCTCAACTGCAGAAGCCATCACCGTAATAGAAAGGCACCTGTATTTACAAGAAAACATGCTCGCAACAAACATACAAGAAATGACAACCTTACTGAATCATATCACTGAACAAAATTATTTTACTTTCAACAAAAAAAATTACTCGCAACATGAAGAATTACCTACGGGATCCCTGATCAGTGGCCTTCTAGCTGACATACTCATTAATCAGATAGAATGCCAAATATTTAACAAAACTGTCAAACCAAAACGGTACAAAATCAAATATTGGTACAGATATGTAGATGATATAATATACCTAATAAATAAAACACCCTCCCATATAAAAGATCTTTACAGTGACATAAATCCCAAACATCCACAAATCGAGTTCACTATTGAGACAGAAACAAATGGAACAGAAAATTTTAGATCACACCATAAATAACAGAACATGAACATGTATTCACAATTGACAGGAAGCGTATAATGATCACCACTGTGTTTCAGAACAAACCGAATCATCTAATCACCCAAGAGAAAGCATGTTTCAGATTTCTACTGCAATGATTAATCAGAACACCGTAGGCCAATCAAGACTACACAGAAAAACTTGTCACATTAAAATAAATTGCACAAGAGAATGTGTATGATACAAAAACAGTTGACAAAATATACAGCAAATTACAAAAGCAGCTAAGATATAGCCATTAAATCTCCACATCAGTGATAAACCCTGCACACAACAAACCAACTGACAGTAAGGAACAGATAGTACATAATGACATACAAGAACAAAATCACACACAGGGTAGGCAACATACTAAAGAAACAAGGGCTGAACATAGGATACAGAAACTTCAAAACACAGTACACTGGGCACCACTAAAATGTAGTAGCTGTCACTCACCATTTGGTGAACATTTAACAAAAGAGAATCATACACCAACAAACTGACCTACAGACTCTCAAAACCAGCAACAGCTTATTCCAAAAATTAACAATAGAGGAAATCTGTCACATTCAGAAACCAATAGCCTAATATAAGAAAGTAATTAACGAATATACATCTCAGTGCAACAAACATGTCTTCGAAATCATAAAAGAACTATATAAATAAATTCCACCTGACAACCCCAAAAACACACAATATTTACGTGTCTCTTTCTCTCTCCCTCACACACACAAAACATCGACAGTATTAAAACATCACAGGCATGTCCAAAAAAAAAAAAAATCGAATATGATACAGCCATCACAACAAGACAAACGACAATCTGAACAGTGACAGTTTACAACAAAAAATGCACCAAAAGAATAAAACATCGCGAAGAACAGGATCACACGCCACAAACGAGAAGCAGAAGCTCGATAGTGAGTAAGCCACTAAACAGCCAAATAGAACTATTTTTCGGCATAACAACCACGCGAAATTATTATAACTCAATAATTTTTAGAAATAAACACCTTTTGTTGTTTGCAGATAACAAGCTGTGAAAACTTGTCATTCTTGAATTAAAGCAGATACATATCCTGCGAATGAGATTATGTAAGTTTTGGCCTAACATACTGAACACAATATGTCAAAAGAGACAACATGTCCAAATGTCTGTATAGTCAAAAGCTTATTTCAGGTTATTCTATAAAATAAAAGGCAAAAACCGACAGAAGATGGTAGAATACGTGCCGAAACATGTCTGGGTAATGCAACAAAATAGTGCCTACACAAAATCGTACTTTAAGTAGTTTTAAATTTAGGGACCGATGACCACTGCAGTTAGGGCCTACAACTAATTTTTTTTATCGTTCATAGTATTCACACACCATCACTAATCAAGATTCCATCTAGTGGGTCTATTTTCATTAATCAATAGTCAATCTGATAATATGTGCCTAAGAAAATCTATTGATTATAGATTTTGGTTTTATGATTAACTCTGTAGGCATCATGAAACAAAAGCTAGTGTTCATTCATCTCCTGTAAAATGATCATCAAAATTAGTTAATGTCATTATCGTGTTTTCTAGGGTACTTCAGTAGCACCAGTGAGATTCCAAAACACCAGAGAATGTAAAAGAAGGAAACACACATACTGCTCTTCCGTTTCAACAAAATTACAAAAGCTATTCTGATGGTGAACTGTATAAACTAAATTACATAGTAATATAATATGAACCAACAATGCTAACTGTAGATATGCAAATCAGTGATTTAATGTACTATCACAA
Source organism: Locusta migratoria (assembly GCA_026315105.1). Lineage (NCBI taxonomy): Eukaryota > Metazoa > Arthropoda > Insecta > Orthoptera > Acrididae > Locusta > Locusta migratoria. The sequence continues at coordinate 475,581,495 of CM048747.1, forward strand.
CTCATAGCGGGAAATGCAGGAATGAGTGCCAAATGTGGCTGCCTTTTTAATTTATTTTAGTTTTTATTATTAGAAATACTCATTTCAGGAACTATGTACTTGCTCATTGAGTTTCGTCGGATGCTTCCATATTCTTCCCCCCAACAACATTCTTGATTCTAACCAGCATATGATTGCACACCCAGTCATTTCTAATCAGGATCTTTGTGTCTCTCCAATCCTCTCCCTCGCGCGTTCTCTCTCTCTCTCAATCTCACTCCCAAACAATGTTTGTAGAGCTTATGGGACTTAACTATGGGGTCATCAGTCCCTAAACTTACAGACTACTTATGAACAAGCTTATACTAAAGACGGCACTAACTTCCATGCCCGAGGGGGGGATTCGAACCCCCTATCGCAGCGGCCGTGCAGACCGTGAACTGCACGCCGCAGACCGCTCGGCCTCTGCGGTCGGCAGTCTCACTCCCCTTCCCCCTTCCAGTATCCCTTTACCTTATTATTCTCTTTCCATTTCTGCACAAATATCTGCTACACTCAGGACCAACAATCTAAAGATTTAGTTATCACATTCAAAAATTGTTTTCAGTACCTGCAGTTATAATAAGTAGTTATAGCTTTTCAGTGATATGACTGAAAAGAGAGAGAGAGAGAGAAAAAGAACAACACTTGAACTGATTGGTAAGGCAACGTAGAATATTGGCTGCTGAATAAGGTGATGATGGTAACATTTCAACACAAGTAATTTGGTTTTCCCACGAACATTATTAAGAACAACTAAAAACAAATTGGATGATATTTAAAGAATATTATTACATTCAAAAATAATTCTCATGTTAGCCAATTCAAGGGAAAAAAAAAAGACTCCGCTCTTTTTTAACACACTATAGTGATCACATGACAATATCCTGAAACTGTAAGAAGTGATGAAAAAATTCATAGACCTAGGCTTCTAACAACGTAATCACCTATTTCCGTCTAGTTATCTCATACTTTAAAGAGTTATCCTAGGCTACTTATAAGTAGTAGTGACGGCATATAGTTTTCTTTTTCAGTTGACAATAATCTATTGAACGAAATGTTGTGGATTGATGGACTTGTAAGTAAATATAACAGCAGCGTATTCCAAACTTTTTAAAATGTTTCATTTGTGGTTTCAAATACCTATTTGTATGTAATACGACAAGATGTCCACATAAAATGATTTTGAATTCATGGTGTACAGAAACCAGTGAAAGTAAATGTTGCTTCAATAAAAACATTCTTCATTGCAGATTGTTTTATGTTTGAATGGCTCATGTCACCCTTTAACAGGGCATCCTCAGATATCTGCCTGAAAGAAAGTACACAAAATTACTAGGTGTAATTACAAAGCGGGGGTAAGCCCATGTCTCACTACCCCAGTTTTGTAATTCCGCCTTGTAACTTTGTGTAAAATCTGTCACGCAGATAATATGAGGATGTCCTGCTCAAGGGCAGAACACGTAATTAAAGAATACAACAATATCGAATCAAGATGGCTCTTTATTAAAAAGAAAAAAAGTATTGTTTTCCTTTTCTGTCATGCCGTACAATGAGCAACTTTCCGACTTCGTTCATTGAATGCAGTATATCACCATAGGTTTATGTAGTCCCCGTATCTCTGCTGTTGCCTTAAGGCGTGGTGTGAGATTTCCTGTATCGTGATAGATTGCACCCCCTTTTTGAATTTAGGCCATTCATCAAGGAGGTTCGGGTAATCCGCTTCCCATGGAAGCTGTTGCTGTACGGCCGTAATGGCTGGCAGTTAAGCCGCCCGTCGAGTGGAGTGGTGGAGCTGGATGGAGTGAGCGGTGAGGGCGGGAAGGGGACGCGAGGGGGGGGGGGAGAGGGCGGAGCGGGAGGTATAGGTGGCCGTGGGAAGCGGCAGGCCGTTTGGACCTAACCCCCTGTCACTGCGAGCTCTCCTGCCATCCTGAAAGACTATCATTATATAAATACGCTAACACGAAAATTGTGGTACAGATAACTAATTTATTCGTACAAGAAGGCAAATTAAAGTTACATAATACTAAGGACTGTTTGTCGTAGCTTTCACGAATACAAATATTATGTGTGCATTTAGCCATTAAAAGTGGTAAAAGGAAGTAGAAATGTACCTATCTACAACTTGGATCAAGTTCTACATTCTCAAACAATCAGCTCACTGATTGGCTATACGCCTAGACCAAAGACGCTGTAATGCAGCGTATCTGCAGTATTAAATTACGTTTTAAAATAAGTGAATATCGAAACATGGAGTGCTCGCAACTCACTTTCTTGTGCCGTTCAAATGCTTCATTTTCGCAGTGATTAAGTGTGGTTAAAGGAAATGGATGTTTTCATATGAATGCAGATATAAATATTATGCGCCGGGAGAGGCATCTAGCGGTGCTCGGGTGGAACTACGAAGTCGAGAATGCCGATATACATGATGATGAGCCGGGAGAGGCATGTCGCGATGCATGGGTGGAACTACGAAGTCGACATGTTATCAACTCTGGAATTATGAATATCGCAGTATCGAAATAACACTATTTTTTGGCGTTGTATAAATATACGAACACCGTTATTGTAGTTCCATTTCAAATATTAGGCAAATAAAAGTTATATAATTCGAAAATGGCATGAGAAGTATATACTTCCGTTTTTATTTGTTTTTATTGTGTCAGGCATTTTGCTTAACACGTAAGAGATACCGTTTCCTACCTCCCAATGCCGGTTAAATTTTACCAAATATCTCAGTGGCCTCCTATAATAATGTTGGCAACAGATGCTGAATAGTGAGAATCCTATGAGTCTTTATTTTAGCCAATCGCTTGACAACGCTGATGTTTTTTCATGGAATCTTCGTTTTAAGAGGGCAGTTATTTTTACTGAGCGGACGAGGGTACATAGAAGAACCTGTCAACCATAAAGCAGGAACAGCATTATTTGTTTACTTCATGGTCTGTACGATACACTAATCGACACATTCTATATGCTTCGAACAAATGGGCAAAGATTTTCTATCGTGTTGTTGATGTTGCCAACATATCACGCAAGGCCGCCGACATGATACGTAAAATTTTACCCCCAGTGACCATTGTAAACACAATTTTCGACCACAGGCAATACTAGTTCTTTATAAATCAAAGATACCTGTTAAGATGAGAAACGGCTGTTTATTTCTTGAATTAGTAGTTCCATATAATCGGAAGCACAGTGGTAGAGAGTCAGCCATGAATACAAAGGTCGTGGATTCGATCCCTGCCGTGTCTTATGATTTTTATCTTTCACTTTCCATTTCTTTCACCTCTGGCAATATTGCTGTCCTGAAAAATATCGAGTAGCATCGTGATTCCGAATCCACGTCAAATTGTAGGTCCCCCTATAAATGGCTGGGTAAGTCAGTTCGAAGGTTGGAGGGAGGTAACGGCATACCAACTACAAACAGGACAATGCCTATTATAGCAGTATGGTGTTCAAACCAACCTTCGGATTGTTGACTGCTTTACCTTACCTTATAACTTGCATATATGATGTGCTTACAATTGCTGTGGAAGATATGTATTTCTGATTGTTATTGAGGTAATGGTAATCCAAAGAATTTTAATCGGATGAGATTTCCATTTAAGAAACAAAATGGAATTTTGTAAATTCCAAAATGACAAAGATGTTTGGTGTGTCACCCCAGCCCTTCCACTCCAATGTTAGGAGTTATATTTTTTATCCTGCCTGGTAGCTTACAGACTTTCTACATTGTGTGTGTATGTATATGTGTGTAGAGTATGTTGATAAAATTTGAGACAATTTATTTGGTTAGTTATTGACATACATTCATGGTGAAAAACTGGCTTAAAACATATTTTTGTAGTTTAATGGGTACGTACGCTTTGGCCCTGTAGATTTCGTAACATATAATGTTCAAATGTTTGTAAATCTATCGGACCAAACTGCCTGGTCATCAGTCCGTAGCTTACAAATTACTTAAACCTTGGTAAAGTAACCTAAGGACAACACACACACCCATGCCCCAGGGAAGACTCGAACCTCCATGGCGATCAACCGCGCGCTCCGCAGCGAGACGCTTTAGACCGCTCGGCTACTCCACCGCGGCCGTAACATATAGCATAAAAATGTAGGACGTAATCTGAGAACATTTTCATAAGAAAATATTGGTAACATTTTGACCTTTTGAACTGAATAAAAAGTTAGAAGTGGTATATTCATAATTTGTAGTACTCATGGTTTTTGTGGTTTTCTCGGAAATATCCGGTGAATAAGTGTCTTTTTAAGCCAGTAGTGACCCAAGCCGGCTTTTCACCGGTAACAGAAATTCTTGTAGGCATTTGGCTCCTGGAGGATTGATGAAGAAAGAGTACGACAAATTTATCAGATATATCAACAGACATAGTGACTTGCTAAGTCGAAGGATAAAAAAAGGTTGCTTTTAAGACAAGTTTTAAATTACATTTCTTTTGTTAATTCTTAGACAATGTTCTTTCCTTTTCTATAGGGGGTAGAAACGCACAAATTTCTTGTTGTACGAACTCGCGAGCAAGCCACATCCAACTGTCCGCGTCAAAAGCATAAATATTCCAAATTTAAGTCAGCAATGATAAGCGATTGATGTTGTGCCTGTTTTATGGTCATAGCAAAGGAAAAACGCAAAGGGAAACGGAGCCGCTTGAGGTCGAGTTGCTGGAAAACAGTAGTATGAGTACGCCTTCACCTTTTAATGTGAAATCGATTATAGTTGTCTCGATTAAATTTTGTCTAGACTTTTTGCTGGTCTTTGTGGTTCCGTGGCACAACTTTTTTGCTGATTAGTTGCGAATGAGCATCACCGATTATGCTACCCTAATTAGTTTTCCCTATTTGTATTGGGAAACTCTCTACTATGATTTCCTAGAAATATGGAAATAAAATTTAAATATAGCAAATTCTGAGTTTCTGTCGTTGTGTTATAGTCTCGAGCTCTAGCGTTCCTTCCGTGACTGCTCTCGCAACACAGTCTAGACACAAGAGCTCAGGTCACGATCGCTAGTTGACTACATGGTCGCTACCGGATAGTTGGCCGTGTCCCAGCGGCCAGCTAGTCAACTAGGACTCGTTGCCTAGACGGTGAGACATAACACGGACTGTTGTAAGGCTTTCTTTTGAGACGGTGTTGGCTCGAGCCTCTAGGGAGAGGGGGGGGGGGAGAGTAGTTCCTTTCGTTCCAAGACCCATATGTCTAATTATACTTTCCAACTCGATATATGCGTGGACTGGAACTTAAATAGCGGCAACTATTTATTCACAACCGATACAAAAGCGTTACGTGTTTGCACTTATTACTGTTCTTCAAAGTAGTCACCAGCGTTGTGTGGAAACCGTTGCGGCAATGTGGAATGCACAGTATACCGTTAGCAGAGCGCGTTCTGTTGACGTGCTAATGGAGCGGTTTACGGCCTGTCCAATCTCCGGAACAGTTCTGAATCGAATGCCAAGAAGTGGTTCCTTCATCTTCGGTAACAAATCAAAGTCCGAAGAACTATAGTAGTGTGGTAGATGGAACAGTACTTTCCACTCTCAACGACCGAACAGAGCAGCTTACGCCGTATGCGCCCGCGCATTGTCGTGGAAAATGATGGGTGGGTTCCGCAGAAAGTCGCTCCTTTCGCGAAGGTGGTCTCTGGTGATGCTCCAAATATGAACTAATACTGTGCATTGACAGTCTGCCGTGGAGGAACGTAATGCATTAGGATAAAACCATCACAGTCGTGCACGACAATCACCATAAATTTCAACATACTGAGACTCTGGCGCACTTTCTACTTTCGCAGTGACCCATAACAACGCCATCGGATGTATTGGAGTTTCAGTTTTGGCTTGTACGACGTAGCCCGCGTCTCATCCATTGTCACGATATGGCGTAAGAAAGCTCCTAGTGCGTCTGAACAGCGTCGTAACGCATCCGTTTCTGCGTTTCCGTCAATTCATGCAGAACCCATCGTGATGGAATTTTTCACATGCCTGGTCGTTCGTTCAGATTACGAAGCAGAGTCGTATGCGCTAATCCGGTTTCGTAGATGAGCTTACGAATGGTCTCGAGTCGATCACCGTCCACTAACGCTGCAATAGTATGCACTACTTTTTTCAAAAAATGCTATTTTACCTTATTAATTCTTTATTTTATGTCCTCTGTTCTGCGACCATCGTATCTTATTTTACTGCCTAAGTAACAAAACTCATATTTCATCTTTATATTTTCGTAACCTAATCTAATTACTTCAGCATCGCCTAACTTTCTAAGACTGCATCCCATTATACTTGTTTTGCTCTTGTTAATTTTCATATGATACGCTCCTTTCAACACATTGTATGTTGCGTTCAGTTGCTCTTCCAGGTTCTTTGATGTCTCTCACTGAATTACAATGTCCTTATCCAAATTTATTTGCTTTTCTTCACAGCTTGCTCATTGTTAAAATTGAATACTATTGGAGAAACGCAACAAACCTGGCTTACTCCATTCCCAAACATAGTCCAACCATAGCCCAACTGTAGTGTCGCACAAGTACAAAGTGCGCGCCACCTACTTTCGCCGCGCGCCGCCATGCACGCACGTCGCGGCGTTCTTACGACGACAGCCACGAGCGCCCTCTGCTGCAACCCCGCTCGTGGCCACCACGGAAAGACATCGTTCACTTGGGACTGAGGTAGCAACCAGTTAGGACCTTCGTAATCAGATAGGCACCAGTGAAGACTTTGCTATCGTACAGGCACTAGGCAGGCCTCTAACAACTATGTATCAACATTCTGCAGTACTATGTAAAAGTTAAGTATTGTATAAATTCTGTGCAATATATATCTCATTCTAATTTACTCTAGTGTTTCTAGTTCTGGCTGCTCCCCTCCGTACCTGCACCAGCGTGCTATCTTTATTTCTGTGTCGGTCTCATTCCACTCGGCCACCGACACCCACAACGGAACGAGACACAAAAGCGGCGACGAGGCTGGGACACAAAACTGGCGACGAGGAGTGATAGACGAACCGTGGACCAGCCCGCTTGCAGCAGCCAGACAGCAGCAGTCGGAGCACGCAGAAATTGCTCCCGCCCACCCACCCTTATTGTAAGATTTTTGAGGGAACATTTTCAGTTACGTGTTTGTGGACTTTTTTGTTGCAGAGCGTCCTCTTTCATATTGCATTTGTGTTTTGTACTAATTTACTTGTATACGCGGTGCCTAATCGGTCAGCATGGCCACTAGCCCGAACCCGAACCTAATGGAAATTATTCAGTTACAGACGGCGCAAATCACTCAACTCCTGCAAGCGGTGTCGCAGTTGACGACACAGGCTGCTGACCAACAACATCAGCCGCCGCTTCAGCAGCCCACACCTGCCGCCGCAACGCTTCCTACATTTCCCCAACGCATCTCCTCGTGATGTAGACTTTGAACAAATAGTAGATGCACTGAATGCTCATTATGAGAGAAAAGTTCTCGTAGCTGCGGCACGGTACCGATTTTTCAGACTTAAAAAATTACCGCAGCAGTCACACCAAGAGTGGATTACGGAATTGAAGGGCTTAACCCGCAAATGTAAATTTACTTGCTCTTGTGGACTTTCGTATAGTGACGTGATGTTGAGGGATGCGATTACGCAGAATATTCAGGACCCCAGAATTAGAGCAGCAATTCTGAAACAGTCTGACCCCTCATTAGACAGTGTACTGCAGCTTATAGAAGCGCATGATACTTTTGACTTAGCAGATGTAGAAATGCAAAGCAACAGTGTAAATTCAGTGCGCCGCAACGGACGCTTTCCTAGCCGTAGTTCTCAGTATAGCACTAGTGATTCTTATTTTTCTACCGGCCGTGCTGAACAGACAGTGAACAGTAGCCAGTGTAAAAGTGCGACACAAAGGTCGCCCCGTCGTGTTAGAAACAGTGATTCGAATAACGGGCACCAACGCTCATTTCAGAAAAATGTACGTAAATCTTGCCCCCAGTGTGTGTCTCGCCACAAGCGTGCTCATTGCCCTAGTCGCAACGCAACCTGTTATCAATGTGGCAAATCAGGACATGTACATTCTGTGTGTATGCAAATTAAAAACTCAAAGAACGGTACCGTTAGAAACAGTGCTTCGCAGAGTGCGAGAACAGTTCATTCTGTAAATGTTATACGGGCTGTGGAATTGAACAGTGCTTTCCTTGGATCTCAATTGCAAGAAAGTAGTTCTGCGCCTATGGCAAAACTATATAGTGCACCAAGTAGCAAGCGGCGACGAGCGCGTAAAACAGTGCAACGGAACAGGGTTCGGGACAAGCAAAATGACTATGAACAGTGCATTCCTGTAGTGAAAATAGTGCCTTGTGCAACTGCTCCTTGTAATAGTGCCCAGTACTGTGTAGCTAGTGACAGTAGACATCAAGTAGCTACTCAAAAGTGTAGTGCAGTAATTAGTAAATCTGGAGTAGCTTCGCATGCATGCGCGGACGCCGATCCGGCGGTAGTGCCATCTAGTGACAGTGTTGTTAATCCGCTGCGTGCCGAGTCTGCGCCGCTTACTTCACTACGCGGCCCGCGCAAGCGCAGTAAACAAACCGTAGCAGACGTTGCCCACATTCGCGCACCTGTCGAGCGCCGCAAGCAAAATCTTTTTGTGACTCTCTTCATAGAAAATAAGACGGTGCAATTTCAGCTTGATAATGGTTCCGCTGTCATATTAATAAATAAAGATACTTATGAACTTCTGGGTTCGCCAAAATTGTCGCCGTCACAGCAAGTGTTAACAGCTTATACAGGTCAAAATATTCCCGTGCTAGGAACGTGTAACCTGCCCGCCTCTTTTCAAGGTGTAACAAAAACAGTTGCTTTTGTAGTTCTTCAGGCCAAATCGACACAGAACATTTTTGGACTAGATGCTTTTGACTTGTTTGGTTTATCAATTCAAAGAGATGTGCTTCAAATTTCGTCAATTGTGCCTCAGGATAAATTCAATGCATTGTGTGACAAATATAGTGACTTGTTTTCGCCGGAACTAGGTTGTGCAAAAGACTTCGTGGCACATGTAACTTTAAAAGAATCTGCAGTTCCAAAATTTCGTAAAGCTATACCAGTGCCTATCGCCTTGCGTGATACAGTTGCCGAAGAACTTAAACGTTGGCAAGATAGTGGTGTGATTTCTCCTGTTTCTGCGAGTCTGTGGGCCTCGCCTTTAGTAATTATACCCAAGCCGTCAGGAAAACTTCGTCTCTGTGCGGACTTCAAATCAACAGTGAACAGTTAAACAATTGTAGACACATACCCTCTGCCCAGACCTGACGAACTTATGGACAAATTAGGACAGTCTCGCTTCTTTTCCAAGATTGATTTAGCAGAGGCATACTTAAAGATTCCACTGGATGACGAGTCAAAAAAGTTTTTCGTCATTAATACTCACATGGGTCTTTTTCAATTTCAACGCCTACCCTTTGGCAGTTCTTCCGCCCCCGCTATTTTTCAGCGCTTTTTGGAACAGCTGACAGTTTCTGTACCGTGTTGTTCGAACTATTTAGATGATATTGTGGTATCCGGACGTACAGTTGAAGAACATTTAGCAAACCTGGAGTGCCTTTTCCAAGCTTTGACTGCAGCAGTTCTACGTTGTAATAAAGCAAAGTGTTCGTTTTTTCAAACTGAAATAGAGTACCTAGGCCATGTGATTAATGCACAAGGAATTCATCCCTTACAGTCACATCTTCGAGCAATCAAAGACTTGCCTCCTCCTAAGAATGTGCATGAATTGCAAGCAGTAATGGGAAAGCTTAACTATTATTTCAGATTTATTCCCAATGCCTCTCAGACTGCAGCTCCACGGCATCACTTACGTAGGAAGAATGTTCCATTTGTGTGGTCCAAAGATTGCCAGGTTGCCTTTGACAACTTAAAGTCTACACTACTCAGTGATGCATGTTTGATTCCCTTTGACCCACAGAAGCTGTTAGCAGTTGACGCCTCGTCGTACGGTCTGGGTGCTATTTTGTCGCATCGTATTGGATCTCACGATCGACCTATTGCCTTTGCATCCAAGCTACTGACGCCGACGCAACAGAATTACAGTCAGATAGAAAAGGAGGCCTTAGCAATCATTTACGGCGTCACAAAGTTTCATCATTATCTCTATGGCAGAAAATTCTATTTGTTGACTGACCACAAGCCTCTCACGTCGTTGTTCTCACCCAAGCCAATTCCGCCAAGAACGGCACAAAAGCTTCAGAGATGGTCCTTGATATTGTCAAATTATCAGTATGAGATTTTGTACCGACCTACCACTAAACATGCCAACGCGGACACACTTTCCCGACTTCCGGTTGGCCAGGATGTATCATTTGATTCTTCAGAAATGGCATGTTGTCTGATAGACCCAGAGATGCTTCCGCTGTCGCAGACTTTCCTTTGAACTCTCGTCGGGTTGCACAGGAAACAGCTGCGGATGCAGACCTAAGTGTGGTAGCACGTTTTGTTCGCTCAGGTTGGCCTGCCAGAGCCAAAGACATTGAGCGGCCTCTGGTTCGACGTTATTTTTCACAACGTCATGCATTATCTTTAAGTCAGGGTTTCTGTTGTTGCATACCGACAACGACCAAACAAGAGTGATTGTTCCTCGTTCCCTGCAACGTGAAGTTTTACGCCTCCTGCATCAAGGACATTGGGGTATTGTTAGGACAAAGCAACTGGCCAGGCGTCATTGTACCTGGGTTGGTATGGACGCTCAGATAGAGAACATGACGTCACAGTGTACTGTTTGTGCGGAGCATCAGGCGGCTCCTCCGCAACGTTTCTCAGACTGGCCACGCCCCAAGGGACCATGGCAACGTTTACACATTGACTTTGCCGGACCTTTCTGGAATACGCGCTGGTTAATTGTTGTAGACGCTTTCAGCAAGTTTCCTTTCGTGATTGCCATGAACTCAACGACGGCGTCTAGTACAATCAGTGCCTTAACATCAGTGTTTTGCATCGAAGGTTTGTCTGAAACTATCGTCAGTGACAATGGACCTCAGTTTGTTAGTGCGGAATTTCAACAGTTTTGTCGTGTGAATGGCATTCAGCATATCACCACCGCACCTTTTCACCCTCAGTCCAATGGTGAAGCAGAACGTTTCGTTCGAACATTCAAGTCTCACATGGAAAAGATGAAAGGTCAGCACTCCAGGCAGCAAGCTCATCAAATTTTCCTGTCTACGTATCGGTGCATGCCACGTGACGGCCCGTCTCCTGCCGAGCTGCTACACGGCCGCCGTCACCGCACTCTCCTTCACCTGCTGCAGCCTCCCACGCACCGAGTCGGTTCGTATGGCGCTTCGCGTTTTCAGGTTTCCACGCCGGTGCTGTACAGGGCATTTGCTGGCAACAAGAAGACGTGGTTACCGGGCATCATTCGGCGTGTGCTCGGTCGCAATATGTATGTTGTACGTTCTTCCACAGGGTCGGAGCTGCGGCGCCACGCAAACCAATTGCGCCTGCACAGGCCGCGCGCTCCTGTCTCGGGTTTCTTGATTCCAGACCCAGTTCACCGCCAGGGAGCACAGCCACATCGTTCGTCCCCGGACTACGAGATCCCTATGGACGTCGAAGTACCTCCGACGCAGTCGTCGCCGTCGCTGTCGACGCCGCAGATGACAGCGTCACCGAGAGGGACTCTGGGACCGCGCGGGCCCCCCCAGCTTGGGCCACGCGCCTCAGAAGAAGATGACCTGCTCCCTCTGGGTGGGGGCGGGCGCCCTTCCGCTGGTTTTCGCGGGTTTTCCAGCCGATCGCAAGGTGTATACCGGGGCGCGGACGGCGTCTCGATCCCAGCCTCGATCCCAGCGTCTCGATCCCCCGCCCAGGCCCTCCTCCCAGTGCCGTCGCCGTGGCCCTCAGCCCTACGCCACGACGGCGCGGCGGTTTGGGGGGGGGGGGGGGGTGTGGTGTCGCACAAGTACAAAGGGTCTACGGCTGCTTTTTTTGGAATGACGATTACCAAATTTTTCTGAAGCCTTAGGGTATTTCTCCTGTCTCATACATCTTATTAACTAGGTGAATTAGTTTTGTGATGGTTGGTTCTCCCCGAGATTTCAGTAACTCTTAGGGACTGTCATGTCCACAAATTCATAATCATGATGTCCGTTATTACGTGCCAAGCGAGGGTATAGTCTAAAACATGGCGAAATACATTTGACAGGTTAAAGCTAGTAATTATAATTCCAGTAGATGAAACATCACTATAGTCATAAGAATGTTAAATAAGTGATTACATTCATCAGTGAAACTTCAATATATGACAGTGGTTTTGAAGGGATTCACGCCCACTTATGAGAAAATGCTGACTGTGAATACTGAGATCGGTGGAGCATGCGACGTGGAATATGTATGATTATTTGCTGAAGCAGCTGATGAGGGAAGCTACATAGAATTTACTACAATGTTAAATGAATTTAATATGATATTAAAATGAGGGAGAAGTATCAAATCAAATGTTGCATTGTTCGATTGCAGTAAATATCGTAGCTGTCAAACGCCATTTGAAATTAAAATAAGTAAACCAAGAATATGAATATCAGAGTGTACCTCGCAGATGAACGTAAATACATCGTATTAGTACATGGGTCATAGTATGGTGATATATATGATAAAATCTATTGACAAATGTCATGTCAAATACAAATGTGGAATCACAAATAAAAGGAAATTCGATTTTTAGGAAATGAACAACTGGCAAAGTCTATCGGCAGGTGTCATAAGATTTGTGGACAATATATGTTTGAAGCCTTCAGAATATTGACTACAGGCGAGATTCACCTAGCCATTTAGCAAATTGCCAACCCTGATTTCTAGATTTTCAAATATGTTTAATTCTTCTCAAACATCAAGCATTTCCTCGTTAAGTTCTTTCTGTAAAATAATCCTGTGTTCTAAATTTTTCGAATTGTTTTTGGTAATAAGTAAGTGTCCGGTAAACGTAGAATTAGGTTTATTCACTCCTTTCTTTGCTTTCTGATCATTTCTTATTCACAGAGGTCTGCGTTTATGACCATTGTAGTAGCATGGCTAGTTAACACAGGTTAATTTGTCGACGCTTAGTTAGAAAGCCAATCACCTCTATGTTTTTTTTATGTGTACTACTTATCTCATTAAAATGTTGTCTGTAGAAAATGAAACATCACAATTTTTCACTAGAAGACGGATCCTCCTACTGTAGTATTTTCCAATAAAGGAATGGATAGGAAATTACTACTTTTTTATTGTTACATGAAGAAATGTTGTTGTGCCATGTTCAAAATTTTGGAGACGTTTACTAGATACCCTAGTCATATCCACCATTAACTGTGACAGATTTAATCACACCTAAATCATTTTGCTAATTGGCAGGTGATAAGCAGGTGGTTGCTGTACGGTGATTGGCCCTATTAAAAACCACTAGTTTTTGGTTTCTGGATGCGTCCACTGATCATGAATAACATTGTTGAGTAAATGTCCTTGTTTAACATTTTGAATGCGAATAGTTTGATACAAATTTCTAAAACAAGAAAGTGAAGTTCCCCTTCCTCGTTCTGCGGTTCTTTGTCACAGAAATTTTCTCATAGACACTATTGAATGCATTGACAAGAATACCCAACTTGTGATGAATACCGTCAAAGGCAATGATAATATCGTCAAAATATAGCACGTAAAAACGAATTCTTTCGGAACTGGATTATTGTTATTGGAGCTTTAATGTAGACATTCGCCAAAATTCCATCGACTGGAGTACCTTCGGCCAAACCATACGGATGAATATAAATTTTATCGTTAAACGTAAAATAATAGAATTTGGGAATAACTCTAGGTATACACTACCACCTCTTGAAATATTTTCAAATGTTCAAATATTTGTAATCTTAAAACTTCCTGGCAGATTAAAATTGTGTGCCGGAATCGGGACTCGAACCTGGGACCTTTGGCTTTCGCAGGCAAGCATACTACCGACTGTGCTATCCCGACACGACTCACGGCGCCGCCTCACAATTTTACTTCCTCCAGTACCTCGCCTCCTGCTTTCCAAGCTTCACAGAAGCTCTCCTGCGAACCATGCAAGACTAGCGCTGCTGGAAGAAAGGACATGGTGGAGACATGGCTTAGCCCCAGCCTAAGGGATGTTTCCTGAATGAAACTTTCACTCTGCAGCGGAGTGTACGCTGATATGAAACTTCCTGGAAGATTAAAATTGTGTGCCGGAACAGGGACTCGAACCTGGAACCTTTGCCTTTCGCGGGCAAGCGCAGAGTGAAAGTTTCATTCTGGAAACATCCCTTAGGCTGTGACTAAGCCATGTCTCCACCATATCGTTTCTTCCAGGAGTGCTAGTCTTGCATGGTTCGCAGGAGAGCTTCTGTGAAGTTTGGAAAGTAGGAGGCGAGGTACTGGCGGAAGTAAAATTCTGCCAGGAAGTTTTATATCAGCGCACACTCCGCTGCAGAGTGAAAGTTTTATTCTGATTTGTAATCTTATTTGAGCAAATTAGACTTACAAACCACCACACACACACACACACACACACACACACACACGCGCGCGCGCACACACACACAAACACACACACACACACACACACATGCACTCGAACCTCCGGCGGGAGCAGACGCCTAGTCTGTAGCATGGTGCAGTAGAGCACGCGGGATTTTATATTTGTCCTGGAACACCGTTTCATTTTCATCAGGGAAAGGGAAAATGTGATAATGTGCTAAGGTTATAACTTGTACCTCGTTTCACGAGCCGTACTGTTCCCGTTATGTAAATAAAACTTATGTCACAACCAATAAGAACTGTCAACCACACCACCACACGTGAGGCCGGACTCGGCCGCTCATAAATTAAGCTGGCAGTTAACATTAATGATGCTGCTAATGAGACACTTGGCCTCTGGAAGCGCGACGGCCGCGTGTAAATTAAATGACATGTCCTGTGTAACATTATTACTCTGAAACACAGGAACTGCAAGATTAAACCGTGAAATATTAATAAACATTGCCATCGCGGGAAACCGCCGGCTTACACAACATGAAAATATATACATTCTCTTCTTGTGTAACTGGACATGAGAGAGTGGTGAAGCACTGCTGCAAAAAGACGTAACGTACTATCACGATGAAAGACGAATTTTAAATTGCTACCACAATATTCATGCTTTAGCACTCAAATAATTGGTCCAGCCAACAATATAAACTGAGTTGATATCATCTGGTTCCCAAATTTATGCAAGTGTCTTGTTATGTGAGGAACGGTGATAGTGTTGTGAAATGGAGTGGTTGGGAGAAGGGAACGAATTACCAAAAAACTGCAATTTAGCATCTCAATATTTATCGCCCTAAGCTATTTTTATGTAACGTTTGTTTATTCAAATGTTCAAATGTTTGTGAAGCTTACGGGACTTAACTGCGTGTCATCAGTCCCTAAACTTACGAACTATTTATGAACTAACCTATACTAAAGACAACACAAACATCCATGCCTGATGAGGGATTCGAACCCTCGACGGGGAACGGCCTCGCCCATTGGAACATAGTGCCTCAATGCGCTCGGCCGTTCCGCCGCGACTTTGTTTATTCAACGGAAATTGTCAGATGAATAGATACTTTTGCTCCTGTGTTGTTGTATGTTGATAGATAGGTACACCATCTACATCTAATCTACATCTATATTTACCTCTACATGGATACTCTACAAATCACATTGAAATGCATGATATTTCTCTATAGTTCCACTATCTAATAGCTCGCGGGAAAAGCCTGTTTTGTGTACCACGGTGGGTCAGTCCTCTCTTTTGTTAATTTGTTTGGTATGATCATCAATGGTTGTCGATAATATTTCTTTGAATGTAAGCCACATTTCATGCACACTCACATTCTTAGTTTCGAAACACTTCAAATTTTCACTCAGGAAAATGTTACTCATATTGCCAACGGTTTTTTTTTCTTTTTGAATAAATACAATTTCCTTTTAATTTTGGTGGGTTTGGAAAATCGGATATTCAGTCTTGCTACGGCAGCTCTGTGTTCACTAATTCCTGTATCTATTTTGATGCTCTTTATTAGCTCCGGATTTGTTGCTAGGGTATCAAGTATGTACTTATTCATGTTCCTTTTCGTCTTACTGCGATCCAGACACGGTAACTAGTACCACACATCGTAGCATCTGTTTGTTTACTATGTCAAATTTAATTTTGCTCAACTGCAAATGTTGACATTAGCGTACAAGAAGTAGCTAATTGTAATATGAATTAGGTCCATCGATGATAACCTGTGGTTCCGTTAATGAACTTTATACTCATTACCACAAACGCTTGCATTTGAAGACAATATATCTCAATATTGTTGCTAATTATCATGTTAGAAAACGCCAGCTGCAAATATACAGTTCTTCAGAGACCCGTATCGCTGGTTCTATTAAGCTAGTGAGTAATGTGTTTCGGATAGCATCACGTTTAGCTATAGTTTTGGTCCACTTTAGGTTACGGTAGCAACACTAAAAGTGGACCTTTGCGATCGTCTTTTGACAGCTCGAAAATTAAATGGAAAATAACGGCTTACCTACTCATCTGACACGAAAATTGAATAACCGAGTTTGTAGAGGAGAACACTCTCTACAACTTAGCTCTCTTATGTTTTTTTCATATCTGGTAGCGTTTCAAAGATATTTGCAAAAATGATGGCGATTTTGGGATGTTTGTCTGTCTGTCACTCTGTCTGTCCGTAACGTGTGCCCTGTTTTTAAGATGAACCGTTCAACCGATCAGCACCAAATTTTACAGACATGATTGTAGGCCGCCAGAGACCAGAACCTCCCTTTTTCAAATTTTTTGGACAAAACATACGGTACTAATACCAAAAAAAGCCGGTTGTAATATAATTGTAATTGCAAACGAACCGTTCATCTGACACGAAAATTGAATAACCTAATTGGTAGAGGAGAGAATTCTCTAAAACTTAGCTCCCTTATGTTTTTTTCCATATCTCGCATCGTTTGAGACATATTTGCAAAAATAACTTAGATTTGACACCCTCCATTGAATTAAAGCAAACCAGCCGTTCGGAGATGTCACGTGACATTCCTCGCTCAGAACTCTCTTTCTGGCATACGACATAAGGCGTTGCATATTTGATGATTTTCTTATTCTAACTTACACGTTGTCATTTCGGAGCAATGGTGCACTGAAGAATTAACAAAAACACATGATAATCTAGTGTCTACAAATGTCATATCAGCATAAGTTAACAACGGCCATCAATAGTATGAGATTAAATTAATCATCGTTTGATTGATAGCCGTAGCGTAGTGGGCAAGGCGTTGGATTTGACGCTAAAAGTCGGTGGTTCAGAACCTGCAACTACCTAAATTTTTTATGCTAAAAGGGTTTCAGACGCTCTTATTAATTAATATTTTATTATTTAGATTATTATTTTGGTCCAAAATGTTTGCAAAACATTACAAAACTACAAATCTAAAGTGGGCCGTAAAACACGTCACTGCGATTTTTTTTTACTTATCATACGAAGGGGATACTGTAGCTGTTCTACAGTACAACGTCAAATATTTAAAAAGTCAAACACTTTCTGCAGCTCAAAAAATCGATCGTATCTGTTGGCCTATTACGTATTGCCAGGGACGAGCTTCGTACCCACATCTATAAATATCGGCATGTTTATATATGATGTTCCCTATAGACACCAAGACAGCTAGAACAATTTAGATTATATCTTTGGGAAATCTACAGATTAATCCAGATGGTGATCCTGTGAAGTGTGCTACCAATCTGACCAAGTTACGAGGGTTTGAACCTTAACAGTGGCAACACTGATGTGGAGAAACTATGCAATGAAATCTAGTATAGTCGCTGACATAGTCGTTGACATACCTACCTCACCTCCGACGAAATAAGGATTCGCCCGTCCCACGTCAACGCCGTGCGCACATTGAGGGAAGCATAGTCGTTTGCGAGCGGGTGGTCTAACGTTAGACCGCTGGTAGAGCGTTCTGTCACGAACGAACTAACGTAAAAAACAGGTCTACATGACTTGCAATAACACAAATAAGATGGTTAGCAGTCGCAACTAAAAAATTCTGAAGTTGATCTAGAACGGTTGAAACATGTTAATGTATAATAATAATACATGAAATTAAAATATTTGCAACTGTTGGCTGATGATCAGATAGTAAATTGTTTGAAATATTAGAGCACTTGCTACCTCTAGCAAGTTGATTATGCCTACTATAGAAAAAAATAATGAAGCGGGTAAAGCAACTGCCTATTAAGCAGAAGGTATCGCGTACGAATCCAGGGCGTGGAACAAATTTTAATCCAATGAATCTCCTTCTATAATACTGTCTTGTGATCAAATCTCTACCTCTGTAACAACGGTTTTAAATCTGTCGAAACTATTGTAGACGTTCATTAAACCTCTATTGTTTCCCCTGGTAGGCTGATTATTAATTTACTTGACGTTCCTAAGTTTCAGTGCTGGTAGGAAGTTCGGTATTTTCCGGAATCGGCTAAAGATTGGCCTGCGCGTAAACGAGACCGTACTCTAGTAGTGTGCGCTATAAGTTGAAAATTTTTTCTCGCTAGGAGTGGTTCTGGGATATGCGACTGCTACCCATCTTATCTGTGTTATTGCAAGTCATGTAGATCTGTTTTTTACGTTAGCTCGTTCATGACAGAATGCCCTACCACTCAGCCCTCGTAGCCTGATGGATAATTGGAATGCACGGAATGTCCGAAATTAAGTCCAGTCCACAATACAATCGTCACTTCTACCTCGATGTAACACGATTATACACGTATCAGTACTGCCGAGGCCCCTAATATCGGAATAGCACGCCAATACTGAAAGTTAATGTGAACAATTCCGCTTTGTACCCCATGCATAGGTGATAGTAGTTTCAAACAATAATTAAATATTTCAGAGTCAGCGCGGCAGCACTTCACGTTCCAACACAGGGCGACATGTACCCTCAGTATATTGATAAGAATTAAAACAGAGACTGAGAATAGGTGGAGTCAGAAACTCATCGGTCAACGTACATCAAACACAAACTCCGCGCCCCATCCCGAAGTCTCAATATTCATTCTCCGTATGGGCAAAAATTTTCAACCGCCGCATTGAATTTCATTCAGTGCACACGACAAGCAGCTAAAAGGTCCATACCACATCCTTCATTTTATTTCTTTATTTTATCTGCAAACGATCACTGTATATGTACACATACACACACACACACACACACACACACACACACAGACAGAGAGAGAGAGAGAGAGAGAGAGAGAGAGAGAGAGAGAGAGAGAGAGAAACATTAAACTGCTTTTTTTTTCATAGACTTACGAGGTGACAGACTATTAAATATTCAGTAAACGTAAAACCATGAGCAGATTCCTTTAACCTTCAGCCCGTACACCCCCTTACGGTATACAAAGCGTACACTCAGTATTTAACACCGAGGTGCCGTTTCTTTCCGTTTCGTCTGGTATTTTTAATATCTAATTGTCTTAAAATCTATTTAGTGCGCCATTCGTTTCCCCCTTCCCCATCACACATATCCCCATAGTTTTCTCACACATTTGATATGTAGATTTCTCCCAATTTTACGGACTTGAAGTTGACTGTGAAATTACACAACTTGAGGGTAAACGGGGTACATTGGACAGAGTAAAATAAATACATTCCGCATACACCTCGTTCTTTTTTGACCGGAAGTGGAGGGTACAATTCGTTATTTACGTTACTTCAGTTACCTGCACAATAAAGAAAAGACTTCCTGTTCAACGGCCTTGAGGCTAGTGTGAAGGGCAGAGTGGTGATACGCACTCAGAGAGAAGGGAAGGGGAGTGAAGGGGGGCGCCCCGGTCCAAAAGACCGGTGGCTAAAGGTTAAACTACTTGCTTGTGTTTTCTTGTTTTTCTTACACACGAGAAATATTAACACAGTGTCCGTGATACCAATTCAGAATTAGAAATAGACTTTTAATATTAAAATACTATGCTACAGTGGATAGTTCTAACGGGGCAACGATAAATATTTATAAAATACAGACGCGAAAAATGTGTGGGATTGATTACCTTGGTTCCAAGGTCTGAAAAACAGTGCAATTGAAACTGTATACGGCCTCAAGAACAAAATTCCTTAAATTGACCATAGATGTAATTGAAACTTCATAAAGATGTAAACAATCACGCATGAGCATTGCCAATGCGACGGAGTGAGTAATGCAGCCGAGCAATTCCAATCATAACACCAGGAAATCAAATGTTCCAATGTTTGTAGAGCTTATGGGACTTAACTACGGGGTCAAAAGTCCCTAAACTTACAAACCACTTATGAACTAGCTTATACCAAAGACGTCACAAACATCCATGCCCGAGGGGGGATTCGAACCCCCGACGGGGAACGGCCTCACGCATCGTAGCATAGCGCCTCATTGCGCTCGATCGCACCGCAACGGCCACCAGGAATTACGTGCACTGTAGTTTTGCCATGCCTAGAAGATCGACTTCGATGTTGTATTGGATCGGCACTGGTACTTTGTGTCAGGAGGAATCCTAATGTAATGAAGATTGTAGACGTGTCGTAGTGAACCAATGAATATTGAAATGACGTGGAGGAGGTACAGAGAAAGAAGAATTGTTGATAAATTGCATCACTTTGCTCACCCAACGCGTGTCACGGCAGCCGATGAACGCTACTTAACGATTTCGGCTCGGAGGATCACTGAGAGGATTAACAGTGATTTTCGGACAGACACAGGACATCGTATATCGCCTCAAACTGTACCTAATAGGGTGCATTACATGCAATATCCCTCCAGAAGTCCATGATTAGTTCCACTTTTGACACCCAGGCGGGCCCAACAGCATCCTGAATGGAGTCATCATAATTGGCAGCAAGCGCGATTGGCTGATGTACTGTATGTGGGTCCACCATACGCCACTTGTGGTTTGAGAAGGCAATTATACGTGTATACAGTACAGGGATGACATTACCCAGCATATTGTGCAACCATTATGTAGCACATCTTGTGAATGTGTGACGACATAGCGGAATTGGAATGTTTAAATGTTCAAATGTTTGTACAGCTTACGGGACTTAACTATGGGGTCATCAGTCCCTAAACTTACAAACTACTTATGAACTACTTACGAACTAGGACGGCACAAATATCCATGCCCGAGGGGGGATTCGAACCTCCGACCGTAATGGCCGTGCAGACCGTGACTGAAGCGCCTCAGTCCTCTCGGCCACAGCGGCCGGCTAGCGGGATTAGAATGACAGAGTTTCTACCAGAGGTCAACTCTATCAAACATGCCGGGGGTACATTGAATAGGGTTTTTTTCCGATGAGACTATCCACCAATGAATCTACGTTGAATCGCCATTCAGCAGTTAGACTGTCTACAGCAATAGTCCCTTGATTATCCAGTGCCACAACTAAACCAGGCAAGCATGACTACAGGGGGGCTTGTTACGTGGTATATGGGGTACTGGTGTATGCAGTACTCTAGAAAATAATGATATAGGCCAGATTATTGTCGCACAACTTGTCAGTTTCTGTTCCTATATATCTCTATTCCATTTTGAATCATTAATCATGACTCGTGAAGCGTTACGGTTCGAGTTATTGACGTTAGCGACTGCTGTGTTATCTTTGGCCGGCCGCGGTGGCCGAGGAGACTGCGGCGCGCCAGTCACGGTCTGCACGGCCACTACGGGGTTTGAATCCCCCCCTCGGGCATGGATATTTGTGCCGTCCAAGGTGTTAGCTAGTTCATAAGTAGTTTGTAAGTTTCTACATCTGCATACATACTCCGCAATCCACCGTAAGGTGCGTGGCGGAGGGTACACTGTACCACTACTAGGCATTTCCTTTCCTATTCCACTCCCAAATAGAACGAGGCCTATATGCCTCCGTACGAGCCCTAATTTCTCTTATCTTGTCTTTGTGATCTATACGCGAAATGTACGTAGGCGGCAGCAAGATCGTACTACCCTCAGGTTCAAATTCCGGCACTCTCAACTTTCTCAAGACCGTTGTCTTTCCTCCGGCGATTCCCATTTTAGTTGCCGGAGCATTTCTGTGACACTCTCGCATTGGTCGGACCTACCAGTAACAAACCTAGCTGCTCGCCTCTGAACTGCTTCTATGTCTTCCTTTAGACTGATCTGCTGCGGGTCCCAAACACTTGACCAATACTCAATACGTGGTCGTACAAGCGTTTTATATGCGGTCTCCTTTACAAATGAAGTACATCTTCCCAAAATTCTCCCTATTCACCGCAGTCGGCTGTCCGCCTTACTCACAACTGTCCTTACATGTTCGTTCCATTTCACATCGCTCTGCAATGTTACTCCTAGATGTTTGAATTACGCGACAGTATCAAGAAGCTCACTACTAATGCTGTATTCGAACATTATGGGATTGTTTTTTCCACTCATGCGCATCACCTTACATATTTCTACATTGAGAGCTATCTGCCATTCTTCGCACCAACTAGAAATCCTGTATGCTATTACAGTCAGTTAAAGACGACACCCTCCCATACACCACAGCATCATCAGCAAACAGTCGCAAATTACAATTTACTCTGTCCATCAGATCATGTATATAGACAGAAAATAATAGCTGTCCGGTCACACTCCTCTGGAACACACCTGACTATAAACTCGACTCTGATGAACACTCGCCGTCGAGAACAACGAACTACATTCTATTACTTAGGCAGTCTTCCAGCAGTCACAAATCTGTGAACCTATTCAATAATCTCGTAACTTCGTTAGCAGTCTGCAGTGTGGTACCGCCTCGAACGCCTTTTTGAAGTCGAGAAAAACACAATCCGCCTGTTGCCCTTCATCCATGGCTCGCAAGATGTCTTGTGAGAAAAGGGCAAGCTGAGTTTCACATGAACTACGTTTCTTGAACCCATGCTGATTCATAGAAAGAAGCTTTTCCGTTTCAAGGAAATTTACTATATTTGAACTGAGAATATGCTCCAAAATTCTACATGAAACTGATGTCAACGATATTGGCCTTTAATTGTATGGGTCAGTTCTGTTTCCTTTCTTATACACGGGCGTCATCTGCGCTTTTTTCCAATCACTAGGAACTTTGCGCCGAATAAATGCAAGCTAAGTAAGGGGCCAATGCCGCAGAATACTCTTTGTAAAACCGAACTGGTTTTCCATCCGGACCAACACACATTTTCGTATTTAGCTCTCTCAGCTGCTTCTCTACACCGGAAATACCTATTACTATGTCCTCCATTTCGGAATTAGTACGTTGATCAAATAGTGGTACATTTGTGCGGTCCTCCTGCGTGAAAGATTTCTTAACGGTTAAATTTAGAACTTCAGCTTTACGTTTGCTTTCTTGTATTACTGCCCCGGAATGATCAACGAGTGACTGGACGGTGGGCTTTGACCCGCTTATCGATTTTACATAGGACCAGAATTTTTTCGGTTTTAGGGACAGATGACCCCGTAGTTAAGTCCCATAAGCTATACAAACATTTGAAAAAAAAAATTGTTACCTTTGCCTGAACTCGAAGGCTCGTAGCGCGTGGAGGAAAGGAGAGGTGGTTGTTGTTGTTGTTGGCTTGGAAAGAGTGTGTGCGGTTCGAGTGACTCACGGCTTGCTTTCTGCTGGACGAGGCCGATTCGCGGTGGTGGTGTGAGCCTGGTCGCACGTGTGCGATAATTGGTAGCGTCGTCGGTATCTCTGGAGACTTGATTTGACTGCTGGGAGTTGCGTAACGAGCCTGCTTGAGAAAGAGGATGAGAGGCCAACCTGGTCTGCTGATGTGTCATCGCGCTTTCCTCGAGTGCTGGTAGTTAAGACATGGCTGCAGAGTTCTCAGTGTATGAGCTGGTTACGATATCCATATGTTTGAGAGAGGAAACAAGTCTGTAATTATAATGGTGATTATGAGCTGGAATGCACGTGTAAGCGGTGACAACATTTAACAGTGACGGCTTGTGCGCTCAGGTAGTCACTTACTAGTGCCTTCTGACTTGCAGTCCTTCTGTCTGGGTTCTTCTAGTAGATGATATACGTGTGTTTATATTTCACGTAGTGCACCGCTAATTTAGTTTTCTTGCAGGAAGGGCATAGTTGGGTACGCTGAGGGCGTGCGTGTGTGTGTGTGTGTGTGTGTGTGTGTGTGTGTGTGTGTGTGTGTGTGTCGGTTGTTTTACGGTATTACAGTTTCTTGTGTGGCTGGCCCGAAGTACCTATTAGACCAGTTCGTGGCCATTTGTGTTGACGGAACAAGCAACCTTTTGTGCACTATTCTTGGAGTGAGTTATTTGATCTGGAAATGAAATTACTATTTTATTTGCAGTGTATCACATGACCTGTTTCATGCTGTTAGCTTGTTATTATTAAAGTTACAGCCACAGTCTTTATTACAGCAGTTTGTTGTTGTTGCCTCCCGTAGCTCTTCCTGACTGTATTTAGGCAGGTGATGTTCAGATGTATCAGTTATTAATTTCATTGGTTAAGTTTGTAATTTCTATGTTCATCGCGTTAAGATTTAGTCTGTTACCCATTTAGTGGGTGAAGTCAGTATTTCTTATATGTTTTCGTTGTTAATCTTAGCGTGACTTTTTCATATGTGAGCGTGGCTGGTCAGCCAGTGACGGTTGATCGTGCCGGGCGGTGTAGTCCTCGGCGCCAGGGTCTTAGGTCGCCGATTCATGCGGTCGAGAATCTTGAGTATTGCTTCCTCACGGGCAGGATCCGTCCGGTTGAATCAATTACCATTCTAGATATTGTTTGGTTTGATTGATAGACGCCGGTAGGCGTCAGTGTAAGTGGGAACGTAAAAGTAAAAAAGGGGAAAAATGGTTCATCTAGTCACTATGATTAATGTACTTTAATACAGGCCCCTTCTAGTAAGACAGTGTTTTGTGATTGGCACGGTTCACTGTAAACCTTGTTGGCCGCTAAAGCATTTGTTGTAATTGTTTTATAGTGTTTCTCTTAAGCAAAAGATTTGGAATTTTATATACTTCTATTTTCTATGTATGATTCGATGTTACAGTATGTGTAATGTACTTTAATGCAGGCCCCATTTAAGAATACAGTAAGGCGTCAATTAATTCTTTATCTGAACGTTCCATTACCAGCCTTGTTGCCGCATCTGTTGTAAAATTTGGGCTATTCCTGCTGCTCAGTCATTGTAATGTAGCTGATTCACAGCGTCAAGTGTAGGGGCCTGAAGACGTAATTCTTAAATAAATCTTGATATGTAAACTGAGGAATGATCCTTGGCCCAACCTTCCATGATTCCCCAGTAATTGTTACCAGGAACTTATAACTCGTGTTAATTTGTATATGATCTGTTTTAATTTGATGATTTTGGTTCTAAATAAGGTTTTACCTATTTAGTTGCCCTAATTAACGACCATGGTTTAAATCTCTTGAGTGGTGATGACGCTACTCTTGTTTTGGTCTGTGTAAAGTGCTATCCTAGCTATCCAGAAATCAATGAATCACCGAGTGCTGACTGGTAGAAATAACTATTGCCGTTTATCCAAATTTTGCTTCAACGTTTAGAATTTAGATGAGAGGGATCTCCCTAGAATAGAGGTGGTAAAATACTCCAACACGAGCGTGTACGCATGTGTGTGCGCCTATGCTTGCTATCGGTCACCTTCCTTACACCCCCTGCGCTAACACTTCCAGTAAAGCGCGCAGGTACATGTATTTTTTCTGGTACGGGTCGTCACTGTTCTCGGTACCGAAGTCGTATCGGCGTTCCTCATACAACAAAATTTGAGGGAATATAAAACTTCTAGTTTTCTACAATCAGCTTCACCCTAATACTGCCGCGGTTGAGTAGCCGAGCGGTCGAAAGCGCCTCGCTGCGGAGCGCGCGGTTGCTCGCCGTGGAGGTTCGAGTCCTCCATGGGGCATGGGTGTGTGTGTTTGTCCGTAGGTTAGTTTACCTAGGTTTAAGTAGTTTGTAAGCTATGGACTGATGACCACGCAGTTTGGTCCGATAGATTTACAGACATTTGAACATCCACCCTTATCCTCTAATTCTGTTGTACAAGTCGCCAGAATGAGCATGTCTGTGGGACGGAACTACTTGCGTTCCTGAGTAATAATAATAATTAAGTAGAGCGTCCTTCCTGTTGTGTACTGCATTTGGTACTAACTGCAAAGTATAATCTTGGTATATATATATAGCAAGTATGCCCTGTCCTCACTAAAAGCTGTACAATTGAGAATGAGTTTATCGGCTTTAAAGGTAAAAAGTTTCACCAAACTTGTTGTGTTGATTCAGGCCCATTTCAAGGTCATATTACAGTTCTACCCTTTGTGTATCAGATGACACAACACTCATTCCCTCTCCCCTTGTAACTACACATGCATGTCACATTACACAAGTACAATAATGAAAATTACTACAAAGTTTCTCAGTAAGTGAACCAAGATAGTGATAACTGTTATGCTTTAAATAAGTAAATTTCTTTTCAGAAAGTACATATTTTATTTATCTACATAGCTGCCAAGTTTGTTCAAACACTTATCATTCCTCTCAACCAATTTTAAAGTACCATCTTCATACAATCTTGCCGCCTGTTTCGATAAGCAAGAGTTCATTGCCGTGTAGTAAAGCACTGATCTCGACACGTCAGGAAATCGTTTGAAATACCTGTTATTGTAAAACTCATGAATCCTCGCTTCAGATGAAACCTCCAAATCGTCTGTAATCGAAGAGGGGCGACCGGAGTAGTCCTCATCATGGACGTTGTCACAACTATCATTGAATTCTCGTTCCAAATTACGCACTTTGCCTTTACTCATAGCAGTATCACCGTAAACTTCGCAAATCTGTCGATAAATTTCTGCAGCATTCATGTACTTTGGTGACAAAAACCATATCACTGAGCGAACCTCACATGCGGCGGGCGAGTTGATAGTCTTATACATTTTGAATAGAACAATACAAGTTAGCAACAGAGCTGAAACTGAGCACAGTTGTTCCCGAGGCAAGCCGGTACACGACACACGCGCTCCTTGCGGTATGTGTGCGAACTACTAGTGTCTAGAACAAAACGGAACGTACTTATAGAAAACGCGCCTCGTAATTACTTAGATAGACAATAGGAATAGTAAAATATTACTGGAAAAATTTTGTAGTGTTATTTATAGGAGTTTAAGAATTTCCTCTGATAATAGATATCCGTAAATATTGAAAAAGGTTTGATCTCCAGATTTTAATTGGTCGTTCAGATTGGAATTATTATGTAGTTTCGAATTTTTATATATGTGTATATTTTGAAGTATATTCAGTATTTTACCTTTTGGTGTCTGGTGCAAAATTTTAATGCTATGATTCATGTCACAGTATGTATACTTAGATTATGTTAAATGTTCACCAAAGTTTGTCTTATTGTGATTACCTGTGTGCTCTCTGAATCTTGTGAAAATATATCTACCTGTATGTCGTATGTAGAAACCATCGCATCCTCCACAGAGTAACTTATAAACGCCTCATTTGCTGGATTTATACTCTCGTGCTCCAACAATGTGGTGGAGTACAAACTGTAATTTTTTAATAGTGTTAAAATTCATCCTGACCGTAGTTTTTCTGAAATTCCTCTCTATCGTATCAGGCACTTTGCCATTATATGTCATTGGTACATATTTATAACTAAACTCCTTTATGTAAACGGTATATGTATAAATTAGGCAGATGCTACATTATTCTTTTTATTTTTTGCAGAGACATCTGAGGATGGCAGCTAGACTGCAGAAACTAATTACGTAACAATGAAAAATTACAAAAAGCGACCATTGGCATCACTATCACTATCAAAGATGATCGCGCCCTGAAGATGTACAAACTATACTGAAGTACAATATGTCCAATAAATCTCGCAAGGTCATAAGTGTCATATTACCCGTCTACATGTCAAGGGGAGGGAAGGGAAGATCCACACGCCCTTCTTGGTATCAGATTACACAACTGTATTGATACTAATATGTTCACTTCTATGCGCCTGGTGGTGGTGTGGAGGACATATTTTCCTTATGACGTACTGTCTGGAAATTCCCACCTCCCCACCTGTTACACTGGTTTGAACATCTCCACTGGGGCTTTAGATGTCTGTAGCATTACTGACCACCAAGAGAATGCTCTCAGTGTCTGCTTACATAAGCTGAAGGCTTTTAGGCTTGGCGATGGAACTCTGCAGTAAGTATATATCAACCCGGGTATAAAAAATTAAAAACCAACATTTGATTGTGAAACATAAATAACATAATAGTCATAGGCAGTTGCTGACAAGTGATTTACCTTAAATTACATAGCATTAATTCTGAAGAACATGATATTACAGCCTTTATTCCTCAACCTCCCAGATGCTCACCTTTAACAGCAAGTTCTAACACTGAGTTGCTTGCCAAATCTGTCAGCAGCAGCTGTTTCAAAATGTTTACATCAAATAGTGTAAAGATATTGTGTCATTAATTAACTTACACTGTCTAATGTAAGTTGTCTGATGCTATTTCCAAGATGAATAACAGCCTATCTTCTAGATAAGACGATAATAATAAATTGGTTTCATTTTAAGCGTAGCCTAAAAACCCTAACCATGTCTCTAAGAGAATTAAGCACTAGATTCGTATAAAATTAATACCA
Source organism: Locusta migratoria (assembly GCA_026315105.1). Classification (NCBI taxonomy): domain Eukaryota; kingdom Metazoa; phylum Arthropoda; class Insecta; order Orthoptera; family Acrididae; genus Locusta; species Locusta migratoria. The sequence continues at coordinate 475,610,185 of CM048747.1, forward strand.
CATATTGGTAATGGAAATCGTAATTCCTGTAAACTTTATAAAGGAACTACTCTGCTGCTATTTCCATGGTAAATAACAAGTGAAATTATATAAAGTAGGCCTTAAATAAATTGAAGCCATGAAAAACGTAAGCTGATAAGCCTAAGCTTGTCTCAAAGAGATGGCAACACTAGCTAAGCCTTCCGACAGATTTCGTTATGTTATTCTGAGATTAATACCTATGTTCTCTCTGAAGGTAGGTCTTTGTTACCACTTCCTTTCCGAATAACACCTGAAATGCAGCAAATTAGGCTGAAAGTAAATGTGCTCTGACCGAGTGCAGTCTTTCCCAGTATAAAATACGTGTCCCGTGAAGTTTAATCATGACTCATTATAATTGGTGTATCAACTTAGCCTACATGAAATAGCGCCCGAGGTGAACCTCAACACCACATAAGAAAAAATTATAATATTACAAACCTAACAGACCTAATAACATTTAAGTTTTTGCTAAAAGACGTAAAATCTATCAATTTGAAAGTTACATGCCCTAGCCTTTTACAGGATGAAATATACGCTAACAATAATGATAGTGACATCAAATATCATAAAATAATGTTTACAGAGTCCAATCTTAACAGTCCTAATAAAATTTGAAATAAACAGTCATCATAACGTAACCTCCACACACTATTCTTATATCGAATATCACAATCTTATCATAAAACTAATTACTGTAGCTCTCATGAGATACAATGTCCCCTAGCTAATTTGAGACCTGACAGGCATAACAAAGGAAGAAATTGCTGTATCAGTAGCGAAAAACGAAAGTTTTTGTGAGAATGTGGCCTAACATTAACAAGCATTGTGTACAGAAATTGATTTTTTTAAGTTCCTGGATTTTAGATTTCTGGCAACATAGAGAGAGGATTTTCGTAAATTTGGAATAGTGTACCATTTATTACGGTCTTGGGGTGGTGTGTCATGGACAGGATGAAGAAGTGAATTGACCTATTATTTCGTTTTTGTGCAATATGAAGTCCACTAGTGCAGCAGTGTAACCATTATTTGATAGTTTTCATTTCTATCTGGAAGTTGTCATCACTCATTGGTATGGACAATAAACAAGAGACCATTGAATGTGGGACATAATGTTTGTGGGTCTCTGGGATGTTGGGATTGGCAGGTATGATAATGTCAGTGGAGGCAGGTTCTCTTTAAATTTTGAAGGTTTGGGTATGTTAATTGATACCTATGCATATATCTTAAAGTTTATGGCATTACGTCCCAATTCCATTGTCAAATGGATTTTGTTGTCTTTGGAATTTAATTGTTTGAGAGATGTGCGGTGGTACCCATCTACAGGCATAATATATCAACGTACCTAAACCAATACATCACCTTCGAAGAGAGTGTATTATTTTCCAGGAAGTGGTTTTCAAAGCTATCCACGAAGATTTCTGCAAGGATTGGACTAAGAGGAAATTCCGTAGCTCGGCCATCTTTCCACTGAAGTAAAAATAATTTTGTGTTAGGCAAGTATATGTTGCTATTATTATGTCCTCAATGATAACTCGGGTCTGATTTAACCAGTAAGTCGGCAAGACATTATCGGAAGTTTTTATGTGTATGGTACTATACGTAAGATTGAGTACTGTACCAAATTTGTAGCTACCGCTTTTTTCGGAAAAGGAACAATTTTGCTAGTTTGGAAGGTTATCGTAATCTCTCCTGTTTTATACGAGGCGCGTCCAGAAAGTAAGTTCCCTTTCAATTTATCTCCGTTGCAGCGCTGCGATTGCCGTTCCGCACACGCTCTGTAGACGATGTGTATCAAGGAGAAGAACGCGCGCCATTTGGAGATCGCTGTCAGTTACGTACGCTTTGTTGTGCTTGTTTGAAATAACGGCGTTGATTGAATATCCCGCCGCCTTTGAAATCAGGTCGGTGATTCGGTTTCTGAATGCGAGGAAAGTGAAACCAAGTGAAATTTATCGGCAAATTTGCGATGTTTACGAACCAAATGCGATGAGTGATTCGATGGTGACAAGATGGGTCAGACAGTTCAATGTTTAAATGTTTGTTAAGCTTATGGGACTTAACTACGAGGTCATCACTCCCTAAACTTACAAACTACTTATGAACTACTTACGAACTAGGACGGCACAAATATTCATGCCTGAGGGGGGATTCGAACCCCCGACCGTAGTGGCCGTGCAGACCGTGACTGAAGCGCCTCAGTCCCCTCGGCCACCGCGACCGGCACAGTTCAATGGCAGGCGTAGTGATGTGCACGATGAAGAACGAAGTGGGCGTACACCTTCGGTTACAGAAGAACTGGTTCACGCGATTGATGACAAGATCCTGGAAAACCGTAGGTTTACAATTAGTGCTCTCGCTATGGACGAGGAGCTCAAAGAAACTGTTTCCAACTGATTGAAGACACAGGCGGCAGATTTCTATTAAGAAGCTATACAAAACCTGGTGCCACGCTATGACAAATGCCTGCAAAATTTCGGCAGTTGAAAAGTAGTTTAAAAGTTGTAGAATTTTGTGAAATAAAAATTTCTTCTGTATCTGTGTATAATTTCATTTTATTACCAAATTATTTTTATTACATTTTATTACTTTCTGGGCGCGCCTCGTATACGAGCCTAATCAGTTGGAGAATCTTCATGTTCATATTATCTGTTGTATCTGAGAAGAGTGGAACAAAGCAAGAAGTCGTGAGCATCGTACAAGTTTACTAGAAACTAATAACCGCTCAGAACTCAACAACGTACCGAAAATTCTTTGAATTAACACAAGTGTTTGGAGATGTAGAACACGACGGTAACCCCTGTCGGAAACGGACGCTTGTACGCTTGTACGCTGCATAGGGACCGCAGTAACAGAGCGGTTGACATAGCGTCCTCGGTACTGTAGCAAGACAGGTTACGGCACTGCCTGGCGTGATTCGCTGGATACTATTGTCCCTGTGGTCGCTGTCACTCGTTGCCAGGGTAACCGCGAACGTAGCCGTTCACTTGTCGTGCCTGCATGGTCTGTCGATCCTGTATACCCCTCTAACGAACTTGCTGACCGCTCCGCGGCCCCGAGGTACTGAGCGCTGCGGTGCGGATATTGACGACACTAAAATATTACCTACATTTTTTAACATTTGTGCAGGTATGTCATGAATACTCTTCATTTTGTTGTTCCATAGATATTTGAGAGCTTTGACAGACTCTTCTTCATAAAGAACGTCGTCTCCTTTGTCATCTTTGCATGTTTCATCTCGTTTTGCTAACGAGATGTTTCGTCATACAACTCCAGAATGTAGTCTCTCCATCTCTTCGTAGTGCTTTTACCAAACAGAATTCTCTCTTTTTTGTCATCTACTGCGCCTAAAATTGATGTTTGGCGTTGGATAAAGAAAATTATTTCATTTTCTGTAGGCTAAATGAGTTCTTTTATTCTGCATAATTTTTACCACTCTCCTGCTCATTACGCAATAAAACTTTCTTCTCTTCGGCTTTTCGTTGTTTGTTCACTTGCGGTGTTTTTCCATTCTTCCTGCCACTTTGCATATACACAATTTAATTTGTTTCTAGTCTTCACTCAGTCAATGCTGAAAATTTTTAAGACCGTTGTTTTTGTTTCGTGTACACAGTGCATCGTCAGTCCATCGGTTATCAGTTCATCTGTCTCCCGTTTTAGTTTTACTGTCTTCTACTTCAGACATTGGACTTTTTTATCGGAACCTGTAGATAGCCACTGCCTAGGTCTACTGATCAATAGCCCCTACAATCTTTGACCGCGCTTCTAAAACGCGATTTCATTAAAATGTAAACAGTCTGTTGACTCCTGAAGTCTCCTTGGGTCTTCCATGTGTATGTTTCTCCATTGTGTTATTGGAAACGTATGTTTGCAAGAACTAATTGAATCTTGGACCATACCTCAATTATTGGACGATATAGCACGAATCGTCGACGTGGAATCTGAATGCCTAGTGAATTCAGCGAGGCAATTAAGAGCCAAAGGCGGATGTAAATGCTATATCTATGGTTACCAAATATTAAGAATTGTGCTAGGTGGAGCTTTGCAGCAAAATGCTGTTTATTCATTTCTCTCATACAAGCTATAAGAGTGGAAGTATGAGCGTGTTCAATTTTAAACAGCTTAACCTGCTGATACTCGTCTATTTAAGACAATAAATATCTCATTTTATATTTATTGACGTGGAAGGTATGTGTTAATAACGATTTAATAGAAGTCCTGTGTTGGCACTGCGAGGTTTCCGATTATGCTGCGTAAGGTTAGTGAAATATTGAGGAACCATATACAACGTACTATTACGAATACAATTTCCATTAAGTGCAAACGAATATAAATTTTACCTTGATTGTCTTTACCAGATGCTTATTTCAGTGAAATGAAAAGAAACTGAAAATCAACCTAACACCGTACATCAGGAAACAGTAAAGTATTGCATCGCGCACTGGGACGCCGTGCTGCGGTGCGCGTGTGGTTCGAGTCCCTCCCTCGGGAATGGATGTTTGTGTTGTCCTTAGGTTAGTTTACCTTAGTTTAAGAAGTGTGAAAGCTTTGGACTAATAACCACGCAGTTGAGTCCGATAGAAAATCAAATGTTTAAATGTATGTAGAGCTTATGGAACTTAACTACGGGGTCATCAGTCGCTAACTACATATGAACTAGCTTATACTAAAGACGGCATACACATCCATGCCCGAGAGGGGATTCGAACCCCCGACAGGAAAAGGCATCGCGAATCATAGCATAGCGCATCAATGCGTTTGGCTGCTCTGCCGCGGCAGTCCGATAGATTTACAAACATTTGAAACTTTTTTTATTTTTTTTTTAATAGTTAACTCTTTGCACTTTGAAACTGACCAAGTCTGCCTCAGTCTTGAGCCACATTTGGTAACATGCAAATTCTCTGACAATGTTCCCTATCTCGGATGAATTTCGAGACACAGCATTCAAAATTAAAATTAGATTTTCCGTGTCCTTTTGTCCTTCATTTTCGAAAATATTTTTTGCACTTTTTTTCATTACATTGTGACAGATGAATTCTGCTATAGTTACTACAGGAAATATAATACCTGGAGTTACAGTTACTAAAATATACTTAAAACTAGCTGAAAACCCGGCGTCGCCCGGCTACTTATTTATTCCAGTAATTACTCCAACTCTCCTTCATTTCTCTCTCTGTCCGCTTCCTTTCTCGTCTCTCTGTCCAACTCCTCCTCTCCCCCTCTGTCTCTCTGCTCATCTTCTCACATCCCTTTCTCTGCCCATCTCTACTTTCCCATTTATCTGTCTATCACTTCCTCATATTTCTGCCGAACGCCTCCTCCACCTCCTCAGCACATCTATCTGTAACTTTCAAGGTGATAATTGAAGTTTATTGAAACGTACCCTCCGCCTTGCACCGAACGAAATTCACAAGGAGTGTCTATGTTTTTTATGCTTTAAAGATTATCACCCTGAAAAATGTAGCATCGAGAAAAAGCTGCAAAAATTTTCAGAAATTTAATTTCTTTCGAAACTTCGCCGAAATATGAGAGTTAACTGTTTAGTCACGTTAATTAATTTAAATGATTGTAGGTAATCTGAATATATTAATACTGCTGTTATAGACTAAATTTTTCAATCACATTTAAAAATTTAATGATGATCGGAATACAACTTTAGAATCTCATGAAGTCCATATGTGAAGTATCCACCCTCATGCACCATCAAAAATGTCATTAAGATTTTAGGATGAATAAAGTGTCCTTATTCGCACGTCGCATGCTGCCACATGTTTTCAACCATATGTTTATGACGTAATTTCTCCTGAACTGTATGTCGTAAGCAGTTCTTACCCGTAAGTCAATTGTTACCTCATGGTAGGATTGTGTGTACCAAATTTGGTTGAAATCGGTACAGCAGTTTAGAAGCAGACGTCGGATGATGCAGCACTTTTCCGCGTATTTCATTGTTTATTACGTCATATCTCCTGAACTATTTGTCGTACAGTCATTTAATGGAGCCTATGACCATTGCGAAAATGCAAGCGAAATGTTTACAAAGTTTCACAATCGGTTGAAGGGTACGACCGCGCACAAAATACGAACACACAAACATTCATTTGTATATATTAGATAATATATTGTGCAACCTTACGAATGCTATGACAATGTTCAAGTCTCGGATATAGTTTCATGAAATAGCAACCAAAATTACAATTTTTTTAATGTGCTTCTATTTTTTATAATTGGGAAATAAGTTTTTCAACTTTATCTTGCATTACACTTTAATTGATTGCTTAGACTATCACTGTCGTAAATAAAAAGTCAGGGAGCCGAAAGCCATATTGTGATGTTTTGTCCCTAATGACATGCTTGTCCCACGGTTGTGGTTATTCAGACCTCTTTGGCCTACAAATGTGAAAATTCCAAGACATAATGTGAGGTTACCTTTCACTCACCTCAGCTGAATGATCAATCGAAATTTATTTATATTTGATTTTTAATTCTGAAAGTTGTTTTGCGTGCCATCAAGATATTACTAGAAAGATATTCGTGGTGTCCCTCACGGTGGACTGGGAGAATGCCAACGCCTGACTAAAACGACGAAATTATATCATTCTTAATAAGTTTAATGTACATAGCGTCTCCAGATCGCGTAATAAACCTGGTCTGGGATAATGGTTCAGCACTACTACGTACTGCCTGCCTAGCTGCTGGCAGTATGCAACGCACTCATCATGAGCTAAGGCGCTGGCCGGAGTTGGCAACGGCTACGCTGTTGAATAATGTCTCACGGTTCATGCGCCAGCTCTTCCAGCAGTCGGCCAACCCGTAGCCGGGCGTTGTTTCTCTTGTCTAGGAGAGTGGGCTCGCTTCTTGCTGACTGACTGCGGCTGTATTACTTACATGTTCTGTTTCTTGTGTACGTTAAAAGTGCGGTAATTATTTTAACCGGTTACTGAAAGCCTTATGCACAAATTACTACACAATGTTTTGTCGTTACTATATTAAGAGAAGAAACAGACTATGTCCAACCCACACAGAATTAATATCTGTAAAGTCATTTTAGAGGCATTTTCTTAAGACGTGTAAGACATCTGACTGGCTTTGAGAATGTGATGTGACAAACTTATTTTATTGTTTGACTTGTCAGTAGTGGCGGTAGTTGCTTCAGACTACTGGGGGTGCACATCTCTGACTGTCGGATCCGCTCGCCATCCAAAGAGAATATCTGGTGCACCTCTGCGAGTGGCGCTGGGATTGCCCCCCCCCCCTCCCCATGTAATTGATATATTTTCATTAAGAGGTCTACAGAATTTCATACCTCGTATTGTTTCCGCTTGCTTCGAGAACAGGCATCGGCCTACCATGCTTTTTTATTTCACACTTTTCTTCCAAGCTTAAAGTTTAGAATTTTTTTTATATATAAGATAGTTAACGTTCTTCATTTTTCCTTGATACTAAACAACAAGAACATATGAATATGCACATGAACACTAAACAACAGAAAGTGACTGACAACAGTGTTAAGTGTCTGTAACAAAATTAATCGGTCAGGATTAAGAGATAAGCTACCTTTGGGTCATATGAGACAGTAAGCAGCACACCATCATAATCTTAGGCATGCGGAAAGGCTGCTCTCCACCACATATTTTCAGACAGTTAATTATTTGTTACAACGAAGATTATAAATGTCATTTACCCTCAAAATCACGACACATTTGCCAAAACGTCCAAATTTATGGCAAGTAACAATATGAAAGTCATTGTTGTTCCTGTGTCTGTAAAAAAGAAGATAGTTGGTTAAAAAATGTAGCAGTCGGTCTCGGACCCACTACCTTGCACAGCGCAGCGCTATGCCGCTAACCACACGATTAATCTGGCTATGTGGAGATTATTAACTTCATTATTATTCATGATAGAATCATCTGAAGACTTTTACAATTCATGTTTCTTTAATTTATAGTTCTAACATATTTTCCAAATATGACGTGTTTTTGATGCATCTTCAATGCACCACTAACAAATATAAAGGGCGGATGTTGCCTTCATGGAAGATTTCCGCATGTGCAAGGCGACGTGCGCAGTGCCTCCATTGTGTTGCTTCATGACCGTGCGTTACCGCTAGAGCTCGAGTAGCCAGGAGCTGGTTGGTGTCTCTAACAGTTCCAGCGCCAATGTTAAATGCGGCGTTTCCCCTCGCCCCTCGCTGCCGCGGGAGCGCCAATATGCTGCCTCCAGGGTGTTCAGAAGAGAATTTGAACGTCAGCCGCGCATGCACATTGCAACGCTGCGGCCACTGCCGCCTATAATTAAGCAGCCACGCTAAGGCTCGTGTACCTGCTGTCTTCGCGACGTAAAACATTTATCGTTCGATACATAATAAATTGTATGTGCAAGAGCCGGCTGCGGTGGCCGAGGGGACTAAGGCGCTCCAGTCACGGTCTGCACGGCCACTACGGTCGGGGGTTCGAATCCCCCCTCGGGCATGGATATTTGTGCCGTCCTAGTTCGTAAGTAGTTCATAAGTAGTTTGTAAGTTTAGGGACTGATGACCCCGTAGTTAAGTCCCATAGACTATACAAACATTTGAACATTTGAATGTGCAAGACTGACAGTTCGAAAACAATTTTTATTTATTTTATTTTATTTCTCTTTTTGACGACGACGACGAGCTTTTCTCCTAGGGTTCACTGAACCATTGAACTCGTGGGACGCGCGCCACTGACTGTCAGTTATTTGACAAACAAAATTGGAATTAGAAAGGCTGTTGTGACATAAATCGTCTTCATATTGTAGTGAAGAAATTGCAGTGCCTTATATATGCCTTTCTACTTTTTTAACATAAGATTAATTTCATGCCTTGATGGTGTTGACTTTGTATTGAGTTATCAAATGTTTAAATGTTTGTAAATCTATCGGACCAATCTGCGTGGTCATCAGTCCGTAGCTTACAAACTACTTAAACTTAGGTAAACTAACCTATGGACAAACACACACACCCATGCCCCAGGGAGGACTCGAACCTCCACGGCGAGCATATTCAGTTCTCAATAAAGATTAGAAAGAAAACTGCACAATGAGAAAGCAAGAAACAACAGAAAGTACTGAATAGATTAAATAATTCTGTCTGCAGTTTAGCGAAAGTAACAAAGAAAAATTACACGGAATTCGTTTCTGTAAATGCCGAATTTGTCTCCTCTGTGGGTAGCGTATATGAATTTATGAGATACGGCGCCAAAAATAGGTTAAGAAAAACAATTTTGAGGCTCTAGGTAAATTCAGTTTTTTTAATTTTTTCATCTATTTTCAATACTCATATAACACAATACAGTAAAAGAGAGGGGTTACAGAAAGCTTTGTTTTCCCCATTACAACGTTTATAAAAGAAAAGAAGATATGATACGACACACCTACAAGTCATGATTTATTTTGGTACGCTAACGTAGTCGTATGCATACATCTAAGTTTCTAATTTAAAATAATACTTCTTCCAGGGTAGGCAAATTTAGCTGTCTATGCACATTTCATTGAAATTAGTAATGATGCAGTTGAAGGCCCATCTCCGAAGTTGTCTATAACGTCTTCTAGTACGCCTTATATTTCAGGTCCTTATACTAATATTTCAAGCGATGCGCACTACTTCTGCTTTTGTCATTCCGTGGCGTCACTGCAGACGGCAGGCATGTCTGACCCCCGCCATGCTCCCTACCTCCTCCCTAATTTTAACCATCTGAATGTTAGCACGCAGTATATGGCTCAAGACTGCAATTCAGTAGACTTGGAGGTCTCCCTACCTCCTCCCTAATTTTAACCATCTGAATGTTAGCACGCAGTATATGGCTCAAGACTGCAATTCAGTAGACTTGGAGGAGGTACTAACAGTTTGACAACTCACTACATCTTCACTTATGGGGTAAGTTTGCTTTTATGTTACGCTATATTCTTCTGAAATAAGCTACCTTTACACACACACACAGTATGAATGTGTTTTATTCGATTGTATTCAGAGAAATTACAATCGCGAAATATACACCACAATATTTCAAATACTACATTAGCGAAACGACTGTAGAGCCTACACAGAAATTATATCTCATCGTCATTAACAATCGCTTCAACGCAAGAATGATAAAATAAATAAATAAAGCCGGCCGCGGTGGCCGAGGAGACTGAGGCGCTCCAGTCACGGTCTGCACGGCCACTACATTCGGGGGTTCGAATCCCCCCTCGGACATGGATATTTGTGCCGTCCTAGTTCGTAAGTAGTTCATAACTAGTTTGTAAGTTTAGGGACTGATGACCCCGTAGTTAAGTTCCATAGACTATACAAACATGTGAACATGTTAAAAAAAATGAGAATTCAAAGTCTTAAATCTGTATAGTCTCTAAAATGCGAGATTAGAAAATATTAAAAGATAACGGTCCCCAAAATTGAAAAAGGGCATCGTTTTCCACTGATAGTCCGTATAAGACGAGGACTGCAAGCATTTCGCTGCATAGCTGCACTAATCATAACTACATATTGGGAAGATCGTTGCGGATATTCGGCAAGCCTGGTTGGAGCATATACTTCCGCCTGTGGCTCCACATTGACTTATTAAATTCGTTTTGTATTCAGTTGTTACTTCGATGATTCCTGCGACAAACTCCTCTGTAGGATCAAACACGGACTGAAAATTTTGTACTTTGAGTCTATAATTGTCGTATTTCGGATAATACAGCAATAAATCTTATGTTTAACGTTCCATTACGAGGCTCAACTCTCAACATTACGATTTAAACGGTGATTCTAGTAACAATGTCCTCTTAAATGATTAGTTTCGCTCTTTTAGTGAGATTCAAGAGCAGTTTGGGATTCTAATCATGGTGGATACTGGTGTATACATTTTTATGATTTTCGTTTTATTTAACGGGACTGCAAGAAGCCAGAAGGAATTCTTTAACGTAATCTGATGATAACCTTTACCGAATTACTCGCATCAGTCATAGATGACTACATTGCGCATACCAAGTTGCTTCACTATTCACTGTACAAACTACAAACTTCTAATAGAACGACAACTACAGAAATTACAGCTTTGTTCATCATATTGGAGCAATATGTCAGAGGAAAAGTTGTGAGTTAAACAAACTGATAAACATGTATCCTCTGTGCAAATTTCTATAATACGAGTTTGGAACCGCTGTGGACGTTTGACACTGGCATTAACAACTTCCTTCCGTTATGGTTAACTTAAAAAAGTCGATATTGTTTGTATACATCTAATGTATTTCATAAAACTATGCTTGAGTCTCAGTTAACCCTAAAATTATTACAGGACTTCCAACTGTTTAGTAAGCTCCTGTTATAGATCATGCATTGCAAGTCATTCACACGGTTAATCGCCTTCATTTATGCCTACGCCTCTAAGGTTACTCTTGTGTCTTGTTTCCTAAAAGTGCAAAGTTATCACATGAAATTGAAAGAGACGAACGTGAGCGAATTCAGAAAAAACAATAGTTATTTGCGTTGGTTTTAATTCCTAGTTAAGCTTGAACGGTAGATATTGCGCCCTCATAAGAATATTATGATTTGTTTGATAGCGTCTGGTAGTTAATGGTATCCAGTTGATGTGTTGGTACTTTAATTTTTGTGAATTCGATAATGTGTGTCGTGAGTAAAGCCCTCAGGATTAGCTTAATTTAGTGTGTGAAAGTCAGCAAGTTCGTGAAAAGTGTCAGACAAGACTGTTATCTCTCGCCGATCCTATTTAACGTTTATTTGGAGGACAACTAGAATGTTCCGAATAATAACACTGTCAGGAGCATCAAAAGCATAGTATATAACTGTAAATGTAGTTTTGTTCACCGCCGTGGAGTGCCCGAGCGCATTGAGGCGCTATGCTCCAGTGCGCGAGGCCGGTTCGATTCCCCCCCCCCCCCCCCCCCTCGAACATGGATGTTTCTGCCATCTTCAGTGTAGGTAGTTCATAGGTAGTTTGTAAGTTTAGAGACTGATGAACACGCAGTTAAGTCCCATAAGATTTACAAACATTTGAACATTTTGTATTTTTGTTCCAGGCATGCTCCATTGAAAGATTTGCACCTGGCCAATGACCCACACGAAACTATTATTTATAAGGCCACAGAAAAACGTAACAAATCTTATGATGTTAAAATAATATTATTTTTACCGGGTCCGAGACAGTGCCTACGAAAATTTCAAACAATTGAGAATTTCCTTTCACGACTCTTCATATGTTCTTCTATCCCCACATCCACGTTTAGTATACTCCAACAGTTAGTCAAATACCTAAATGTTTTCACAGTGCTAAAAAATCCCTACGTTAACATTTTGCTGATGCATAATGGAAAAGGTTATAATACTGTTCGTTCACAAATTAAATAACAAATCGACGAGGCGGATGAAATTAGTTTTTCATTTTTAATTAGGGTGCTTACTGTAAATTTTAATGTTGTGTTAATGGGCTTATGAATTTTCACTTGATGCAGGGAATCTTCGACGTCTGTAACGATTATGTAGTTCGTCAGGATACGCAGTAAAGTATTTTGTCCCGTTCTACATCGCGAAGCAATTTTTACACCTTCGAAGCGTGGCAGGGTCATATAGCTTTAGTTCCGGTAGGACGGAAGTATACAAACAATTTTCAACGTTTAAAAATTTTGTGATTGGTGCCCTTGGTAAGTATGTGATGAGTAAGGTGGTTTAATAACAAAATTTGGCTGATGCAATCTCCGTTCTCAAGCACAAACAACGTGCACGACTATCCATTCGCTGTGGTACACACGAAGTATCAAAGATGTTCCATGTGTTGAACTAATCAAAACAGAATTGTATATGGAACATCGTCTACAATTCATACACATATTTCCTGGTGTTCGTATTCCCACTGAATCAAAGACACGCAAAATAGTGAAGAAATTAAAAGCTACTGCATCTGTGTTAGATAAATCAAGGAGCAGAGAAGAGAGTATTTGAACCGTAAATAAATCAGATGATGCATGGGAGGCCTTGTAAAAGTCTGACAAAATCTATTCACCGTTTGGCAGTTCAGGCGGGTGTGTGAAGAATATCTAGTAACAGAGCTATACGCAAACCGAAAGTAAGGCCGTACAAAATAAGGTAGCGCATCAGCCCATGAACTCAGACTGTAGATAGACATCGTTTTTACAGCTGGCTGTTTCAGTCTGTGAACGATGTGGATGGTGATCGTAAGAAGCTTCTCTTTCTTATGTATCATGGCTGCATTTGTCAGGGTACGCAAATACTCAGAAGTATTGACGTCAGAGTTCCGCAATAACTCATTAATTACATCAACAACCTAAAATATGTATGATGTCAAAACTGGTGTGTGGTGTGCAATTAGAGCAAGTGAAATCACCGGAACATTCATTTTTCACAAAGCAATAAATTCTACCATGCTTGGGAACGATATTCTGCATTCTTTTTATAGGACTTTCACCCAACAAAAGAGATGTGTGGTTATTTCAAGCAGGACAAAGCAAGAGCATATATCGCCGATGCTTCTGTGACAGCAATACGAAGATTTTCTGATGGTACGATAGTTGACGAGCCTTCTCGTTCTCCAGATCGAATTCCGTATGACTTTTAACTTTGGGGAATGCTGAAAGACAATGTTTCATCAAGCAGTTCCCACACAGGAGATTGGAAGACAGGATTCGGCTTTTCCAGATTTCGGCAGACGAAGTTTGTCGAGTGTTTGCAAATGTGTTCAGGAGATGTCAGGTTACTCTTTCCACAGAGAGACATCAGTTTGACCTCCTACTGTAAGGGATGGTAAGCTTAAGGTAATCAGATGGCAACCTTGTTTACACTTTAACTCATTGGATGACCTGACGCCATATTAAAAGAGTCAGAGAGTCGGGCGCAGCGACGGTCGGCGGATGCGCTGGTGGCGGCTGGGGGCCTTGCCACGTGATCCGTGGACACTTCGCGGGCGCCTTTCGTGAGACACCCTGTATTTGACAATTAAAATGCGTTGCGGAATTTGCTAGATTATAATATAGCTCACACAAGTTACTGACGGTCTACACGCTGAATAAAGAGTTGTTAACCCTTAGCTTCCCACGTCATTTTTCTGTCCCATTCTGTCCCAAGTACGGTCTGACAGACCGCAATTTTTAAATAATCATAAATGGTTGTGATTGTTATCTAAGTTAACTAATACATTTCATCTTCAAAAGGCTACTTATGTCTACATAAATTCTGTAAAAGAAATTCATTTTAAAAATAATTTTAAGAAATATATAAATTAAAACGTAAAACTGCAGAAAATGGATTTAACATTACGTTATTTTATTAATGCTGTAAAAACTGATATACTCTGTCCTTCAAATTTTACTTTGTGTCATATTTTTATTGTTTACTATGCATGTAATGGTAAAATCCTAAGAAACTCTCCAAAAATATTCACAAAAACAAAAATTTCACTTCTGCTTTGTTGGTAACCTTTTGTCTTTTCAAATGTTTTCTCTGCACTCGATGCAAATTTTGGTAGAACACTCAAGGCAGGTGGACTTCTTGCAACAATGGCAAACACATGTCATTTTTTTTTTTTTGTCACACATGGACCTTATTCTACGTTTCACAGGTGCCAATACAATTTCTTCTTCACTTTTACACTGTTCTGAGTCTGAATTATGTTCACCTTGAATCTCATAGTCACTGTCTGATCCCACATCACTTCCTAAAGGGTCATCAAAAAATGTTCAAATGTTTGTTAAGCTTATGGGACTTAACTACGGGGTCATCAGTCCCTAAACTTACAAACTACTTATGAACTACTTACGAACTAGGACGGCAGAAATATCCATGCCCGACCGTAGTGGCCGTGCTGACCGTGACTGGAGCGCCTCAGTCACCTCGGCCACCTAAAGGGTCATCAAACAATTTCAAAACAATTTGCTCAAAATGAGGGTCTGTAGCAAGCACAGCAGATGAAGAACTTGGTGCTGAATCCATAACGCAAAGGCCCAGGTCTAAGAGACCGCTAGCACAAAAGAAGATGTAATAATACAGGTCCGATTCGCGTTTACGTGACAACTGACAATGGAAAACAGTTACACAACGCTTTATTATCCTCCCACATCCCTGTCCATTAACAATTGACCAACAATAAGTGCTTGCGGTCTGTTAAGGGTTAATAAAAATAAGGCAGATATTTCTGTGTAGGCCATACGAGCGTCAGTGACATCATTGCTTTTAATACAGTAAATGGAGTTCTGAAGAACAGATTTTTTCCCTCAAGAACAACATGCTTCTAAAGAAAAGAAACCAAGCCTTTGCAAGTTTCGTTAACTGGAAAGTGCGACAATTGTATATGAAGCGATACCCATATTTAGTAAGTTACCATCACAACTGCAACTTAGGTGAAAGCACGAACTAGCACGTTCGTTGCGGCTGACGCTTATAAGCGTTTCCGCGATCAACACGCCACAGCTACTGACGCTTATAAGCAGCGCGCTAGCTGAGTACTCAGTTCAGATAATTTGGCTGTGCACTCGTGTTAGTACAAGTCACACAAAAAAATCAGGTAACGTTTTCCTGTCTGCAGTTGTATGTCTTCGTCTTTAGTGGTTTGCTATAAAAACAGCGTCTATACACCTTGCAAAGTTATTATATGGGATTAGGTTTCCATAGCACCACATTGCAGATGAGATGTGTTTTTTTTTCTCTGTTTAATAAACCTTTTGGTGTTTTCAGTGTAATTCATTCTCAATGAAGAGGATTTATCGCTTGCTTGAATTTAATTTTCTTCCTAGTTTTCAATAAATCAGAGGCATTGATAGAATTGTTTGCACTAAAAGCATATGACGCTATAAGTCAGAGATTTTGCAGCATGTATCACATAATCGGCATGCAGCTTAGAACTACCTCTTTGCAGACTTTATATGCGCTTTCAATATTACAGGTGTCGCAGAGGTCTGCTTTCAGCTCTTGGCGTACACGCGCTTACAGACGTCGTCCTAGAGTGTTAGCGGCCCGCACTGGTGACCACAGCGAACGTGCTAGATAACAGAACATAAATGTTCAAATGTTTGTAGAGCTTATGGGACTTAACTACGGGGTCATCAGTCCCTAAACTTACTAACTACTTATGAACTAGCTAATACTAAGGACGGCACAGATATCCATGCCCGCGGCCGGTTAACAGAACATCATAAGTAACACGTAAAATCTGTTAAGTGTACCCACCGCTGAATCGCAGACGAGAATCCTTACAGTCGTTATAGAAGTAATTACATTTACAAAATTAATCAGGTAACTGTAAAGAATGCAAGTCATAAAATACAATGAAATATTGTTACGTGTCAAGAGGAGCTATGACAATAACTGCGGACAACTGCTGAAATATACAGCGTGTAAACTGCATAAGCCGCCAAAATGATACGGGCGTCGTAGCTGAGGCTGGGATCGAGACGCCGTCCGCGCCCCGGTATAGACCTTGGGATCCCCCAGGAATCCCACCAAAACCAGAGGAAGGGCGCACGCCTCCGCCCAAAGGGAGCAGGTCATCTTCTTCTGAGGTGCGTGGCCCAGGCGGCGGGGGCACGCACGATTCCGAAGTCCCTCTCATTGACGCTGGCAGCTGAGGCGTCGACGGAGGCGCGTCGACATCCATCGGGACGATCTCGTAGCCCGGGGACGCTGGGCCCGGCGGCGAGCGATGTGGCTGTGCTCCCTGGTGGTGAACTGGGTCTGGAATCAAGAAACCCGAGACAGGAGCGCGCGGCCTGTGCAGGCGCAATTGGATTGCGTGGCGCCGCAGCTCCGACCCTGTGGAAGAACGTACAACATACATATTGCGACCGACTACGCGCTGAATGGTGCCTGGCATCCATCTTTTTCGTCCGGCAAACACCTTGTACAGCACCGGCGTCGAAACTTGAAAACGCGAAGCTCCATACGAACCGACTCGGTGCGTGGGAGGCTGCAGCAGGTGAAGGAGAGTGCGGTGACGGCGGCAGTGTAGCAGCTCGGCAGGAGACGGGACGTCACCTGGCATGCACCGATACGTAGACAGGAAAATTTGATGAGCTTGCTGCCTGGAGTGCTGACCATTAATCTTTTCCATGTGAGACTTGAATGTTCGAACGAAACGTTCTGCTTCACTATTGGACTGAGGGTGAAAAGGCGCGGTGGTGATATGCTGAATGCCATTCACACGACAAAACTGTTGAAATTCCGCACTAACAAACTGTGGTCCATTGTCACTGACGATAATTTCAGGCAAACCTTCGATGCAAAACACTGATGTTAAGGCACTGATTGTACTAGACGCCGTCGTTGAGTTCATGGCAATCACGAAAGGAAACTTGCTGAAAGCGTCTACAACAATTAACCAGTGCGTATTCCAGAAAGGTCCGGCAAAGTCAATATGTAAACGTTGCCATGGCGTGGTCAGTCTGAGAAACGTTGCGGAGGAGCCGCCTGATGCTCCGCACAAACTGTACACTGTGACGTCATGCTCTTTATCTGGGCGTCCATACCAACCCAGGTACAATGACGTCTGGCCAGTTGCTTTGTCCTAACAATACCCCAATGTCCTTGATGCAGGAGGCGTAACACTTTTCGTTGTAGGGAACGTGGAAAAATCACTCCTGTTTGGTCGTTGTCGGTATGCAACAACAGAACACTCTGACTTTAATATAATGTATGACGTTATGCAAAATAACGTCCAACCATAGGCCGCTCAATGTCTTTGGCTCTGGCAAGGAACAAAACGTGTTACCACACTTAGGTCTGCATCCGCCGCTGTTTCCTGTGCAACCCGACGAGAGTTCAAAGGGAAGTATGCGATAGCGGAAGCATCTCTGGAGTCTATCTGACAACATGCCATTTCCGAAGAATCAAATGACACATCCTGGCCAACCGGAAGTCGGGAAAGTGTGTCCGCGTTGGCGTGTTTAGTGGTAGGTCGGTACAAAATCTCATACTGATAATTTGACAGCATCAAGGACTATCTCTGAAGATTTTGTGCCGTTCGTGGTGGAATTGGCTTTGTGGGTGAGAACAATGATGTGAGAGGCTTGTGGTCAGTCAACAAATAGAATTTTCTGCCATAGAGATAATGATGAAACTTTGTGACGCAGTAAATTATTGCTAAGGCCTCCTTTTCTATCTGACTGTAATTCTGTTGCGTTGGCGTCAGTAGCTTGGATGCAAAGGCAATAGGTCGATCGTGAGATCTAATGCGATGTGACAGTATTGCACCCAGACCGTATGACGAGGCATCCACTGCTAGCACTACAGGTTTCTGAGGGTCAAAGGGAATCGCATCACTGAGTAGTGCAGGCTTTAATTTGTCAAAGGCACCTGGCAATCTTTGGACCATACAAAAGGAACATTCTTCCTACGTAAGTGATGCAGTGGAGCTGCAATCTGAGAGGCATTAGGAATAAATCTGAAATAATATTTAAGCTTTCCCATTACTGCTTGCATTTCTTGCACATTCTTAGGAGGAGGCAAGTATTTGATTGCTCGAAGATGTGACTGTAAGGGATGGATTCCTTGGGCATTAATCACATGGCCTAGGTACTCTATTTCAGTTTGAAAAACGAAAACTTTGCATTATTACAACGTAGACCTGCTGCAGTCAACACTTTGAAAAGGCACTCCAGGTTAGATAAATGTTCTTCAACTGTGCGCCCTGAGACCACAATGTCATCTAAATAGTTCGAACAACACGGTACAGAAACTGTCAGCTCTTCCAAAAAGCGCTGAAAAATAGCGGGGGCGGAAGAACTGCTAAAGGGTAGGTGTTGAAATTGAAAAAGGCCCATGTGAGTATTAATGACGAAAAATTTTTTGACTCGTCATCAAGTGGAATCTGTAAGTATGCCTCTGCTAAATCGATCTTGGAAAAGAAGCGAGACTGTCCTAATTTGTCCATTAGTTCCTCAGGTCTGGGCAGGGGATAAGTGTCTACAATTGTTTGACTGTTCACTGTTGATTTGAAGTCCGCACAGAGACGAAGTTTTCCTGACGGTTAGGGTATAATTACTATAGGCGAGGCCCACTGACTCGCAGAAACAGGAGAAATCACACCACTATCCAGCCAACATTTAAGTTCTGCAGCAACATTATTAAAAAAAAAAATGTTCAAATGTTTGTACAGCTTATTGGACTAAACTACGGGGTCATCAGTCCCTAAACTTACAAACTACTTATAAACTACTTATGAACTACTTACGAACTAGGACGGCACAAATATCCATGCCCGAGGGGGGATTCGAACCCCCGACCGTAGTGGCCGTGCAGACCGTGACTGGAGCGCCTCAATCCCCTCGGCCACCGCGGCCGGCAACATTATCACGAATTGCGATAGGCACTGGTCTAGCTTTACGAAATTTTGGTACTGCAGATTCTTTTAAAGTTACATGTGCCATGAAGTCTTTTGCACAACCTAGTTCCGGCGAAATGAAGTCACTATATTTTTCACACAATGCATTTATTTTGTCCTGAGACACTACTGACGAAATTTTAAGCACATCTCTTTGAATTGATGAAGTCAAACACATCTAGGCCAAAAATGTTTTGTGTAGATTTGGCCTGAAGAACTACAAAAGAAACTGTTTTTGTTACACCCTGAAAAGAGGCGGGCAGGTTACACGTTCCTAGCACGGGAATATTTTGACCTGTATATTCTGTTAGCACTTGAGACGGCGACAATTTTGGCGAACCCAGAAGTTCGTAAGTATCTTTATTTATTAATGTGACAGCGGAACCAGTAAAAAGGTAAAGCAGTCAACAATTCGAAGATTGGTTTGAACACCACAGTGCTTTACTAGGCATGGTGCTGTTTGGAGGTGGTATGCCGTTGCCTTCCTCCGACCTTCGAACTGACTTTCCCAGCAAGTTATAGTGTCAAGCTGAAATTTCACAGTCTTATTTTCTATGCAAAGAGTCACAAAAAGTCTTTGCTTGTGGTGCTCGACAGGTGCGCGAATGTGGGCAACGTCTGATACAGCTTGTTTGCTGCGCATGCACATGCGCGGACAGCGTAGTGAAGTAAGCGGCGCAGATGCGGAACGCAGCGGATTAACAACACTGTCACTAGATGGCACTACCGCCGGATCGGCGTCCGCGCAATGCGAGGCTACTACTGATTCACTAACTACTGCACTAAACTTTTGAGTAGCTACATCAAGTCTACTGTCACTAGCTACACAGTACTGGGCACTATTACAATGAGAATTTGCATAAGGCACTAGGTTCACTACAGGATTGCACTCTACATAGTCGTTTTGCTTGTCCGAACTCTTTTCCGTTGCACAGATTTACGCGCTCGACGACGCTTGCTACGTGGCTCACTACATACTTTTGCCGTAGGTGCAGAAAAATTGTCTTGCGTTTGAGAGTCAAGAGAAACACTGTCCAAGTGTACAGCGTGTATGACATTTATAGAATTAACTGTTCTTGCATTTTGCGAAGCACTGTTTCTAACAGCACCGTTCTTTGAATTTACATTCTGCATACACACTGACTGTACATATCCCGATTTGCCACATCGATAACAGGTTGCGTTGCGACTAGGGCAATGCGCACGTTTGTGGCGAGATACACACTGGGGGCAAGATTTACGAACATTTTTCTGAAATGAGCGTTGGCGCTCGTTATTCACATTACTGTTTCTAAGACGATAGGGCGACCTTTGTGTCGCACGTTTACACTGGCTATTCTTCACTGTCTGTTCAGCACGGCCGGTAGAAAAATAAGAATCACTAGGGCTAGACTGAGAACTACAGCTAGGAAAGCGTCCGTTTCGGCGCACTGAGTTTACACTGTGGCTGTGCATTTCTACATCTGCTAAGTCAAAGGTATCATGCGTTTCAATAAACTGAAGTACACTGTCTAATGAAGGGTCAGAATGTTTTAGAATTGCTGCCCTAATTCTGGGGTCCTGAATGTTCTGTGTAATCGCATCTCTCAACATAACGTCACTATACGAAAGTCCACAAGAGCAAGTAAATTTACATTTGCGCGTTAAGCCCTTCAACTCAGTAATCCACTCCTGGTGTAATTGCTCCGATGATTTTCTTAGTCTGAAAAATCGGTACCGTGCAGCAGCTATGAGAACTTTTCTCTCATAATGAGCATTCAGTGCTTCTACAATTTGATCTAATTCTAGATCGTGAGGAGATGCGTGGCGTAAAGCTTTCTGCAGTAACACGAAGGTGTTGGTGCCCACAACAGATAATAACAGATGCTTCACTCTCTGACCTGTAATTTGAAGAGCCGCGACGAGTTCTTGAAATTGCGCCAAATAGTCGCTCCATTCTTCCTCACGTTCGATCTACTGGCGAAACGTAGGAAGCAGTGCGGCTGCAGGTTAGGCTACTGATGCGACGGCTGTTGTTGAGTTGCCGTCAACTGCGCCACTGCTTGAAGTAGTTGCGTGATTTGCGCCGTCTGTAACTGAATAATTTTCATTAAGTTTGGGTTCGGGGTAGTGGCCATGATGACCGATTAGGCGCCGCGCATACAAGTAAATTATAACAAAACACAAATGTAAAGAGGACGCTCTGCAACAAGAAAAGTCCACAAAACATGGAACAAAATATCTTCCCCAAAATTCTTATAATTAGTGTGGGTGGGCGGGAACAATTTCTGTGTGCTCCGACTGCTGCTGTCTGGCTGCTACAACCGGGCTGCTCCAAGGTTCTTCTATCACTCCTCGTCGCCACTTTTGTGTCCCAGCCTCGTCGCCGCTTTTGTGTCTCGTTTCCGTCGTAGGTGTCGGTGGCCGAGTAGGAAGAGACCGACACAGGAGTAAAGGATGCACGCTTGTGCAGGGAGGAGATGACCAGCCAGTGGGACAGCAGAAACTAGAAACACTAGAGTAAATTAGAACAAGATATATATTTCTTAGAGAGTAATACTTAACTTTTACTGAGCTCAGTACTGCAGAATGCTGATACATAGTTGAGCTAGAGGCCTGCCTAGTGCCTATCCGATAGCCAAGGGTTCACTAGTTCGTATCTGATTACGAAGTGTTAGCTGGTTCCTATCTCAGTCCCAAGTTATAGCAGAGGGCGCTCGTGGCTGACGTCGTTAGAACGCCGTGCCGTGCGTGCATGGCGGCGCGCGGCGAAAGTAGGTGGCGCGCACTTTAGACTCGTGCAACACCACACCTCCTTTCTTGAGTGACGTGAAAATAAAGTTTTATAATTTCAATCTGATGAATCATTATCATTAAAACAAAATTTAATATGAAATATATACATATAAACGTCTCAAAAACTGAAGAAAGTTCAAGAAATATAAACCCAACTAGGAGGAAGTCATCAATATATTATGTATGGACCTGAACTTTGCAGCTGTGTCCCACTACTTTGCAATCGACAGTACAAGCTAAAATAAAAAAGTAAGCTGCCGTCCTCGTCCTTCTGGAAGGACGTCAGCGCTATGTGGATTAACTTCCTTACTGACCCACGCAGAAGGCAGAGGCCCACAGTCGTGATGGTGTGGACGAGCAGGCGCTTAACTGCAGCGCGCGACGCTGCTCATCGTCGGAGGTTCGAGTCCTCCCTGGGGTATGGTTGTATTTGCTGTCCTTAGCATAAGTTTGTTTACGTACTTTGTAAGTCTAGCGATTGATGACCAGATTAGTTAAGTCCCATAGATTTACAAAAGTTTGAACATTTTAGAGTACCACAACGGGCCGATCGAAGCTGAAGAAAGAATTCTAGACTGCATCAACGAGGATCCTACTCGGAGTACTAGAAAGACCGCCGCACCATTTGGTGTATCGCACACTGTCGTTCATCACGTCTGCGGCCTTACCACATTCACCACGTGCAATCACTGGTAGAAGAAGATATACCTTCACGATGTGATTTCTCAGAGTGGTTTTTGTTAAATACTGCGCAGCATGATTTTGTCAACAAAATATTTGTCACAAATGAAGCGTGTATTACTCGCGACGTAATAACTAATTTCCGTAATATACACATGTGTAATGTACACAAACTTCGACAAGTAGTGACAACATATTATCAACACGATTTTCCGTAAATTTGTGGATGGATATGCTCTACGGTTATATTGTAGCGCCTAATACTTATATTATCGACTGGTAACTATTATGTAACGTTTCTAGAGGAAACATTGCTACTACATTGTTAACTGTTTGTTTGTAAATCTATCGGAGCAAACTGCATGGTTTTTAATCTGCCAGGAAGTTTCATATCAGCGCACACTGCGCTGCAGAGTGAATGTTTCCTTCTGGAAACATCGCTTAGGCTGTGGCTAAGCCATGTCTCCACCATATCCTTTCTTCCAGGAGTGCTAGTCTTGCAAGTTTCGCAGGAGAACTTCTGTGAAGTTTGGAAAGTAGGAGGCGAGGTACTGGCGGAAGTGAAGTTGTGAGGCGGCATCGTGAGTCGGGTCGAGATAGCACTGTCGGTAGTGCGCTTGCCCGCGATAGGCAAAGGTCCCAGGTTCACGTCCTTGTTTCGGCACACAATTTTAATCTGCCAGCAAGTTTCAACCTATGTGTGTTGCTGACAGTATTGCATCAGACGTTATATGAAATGGGCGTGAGGTTGACTTGCATCACATGTCAGTTGTACACTTACGATTTTCGTGTTCCCCAATATTGGTTGCGTCACTCTTACGTTGGTGAAGCAGCACGAGCTCAAGGAAAACAAGTTCACCTAAAGATTATCCGCAGGATGTTTCATCGATCCGGTTACAAAACTCTCGAGTTCCAATGAAGAAGCCCCATAAAAGCAAGACAAATAGGAACAAAAGGTTGCAATTTGTAAATCAGTATGTAACCAAGGACTTTGAGTTCTGGAACAGATTTGTCTGACGAGAGCAAGTTACACGTTTTCCCTCACTACGAACTTATTTTAATGTGGTGAAACCGAAATACCGATTTGGAACCTACTAATGTGGCCTGTAATGTAAAATGTGGTGGCGACGGTACTATGATCTGTGGAGTGCAGGGCCGCGTCAGATATGGAGAACCTGGTATTTATTAATGGACCTATGGATCAATATATGTATCTGGATATTTTACAGATAAATTTGAAAGTCAGTGCTAAGAAACTAGGTTTGAATACTGACTACCATTTCCAACAATACAATGATCAAGTACATAAAGCGCACAATGTAAGTTTGTGGATTCTGTATAATACTGCCCCCTCCCCCCTACCCCTTCACACACACACACTCACACACACACACATACACACACACACACACAGACACACACGCACGCACGCACGCACACACAACCCAGAAACACAACCTCCGTCCCCAGACATGAACCTGTTGAGCATATGTGGGAGGAGTTTCGAAAGAACAATCAGAAAACGCCATATATCCAGTAAAAGACATCTGAAGGAAGCGAATGTTCACGATTGGAGAAATACTGACGCAGCAGCAGGGCCGGATCTAAGGGGGGGAGGGGGGGGCAAAGGGGGCAGTTGCCTCTAGCAGCAGAATTTAGGGGGCGGCAAATTCTGGCCGAATCTTTTTTTACAGAATATGTCTTTGTGTCATATTTTAATAAAATTAACTGACACAGGATTATTAAAAGTAAAATGAGTGCAGGAAATACAGGACTCATTTAATAAAACTAAAATTCCTCGATGTTGACAGCAGTGTTACTCTGTCACAGGTAACTCAGCTAATAAAACTTTAAAAATCTACTAGAGAAAAGCCAACTTGAGGAACATGTTTCCTTTATTGCATAATGTAAATGCACAATGTTCATTAATTTGCATAGTTTTCCTTAACCCAAACGACTGAATATTCATATTTCATATCAAAATAATATTTATAGAAAAAGTGAACTTGAATGTTCGATTCAGTCCATATAAAAAACGTATTTCAGGCGCGCACACTTCTTATTGAAAGTCAAAAGCATTAAATAAATGCACTTGTAACGATTAGAGACTGTTGTATATTGTTGATAAGAACTGCTGCATTAGTAGAGCAGACAGTAATGTAGGAAGTGCAATATTTATTCGAGCAATCCACTGTTTCCTGCTGCAGTCTTATTGCAGCAGTCGTCACGCAGTTCGCAGCGATAATCAGAATACTGAATGAGACTAATAAGCTATCTCTTCGAAAAGTCCATCGAAAATAATTACCCCATTATTAAATTATTGGAACTTCTCGTTTGTCTTTAAAATTTTAATAACAGTGGCCATCAAGTTAAATTATTTAATGGTATTTGCAGTCATACAAGAAAACTGCCAGATTTTTGGCCGTCGTGTAACAAAAATATTTTCCGGTTCTTTAGTCCGAAAATCGGCTGCGATGGCAACCCCGACAGACGGGGTGTAGTTTCATCCTAAAGCCCTCTGACATGATGCGCGCGCAGCGGCCTGTCCTCCATCGATATCTGCTGTTGGGACGCGACGGCGTGACGTGACGTACTGAGTGTTTTCTGTTGTACTGATGTACCTCTTTTGTGGATTTAAATTTCTTGAATAACTTGCATAATAATGAATGGCCGAAAACGGAGAAGTGGTGCCACATACCGAAAAACAGCAGAAGAGAAAAAGAAAAAAAAAGTGAGGTGCTATCTTAGATACGAAAATTAAATTCCTTCTTCACAAAGCCTGCTGCCAGTGAAGCAAACATTACATCAGATAAGATTGTATTATATCAATACCATTGGTAATGGATACCTTGAAGCTGTATTAATAGCATCATTTATCCGTTTTCCGCCGTTACTTCTTCAGGTGCTTCTCAAACCCTGGTTCCAGAAATCAATTTCTTCCAATGCTTCTGCGTGTTTTAGGCACCTCTCCCAGTACTGCTGAGTAACACTGTCGAGGGCTTCGTGTGTTAGCTGATGGACATCAGCAATTTTGAAAGTAGTATTCTTTTGCTACTTCTCGCTTTACTATACTCTCTGGGCCATATCAATTCTGTGGGATTAGATTGGCAATGATATGGTGGTAGACACACCACTTGGTCTCCCATTTCATTTACCAGATGATATAATTCATATGTCTTTTTGGCACCTAACTTTCTTCTTTTGACAGGACTTCCCCCTTCGTTTCATCGACTGAAAATGAAACATTCCTCCTGTTTAACCATGCCATAATATCTGCCTTGCCCCAATTTGAACGTTGCAACTTTTCTAACTGAATGGAGTGGTATCTGGCATTATCCATCATGATAACTGACCCTTCTTCCAGCGCAGACAACAGTCGAATACCGCAATTCTTAAAAACTTCTCCATTCATTTCTGAATGGTAATCAGATCGGCAAGAACTCTTCCCACCGCTAAAAACAAGTTTGGCCTGTGGTTAATGCACCAGCATGGACGATGATTAATCTGCCACCTCTACAAGTAGGGACTTTCAAAACGTCATTTCCTTTGGAATCGTGCCATATGTACCCATTTGTGTGGTTCTGTGAAACCCAAGTTTCATCCAAGTACACCACAGGCCTGTTGTCTTCAGAACGCAAGAAGTGCATTGTACGTTAAAACTTCGCTCTTGCTGCTGCAATGTGTCTGTGTTCCATCAATTTCCGTCCGACATTATATCTTTTGAATCGTAAACCAAGGGAGATCACCATAGCACTTCAAAAAAATGTTCAAAAGTTTGTAAATCTATCGGACCAATCTGCTTGGTCATCAGACCGTAGTTTACAAACTACTCTTAATCTAAGGTAAACTAGTCTAAGGACAACACACACACCTATGCCCTAGGGAGGAATCGAACTTCCGACGGCGAGCTACCGCGCGTACCGCAGCGAGGCCTCTTAGACAGCTCGGCTACTCCACCGCGGCCCGTAGCAGTTAAAAAGTGACGTCACGCATCACATAGACAAACAATAACGACATAAACATGTTACTCAAAGACAGTAAATCTCTCAAGTTTGGTATGCATTTTACATATTTTGGTTTCACGTGAAACTGAAGATGACCCGAATAAGAAGCAAATAGACGGCACACTGAAAAAATGTGACACCAGTTCCTGGGATGTCGGCTAGTTTTCAGAAAAAGGATAAAACGTGAGAGTTTCATTTTAACGATCCTGGCACAGGGCCGAAGAGGTTTGTTTATTCTGAAAGATGTTACATTATAAAAATGAGAGCAGAAAATGAACGTGATCCTGAATCTAGGAATTACTATTACTTCAGACTTGAACTGGAATGAACACGTAGATATTGTCGTAGGAAAGGCGAACTAGAGGCTACTTTTTATTGGCAGAACCGTTAAAAGATGCAATAGAACTATTAAAGAAACTGCATGAACTACGCTTATCCGTCCTTTCCTGGAATATTGCTGCCCAGTGTAGGATCCTTATGAGGTGGGGTTGACGGAGGACATCAAAAGAGTCCAAAGTCCAAAGAAGGGCAGCTCATTTTGTATTGTCACGATACAGGGGAGACAGCGTTACGCAAATGCTACAGGATCTGGGATGGGAATCATTACAACCACGGCGCTTATCGCTGCGGCGTGGGCTACTTACGAAACTCCAATCGCCAACTTTCTCCTCCGAATGCGAAAATATATTGTGGACTCCCACTTACAGAGATAGAAATTGTCAGAATAAAATACGAGAAATCAGAGCTCGAACGAAAAGATTTAGGTGTTCTTTCTTCCCGCGCGCTATTCGAGAATGGAATGGGGACATAAATAGTTATACGGTGGTTCCGATGAACCCTCTGGGAGGCACTTAAATGCAATTTGCAGAGTATCCTATGTAGATGTAGACATTAGTAAGAACTATAGAGAAGGCGCATTTTAAATAAGAATTGGTTTTGAAAGGAATTGAAAAATGGGACAAAAGTTAAAATATCATGGCTAGGCTATAGTGAGAGCAAAAATGCTCTATATTGTATTCCCTGCAGATTATTTTGTCACTTAGGTTCAAATTCGGAGTCAAAGTCACACTTAGCTAAAGAGGAAGTAATTGTCAGTTGTAAAAAAAATTATTGAATAATTGGCTCCCCAAGAAAACTCATCAAATCATAAGCTTTGTTTTTGCTCATGGAAGGCTCTAGATTCATCTCTCTGTAGCGGTGGCATTGATAGACCAGATCAAGCAATATGAATCTCACTCGAGAGCAGTGCTGCACTGTAATATTGATGCTGTCCTTTTTCTAGTTCAGCAAGGAAGTCCTTTTAGAGGAAAAAAAGTTGGAACTTATACATTGTCAACACCAGAAATAAAATCAGAGACAAGTGTGTGTGTGTGTGTGTGTGTGTGTGTGTGTGTGTGTGTGTGTGTGTGTGTGAGTGAGAGAGAGAGAGGGAGAGAGAGAGAGAGAGAGAGAGAACTTAAATTCATTACTTTCAGATGTTTCCGCAATATTTAAAAAAATTGGTGATGTTAATCACGTTCTGCATAAAAAAAGACTTTACAATTGATAAAGGTGTTCGAAACATTCATGGACTTTTGGGCTTTCTTAAAACTTCCAGGGATTCTTGTACCTCTGAAGCTATTTCTGTGTCCAAAGTGCTAACAGAAGATAATGAGATATCAACAGTGTTCTCCGTAAAAAAAAGGTTACAGGAATGAAGAAAATGACCGATGAGCTTTGTGAGGATGAAGTATCCGAACATGCACAGAAGATTTCTTCAGGATGTCCCTGTTAGAAATAATTGACAGAGTGATAATCAAGCTTAGTACCAGGTTTACCGCACTTGAGAATGTTAGTGAAAGGTTTAGTTTTCTGTGTGGTGTGAAAATTCAAGAAATGGAAGTAGAGGACATAAAAGGACAAAGCAGCGAAACTGGCAGATACCTTTACAGGAGATCTTAGTAAGGAAGAACTTATTTTTAAAGTTGCAAGTTTCAAACATCATGCGCTGGCAGTAGACAGAGCCTTGTAAGATTCCACTGCATCATCCACATTAAGTTTAATTTATTAGAGGGATATCCTAACCTTACTACAGTGTTAAAAAGATACCTTACCATCCTAGTTTCTGGTTCGTCTGGAGAAAGAAGTGTCAACAAGCGAAAACTAATTAAAAATCACTCGAGGAGCACGATTGCTCAACTAAGATTAACAAATTTGAGTATAATATCCATAGAGCACAAACGAGCTGCTTCTATAAACTGTGATGGTATCATAAACATTTTTAGCAAAAAAAGCTCGAAAAGCGAAATTTGAAATTGATTTTTGTACAATGATTAATCATGTTATATTTTGTATATATTAAAATTGTTCTCTTTTCCTTTGATCTTAATTGAGTCAATAAAATAAGTTAATATTGTGAGACGGTGACATTTCTTTAGAAATATGAGACCCAAATTAGTTTCAAAAATGTCGTTTCTTATGGGGGTGGAGGGGGGGAGGTGAATGAAGGGGCGGCAAATTTAAGCTTGCCCCTCTTGGCAAATGTCCTAGATCCGGCCCTGCGCAGCAGTGACAAGAAAGCTAGTAAAATTAATGCAGGACAGGCTGAAGGCTGTTATTAGAACCAAGGGGATGAAGACACTATTAGATGAACAGTATTGATGATTATTTATGTTTCACCGTGGTTAAACGGACATATATGGAGAATAGATTCTTTAAATTCAATCGCTTGTATTCACAAATGTTATTAATAGTCTAAATATTAAATGTATGTATGATATATCCTGACGTATAAGTATTTCTGTCCACCAGTGTGTTTCCCTCAGGACAACGACTTTGTGTTCTAACAACAGGAATGAGAAACTGAAGCCAAGTTCTGCATGCAATTTACTAATGAGATTACTCCCAGGCAGAGCTAAAGAAAGCAATGACATTAAATTTCCTGGTATGTCGGAGCTGCGGCACTTTTCCAAAGAGTGGGATGAGTCTTGTCTGTGGCGACTCGAGCAGAGGGATTCCAGTTCATGTGCCGCATAAGGAGGCTGTGTGAACTGGCGCCACTGGTCCTGCCTGGCATCAGCGACTAATGCTGACCTACTTAGATACAGTGATTCCAGAGGCTATTCATCTAGCTGTATATTTTTAAAATATGTCTGTCTCACGTGAAAGAAGTGAACATCAAATATGGACTACCAATCCTATTAAAAGATCCTCGTTACAGCACTTTCATTGATAAATAAAAAAATTACTACACCAATAGCAATAGCAAAGTCAAGACAACAATAACTGTATACAAAAGCAACTGCAAGGAGTGTTGGTCCACTCATTTTTTTATTTTTTATTTATTTATTTATTTATATTTTTACATTTACAGCTTGAAAGTAATATTTAATACAATAACTAATATTTGGTGAGATTTTCCTTTGCAGTTATTACTGGATGTAGTCCTTTGGGCTTGGAATTGAGTTTTTGTGTAAGAGAGGACGGAATTTTGTCCCATTCTTCTTGAAATGTTTTTTGTTAGAAATGGGTCTTCTTCTGTTTTTCTGATGTTATTTCCACTACTTTCTAAAGTGTTCCATAGGGTTAATATCTGGGCCCTTAAGAGATGTCTTTAGTTGCTTTGGTGTGTTGAACAAGAGCCACTGCCTGGTAGTTAGAGCCATATGATTCGAGTCGTTATCTTGTTGGAAATGTAATTTATTTGGGGACCTAATTTTCGGAGCTAATACTTAGATTTTTCTATAATATGTTGATATACATAGTGTTTTCCATCGTACCCTCTATCTAAGATGATCTTCCAATACCGCAACACACTTACACCACCACCACTACATCACTGTGTATCACCGTTGACGTAACGTTCTGCCCCCACATTTCCGAGTTTTTCTTAAGCCACACCATTCACTTTCCTCCGATCCGAATACATTTAAGTGCATTTCATCGGAAAATGTTACTTTAACCCATAAGTTTTCCTTTTGAAATCTATGTTCATGGGAAAGTTCAAGAAGTTACTTCCGATTCTGTTCACTAACCCAAAAATATCTTGCGAGCTACCCTGCCGTGATAGCCGTTCTTGATGGTATTTCTGATTGTATTGGCACATCCTTTCACTTCCCTAGATTCTAACTCCGCAGCCAACTTAAGAGTGCTGACGAAAGGTTTTTCATTGATTTCCTTTATGATAAACCTCATGTCTGCGTCAGTCAATGTGTTAGGACGTCTCGTCTGTGGTTGGTTCCTAATCGTTTTTTGTTATGTAAAAACAATCTATTATCGATCGAATCGTAGACCTGGGTCTCTCCACTACCTTAGAAATATCGTAAATGGATCGTCACTTATTGTGAAAGCACAGAATAAGTTTCTTTTCTTTTTGCGGGGCTAGCTGTTCAGATTTTGTATTTAAATGTTTCACATGAGGCAGATTCGGTTTTTTTTTTTTTTTTTTTTTTTTTTTTTTTTTTAAGTAAGGAACTAGTCGGTTTTGGCACTCACTGCATATGGTCTCCGAAAAGCCCTAAGTCAATAATTTACGTTCATAAGGACGAACGTAGACGTCCATAAAAAGGAAGAAATAACTTTTTTCCAGAAAAAAAAGACCAAAAGTAACTTTCAAACATGATTAATTTATATGCCGTCCTGAGTGATGGTCCTGTCTATACCTGCACTTACATGAAACTTTCTTAGAATGACTAAAAATACGTTTCATTGTAGATCGCAACCAAAAACTTATTAAAAATGACACCAATCGATGCAACTAAATATGCCTGTGATTGGTGGTTATTAGAAGCAGAAGTTCTTCATGGAGTCACTCACTCTTAGGCAGTCATGCCTGCAAGCAAACACAAATCTTGCAGCTACACACAAATAATGATCACAGTATGATCAGACGAAACTAAGTGTCCCGACACCATTCTGGCCTGTATCACAAAGGCACAAGAAAATTCTAAACTTTGTGCCACGCACCTATGAGATGCCATCCCGCACAGTCTCAATGTATTCCGTCTATAGTACCACACAGTTAACCACAGAGAACAATTGGAGGAAATCCCTCCCCCATCCCTCCTCAACCATTTCTCTTTACACAATGTCAAGAGCTGCATAATCAGTAATGAGGCTTTAATTGATGTGGCAACAACTGCAAGCATTTCATATAACACTGTGCAACAGAGTGTGCCGTTATTATATCACTTTTATAAAAGTTAATTGGCTATTACATTGTTTCTTTACTTACGCTACTTCTAAAAGATTAGACAACCGTAATATGCTATTAACTATATAAAACAAACTATGTTAAGTTCTGAGACCTCAAGTTTACATTCAAAATAATGTAAGACAAAGTAGAAGGACTAAGTGGATAACCAATAAAATCAATTATTACTTCAACGAATTTATTTTGCTAAAGTTGAAAAACTGAAATTGATAATTGGGCGAACCTTGCATTTTAACTGATTAAGAATTTGAACAAATAGTTTGTATCAAACTGAATGGAATAAATACTGACAAGTTAAGAAACACTTTCAGCGGTGTGGCCCGTTTGGTCGCTTCAAAATTTACAGAATATTTCCAGTTTTAAATACTACAAGAAACCAAATTACAGTGGATGAAGGCCACGCTAAACACTTTACATCAATATATTCAAGGAATTTTTCAGCAGGTGAAGTCTGTGCCTTAAAAACTTTGATCAGGATTGCAAAGGGGTGGGTAACAACAACAATAGGCGCCACACTTAGTGTTTTTTGAAACAAAATTATCAATAATATACCAGACAGCAAAGTCTAGAACATT
This sequence comes from Locusta migratoria, assembly GCA_026315105.1. Taxonomy (NCBI): domain Eukaryota; kingdom Metazoa; phylum Arthropoda; class Insecta; order Orthoptera; family Acrididae; genus Locusta; species Locusta migratoria. The sequence continues at coordinate 475,642,775 of CM048747.1, forward strand.
CCTTAAAAAAGAGAGAACATCAAAGTTGAACCCAAATCGCAAATGAAATGTCATTAATAAAATGATATAATTCAAATTGTATGTACAAAATCGCCATACAGACTATAGGGCCCAAAATACATAAATGCATATCACATCAAACTAACTACGTTTTGAGAACACCTGCCCTAAAGATTACACATAAACACGAAACCCAATATCCACTAAAGGTGGTAAGCAGCAACAACCGTTCGTTACCAACATGCATAAAATCCAATATTGGACTGACATTCATTGAAGCAAGGGATGTCCAAATTATCATTCCTCGTTGCTCCAAATCAGGCCATAGATAGTCTAAATTCTAGCTAGGATGGAGAAAGTTTCATAGATGTTAGACATTTGGCGTCTTTGCTGTACAAAGAATGCTTTGGAAAGTAATATGGGAAACTAGCATCGTCGTAAGGTGACATTATCAAGCTGAAATATAAGCCCAGGATAATGGCGATAAACTGTAGTGCAGAGTATAATCACCATTCTTCTGTAAGGTAGGTTAGTTGTGGGGACTCTCTCACTGCGTTTCGTGCATATTTTCTTCTTATGATTTTGTTTGCATCTTGGGAAACATTCATGTAAAACTTTTTAAAGGAATTCACCGCCATTTGACGGAAATAATTGTTTATTTCCACAACCAGGTTTCGTCCTTCGGCCATTCTCAAGTGATAATAGTCTTCAGAAAGTTTTTTTAATTCATATGTCATGGCAATAAAATCGTTAGGACAAGTTTCAAGCCCATGTCATTAACATAAAATAGGTACCACATTTGCATCCACATGTTTGTTTAAAATAATTATACAGATATATCTTTGTTTTAACTTTAAAATGAAGACATAGCTGTATAATTATTTTAAACAAACATGTGAGTACAAATTTCGTACTGATTTTATGTTAATGACTTGGACTTATAACTTCTTCTTACGATTTTATTTATTTATTTATTTATTTTTTGGTATGACAATGACTTCAAAAACCTGTCTCAAGAGTTTTATAACTTGAGAATGTCCTAGGGCCGAAACCTGGTCGTGGAAATATTTATTTCAGTCAAATGGCGGTGAGCGCCTTTAAAAATATTTACTACTGGTTGTCTGGTCTGACACTTCTCTAAGTGCTCCAAGTGCTCGTGACCGCTTCGTTTTCTAATTGTAGGGTGGTCAATTATTTGTTCATTTATTTCCTCTCTTTCTAGTGCCTTTGTGCGTGCTGTGTGTAGTGGGAGTAATACTGCTAGTGGTTTTATTTTTTATTTGTTCTTGCATCTCATAAGGGTGTGTGCCTCAGAATGTATTGTTAGGTGAATCTTGGATGACATTGTTCTTGGGAAATGTATTCGTTAGCTATTAGGCGCTGTCCCTGCCTGCTGAAGGCAGAGCGGGGCTGGCGTTGTCGAGCGAGGCTGGCCGCTGGCTACACGTTCATGGGGGCAGTTGGCGAGGCGGAACATATCTGTCGGTAGGCTCACTCCCTGAGGTGGCTGCACTCTCTAGAAAAGACTCGATAATTTATCGCATCCCTTTTAGATAACAGGCAGTGTTGGCCGCATTCCGTGGAGTTACTATATTCACGGAGCCTCTTTGTGTACTCCTTTGGGGAGGTTATTTTCCAAATATCCGTTAGCCTTCCTTGTCTGCAGAATTACACCCCGGGGCTGACTTGGGCCACGTTATTTCAGGATGATATACTGCCTGCCTTCCGGTGAAATTTCGGCGCGCAATGGAGTCTTCTCTTGTCTGGTGTTTCGTGTCCCCTTTCAACTTTGTTCTGTCTGGGGACGCTTGTGCTCAATACTCGCGTTTTGCACTTTGGTTTGTGAGTATATGTTCTATTTGGGCTACAAGCTCGCTAGACATTAAATTCCTTTTAAAGCGATAGGCTGGAAAACAATGGGCGTGTGTAATTTTCGAAAGGACGGTTGGGTGGCGTCCTGTGGAGGCATCAGATTGGCTCTGTTTTTGTAGGCGACAGGTCTAGCTATCTGTCAGAGCTGCCTGTCCATCTCATTGGCCGGAGGGTTAGAGCTCTCCAGAGATGGGTATATCGAGTTTAGGGGGGCAATGACGCCCAGTTTTTGATGTGGGGGACGAAGAGTGGCGAGTCACATCTCATGTAGGCACCGACCAATTCGTACGTCTTCTTTCAGACAGGACCTGAAGAGTTTATTCGCTCTTCTGGGCTGAGTCCTGAGTGTTTGTAGGACTTTTGTTTTCTGGGGTATCTGCCTGCAGCGGTTCGCAGACTTTGAAAATTTCATGTGTCCACCCGGACAGGAACTCAGTTGCAGTTTTTCGCTTTGCGAAAAAGCGGCGTTTTATATTCGTGTTCGATCGAGGCTTGCGATTAGACAGCCACCGTCGTACTGGCCGTACCGACGTGCTAATGGTGTATGCAATTCCATTCTGGGGACGCTTGTGCTCAATACTCGCGTTTTGCACTTGGGTTTGTGAGGATATGTCCTAGCCGACACTGGAAGCATTTACCTGACAACTGCTATCTGCCATGTTAGTGGGGCTGTTATAGCTAAATATCGATACTGCTTCACATATCGTAGTGAGATTCCCAGGTGGAAGAATTTATTCGGTTATTGGTAAAGTAATGCTGCCGGCCGAGGTGGTCGAGCTGACTGCGGCGCGCCAGTCACGGTCTGCACAGCCACTCCGTCGAGGGTTCGAATTCCCCTTCGGGCATGGATATTTGTGCCGTACTTAGTATTAGCTAGTTCGTAAGTAGTTTGTAAGTTTAGGCACTGATGACCCAGTAGTTAAGTCCCATAAGCTCTACAAACATTTGAAAGTGGTGCTCGCTATTTGCTAGGGACGTTTTATATAGTTGCAGGAATCACCCATCAGTGTGTATGTGCGTGCGTATGATCGGAGTGGACTTCTCTTTCCTATAAATAATTTCTTAGCGCCTCTGTCCACCTTTCTAGTTTTCACGATAGGACAACGCCACTTGTATAGCCAGATATTTCACTGTGTTACAGCTCCATTTGTTTAATTCCTATTAGACTTTGTAAATTGATTTGCAATCTTATTTGTTGAAACCCAGACAATTTGCTGGTCACACATGTATTCCGCGGTGTTAACTAATTTTACTGCATTTGATGTCCTTTTTACAAATACTTATTTTCAATTGTAACCCATTGCTTGACTACGCTTTTAACTGTGATTTCATTTACAAAATCCTTTATACTAATTGTTAACTATCCCCCGCATTTCTGTGTGGATTTAATGAACAAATGTATTAATCTAAGTTATAAATTTACTTTCTCTTTCAAATTCCTAACTCACTATTTTAGAGGGGTAATTAGATATGTAGACGACTGTGTTTATTATTTGGTGCACTCAGCTCAATTATCACGCCACCGTGCTTGTAGATTTAGGGTGTTGGATCATTTTTCATGAAAAACATGGTGGCGACCCATTAATGAGGATTATACGAGGCGCGTCCATAAAGTAAGTTCCGTTTGGTTATATAAAACGAACGGGTACAGATACAGAAAAAATATTGGTTGTACAAAAGTCTACAACTGTCAAACTACTTTTCTACATAGTTTCCGAAATTTTGTAGGCAATTATCATAGCATGGCACATGATTTTGTGTGCCTTTTTCATAGAATGTTGCCGCCTGTGTATTCAAGCATGTGGTAACATATTCTTTCAGCCCGTCATCATCGTTGAAGTGTTGTCCACCAAGGACAGATTTTAGGTGTAAGAAGAGGATTACTGTCAAAAGATTTCTTTGTTTTTTTCACGATAATGCCTGACCTCACACACCGAATGTGACCAAAAAATTCTTACGGAAATTTCAATGGGACCTGTTTGATCATCCTCCATACGGCTCGGACCTCTCTCCTAGCGACTTTCATCTCTTCTTACACCTAAAATCTGTCCTTGGGCCGGCCGCGGTGGCCGAGGGGACTGAGGCGCTCCAGTCACGGTCTGTACGGCCACTACGGTCGGGGGTACGAATCCCCCTTCGGACATGGATATTTGTGCCGTCCTTAGTCTTAGCTAGTTCATAAGTAGTTTGTAAGCTTAGGGACTGATGACCCCGTAGTTAAGTCCCATAAGTTCTACAAACATTTGAAAATTTGAACATCTGTCCTTGGTGGTCAACACTTCAACGATGATAAAGAGCTGTTACCACATCGTTGAATACACAGGCAGGAACCTTCTGTGAAGGATACATGCAAAACTTGTGGCACGCTATGACAAGTGCCTACAAAATTTAGGCAGTTACGTGGAAAAGTTGTTTAAGTGTTGTAGAATTTTGTGCAATAAAAATTCCTTCTGTATCTGTGTACAATTTCATTTTATTACCAAACGGTACTTACTTTCTGGATGCGTCTTGTATTTAAAATTAATTTGCAATCTGTGATGTTGTACATTTGCATACGACTGGACTGTCTCTGACGAGTAAAAGTATATCCACTCGGTGGGGTTATCCCTTAATTTTTGACGTGACGTCATTTGTGGCATATTAGTTTGTTTACATCAATTCCTTACTTCTGTCGTGAGGTGGGAATTGCTTTATCAAAATATGTAAATGTTATGTTCGTTTTCATGCCGTTGTATCGGTACTCCATCAGTCCTTGTGTGTATGATGAAAGGCATTGAAATGGCTCTAAGTTCCGAATACTTTAGTGCCACGAAGTTGCTTAATAGATTCTGGCTTATTCTTCACAATGATTGCTTTATTTGGTGAGATTGTTAGTGATAGACAACCGAGTGTTCCACTCTAGCCATCATGTTCTGTTTTAGTGTGTCTTCCGTCGAAGGTATTTGTCTGCTTGGTATTTATTTGCATTTATCGCGAATCTTTAATTCAGCGCAAAGTTCCTAGCACAGATGTTTCCCGTTTATAAGAAAGGAAAGAGAACTGACCTACACAATTACAGGCCAATATCGTTGACATCAGTTTCATGTAGAATTTTAGAGCATATTCTCAGTTCGAGTATAGTAAATTTCCTTGAAACTGAAAAGCTTCTTTCCATGAATCAGCACGGGTTTGAGAAACATCGTTCATGTGCAACTCAGCTTGTCATTTTCTCACATGACATCTTGCGAGCCATGGATGAAGGACAACAGGCGGATTGTGTTTTTCTCGACTTCAAAAAGGCGTTCGACGCGGTGCCACACTACAGACTGCTAACGAAGATACGATGTTATGGAATAGGTTCACAGATTTGGTGTCTGGCTGGAAGACTTACTAAGTAATAGAACGCAGTACGTTGTTCTCGACGGCGAGTGTTCCTCAGAGACGAGTGTATTGTCAGGCGTGCCCCAGGGGATTGTGATAGGACCGCTATTATTTTCTATCTATATAAATGATCTGGTGGACAGAGTAAATCGTAATTTGCGGCTGTTTGCTGATGATGCTGTGGTGTCTGGGAGGGTGTCTTTAACTGACTGTAAAAGCATACAGGATGACTTAGACAAAATTTGTAGTCGGTGCGAAGAATCGCAGCTAGCTCTCAATGTGGAAAAATGTAAGGTTATGCGCATGAGTAGGAAAAACAATCCTATAATGTTCGAATACAGCATTAGTAGTGAGCTTCTTGATGCTGTCGCGTCGGTAAAATATCTAGGCGTAACATTTCAGAGCGATATGAAATAGAACGATCGTGTAGGGACAGTTGTAAGTAAGGCGGACAGCCGACTTCGGTTTTTTGGGAGAATTTTGGGAAGATGTACTTCACCTGTAAAGGAAACCGCATATAAAACGCTTGTGCGACCACGTCTTGAGTATTGCTCAAGTTTTTGTGACCCACAGCAGATCAGTTTAAAGGAAGACATAGAGGTGGTTCAGAGACGAGCAGCTACATTTGTTACCGGTAGGTTCGACCAATGCGCGAGTGTCACGGAAATGCTCCGCCAGCTCAATTGGGGATCGCTGGAAGAAAGACGACGTTCTTTTCGTGAATTTCTGTTGAGTAAATTTAGAGGGTCGGAATTTGAAGGTGAGTGTAGTACGATATGGCTGCCACCTACTTACATTTCGCGTAGTGATCACAAAGACAAGATAAGAGAAATTAGGGCTCGTACGGAGGCATATAGGCATTATTCTTTTCCTCGTTCCATTTGGGAGTGGAATAGGAAAGGAAATGCCTAGTAATGGTACAGTGTGCCCTCCGCCACGTACCTTACTGTGAATTGCGGAGAATGTATGTAGATACTGTTCTTCAGTGTGAGGTTATAATTGGAAATTGGCAGATTTCTGTCAATTAAAGCCGTTTAATTTTAAATCTCTGTGTGTACCCCTCATGATGTTGCTGCTATTTAGCGTAAACAGCGGTTTTTACGCAGTTTGAAGCCAATTCTTCTTTGGAATACGCGTGCAATAGTCCCTTTTAATTGGTTTCCCATTGTGGCTGCAGTGCTTATATTATTATGCTGTCTTAACCTACTGGCTACAACTTCCTGGGTTTGATTCACTATGGTGCTTAACATTTGCGGTCACCGGCCTGTCTTAAGGTCTAATAATTGTCAGCGTGGTGTGCCAGGCCATTGTTGGGCTCACATGTTAGTTTACACCATTCTGTTGCATCATTTATGTACTGTGGCTTGAAATTTTAATTGTTTAATGGCACCATTCTTGTGGTAATTATTGTTTAAGAATTCACACAAACTTGCGCCAATTTTGTGTCAATTCTTAAACAATAATTACCACAAGAATGGTGCCATTAAAAAATTAAATCATTGTAAGATTAATTAAAAATTAATGGATTGGTCTCACCCACTGCTTGTCAGATTTTAATTGGGCATCGCTCAATGACAAATTTTATTTCATAATTGGTTTAAAAATTCATTTAAAGATGTAATTCTAGGGCTAATTCACAAATTAAGATGTAGGGTTCACCCACTGATTATCTGATTGTAAATTTGGTTTCACATAATGCTTAGTTTCATTTGGAAATTATTGTTTAAGAAATTACTTAAAGTTGGCACTTAGCCATTTGGAATGTTTCTAAGATCATTTAACCGATTAAAATATGGGCTTCACCCACTGATTGTCAAAGTTTGAATTGGATTTCATCCAATAATGAATTTCAGTTGTTAATTATTGTGAAACAATTCATTTAAGGTTGGCACTTTGTCTTTTGAAAACTTTCTCAGATTACTTAATAGATTAATGTACGGACTTCATCCAATACTTGTTAAATAATAAAGTTTTAAACTGGTCTTCACCCAGCGATCGGATAGCGAATTTTAAATTTTTAAATGCTATCTACCTAATAATTACTCCTAATAAATAAATTACAAAGTGGCAATTGTTTTGGTAACCCACAAAGTCTTTCCTCTTGAATAAGGGTAAATTTGAGAACACATTAGCCATGATTGATGACCAATGTTGTTCCACAATGAATTGCAATTGCACACCAGTCAATGACTCCTGATATTTTGGATTTATGGCTCGCAATTTGGTAACGTACCACAGTTTAAAGCGTTTCCATACAGCTCTTCCCATGTCGTCTGAGCTAAGATCAAAGTGGCACTTAGTAGTGGAGTCTGTTATACATCATTCCCTGAGATTTCACGTGGAAACTGTGGTGTCGCACAAGTACAAAGTGCGCGCCACCTACTTTCGCCGCGCGCCGTCATGCACGCACGGCGCGGCGTTCTCACGACGACAGCCACGAGCGCCCTCTGCTGCAACGCCGCTCGTGGCCACCACTGAAGGACACCGGTCACTTCGGACTGAGATAGCAACCAGTTAGGACCTTCGTAATCAGATAGGCACCAGAGAAGACTTTGCTATTGTACAGGCACTAGGCAGGCCTCTAACAACTATGTATCAACATTCTGCAGTACTATGTAAAAGTTAAGTATTGTTACATTCTGTGCAATATATATCTCTTTCTAATTTACTCTAGTGTTTATAGTTTCTGGCTGCTCCCCTCCGTACCTGCACCAGCGTGCTATTTTTGTTCCTGTGTCGGGCTCATTCCACTCGGCCACCGACACCTACGACGAGGCTGGGACACAAAAGCGGCGTCGAAGTTGGGACACAAAAGTGGCGACGAGGAGTGATAGAACCTTAGACCAGCCCGCTTACAGCAGCCAGACAGCAGCAGTCGGAGCACGCAAAAATTGCTCCCGCCCACCCACCCTTATTATAAGATTTTTGGGGGAACATATTCTGTTACGTATTTTGTGGACTTTTTTGTTGCAGAGCGTCCTCTTTCATATTGCATTTGTGTTTTGTTATAAGTTACTTGTATGCGCGGCGCCTAATCGGTCAGCATGGCCACTACCCCGAACCCAAACTTAATGGAAATTATTCAGTTACAGACGGCGCAAATAACACAACTTCTCCAGGCTGTGGCCCAGCTCACAGCGCAAGCAGCTAACCAACAACAACAGCCGCCGCTTCAGCAGCCCACACCAGCCGCCGTACCGCTCCCTACGTTCCGCCAGTACAACGAACGTGAGGAAGAATGGAGCGACTACTTCGCACAGTTTCAAGAACTCGTCGCGGCTCATCAAATTACAGGTCAGAGAGTGAAGAACCTTTTCTTATCGATTGTGGGCCCCCAGACCTTCGTACTATTCCAGAAACTATTCCCTCACGCATCTCCTCGTGATGTAGACTTTGAACAAATTGTAGATGCACTGAATGCTCATTATGAGAGAAAAGTTCTTGTAGCCGCTGCACGATACCGATTTTTCAGACTTAAAAAATTACCGCAGCAGTCACACCAAGAATGGATCACGGAATTGAAGGGCTTAACCCGCCAATGTAAATTTACTTGCTCTTGTGGACTTTCGTATAGTGACGTGATGTTGAGGGATGCGATTACGCAGAATATTCAGGACCCCAGAATTAGAGCAGCAATTCTGAAACAGTCTGACCCCTCCTTAGACAGTGTACTGCAGCTTATAGATGCGCATGATACTTTTGACTTAGCAGATGTAGAAATGCAAAGCCATAGTGTAAATTCAGTGCGCCGCAACGGTCGCTTTCCTAGCGGTAGTTCTCAGTGTAGCACTAGTGATTCTTACAATAGTACAGGCCGTGCTGAACAGACAGTGAACAGTAGCCAGTGTAAAAGTACGACGCAAAGGTCGCCCCGTAGTGTTAGACACAGTAATTTGAATAACGGGCGCCAACGCTCATTTCAGAAAAATGTACGTAAATCTTGCCCCCAGTGTGTGTCTCGCCACAAGCGTGCTCATTGCCCTAGTCGCAACGCAACCTGTTATCAATGTGGCAAATCGGGACATGTGCAGTCTGTGTGTATGCAAATTAAAAACTCAAAGAACAGTAACGTTAGAAACAGTGTTTCGCAGAGTGCGAGAACAGTTCATTCTGTAAATGTTATACGGGCTGTGGAATTGAACAGTGCTTTCCTTGGATCTCAATTGCAAGAAAATAGTTCTGCGCCTATGACAAAACTATATAGTGCACCACGTAGCAAGCGCCGACGAGCGCGTAAAAATGTGCAACGGAAAGGGGTTCGGGACAAGCAAAGTGACAATGTACAGTGCAATCCTGTAGTGAAAATAGTGCCTTCTGCAACTGCTCCTTGTAATAGTGCCCAGTACTGTGTAGCTAGTGACAGTAGACATCAAGTAGCTGCTCAAAAGTGTAGTACAGTAGTTAGTGACTCTGTAGTAGCCTCGCATTGCGCGGACGCCGATCCGGCGGTAGTGCCATCTAGTGACAGTGTTGTTAATCCGCTGCGTGCCGTTTCTGCGCCGCTTACTTCACTATGCGGCCCGCGCATACGTAGCACACAAACCGTAGCAGACGTTGCCCACATTCACGCACCTGTCGTGCGCCAGAAGCACAAACTTTTTGTAAATCTCTCCATAGAAAATAAGACTGTGCAATTTCAGCTTGATACTGGTTCCGCTGTTACATTAATTAATAAAGATACTTATGAACTTCTGGGTTCGCCAAAATTGTCGCCGTCACAGCAAGTGTTAACAGCGTACACAGGTCAAAATATTCCCGTGCTAGGAACGTGTAGCCTGCCTGCCTCTTTTCAAGGTGTAACGAAAACAGTTTCTTTTGTAGTTCTTCAGGCCAAATCGACACAGAACATTTTTGGACTAGATGCTTTTGACTTGTTTGGTTTATCAATTCAAAGAGATGTGCTTCAAATTTCGTCAATAGTGCCTCAGGATAAAATCAATGCATTGTGTGAGAAATATAGTGACTTGTTTTCGCCGGAACTAGGTTGTGCAAAAGACTTCGTGGCACATGTAACTTTAAAAGAATCTGCAGTTCCAAAATTTAGTAAAGCTATACCAGTGCCTATCGCCTTGCGTGATTCAGTTGCCGAAGAACTTAAACGTTGGCAAGATAGTGGGGTGATTTCTCCTGTTTCTGCGAGTCAGTGGGCCTCGCCTATAGTAATTATACCCAAGCCGTCAGGAAAACTTCGTCTCTGTGCGGACTTCAAATCAACAGTGAACAGTCAAACAATTGTCGACACTTATCCCCTGCCCAGACCTGAGGAACTGTTGGACAAATTAGGACAGTCTCGTTTCTTTTCTAAGATTGATTTAGCAGAGGCATACTTACAGATTCCACTTGATGACGAGTCAAAAAAGTTTTTCGTCATTAATACTCACATGGGCCTTTTTCAATTTCAACGCCTACCCTTTGGCAGTTCTTCCGCCCCCGCTATTTTTCAGCGCTTTTTTGGAACAGCTGACAGTTTCTGTACCGTGTTGCTCGAACTATTTAGATGACATTGTGGTATCCGGACGTACAGTTGAAGAACATTTAGCAAACCTGGAGTGCCTTTTCAAAGTTTTCACTGCAGCAGGTCTACGTTGCAATAAACCAAAGTGTTCGTTTTTTCAAACTGAAATAGAGTACATAGGCCATGTGATTAATGCCCAAGGAATACATCCCTTACAGTCACATCTTAGAGCAATCAAAGACTTGCCTCCTCCTAAGAATGTGCACGACTTGCAAGCAGTAATGGGAAAGCTGAACTATTATTTCAGATTTATTCCCAATGCCTCTCAGATTGCAGCTCCTCTGCATCACTTACGTAGGAAGAATGTTCCTTTTGTATGGTCTAAAGATTTCCAGGTTGCCTTTGACAAATTCAAGTCTGCACTACTCAGTGATGCATGTTTGATTCCCTTTGATCCACAGAAGCCTGTAGTGCTAGCAGTTGACGCCTCGTCGTACGGTGTGGGTTCCGTTCTGTCGCATCGTATTGGATGTCACGATCGTCCTATTGCCTTTGCATCCAAGCTACTGACGCCGACGCAACAGAATTACAGTCAGATAGAAAAGGAGGCCTTAGCAATCATTTACGGCGTCACAAAGTTTCATCATTATCTCTATGGCAGAAAGTTCTATTTGTTGACAGACCACAAGCCTCTCACGTCGTTGTTCTCACCCACAAAGCCGATTCCGCCACGAACGGCACAAAAGCTTCAGAGATGGTCCTTGATATTGTCTAATTATCAGTATGAGATTTTGTACCGACCTACCACTAAACACGCCAACGCGGACACACTTTCCCGACTTCCGGTTGGCCAGGATGTATCATTTGATTCTTCGGAAATGGCATGTTGTCAGATAGACTCCAGAGATGCTTCCGCTGTCGCAGACTTTCCTTTGAACTCTCGTCGGGTTGCACAGGAAACAGCTGCGGATGCAGACCTAAGTATGGTAGCACGTTTTGTTCGCTTTGGTTGGCCTGCCAGAGCCAAAGACATTGATCGGCCTCTGGTTCGACGTTATTTTGCACAACGTCATGCATTATCTTTAAGTCAGGGTGTACTGTTGTTGCATACCGACAACGACCAAGCAAGAGTGATTGTTCCTCGTTCCCTGCAACGAGAAGTGTTACGCCTCCTGCATCAAGGACATTGGGGCATTGTTAGGACAAAGCAACTGGCCAGACGTCATTGTACCTGGGTTGGTATGGACGCTCAGATAGAGAGCATGACATCACAGTGTACAGTATGTGCGGAGCATCAGGCGGCTCCTCCACAGCGTTTCTCAGACTGGCCACGCCCCAAGGGACCATGGCAACGTTTACATATTGACTTTGCCGGACCTTTCTGGAATACGCGCTGGATAATTGTTGTAGACGCTTTCAGCAAGTTTCCTTTTGTGATTGCCATGAACTCAACGACAGCTTCTAGTACAATCAGTGCCTTAACATCAGTGTTTTGCATCGAAGGTTTGCCTGAAACTATCGTCAGTGACAATGGACCTCAGTTTGTTAGTGCGGAATTTCAACAGTTTTGTCGCGTGAATGGCATTCAGCATATCACCACCGCACCTTTTCACCCTCAGTCCAATGGTGAAGCAGAACGTTTCGTTCGAACATTCAAGTCTCACATGGAGAAGATGAAAGGTCAGCACTCCAGGCAGCAAGCTCTTCAAATTTTCCTGTCTACGTATCGGTGCATGCCACGTGACGGCCCGTCTCCTGCCGAGCTGCTACACGGCCGCCGTCACCGCACTCTCCTTCACCTGCTGCAGCCTCCCACGCACCGAGTCGGTTCGTATGGCGCTACGCGTTTTCAGGTTTCTACGCCGGTGCTGTACAGGGTGTTTGCTGGTATGAAGAAGACATGGTTGCCAGGCACCATTCAGCGCGTGCTCGGTCGCAATATGTTTGTTGTACGTTCTTCCACAGGGTCGGAGCTGCGGCGCCACGCAAACCAATTGCGCCTGCACAGGCCGCGCGATCCTGTCTCCGGTTTCTTGATTCCAGACCCAGTTCACCCCCAGGGAGCACAGCCACATCGTTCGTCCCCGGACTACGAGATCGTCCCGATGGAGATCGACGCGCCTCCGTCGCCGCCGCAGATGACAGCGTCACCGAGAGGGACTCCGGGACCGTGCGGGCCCCCTCAGCTTGGGCCACGCACCTCAGAAGATGAGCTGCTCCCTCTGGGCGGGGGCGGGCGCCCTTCCCCAGGTTTCGGCGGGTTCCCTGGAGGATCTCAAGGCAGATGCCGGGGCGCGGACGGCGTCTCAATCCCGGCCTCAGCTACGACGCCCGTCCCACCAGTAACGCCCCCGCCCAGGCCCTCCTCCCAGTGCCGTCGCCGTGGCCCTCAGCCCTACGCCACGACGGCGCGGTGGTTTGGGGGGAAGGGGTGTGGTGTCGCACAAGTACAAAGTGCGCGCCACCTACTTTCGCCGCGCGCCGTCATGCACGCACGGCGCGGCGTTCTCACGACGACAGCCACGAGCGCCCTCTGCTGCAACGCCGCTCGTGGCCACCACTGAAGGACATCGGTCACTTCGGACTGAGATAGCAACGAGTTAGGACTTTCGTAATCAGATAGGCACCATTGAAGACTTTGCTATCGTACAGGCACTAGGCAGGCCTCTAACAACTATGTATCAACATTCTGCAGTACTATGTAAAAGTTAAGTATTGTTACATTCTGTGCAATATATATCTCTTTCTAATTTACTCTAGTGTTTATAGTTTCTGGCTGCTCCCCTCCGTACCTGCACCAGCGTGCTATTTTTGTTCCTGTGTCGGGCTCATTCCACGACGAGGCTGGGACACAAAAGCGGCGTCGAAGTTGGGACACAAAAGAAACCATGTTTATTGTTGTAAATTATGTCACCGATAGTCACCTTAAGGCATTTTCAGAGCTCAGCGAACTCCGCTAGAAGAGAAAGCCTGAGCGCTGTCACGTCAGATTACGCAGAGTAGGCTGCTATTGCATAGTAACTACCTGGCTGCTGGGGCATAACCCGCTTTCTCATGGCGGCCAGCCAGTCAGCTGTGTGCTGCCTACTCTCTGTGAGGTAACACGGCAGCACTCATGCCTTCTCTCCGGGCAGTGCAGATTCAGGCATTCTGTGAGTGGTCAGTGAACCCCATGTCCACGTCGCATTGCTAGCAGCTGTGAATCTTGAGAAATGGGTGCCTCTATGACAGCTTCCGGCCTCACGTTCATTCGACTCTTTAGGTCTACTGCTTCATACTTTATGAACGGCCATAGTAAGATCATTTATGCGAACGGTGAGCAGTGGCATCACATTCTACGGAAAAATTGTTTACTTTAGAGATTAATACGTCTAAATACTACGGGTTCTGTAATGGAGAAAGGTATCTCAGACATAGGTGTATTTTATGTTAAAATTAGGAAAATACTTTTTTTTTTAAATTCTATGTTGAACAGAACACAGATTGCTTCATAATAAATACGCTGCGTTAACAATGAATAAACGAATGGCTTAAAAACTGTTTTCAGATACCAGACGATAGCTACATTTACAACATACGACACGTAATTGAGAAATTTTATTGTTTACAAATTGGCTATACAGTGGGACCTTGCTCAACAAGAATAATTCGCTTTTCAGCTTTACCAGCTATGTCAAACATGATTATGCAACATACATTATTCTATAAATATCAAATAAACAATGTCCACAGACATATATTGTCTCGATATCTAATAAAGACATTGAATTGAAATGTATGCCACCTCCGGGATTCGAACCCAGGACCTTCTACTTAGTACAGAGACACCATAATCACTAGGCCACCGAGGCTAAATGTATATGCTGACTGAACTCACTGCCTTAAGGTGCGTCTCGCTCCACTACATTAACTTCAAGTTCCCTTATAATTACTTATCACCGTTGCCAAAGCACTCCAATTAGCACAGTAGCACCCTTAGCTAAAATATTATATATATATATATATATATATATATATATATAATAAATAGGCGCCTGCCTAGTAATAATAAGGTCCTGGGTTCGAATCCCGTCGGCGGCATAAATTTTAATGAATTCTTCCCCCTCAGTTTAATATCTTTAATATATTTTTCTGTCAGATCTGATGTAATGATAGAATGTGTTCTATTCAGAAAATGGACTAAAATTTATCTTATAATGTAGAGTAGGATGGCAACATAGTGAAAGAACTGGAATCGAGTTGCAGCAAAGCTAATGCAGTGAGTGCTCAACTAACATCTACTCTGTTCTGCAAGAAGGAAGTAAGTAACAAGACTAAGTTGGCGGTGCACCGATCTATCTTTCGACCAACTTTGTTGTATGGGAGTGAAAGTTGGGTGGATACAGGTTACCTTATTCATAAGGTAGAGGTTACAGATATGAAAGTAGCAAGAATGATTGCAGGCACTAATAGATGGGAACAATGGCAGGAGGGTGTCCATAATGAGGAAATCAAGTTAAAACTGGGAATGAACACCATAGATGAAGCAGTTAGAGCGAACAGAGATGTTGGGGTCATGTTACAAGCACGGGAGAAGCAAGGTTACCTAAGAGACTCATGTGATCGGCAACGGAGGGTAAGAGGAGTCGAGGTACACCATGAAGAAAGTACTTAGACTCGGTGCAGAATGATTTTGAAGTAAAAGGAATAACATCAGACGAGGCATCAATGTTAGCATTGAATAGGGGATCATGGAGGAATTTTATTAGAGGCACTATGCTCCAGACTGAACGCTGAAAGGCATCATCAGTCTCTAATGATGATGATGATGATGTAGAATTCTATATTTTTGTTGTTGCCACAAAAATGTAATATTAATAGAATTAAATTAAATTTTATAATTGCCTGACATTTCCTAATGGAGGCAATGTAATTATGTTAATCAACAACTCCCATAACGGAATGTAGCCAAAGTAGTCCTTTACTTATTTACTACTCGTTAGGATTCATTCCTAACCTGTGCAAGTGTACGACTAACATTTTTTGTCAATTGAACTAAGGAATTTGGGCCGAGGGGACTGAGGCACTCCAGTCACGGTCTGCACGGCCACTACGGTCGGGGTTCGAATCCCCCCTCGGGCATGGATGTTTGTGCCGTCCTTAGTGTTAGCTAGTTCGTAAGTAGTTTGTAAGTTTAGGGACTGATGACCCCATAGTTAAGTCCCATAAGCTATACAAACATTTGAACATTTTTTAAGGAATTTGTCAAAAAATTCAGGACTACAAAAAAAGCTACATTCCGCTATGGGGGTTATTGATTAAAATCAAATTCGCTGCCTCGGGCATTACACACATATAGGGTGATCAATCCTCACCGCAACCGCCTGGTGCAGATTCTTTGTGCCAGCCTGTGGCCAGCCGACGGCCGGCATGTCAGCCAGCTGACGGCCGACAGTGGAGGTGCTGTCTATTTTTTTAAATTTTTTGTTGTTGATTTTTTTCTGCTCCACTGCGAGGCCTTTGTGTCTCATTATTGTGAAAGTAGAACGTTTTTTTAAGTCGAGACAGTACTGTGTGTTCTGTGACAGTATTTATAGGGAAATGGTGAAAATTACCTATCCTAATCGCTAAAGAGTATTCATCTGTGATTTATATGTGCGCACAGAATTAGCGCATGAGGCACAGAGAATATTTCGTGACGATTTTCCTAATGCTCATTTTCCTAATCGAAGTACGATTCATCGATTGGGAGCTAAATTTCGTGAAACGGAAACTGCGCTAGACAGAAAACAATAAAACCATTTCCAGTCCTCACAGAAGAAACATTGGATACCGTTGGACGAGCTCTGGAAAGGTCTCCTAGAAAATTAATTCGACGCCTTTCTCAGCAGGTTGGAATTTCCGACGGCTCTGCTCAGACGGTTACGAAACTACTGAAGTTACAACGGTGTAAAATAACCTCAGTACAAGAACTTAAACCAGGTGACCCTGCAAAATATGTTGCAGTTTTGTGAATGTATTCTGAAAATGGTGCATGACGAAGAAATTGACCCGAACTTTTCTTTTCAGACGAGTCATGGTTCCACCTAAGTGAGTATGTTAATTCGCAAAATTATCGTTACTGAAGTTCGGAAAAGCCCAACGATAAAAAAATAGGCGTGTGGTGCGCTGTTAGCGACGAGAGAATAATAGGCCCTATACTTTTTCAGGATAAAATTAATAGTGGCAGGTATGTTGAAAACATATTGCAGCCTTTTTTCCCAATTAATTAAGAGAGAATGTGCTTTCGCGACATTTCAGCAAGACTCTGCGACGGCGCATACAGCCAACGTATCATTACGGGAAATTGGTAATGTGTTCAGTGAAAGAATTATAACTAAGAACATTTGGCCCCCTCTTTATCTTGATTTAAGCCCGTGAGATTTTTATCCGTGGGGAGCATTAAAAGAGAAAGTGTACAAATCAAATCCCCACACTTTAGGTGAACTAAAACATTCGTCATGAAATGTGTGCAGTTTCTGAGAGGGTACATCAGAGTGTAATGAGCAACTTCCTCAGCAGCTGACAGACATGCTTAAACAACGAAGGGAGACATTTACAGTACCTCCTTGCGTAATACAGGTGAGTAATAAACTTTTTCTTTCTAAGCGTTTGTGATATGTATGTCACAAATATCTTGCGTGTCAACCCGTATTAAATTTAGTGCGGACGTCGAAAGTCGGGCGGGCGCCACAGCTGCCATCGCCGGCAAGTCACACACCGCAGAGGCGGATGCACTGAGGACTGATCACCCTGTATATGTGTTATAGTTTGAAGAGGTGGCGGGGGTCACAAAAATATTTTAGGATGGATGGTGGTCGCGTAATCTTAACCCTACAAGCACCAAGCACGGGCAAAAATTGCCTGTACACTTTTCTTTTATTAAAAAGTCATAATGAATATCATTCAAAGTTTATGGGCTTTTTCTATTTGTCTCTCATCTTATAAAGTACTACCCTACACATTTACATGGCTACAAGTTTAAAAACTGATAACTAAATACAGCATTTTTATGCCCAAGGGCACATTTTGCCCTGGGTTGGTAGTCCATGTGACCATAATTCTTCATGCCCCTACAACCTCCAAGCACGGGCAAAAATTGCCCCTATATTTTTCTTATAATAAATTTCGTTTGGCAATAATGATTGTGAGTTTTTCATGTCTTGTTGAGAGTCTGATTGTTGTGCTTGATATTCATTGTTGAGACTAACTATTGTTACTAGCAGTTTGCCACAGTAGAGCAAACGCCATTCTTGTAAAGTATATTTTCTAAAATGAGTTGTAGAGGGTTAAACAACACAGAAATTCTTACTGAACTTTTAGCAGACGATGAGTTATCAGATTTCAGTGACTCTGAATTGGCTCACACAGAAATAGAAGAGAGCTCAAATGAAGAATCAGAGGACGAAGAAGAAACAAAACATGCAGGTAACGCTCCCAATAAATATTACTAGTTCTTGTAGCGTGAACCTTGCAGAAGCTCCAAGGCATTGTAAAAGGGATTTTGCCAACATAGTTCGTGAACATCAGGGAGTAACTACTGCTGGGAAAGTAACAAGTATATGTGAATCATTCAAGAAATTTTTCACATCTGAAATAGTACAGAAAATTGTTGAGTATACAAATGAAGGAGCTGAAAGAAAAAATGTATCTCCTGTTAAAGAAACTGAAATATGATGGGAATTTTGATTCTAATGGGAATTTACCAGGACACTGACTGTTGTCAAGACAACATCATGATGCAGGAGTAGATGATGATACACCAAAGAAGAAATCCCATAAAAACCTATACTATAATGACACTAAGGGAGGAGTGGATGCCATAGATCAAATGGCTAGGGCGTACTCTACAAAACGGGGTATGAGAAGATGGGCACTGTCCAAGTTCTACAGCCTACCTGATGTAGCTCCAATAAACTCATTCACACTATTCAATATGAATGTGCCCAAGTGGAATGAAGGAAATCAAATGCGAGGAAACTGTATCTCCATGCATTAGGCCTTGAACCTTTGAAACCACACGTAGAAGAGCGATCCAGGGACTTAAAAGGACTGCAGATGCCCATTATTTGTGTGATGGGATAGGTCCTTGGAAAGAAGCTGCAGATGAAGAACCAACTAGGTAAGCAAGATGCTACATATGCTTGAAGACTGAAAGTAACCAGCGAGCCAGGGGCAACATCATAAAAACAAGTTAACATGTTGTAAGAGACATTCAGAATCAACTATTTTGTGTGCAGGAGGTAAATGTCATCTGTAAATGTTAGTATTATCTCCAAGTGAAGAGAGTTTGTTTTTATTATTTTCAATGTACCTTAAAACTTATTTGTACAAGTGTTTTTATTTGGGTTTTTGAAACTTCCTGTCAGTAATTAGACTGATGTTAAATTGTAAACAGAATTACTTACCATAAATACATTTTTACAGGATTTACAGCTTGTTTCTCCTTGGTTGGTGCTCTGTGTAACCTAAAATACCTTGTTGCTCCTGGGAAGCAGTAGCAGAAAGCATGTTTCCAGTATATTCTTTACTCGGTAGCGAACTGTTTGCGGATTTTAAACTTCCTTGTAAAATTTGAACTGCGGGCTGGAGCGGAATTTGAACCCGGGACCTTTGTCTCTCTTGGACAAATCTTATACCGGCTGATGTAGCTTGGGAGACATCGCAGCGAGTCCTCACAGCTGGTTCAAATCACGATCTGGCACAAAGTTAAAATATCCCAGGAATTTACATATCGGAGCACATTCCGTTGTAGACATAACTCGCGATAAATGTCTGCAATGCTAACAGATATAAAGAAGTACAAGCGAATGAAGGAAGATTCCCATAAAAGAGACAGATGGAGGGTGTGAATTTGATTCCTGTCTCAGGACAAATGCACTGAAGGAAGGAGAATGCTGTAAAAGTCTTCGTTCCTCACTCTGTGTAAACGATACACCATTTTTAAGATACCTTGTGGGCATCCTTGTTCACCCTCGAGCGGTTCAGCGGCGTCAATGAAATTCATGAGATACAGCAGAGGAGCGCCTCAGGGCGGTGTCACAACAGCCCTGAGCCGTCCGCCGGCGCGGCGCAGACGGCGGCTGACGAAGTCATGCGCGCTGCTTTATTATTCTAATTAGCTAGTCGGCGCGGTGTTATTCTAATTAGGGCGGCGCGGCGATGGCAGCCAGCGAAGCGCCTGGCGTCTGCCTGCCAGACACACTCCTCGCCTCCATCTTGGCCCGTCACCTCGTAATGAAGCCGGAGCACCTGGTGCCAAGCCGTCTAGCTGTCTCCCTCTCTCTCTCTCACGTAGCGTACGTCATCCCAGTCGCCGACTTATAGAGAGATTAATACGCCGTAATGGAAAAATCATATCCTGAAGTAAATGGTCTTCATACATTTTCAATTTAAGAAAATTAACATGACTAATTCAGAAGAAAAAGCCTCTCAAACTAACTTAATAGCGCGTTGGTACATGTATAGCGCTTATAAAAACAGTTACTTCACTAGATTATAATTGATGCATCTTATCATGGGCGTGGCCACAGGGGAGTGTTTCTGGGAGTCTAATCCTTCCCGAAATATTGACAGAGCTAAGGAAAGAGACATTAATTTAGACAACATTGTCACAGGAGAAAAAAGGAAACAGCTATCTATTTGGCATGATTAATATTACAAAAAACAGTCTTTTATTTACCGGTTTCGACCTGATGTAGGTCATCTTCGGAATAAAATGTAGCCCATCTGGCCAGTGCTGAACTAGTTACCTGCTGGCAGCAGAACAGCCATGACAGCCCCTGCCCAGCCGAGTCCAGCACTGGCCACATGGGCTACATTTTATTCCGAAGAAGACCTACATCAGGTCGAAACCGGATTTTTTTTTTTTTTTTTGAAATATTAATCCTAACAAAAGATGACATCATTGTGCATGACGTTTAAGCCTGTCTACATTCTGCCAAGAGTGGGAAGCCTTTAGACATGTTTCCTACAGTTACAGTCCCTATTTATCCCCAATTGATTTTGATATTTCTTGGAGCCCTGAACAATTTCATGGCCATCGGTAGTTTTCGGCCGACGAGGTGCACACCTAGGAAGAATTTCTACTTTGAGGAATTGATCGTTGGTCTCACACAGTGGGTTAAACTTATTTAACAGTTATGGGAATTACTACACAAAAATTTTGCTGTTTACTCAGCTTTTTTCCCAGGTGTCTTCTTTTAGAGTCTGTTCATTATAGACGAGAGTGAGTGCCTGTTTTCCAGTCACTAGCAACAATTGTTTGATATAGATAGCTATGGAAAATTATGGTAAAGACATATCAACACCATCATTAAATGTTTCTAAGCCTAGTCGGCCAAATTTCTCCTTAAACTTACTTACAATAAGACAGCAGACCAGTGATGCAGCCAGGATTTGGTTCTCTGTGTGTGTGGGGGGGCTCAATTTTTATAAGTATAGCCTATTGAATTGTAATCTATGAGTTATTCTTCCACTTTTTATAATTTAACCAATTACACTACGAAAACAATTGCACAAGGAATAAAACAGTAGGCTCTCATTAACATGAAAGTAGAAGAGGAGCAACGCGGTGGAAATGAAGTGTATATAATCTGGTAAAATAATTAAAAAGCTTCTATGTTACTAGCCAAAGAGAATAGTTTTTACAAGTTAACTACTCTATCTGTAAAAATCTAACTAAAATAACACTATTTTTATTCATCAAATTCCACTCCGTGGCGCCGCTGACCTACTAAGCAACGGGTCACCACATATGGAAAATCGGCTCGTAACTTTAGCTTAGCATGGCGGCAGCATCAAAGCTGGTCGCAGCGGCATCAAAACCGCCCACAGTAACAGCAACACACGTTCCAGTGGTGGCATCACATGGGCGATACATTGTCACGTTCACTTGTGCTTGGCAAAATAATAACGTTACAAAATATTTGGGAGGTGCCGACGGGGAGAGGGTCTTCAGCCACATTAATCCGCCCCCCCCCTCCCGCCCTCCCCGTGTGAATGCGCCACTGCAATAGTCATGCACTCATTCCCTAGTGAGGGAAATGTCTTTTCGCAGCAATGACGCTTTTGACCAGGCGGTCGTTTCGCGCGGCGACTGTTACATCATACATGTCTGTGAGCAGTGACGTAGTCAGGATATTGCCAAAAGGGGGGGGGGGGGGGTTGAATGGTAAAAGAGAAATTTACAAATGCTCATGTTTTCATTTATTCTAAAACCAAACTTAGGCTAACATTTTTTTATATATATTTTATGCACATAGTTTGTATTTGTAAGAACTTTTTACAAATACTGCAATATTTTATATACAAATTTGAGGAAACATTTCTTAAAAATTGTTTCAATATACGCCACCTGAACCTTCAATTGTTATTCCAAACGAAGGCAGATTATCAGAATGAGAAATGTTTCTTTGTATTTGAACACTGGAAACGACACGGTTGCATGTCACCAAGCTCGCTGCCTATCAGCCACGACTGTAGCTTGGTGTTTCGAAAAATCTGCATTAATTTTTACATCATTATAAATACCTTGCATATTGATTTAGTAAGCGTAAGTCTATAACTTTATTTCGAAAATTATTGGTTCATTACTTTTGTTGGCATTGCAACGTATCCATCCTCTAGATAAAATATTACTCTTAAACCTAACTTTAAAAAGTATTATAGATACTGAGTTAGGTGAATTATGATATAGTGAAATATTGCCACTCCAAATAAAGACTCCACTGCTGTAAATAGTTAAATAAGCTATTAGAGTAGTACGTATATAAAACTTACCATAACGCTAGTGGACAAATCAAAGTCGATTTTTCTCTTTTTTCTTGTTACTCATAATTGGAAACTTATCTTAACAGCACAAAAGAAATAAACGGCAGCGACAGCATTCCACTGTAGTGCTTAACATAGCAATAACGGAGTAAGGCCAACAATGGACAACGCCTAAAGGAGGACTGGGCAATAGCCGATGCTGTTATCGATGTATCGATAGTTAAAATCTATAGATAACTTTGTTGACTGTCGATAGTGCGTATCCCTTTTTCGGCGTATGACTGATAACATCGTTTAGTTTCACTAGACGGTAGCTAGGTCGTGTCTTATTTCATTTAGTCCCCTCGGAGATTCGAGTCCACCATCGAACATGGTTTTGTGTGTGTGTTGTCCTTAGCATGATAGGTGATTAGGGGGGGGGGGGGTCCGGACCCCCAAGCCCCCACTTGGCTACGTCCTTGAGGTGACAAATATATATATATTGATATTGTTACGTAAACGAATCAGGGTTACTGTCTAGTCAAAGTGTATACGTCAACTTACTTGTTTTTCGTTGATAGCTTTCACGTACCACGAAAGTTTCAGTTACGGATTGCTTCTGCGATAATGCTCTAGAAGTTATTAAAAAGGTACACACAGTGGCTTACTGATTAACGTCTGGATATGCCTTGCCTTGTTCCCATTTTGGGGAGTACGTAGATTCTTAACAAATTTAAAAACTTTATTTTTATATCATGCTGACTCTAGTGTACACACATTTGGAATAAAATATTGTATAATATATACAGTTTGGAGCCGTTTTCACTTCAATGAAGAGTACACGTTATTATAACGTCCATTCGTTGTAAACCTCTCCCGAAATCATATCCTGGCTACCCCTGTGCACGTTTAACATGACTGTCTAAGGGATTGTCTGGAGGAGAGTATTGTACGCAAAGAAAAGACAGACGTTTAGCAGTTCACAGAAGAATGTAACAAATATGGTACTTCACAAGAATGCTGAAGATAGGTATATCGGGAGTACAGCGTGGGGGCACTGAAGTGAATTGTGGGAGACAAGAATTTGTGACATAACTTAAAGAAGCGATAAGTTGATGACACTTTAGACATATGAATTGTTTGTAACGCTAAGACACAAAAATGTTGTGGTCATCGGTCCCTAGACATATTAACAATTTAAGCTAAGGACAACAGACACACCCATGCCCGAAGAAGGACTTGAGCTTCCAACACGTGCGGCTACACAGTCCCTGATACGTCGCCTAGAACCGCACGACTGATGGGTCACATTCTGAAACATGAAAGAGTCGTCAGTTTATTATTATTAAAGTAAGACCATTTCAAATAACAATATTTTGATGTATTTAAGAGTTCAGTACGCTGTCAACGATAGTGTGCAGAGCTACTTCAACCCCAGAACTTGGTGGTACGAGTATGAAATGCACGTGGTGTGACCGCAGCATTTTACGTCTTTCGCTACGAAAGTAGCGCCTCAATCACTCGTAATCCTCTATGCTCGCCGTACAGATTTTTGAACGGTCGAACGTTTTTACCACATTTGCGGTGATGAAATGACTCTTCACGCCATCACCGAATGTACATATTGTTCTTTCTAACATGTCGACGTGTGAAGCCATTAGAAATTCGATAAGGTATGACTCTGTGTATTTGTAGACAGATGCTTCAAGTGTTGTTCACTGTGAACTTAATTCTCCGTAGGTTGCTGGTGGAGAAAATAGATACTGGCCATCACTGTGTTATCTCATTGCATAGTCTCCTTTGTAACTGACTTCATGTAATATCACCTTTACTTATAGTGGGTTTTCTTGTGGTGTCCCGTATGAAATGTAATGGTACAGTATTGTGGGTGGTATCATTTTGTTCGTTATAAGGTAGGGGTTGAGAAAGGTGATGGTGGCCACCTTAGACCCGTGACTGGGGAAGGTGAGGGGGTGTTGAAGAATGGGTAGTTATCGCGCTCTTAATCCCTTGTAACTTCGCTCCCAATCTTTCGATTTTAGATTTCGTGTTTTTTTTTTTTTTTTTTTTTTTTTTTTTTTTTTTTTTTTTTTTTTTTTAAAGAAAGGTCTAACTGAATACTACACATAATGTTGTTAGACATTTTTACGTAAATGTAGCCGTTTTGGTTAAAACGGCAAAAAAGATTCTTCCAAAGACAAGTGTTACATTTGACAAAATAATCATGTTACGTTGATTGATTATACCAGATAGGTAAATTAAAATATAAAGAGAGCAGGAAGTAAGAAAACAGTTTCGTTTTAAAAATAGTTTTTATGGAACACTTAAGGAAAGAAACAGTATACAAAATATAAAATTGCATTCAAGAGAAACAATCAGTATTATATCTGTAGATATTCATTATTATTTTAGAAATATATTTTAACTGTCACCGAATACTTCAACCAGCCTTGTGTTTTAATATTACACTCACTTGCTGAAAAATAAAAACTCTTCTTCCGGAGTGAATCCACAAGTTAGTCTTCATGACGCTTCCACAATCCGAGTTCTCCTTCTTACTTATTCTTCATATTTCATAACCATAACTGAAGTTCATCGCCATCATCATTAACATCAGAATCATCTCAGAAGTCTGTTCCATTTGATAGTTCAAAATCATCTTCTCATCGTTCACATTACAGAATTTTTTGTGGATCAGCAGAACAGGAACACATGTTTGTGCAAGGAAATTATTTAGTGCACATTTACACGGCAGAGCACATTATCATGGACGACATGAACATTTGACGACTGAGAGAAGTTATTCAGGTCCACAAGGAATATCACACGTAACTGGCTCGTATTTCCCTTTCTCATTAACAGTCCAACCCCACTCAGTGACTGCAGGTAGTTCGGGATTAGTAATATGTGATTTCCGCCATATTAGGGCTTAAAGATGTGCTCTTTTTATGGCCGGACGCAATCTTGAGTTGGTGGCATGCATAATCCATCGACTAGGTTTTTGGTAGAAAACCACCATCGCAATTCTTTTAGGGATATCAGCTTTGGGTTTCTTAAGTATACAGAGCATTTAAAACTTCCTGAATTCGGATCCTATCTTCATTAAAATCTTCTTTTCCCATTGATGACAAAGCGTCAAGAACTCTCTTCAGCTTCCATAAATGCATTAAAGAAAATTGTTTCCGTTTTACCATAAAATTATCCAGAGGTATCAGTCCTTGAGAGAAAGTGCAATCCAATCAAAGAAACAGCTCGCTTGTGACCTAACACTTGATATACCATACGAACAGAAATTTCAAGTGTCTTAGCTCCTGAGACAACAAACCACGTATATATATATATATATATATATATATATATATATATATATATATATATATATATATATATATATATATATACCCAATTTTTTAACAAGGTAGGTTAAGTGCCTCTTAACTCCAAATGTATATATTTTTTATCTTTTAGGTTATTTGTTGAATGTCTTTTATATTTTTGACAGATGACCATATATATATAGTGCACCGAAACCGGTCGTCACTTAATAAATTGTTAGTTTGCGATCTTGGCTTATCATTTGGAAACTATATTCTCTGGGAGGTAAGGGTAGAAATTCGTCGCTAGCACTAGGATATCAGTATCAGAAGAAAATGTTTTTCTGCTCTATTCACACTTGCGAGGAATACATGTAGTATTATGTTTGTATCGCCCTCTTCTTGTGTTGTTACTAGAGCTTCGACACATTGATCGGTAGCAACAGTCAGATTGCGATAGGATACTGCAATGTTTTTCACAGTATCCATGTTGCTTTCCACATGAGCAGTACTGAAAACATTCGTTAGTCTCTCCTTGTGTTTAGCATCAGAAAGAAATTTCTTCAAAGGAAAATTTTAATATTTGTGTTGGACTCTACCTTGTACATGACAGGAACACACCTTGTTGTCGTCGATCTCTTATTGCATATTTCAGAGAACTGTCTAGATATGAGTCAAAGACAACATGAATTTCAGAAAACTCACCATACCTCAAAAATAGTTTTGCAGAACCGATTTGTTAAATCAAAAATTGTTTTCGTCTCCTTTCCTACTTTCAAATTGTGGACCCCTGCCATTCCATCAACAACTGACTGAATATTTTTTTCCTTCTATTGAGCTGAACAAGCCGTAGTTGTAATTTCTTCAGACTCTGATTCAAAATCATTTTTTAGATGTAAGGTGTTTCTAAATGGTGTATTAGCTTACTTTTGACTTGTATGTAGTACATTGTTCCATCAGCTGCGAATACAGCTGGATTGTCTTTACTCTTGTCATAGCAAAAATCTTTTAATTTTTTTCTACAGTTAAAGTTCTTTTATATCGTCTGCTATATTCGAATGAGTTCTGAGTTTAAAGTTTGCCACTCAACTATCATCTTCCTTTGAATTACTTCAATATTTTCTTGAAATGTAGGATTTCTCTCTTCGAACTCATTTAAAAGAAGAATGAACAGAGCATGAATTGTAGTGACATTGGCTCTGAAGGAGCGTACTTCAATATACTTTGCAACTAAAATACCATGTGAGAAGACTATATAATGTAAAATGAGGATTTATAATCAAACAAGGATTGTAATTCAATAAACCTACAGATGTATTGACAGCGACACAGTCAAGGATTTTTTTGAAATTTTAACCAAAACGGCTACTTTTACACAAAAATGTCTAATAAACATTTTGGGTAGTATTCAGTTAGACCTTTCTTTGAAAAAAATATCGAAATCTAAAATCGAATGATTAGGAGCGAAGTTATAATGGTTTAAACGCACGATGACTCCCCATCCTTCCCCACCTCCTCGCCCCTCCCAGTCACAGGTCTGAGGTGGCCACCATCACTTTTCTCAATCCCTACCTTATAAGGAACACTCTGATACCACCCACAATACTATATCATTAAAATGCACACAGAATGAAAATGGTGACCATAAGAAAACTATTACTCAAATTACCTAAAGGTATTCTACATACCAATAAATCCCTGATTCAAGTTGTCTTATGCTTGCATGATCCCTTCTCCTACCAACATTGTATATCACTTTAGGAGACCAAAACTTTCAATTTTCTCCCTTCTATCTCGTTTATCAACTTCATTGTTTGATTACTGATGTTTAGTTTTCCTCGTCTTACCAATGTTTGATAACCGATTATATTTTTTAATATATTTTTTCAGTATATTGTTTCATATGGTTGGATAGCCTAAGAATACTTCTGATGCATGAAAAAACTTGTTTGTACAAACTACCTCTGTGTGTGTGGTAAAGTCAGTGCCATTCAATTCCAGATATAGTAGATGGCAGACACTCTATGTTCTTGTGAGTACGTAAAAACACATCGGAGTTTTACTGGGCGTTCCACTGAAACGTGCACAGGATTAAATGAGCTAAACTGTTTTTCGTCTAGAGGTAGACTGTTGTCGGTCTCTGTTATTGACAGATTAAAACACAACGAAACGCGGAGCTTCAATAGCAGCAGCGGCGCTTGACGTAATGAGTATCTTCGTTAAATAAAACACAGTCCACTATTCAGATCATTACATGAATAGAAATAATTAATCTATAACACGGATTAGTTTTTAACGTAGGTTGAATTAATATGAAGTCTACGTATACAAAGTAAAGAAAAAAGCATTATACTTGCGGTGCAGATTACTTCCTGATAATTATCCCCTTGCAAGGTCGGTAACTAACACTGAACTGCAGGACACTCAAACAAAAATTTAATGGAAGCTCTCCCTTTTAGTACATGTAGAGATTGAGCTCTTCATCGTTTTCCAAATATTATGTGTAGGCATTGAGCATCGTATTACTATTACTGCATTTAGACATTGAGCTCCTCATCGAAATATTACATGCAGATACTGAGCGTCATGTTAATTGAACTAATTATCCTAACTATTCCGAATTGTTATTGCATTTGAAACTTGAACTGTAGTTTCATACAATCCAAGTATTTAGATTTACGTTTATTTTGTATTTTTCAAAATCGTTATAGAATATAGTATGCTCTAATAAAAGTGTGAACATGCGAATTTGTAAATGCATGAAGTTAAATTGAATTTTTGTACTGCTCTATGTAGCCTTGTCATTTATAATCTTGGTATATTTATATCCTACATACAGATGAATTCCCAAAGATAGTTTTCAAATACGTGAAACAAGAACGTACAGTCAACACTGTAGCATCTTTGAAACTCATATTTAAAAAAATGTCTGTAAATATATCGGACCAAACTGCATGGTCATCAGTCCGTAGCTTACAAACTACTTAAACCTAGGTAAACTAACCTAATGGCAAACACACACACCCATGCCCTAGGGAGGACTCGAATCTCTACGGCGAGCAACCACGCGCTCCACAGCGAGACGCTTTAGACCGCTCGGCTACTCCACCGCGGCAAACTCATATTATGTAACGTTTCAACAACTGTGTTTATTATCACATGCCACTACAGATGGTTCAGGAACTTAGTTGGTGTTAGTGTATGATGGAGTGGTATTTAAATTCTCTGCAAATGGTATTTGACCTTAATATGTTCAAGATGCATTAGAAAATTGTTCTTTTAATGACTGATGATCCACATGGTTGTGCACATCTAAATTTTTATTCAAGAATAATGATTTGGTTTCCTACATGTAACAATTAATAGACATAATATATGTGAATAAGATTGTACCAAATTTCACTCTTTTATGTACGATTACTTAAAAAGTATTAATTTGTTATAAATTTTAGAGAGTACACTTCAAAATGGCTAATACAGCCGAAATCTAGATTGTAACAAAACAGTCACGGCGGATTCGCCATGCGCATTGGTGCGCCGTGCTGCAGTGAGTTCGCCCCCTTTGCGATGGGTGTGTGTGTGTTGTCCTTAGGTTAGTTTACCTTTATTTAAGTAGTTTGTAAGCTACAGACTAAAAACCTCAGAGTTGAGTTTCATTAATTTACAAACATTTGAACAATTTTGTAACAAAATATACAGTCAAATGGAGGTTAAAACATTTAACAATTATTTTCCGTAGTTCCTCCATAATTATTGATGATTTCTTCAGTCTACGCAAGTACATATTTGTGTTTTTTGTCGCCAAATGTGAATGCAATGCTATATCAAAATTAATCGTCATCTCCAGCTGCCGCACTAATAGCTGTGGCATCCAGAGATGACGGTAGTGTCACTGTGAAGTGAGCCTGTGCGATTACATCAACGGCAAAATTTGAAATATCTGTCAGTCGGGATTCGAAACACAAATACCACGAGACCCGAGTTCGAACGTCAGTACAGAAAATATTTTCAAAATAGGGAAGAAGGAAAGAAGAATAAGGGTTTAACATCCGGTAGATGTCGTGGTCATTAGAAATGAAGCACACTCTCTAATTGTTTTTGTGAGGTGTGAGGAAGGGATCGCCTGTAAACGTTGAAAGGAACCACCCCATCATTTGCCTTGAGTGATTTACGGATATTATGGAAAACCTAAATCATTATGCAAAGTGGTGGGTTTAAACCAGTCATCCCAAATGCGAATTAACTATGTTACCAATGCCATTACCACGTGAAAGCTGATGATGATAGTTTATCCTGCCTAAAACGGTCATGTTAATATAGGTAATTAGTCATGTTTGCTGTTTTGCATGATGAATGGTAATAATGTCGAATGGTATCAGAAATTGAAAATACAGAGATACTTAACATGGAAATTGGCTCTTTCATGGGTTTCGCGTGTACTGCCGGATCCAATTATCGAAGAACCACGATTTTCTGAGTGACAACTATTCCGCAATCATCATGTGGTGCTGATGGAAAAGGGTCTGCTTCTGTCCACGCAAGCAATTCTACCTGTCGGTGCAGAATCCAGAATTTAGGCTCCGCTGCTGCCATGCCATGGCCGTTGTGGTTGCAATGGGACGGTACGTGCAAACCAGATGTAATTTTTCATACTGGTTGTGGGCTCTTACAGCCCTTCTTCAAAGGTATATGAGTAAATTTAAATATGCACATCACATACGGTGTCAGGAAACCGAACACGTAGTTACATTAAGAAATGAGGCAATAAAATTAGTTCATGAGTTGCACTGTATAGTTAGCCAAATTCATCAGAATGGGCAAAATGAATATGTTGATTAGAAGTAGCAAGGAAACTATTTTTTCAGTAGGGAAGTAAGTTGAGATCCAGTACAGACTTAAGTGTTTGCTGGTTTCTCCCAGAGTCATTTATCAGGTTGGTGAACTCATATAAAAGATATGGACGCTAAATAGATTAGAGGAGAAGATAATTGATTTTCTTTATTTAGTGCAACAGGAGACTGATGAGTGTTGAATATGTAAATCGTGCTGCCAATGTGAAAGTGGTGAACAGAATTGAAGAGAAGGATATTGTGGTTTGTCCTGAGTATAAATGGGGATCGGTTAGTAGATGTTCGGAGATACCTGTGGATTACCAGTTTAGGATTGCAGGAAAGTGTGGGCTTTAAAACCTTCCGAGGAAGGCCTCGAGCTGACTTCAGTAAGTAGTTTCAAAATGTTGTAGGTTGCAGTACTTATTCAGAAATGTAGATACATGAATAGGATAGATTTCCTTGGACAGCGACAGCAAAGGAGCCTGAAGACTACAACAATAAAAGTATAGTCGTCGTTCTACAATTGCGTCCAGATATTCAATAAAATCATCTGCACTTGGAAAATATCAGGAAAATTTTAAAGAAGCATTATTACTTGTCACATCTTAAAAAGCAGTTTTATAATGAAATTTTGTACTAACATAATTTCTATCTAAGTGTTCAAAGATAACTCTAAATTTCTCAAAAGACACATGAAAATATAGTCTGTTATTGTCTACTCTTCATGACAACTCTTTACCTTCATTTATTATTCG
Organism: Locusta migratoria; assembly: GCA_026315105.1. Lineage (NCBI taxonomy): Eukaryota > Metazoa > Arthropoda > Insecta > Orthoptera > Acrididae > Locusta > Locusta migratoria. The sequence continues at coordinate 475,674,132 of CM048747.1, forward strand.
GATCTGAATTAGAATAAGGAAGCAAGTTGTCCATTCCATAGAGAAGCACTAAGAATTCGCAATGTCCATTATTATAGGAGATCTAGTGGTCGTGTTCCTCTACCTCCGTCTGTATCGTTCCCAGGACGTCCACTTGAGTCCTATTGTGATGCTAAGTAGAGAGAACATTACTGTAAGTAAGTCTGACGCAGGTTGCAGCAGAGAACGTTGTATAATGCAGGCCAATTGGACCCAGATGCAACGCGCATCGTATCACAGACCTGCTATGAACAGGGCGAGCCCAGTCGTAAAACTAAGCCCTTAGCATGCGGCGCACAATCCAGAAAAATTTAACTTTACGTGTGCAACAACGATTCAGCCCAGAGATTTGTCCCATATCTTTTTACAGAGGGAAAATAATAATTATGTTATTCATATGAACGTATATTCAGAACTTAGTCTTCGACGGTCACGAAATAAAAGATTTTATGCATATAGGAAACTTTCCACGACTGTTTTTTCGTGATCAGTGTTGAGTTGAATGTTGTGAATATATATTAAATATCGGGCAACGTTTGCTAGTAAAATTTCGTCAGGTTACACTTCGCTTCCTGCTTTTCAGAGCCACACAGTCTTCATTTTGTTCGTCATTATTCGACTAATTCTTAAGTTTGGATAGTGAACTTTTAAATAAGTCAGTATTTTATGCTCCTCTGAGTATGAAAATTTATAGCTCTACAGCTTATGACACACGTCATCAACACACAAGTTAATGATATTCTACGAGCGGAAATCAACATCACAAACCTGATACTTCAGAGATTAATAGCCTCCTTTTACGATTAGCGACTAGATTACATTCCTGTACTCCATATGTTTCAGTTTTTATTAAGTGTCTCAATTCATCTGCATTGTTTTCCGAATCGCCGTCTTCCAATAACTGAAGTATCAATATGAAACAGTCTTAGAGGACGAAGTGAGACTAATACTAACGCTATCTGTACCACTCGGATTACTCCATATGTTCTTAGGAGCATATTCGTGAGCTCTCTCTTTCTCACTTGTGTCTAATAGTAATAACATACATCGCAACTATATTCTGGATTCTATTCTGTTCGAGTTTATATGACTCTCATTTGATGTCTTTAAGATAGAAGAAATATTTTGTAGATAAATTGCAGAGTTTTATGGTATCTTAGGCAACTTTCATATGAAAGGTTCGAAACTTTATTTTTGAACTATTTCATCTGTTTAAGAAATTTGATGACCATTTGTTTGTATTTTCTGATTCACTATCTATATTTCGTAATAATTTCTTTTTCACTGGAATCAAAAATAACTTTAAAAATCTAATAACAAAAGGTAGAGTAAAACTACAAAACAGCATTATAATTAAGTTACTATTTTCTTACCTATAAGTAAAAAAAACTTGCATGAAAAGTACAAGTCATCATCGGAAATAAATATTACAATGTATAAACCATTTTTATCAGGAAATGTCTGCAGACCGGTCGTGTAAAGTGCAAAATACTTGATTACCTCTGCAGTATTACAAACCAAGAATCATAAACAAGAAACTTCTCTTCCTATTCCTCCTCATCATTGCAAACCATTGACTACTTCAACACTATATAGTGAACCTGGTCCAAGCTTCAATACAAAAATAATAAATGAGCCTAAGCGCAGGTATGGGCGGACTCACAAAAAATGTCATCCTCACAATCCAGTAACGGTCCTACTCTTACCTCAGAACACTTTGACTTTTTTATCTCTCGTGTACATGCTTATAGGTACTAAGTTTTATGCTTTCTCAATCATTTCACCTGAACGTAGGTTTCCATTCCTTTAGTACTCATGTACACATTCAAATGTTCTAGAGACGTCTCTAAAGCGACATATTCAGTAATTATCGCTTTATAATTCCTCTGCTCATGTGTTCGTCAATATTACGTACACTTACATGCTTTCCGTATATTGATACGTGGTCCCATACATAACGTAAAAAATAAAATATTATACAAATTATCACATATAATTAAGTACATCACACTTCATTTACACAATGAGATTGATTTGCTACATTTGTAATCTACCGTAAAATATGTTGTTTTTTATTATACAATATTTCTGTACGACTTGACAGAGGAAATAATGACATACTTCGAACCACTGATACTGCATACTCCGTGATAGGCTACCTTAGTATTTGTCCATAATCAAATGTATCGTAGCCTATTCCGCTAATATACAGACTCATTGGCCAAATCGGAAAATTTTTTCGAATTAATTAACCATTTCCCACTTCGTTGTCCCCGTCAGCAATGTGAGAGACCTGGAATCTTCTTCTCTCGGAATGGCTGGCCTGTTGTTGTTGTCGTCTTCGGTCCATATACTTGTTCGATGCAGCTCTACATGCTACTCTTTCCTATGTAAGCCTCTTCGTCTTTGAATAAAAACAGCAACTGGCATCCAAATCAACCTGCTTACTGTATTCGTCTCTCCGTCACCCTCAACGGTTTTTACCGCAGACGCTCCCTTCTAAGGCTATACTGACGAATCCTTGATGACTTAGAATGTGTTCCATCGATCTATTCCTTCTCTTAGTCAAGATATTACAGAAATTTATGTTCTCCTCAATTCTGTTCCGTACCTCCTCATCACCACCACCATTGATGCATCTACCCATCTAAACTTCAGCATTCGCCTGCAGCACCACATTTCAAAAGCCTCTTCCATACTTTTGGCTGAACTCTTTATCATCCACGTTTCACTCCTGTACAATGCAACACTCCGCACAAATGCTTTTAAAAAGGTCTTCCTAACATTTATATTCATTTAGAATGTCAACAAATGTCGCCTCTACAGACACTCTTTTCTTTCCAAAGTCATTATGCAATTTACATGCTTACTTCAGCCATCAGAAACTACTTAGGTGCAAAACTAAAGAGAAACAACTCATATACTACTTACATTGCTTCATTAACTCATCTAATTCCTTCAGCATTGCCTCACTGACTTGTTTTGATTTTCCTTTATGTTCATTTTATAAATTCCTTTCAAAACACTTAAGTCACTTTCTCTTTCAGCTCCTTTTCTGTCTCTGGCAGAACTGGAATGTCAAGTGGAAGCTATTATTTCTTCACCCTGAGCTTCAATTCCTTCTATAATTTTCTCCTTTTTTTCTTCACAGTTTGCGCAATATGTGGATACATTGAGGTAAGGCTACAGCCCTTTCTTACTTCCTTCTCAATGTATCCCTTTCATCCCCTTCGACTAAGACTGCTGTCTGTTTATTGTAGAAGTTGTACCTCTTCCACCTTCCAGTCAACACTGTTAAAAGCTTTCTCCAGATATACAAAATGCTAAATCGTATTTTTTTCAACTAACTTCTAAGATACTTCATAATGTGAGTAGTGCCTAGCGTGTTCCTACATTTTTCCTAAAGCCAAACCGTTTGCCGAAATCAGTTTCTACCACTTTTCCATTCGTCCGTAAATACTTCGGCTGGTATTTTGAACCATGACTTGTTGAACTAATAGTTCTGTAATTTTCACAAAGTACCCACATGCTTTCTTTAGAATTCCAACTATTGTAGAAGTCTGAGAGTGCCCTCCCCCCTGTCTCTTACATTTTGTACAAATGTGTAACAATTTCTTAATGACTGGCTCCCTAACGATATCAGCAGTCCAGAGGGAATGTCATATGTTCCCGGCATCTTGTTCATACTCATATCATTCAGCGCTCTGTCATATTCTTTCCACAGTATTGTATCTCCTACGTCATCGTCGTCTGCTATCTATTTCGCTTCTACAGTACTGCCTTCATTTCCTTTGAAGAGGCTCTCTATACACTCCTTCCATCTTACAGCTTTCCCTTCTTTGCTCAGTACTGGTTTTCCATCTTGATATTCATGCAGCTACTTCTCTTGCCTCTTTTATTCACTTGTACAGGACATTTATCTGTCCCCCTAGTTATACACTATTCAACATTCTTGCATTTGGCTTCTGGGCGTTCCTGCTTAGCCACTATGTACTTCCTGTCAACTTCATTTATTTGGCGTCTGCACTCCCTCTTGCCTGCTTCACTGACTGCATTTCTTCAATCATCAATCTCCTTTGTTATCCAGGGATCTCTGTTAAACTTTTTTTTCTACCTACATGATCCTACGCTGCCCTTACTACCAGGTACCCGTTTTTCGTCTATTGTATTACTTTCTACCATTAGGTCAACCCTTTCCTAACGCTCTCTCTGAAACTTTAGACAATCTCTGCTTTCTTCACTATCCAGATTCCATTACCTAACTTTTCTGCGTTAATGCAGTTCCTTCAGCTTTAGTCTACAGTTCATAACCAATAACCTATGGCCAGAGACTTTTTATGTAACTGGATATGTCTTAAAGTTTCAAATCTGGTTCTGAAATCCATGTCTTACCATTATAAAATCTGTCCAAATCCTCCAACTTTCTCCTGGTCTATTCTTGTATATAATCTCCTTTCATCATGATTAAATCAAGTGTGATGATTAAATAGTACTCTATTCATAATTCTACTAAGCGAATTCCACTTTCATATCTTATCCTCAGTCCGTATTCACCTAATAGCCCCCCTCCCAATATGATCGAAATTGGCTTCAGGTATACTACGATTATGCTTTCACTATGCTGTTCATAGTAGCTTGCCTGCATTCATATTCTGATATTCATAATTAGACCAGCTCTTCCATAACATTCCATCCGATTTCGTATTTAAAACACTGCACTCAACTGACCAGAAATCCTGTCCACACCAGCACCAAATCTCACTAATTCCCATCATATCTAACTTCCACATGTCAATTTTTCTTTTCAAATTTTCTCACTTACCTACTCGATTAAGGGCAAGTCTCCCTCTCTCAGAAATGTCCATGGTTCATAGGGGTAGTGTATAGACTAACTTCAATTATTTTCACCGACTGCCCATCTCAGAGCTCGTTCTCCATTAGTTACCATCACAGTGCGTGTTAGCGTATTGCGTCTTAGTGTGGGTGCCAATCTCTCTTGTTATGATGTTTTCAATACCCAGTTAGTCGGTGGGCGAGTGGATGTCTATAATTACAAAATCCTTTGTGATGATTGGTAACTTCGACAAGGCTGTTATTCTGAAGTAGAGTTCATTGTTACTTACCACCACAATATTTCCTTGACTTCTCATGTTAACCCGTGAAGTGGTTTCCACAATTGTGAAATATATTGTGCGTAATAAATTTTTGATTTCCTCGCGTTATTTATCCATCAGACATTGTTGAAGTATAACTTCATCCATCAGAAACGGATGTTTCCACCAGCTTAGATGGATCATCCAAGATTTGATTCCTTTTTAACCATAGATTCCAAGAATTTCAGTGGTCTATTATAAACTGACGCTTCAGGATCTTTGCACATCATAATATATTCGCTGGGCGTTGAAAAATTCATCTTTTTGATGTTGATGCTCTTCTTTTTTCCATGCTGTCTTAAATAACTATACTATAATTTTCAGAGAAACAATAAAGATATCCCATTAATAATAGCACAACATGTGATGAAATGTGTATGAGAAGACTAACAAAAATTTAAGTGTCTTGGATACGGCAGAATACCCTCATCATTATTTAGGCAAGGTCAGAAGAAACAAGTGCTTCAAAATCAAAAAGATTTATTCGACGACCAGTCTGGTATTGAATTCTAAGGTCTTGAACAGATTCCGGAACACAAATATTAAATTACAGGAAAAAAAGTCAACACAAAATTCAACAATATTTGTTTGGCCAACAAAATTATACCTAGATAAGTAAATGTAACTGTAAACAACATATCATCTGAAGCACAACCGAAATCATGTGGATAAAAATTAAATTCGGTACCTTTATTGCAAAAAACAGGTATTAAATACCGAACTACAACTAAAACTAGCAAACCATATAAAATAAGAACCGTTCTTGAGGAACTAAGAAACAAGGTTAGAATATACACAGATGTCATAATAAAGAGGAAACAGATAACACAAGAAATGAAATTCACCAAAACGTTACACCAGAAAACAGCCAATACCCCAGAATACCACCACAATTAACACACATTCCACAAAGGCTAATTAATATGAAAAACATAGCATTAATCGAACAAGAAAATAGCCCGCTTGAGAAGGGTCTGAGAAACAGCATAAAACAATGGTATCTCAGAAAACAATAAAAGACTTCATTACAGAAAATGAACACATTATAAAAGAAAAAGAAAACACTAAACACATATTAATTTAATGCAAATCTAATCAGCGGCGTAGTAACCAAAGAAGTAAAAGACATAATCAAAGAACACAAAACCATTATTCAGAACAATGGAACCTCAACCTAGGAAATGACCTACAGAAAACTACAAAGGAAAGTGGCACAAGGAAATGCTGTCCCCACCAGAACATACAAGAGAAACAGAATTATAATCACAAGCAAGCAAAATTACTTTAACAAGACGTTGGAAATTAATACATATCAAGAACATGAAAGAACATTCGATTGTCTAAACAAAAACAAACCCAAGACATGTACAAAAATCTTTGAAAAGCTTAAACATAATCTTCACAGATATGGGGATCAAAAGAATCATACAGAAAAATGCCAAAGAGCCCAGTATAAACTTCTTCCTTAATGTTCACAAACCACAGATACCATTACATCCTACGATAGCTTGCACAAATTCACCAACTTACCATTTAGCCAGACAAACACACTCTGCCACAGAAAATATACAAATACACAAACAGAAGCCTAAAAAACTCAGATTACTTAATAGAGAAGTAGAAGAATGAAAACATACAAGACCCAGCAACTTTAATTTAATTTGCTTTAACTTTCATCTACGCACATATCCAAACACAAGAAACTATCACCATGATTGAAGGACATCCACAGGTACAAGGAGACATGGCTACAGCACACATACACATTCTCAAAATCATCGCAGTAAAAATACTATTTCAGCTTCAATATTAAATTTTATTCCCAACAAGGACTACCAATAGAATCACCAATAAGTGGCTTCCTGATTAAAATATTTCTGACCCGTATTGAAAAACAGATATTTGACAAAATTGTAAAGCCAAAGCAGTATAAAATACAAGATTTCTGGAGGAATAATATTGTGGTCTTCTGCCAGGAGACTGGTTTGATATAGCTCTCAACCCTACTCTATCCTGAGCAAGCCTCTTCATCTCCTCATGAGAATGGCGACCTACATAGATTTGAATTTGCTTACTATATTCATCTCATGGTCTCCCTATGCGATTTTTACTCCACAAACTTCTCTTCAACGATAAATTCACAATTCCTTGATGTCTAAGAATGTATCCTACCAATATATCCCTTCTTTTAGTCAAAATATGCCGGAAATTCCTTTTCTCCCCAAATCTGTTCAGTAGCTCCTCTTTAGTAATGCGATTCACCCACCTAATCTTCAGCATTCTTCTGTAACACCACATTTCAAAAGCCTCTATCTTCTTCCTGTCTACAATTTTTATCGTCCACGTTTCACTCCCATACAACAGTTCAAGAGAATGCCTTCAGAAAGGATTTCCTTATGCTTAAATTTATGTTCAATGGTAACAAATTTCTCTTTTACAAAAACGCTTTCTTCCCATTGCCATTCTGCATTTAATATCTTCTGTACTACCACCATCATATGTTATTTTACTCCTCAAGTAACAAAACTCATTTAACACCCTTATTGATTCGTTACCTAATTAAATTCTCTAAAGAACCTCTGATTTTCTGAGACTACATTCCATTACCCTTGTTCTGCTGTTGTTAACTTTCATCATATATCCTCCTTTCATCACACTGTCCATTCCGTTCAATTGCTCATCCAAGTCCTTTGCTGTCTCTGAGAGAATTACCAATGTCATCAGCCCAAAAGGCCAGGTTTTTACATCCTCACCCTGAACTTTAATTCCTTCTCTAAATTTATCCTTGTTTTCCTTTATAGCTTGCTCAATGCTCAAATTAATATCATTGGGGAAAAGCTACAACCATGTCCTACACTCTGCACAACCTCTGCATCCCTCTAAAGAGTTTTTCCATATGGTATTTTCCAACAAAAAATGACGATCGAAGTTTCCAAATGCTCCTACCTACATGAGGGACGCACACTACAGTTCGCTAGTAGCGTACTGAATAGTGTAGTACGCTACCAATTTTTCGTTCCGTGTTAAAATTTAAAATCCTATTGTCTCTCTCACTCTTTTTTTTCTTCATTTGTCATCACGGAAGATACAGAATGCAATTACTGACAAAATTGGTAATCATTCACATTTTAATAAAGTAGTTGCATTAAAAAGGTCTACAGAAAACGCATTTTGCAATGTAAATCAACGTTCCTATCGTATTCTGAAATACTGCATCATTGATGTAAATGTTAAAACAAACAAACAAACTAAAATTTGTACTTTCACTAACTGTATTGCAAACGACTTTAAAGACAAATCGTTGACGTAGCATATCGACTAACAGCTGTTTATCAAATATAAACATCTGCTCGCTGAAGTGTAAAAATTAAAACATTTCTCTGTGTTAGTTGTGGAGCATGATACGTAATAGTCAACTAACTGCTTAGTATGCAATGTTTACTTAAGCAAAATTGATGGGAAAAAACATGACGTGAGCACAATCTCATTTTGATCTGTACGATTGAGTTTCAACAATACTATACACGTTTCCCATAACTTAGAACATACAAAACTCATTTTTTCTGGTGGTCTCATAGATGTATTTGTACTGTAACATAGTACAGAATGTTTGTAAACAACTTTACGAAACGTATATACATCGGTTAGTCAACTTTGCGACAGCAGGAACACCTTCATGTGGGCTGAGATCACTGGCTCCACATGAATCACGGGCTTCAAAATTTCCGTTGAAAAGCTGATGTAATTTATGAGGATAAAAATCATTTATGAGAAAAATATGACATTTAAGTACATTTACAGATACTTATGAAATATTCTATTATGAGGAACGTAATAAGGATCTCATTTTGTTTCATGTACTTCTACAGAAAGACTGCAAGCCACAATGTAGTGCATGGCAGAGGGTTTCTCGAACCGCTTTTATGATGTTTCTCTGCGTATCCATTCTCTGAGAGCTCGCGGAAAAAAGGAACACCTAAGTCTTTCCGTTTTGGATCTGATTTCTCTAATTTTATTTTCATGATCATATCTTCCTATGAAGGTGGGTGCTAACAATATATGTTCACATTTGGAAGCGAAAGCTGGTGAAAGAAATTTCGCAAATAGATATCGTCGCAACAAATAACGCCTTTCTTTTAACGATTTCCACCCCAATTCGTGCAACATTTCTGTGACATTCTATCCCCTATATCGCGATAGTACAAAACGAGCTGCCCTTCTCTGAACATTCTCTAAATCGTCTGTCAATGGCCAGCAATAAACCAAAATAGGACACACAAATGTAATGTAGGCAGTTTCTTTAGTAGAACTGTTGCATCAGATTAGAGATTAGATAATACTTGTTCCATAGATCATATATATGCGACATTTCGTAATGATGTTGAAAGTGTCAGTTTAGCAAATGTTGTCCATACATGACAATTAATAATTTAAGGATTTTTTAATTACATTTTCTTATTGTTAAGTTTTATCTAAAAATTCATCTACATCGTTAAAGGAGACGGAGTTGCCATTCAGAAATTACTTTCTTTTTAAATAATATTTGGCTACTTGTCAGACTTTTGATGCTACTTGGTAAATGCCCGAACACGTTTGTGGCAGGATGATTCACTTCTTTCTGTGTCATACCTTGAAGAGAGAATATCACTTTTCCTCCTAGTGTTGTAGCTAAGCACACTACTATTACTTTTGAATTGGGTCAGGTTGTTAATAACAAGTTTCATGAGTGAATATATATACTGTGAAGCAACAGTTAAGATCCCTAGACCCCTAAATAAATGTCCGCAGGATGCTCTTGGGTGGGCTCCAGCAATTATTCTGATTACACGCTTTTGTGCAATGAATACTTTTTTTACTCAATGTTTAATTGCCATAGAATATGATCTCATATGAAAGCAGTGAATGAATATAGGCATTGTAAGCTAATATACTGAGATGTATATTGCACAATTTTGCAATGACACTGACAGCATAAGTAGCTGAACTCAAACGTTTCAGGAGATCTTCAATATGTTTCTTCCAATTCAATCCCTCAACAATGCAATCACCTAAAAATTTTGATTGTTCTACCTTACCTCCATATTTATGTTCAAAGTCTAAATTTATTAATGGTGTCATGCTATGTACTGTATGAATCTGTATATACTGGGTTTTATCAAATTTCAATGAGAATAATTTGTAGAGAACCACTTAATAACTTTCTGAAAGATATCATTTGCAATTTCATCAGTTAATTCTTGTTTGTCATTTGTGATAGCTATACTTGTATCGTCAGCAAAAAGAACTAGTTCAGGATCTTCGTGTATGTACAATAGCAAGTCATTAATATATATTAAGAAAAGCAAAGGTCACAAGACCGAACCTTGTGGAGCCCCCTTTTTTGATAACTCCCCAATTAGAGGAATTAATTGTTTCATCTATATCATGTGAACTACCTATATTAACTTTCTGCACTCTTTCAGATACGTATGATTTCAACCATTTGTGCACTGTCCCACTCATACCACAGTACTCAACTTTTTCTAGAAGAATCCCATGATCCTTTGAGAGATCACACAAAATCCCAACTGGTGATGTCCAGTTATCTCCGAGGTGTTCTGCCAACAAAACGTAGCCTTTGGTTCACTCTCCCTACCGTATTTTCTATGTGTTCTATCCACTTCAATTTGTTTGTAATTGTTACTCCTAGGTATGTAATTGAATTTACAGCTTGTAATTTTGACTGATTTATCTTGGAAATTAAGTTTAACAGTTTTCTTTTAGTGGTATTGTGGGTGATTTGACACGTCTCATTATTATGGGTCAATTTACATTTTTTGTATCATGCAGATATCTTATGAAAAACATTTTGCAGTTGCTTTTGATCTTCCGGTGGCTCTACTAACCGATAAGTGACAGCAACATCGGCGAAGTAAGCAACTCAGATTGTCTCTTAAATCGGTTATAAAAATAATGAACAGTAGGGGTCCAATAACACTTTCCTGGGGAGCGCCAGATATGAATTCAGTTCTCCTCGATGACTTTTCGTCAATTACAACGTACTGTGTCATTTCTGACAGGAAGTCACGAATCCAGTTGCACAAATTTGGCGATATTCCATAAACACACTGTTTAATTAGAAGACGCTGGTGAAGTGCAGTGTTGAAAGCCTTTCGGAAATCTAGAAAGACGGTATCTATTTGACATCTCTCGTCGATAGCATTCATCACGTCATGTGAATCACAAGAATGGTACGTGTTGAGTATGGGACATTAGGTCGTTCTCTTCGAGGTAGTTCATAATATTTGAGGAAGTATATGTCTTAAAATCCTGCTGCAAACCGACGGCAGTGATATAGGAGTGTAATTTTGCAGATCACCCCTATTCCCTTTTTTTTAATATTGGCCTAACCCGTGCAACTTTCCAGTCGTTGGGTATGGAATGTTCGCTGAGCGATCGGTTGCATATGATAAGAAGGTATGGAGGAAGAGATCTTAATATGAATACAGTAACAAATGTTATGTTTGTACATTTATGGCAACTACTGTGGTTATCAGTTAAACTAACTGAAGGCCAACACACACGCCCATGCCGAGGGTGGTGTGGAACCTTCGTTGCGAAGAAAACACGCGCGGCACCAAGGCGCCTTAGAGCGCTCGGCCAGTCCACCGCGACAAAATATAGTAACAAGTACCGTGGTCATATGAACGTTCACACAACAGGGCTGTGAGAGAGATATAGTAATGTTACCTCAAATAATGTTCTTAAATATGTTCTTCCAATCACTGACAACTAAACCCAAACCGTAAAATAGCTTGCTACCATTGTAAACACAAGTAAGCTTATAATTCCTAGAGTATGTTAAGTAACTGAGATATAAATCATTGAGATCAAACATCCAAATTATAACTAGTAAAAGACGAAATGAAACGCAGCTGTAAATAATTCGAAAACGTTTGTCATAGTACAACATTATTGACAATATTATATAATGACTAGCTTTAACCCGCGGCTCCGCTCGCGTGTTGGTTGATTTTGATAGATAACCTATCATTCAGTAACGTACTACTTATTCTTATATTTCCTTATTCGTATGCTTATACTTACAGAGAAAGAGGTGAAGACACTGTAGCACGCATAGACCAAAGATACGGTCTGTGGTATCACGTTTCGCTGTATGTAAACTCCTTGCTATAGAGTCGCAAACGTCATCGCTGGTTTTCAGTGCAAATTGTTTTATATTTTGACGACATTCAACCACCATATCTTCCACCTCCTTATAGGTATCGGCATGGAACTGCTGTGGTGTACAACGGGAGACTTCGGACAACAATTACACACAGACCATTCGTTTCTGTAGTTTTCGCTGCAGAGCGAGATATTAACACACACACACACACACCTAGTATTTTAAATACACCGATAACTTTCCATCCCAATATACTCCAGCCTTTTACCATTGTCAACCCTCAAGCAACAATGCAACTAATAAAGCCATTTTCAAAGAGTAAATATAATTTTCCATGAGTAATTATTGTTAAACATTTAGCGTTATGTACCTCAAATTACTAAATATCTATCAGGTCGTGCTTAAAACCTTCCTCGGGTATAAATTAGTAACTGAACAAATATTTAAGTCTCTGCGTCTTTTCGTTCGGACGTGATAAGCGTACACCGAACAGACATTCACTTTGATATATGTATAGATAAAGAGCTATTCGATCGCCATAAACCGTGCCTAAAGCCTTCCCCAAGTAGACATTAGTAACTGTACAAATTGTTAGCTCTTTATGTCTTGCGGTTCAGACGTGATGAACGTACACCGAACAGACATTCACATTTATAGATATAGATATATTAGGGGCTAAAAGTTGATTTCTTTAAACTACTAAAATGCACTGGGTATTATTTACAACAGGATATTATAGTTACGTTTATTATATGTTGCCTACTACATCAACATGCCGGACGCGGTGGCCGAAGGGACTAAGGCGCTCCAGTCACGGTCTGCACGGCCACTACGGTCGGGAGTTCGAATCTCCCCTCGGGCATGGATATTTGTGCCGTCCTAGTTCGGAATTAGTTCATAAGTACTTTGTAAGTTTAGGGACTGATGACCCCGTAGTTAAGTCCCATAGACTATACAAACATTTGAACATTTTGAACATCGACATCGTCCTTCGACATCAGTAATGTTGTATCATGTAGCACTCTTTCAACCGGAGGAATAATATATGATTTAACGATACGACTCTTCACATTTTGCTTCAGTGTACCAACGATCATGGGGTCTATATCACTCACAACACAGACCGCGGACAGGCGTGACCTTCGCTTCCGTCCAAACGGCGAGCCAGGCGACCGGAAGGTGGTTCGGATGTCAGCCCACAGCCCAAGGTCGTATATATGCTGCTGTGTGGTGTGTGGCTGCAACCCCGGGACACGGCCCGCGCATAAACATCCTGTTTACGGTTCATTAGCCTCAGATTTACGAGCGCGCATGTGGGTTGCGCTACATTTTACATTCTGCCGCTGTGGTTGCTGATGTGTAGGATGTCTACGACGAGGACGACGTTGAGGACAAGCCGTAGCCCGCTCGTCACGAATATGGGCAGAGCTCCTGAATACCCAGGTTGAATCGTCCCCTATCTTTGCCCCAAGTAGGTTGCAATGGCAGTGCGCTAACACCACCGACGCGCACACGGTGCCATCTCTCTCAAATGATTTCGCAAAAACTATTCAGTAGAGAAATTTACTTTTTACTTCACTTATACATTTATAAGTCACAATTGTTGTGAAGTGCCCATCAATTCGTTAATAGTCCAAGTTAGTTTGATATTGGCAATGCAATAAGAGAATGTGCTGATTTGGGAAAATTACAATGAAACATTTGTTCCAAAGGTACGGACATTCGTGATGATCCGGAGCGATATATATGAAATTAAAACGTCAATGCCGGACGATTGATAACAACCCACCGTAAAGAGGCTCGGTGAGCTGCTGACATTAACACAAATTTTCGGCCATAGCCTTCATCAGAAAAAGAAACTTACACTTTCTCGCAATCACTCACAAGGGAACCGTCCAATAACACATGTCGAAACCTACACTGAAATTTTTACACAGGCAGAACACAACGAAAAAGATGCACTGTCAAAATTTTAGTTGCTAAGAAGCACTGTAATTATCGCCAGGTGTCGGAAGAAATGTACACCCCTACTCGCGCTGTAGCAACAGCGCACGCGCAACTAGGCGGGCGAGCGCATATTGTAAAGAGAAAACACGACACAACCCGGTCGTAATTTGTAGAGGACACTTGAGATTATCGTTCGTCTATTAACTATCATCAGTTCAATTTTGCAGTATTTGTAAGTATTGACAATAAAGATAAAGGTGAATTAATATATTTATTGTGCTTTCGTCAGGTATGCCTGCTTATATATATATATATATATATATATATATATATATATATATATATATATATATATATATATATATATATATATTTCTTCTTCCAGTTTCACAGAAATGTGGAATCCAATTAACGTTCTCAATTTAGCAAAGATGAAATACGAAGAATGTGGTTTCCAGCCGAAATCACCTACTCCTGAGGACGTACATATAAGTCAATTGTTCCAAATATTCATATGTTTGTTAAGCTTATGGGACTTAACTACGGGGTCATCAGTCCCTAAACTTACAAACGACTTATCAACTACCTTATACTAAGGACGCCACAAATATCCATGCCCGAGGGGGGATTCGATCCCCCGACCGTAGTGGCCGTGCAGACTGTGACTGGAGCGCCTCAGTCCCCTCGGCCACCGCGGCCGCCTGTCATTTGTTGATTGATTTCTTTGACATATATTCTAATAATATCGACATTTCGTTTCAAGTTGTGGAAACGTTAGAAAAATTAGGAAACAACTGTGACGATTCCACGAACTGTGACTCCGACGACGTCAGTTGTGCCAGTAACAGTTCTGAAGAAGAATACCTTCAAAGCCCCCCCCCCCCCAAAAAAAAAAAAAGAAAGAAAGAAAGAAAGAAAAACACGTACTACTTTTCAGCTTTCAGCGACAAAGAAAAGGCAGTGAAATATTGGTTAAACGGAGGAGGTAAAGAACGGCTGAAGTAAAGCAGTGCGCAAAGGCGTTTTCTTTTCGTAAAATCTGAGCGTGAACTTTACAAATGAAAGAAAGAATTGCATGAAGTAAGAAATATTCGCCAAACGGAAACTCGAAAGCATCGGAAAGAAAAATAGGTCGAAAGATTTAGAACTGCTCATGAGAGGCAATGCACCGTTACCGATGGAGATCTACGAAACAGGGCCCTCCGAATTGCCTCTGACAAAAATATTGCTAATTTCCAGGCATCGTCGACTTGGCTTCAAAGGTTCAAGAAATTGTACAAAATCGGAAGTCGCAAAATTACCAAGTTTACGTCACGTAAACGTGTAGAGCAGCTACCAGTGATAGACAATGCCATAGAGAAGTGACATAAAGACGAGACTTGCTGTTATCCCTGAAACAGCTGTTTATAACGCTGATCAGTCAGGTTTTGTGAAAGAACTGCGTGCACACCGCAATTTATCATTTCGGGGTGAAGAAAAGGCAAAGTCGATTGCCCAATAAATGAATGCAATGATACATTCATATACGAGAATGCCAATAAGTATGAGTGGTTTACTGTTTCCGCAGCTGTATATCTGTCTTCAAGAACCTCAAGGCAAATTAGGATCCAAAAAAAATGGACTGTTTAATTGCAAAAATCTTGTAATCGACGTATCAAAATCTGGAAAACTGGGAAATAATAATTTTCAACTTTTCGTTCGAAAAGTATTCCTACCAGTTGCAGAAACTAATTCATTACTTTTGTTTGTTCATGATCAGGACATAATGAAGCCACTGTTTTAGTGGAGGACGGCAAAAAACCTGTGGATGTAATGTGGATTCCACCTGGAGCTACTATTGCGATTCAACCTCTCAATAAAGAATTTTTTTCGACACTGGAAAGCATTTTTTAGGAAATTATCAGACAACATTATTTTCGATACCTCTCTCTCATTTTATCAGCGGAACAGTATTCTTAATCTCCAGTCATTTGTGCATTACCAGTTTTCTTCGCCACGCTTTACGAATTTGATCAAGTCTGCCTGGTATGCAGCACAACATGCAGAATAATGGCCGGGACCATTTCTGACTCCGTCCCAGTTCTGTCTAAATAAAACTAGTGATCACTGCGAAGTGCCTGAATGCATCAAATTGTCCTTTGTCCGTTGTGTCTGGTGCAAGAACAATATTAGTTTTTGTCATTCAATACACACTTCGCATTTTGTGACGACTACATGGAATAAACAAAGAACTATTTCACTAATAGTAAAATGCACAAAATTCAAAAATTGTTTTAAGGAATGGCTGACAAGAACTGTTTAAAATGTGGTACTGCTAGACACATTTCAACAAATTACCACATTTACGGAAGTCATCTATTACATCAAACACTGCCATGAATTTATATTCTCTGCTAACCACTTTCATCAGAATTTCATGTGCAATAGTTGAACTGTCGGTATGAAGTTAGAATTTCATGTGAAAGAGTTGAACTGTCGGTATGAAGTTATTCAAAAACTGTTTGTATCGTAAGCCAGATCAAATAAACTAAAAAGGATGAGCAAAAGAAAATTCTGTCTCGTGTACCCGGTAGGCCTCTTGCAGGTCTTTCAACTGGACGCCACTACAGCTGCTTAGGTGCCCCTAATCTTTCCCAGTTACCTGAACGGAAAATAGAAACCTGCAGTGTAACGTGTAATACGAACTAAATTTCTTACGTAGTCACTCCACCATCCATGAGCAGTACTTACTTACTTACTTTCCGTGTCCGGAACTAGACTTCTAACTTCCAAAAATTAGCAGCCAATATTGCTTTGTCGTTAGCCTCCCATAAGTCTTCCATTGTACAGGGCTTTTCTAAATATGGACAGAGAAGCAGGTGTTGAGGATCCTGTACAGCACCACAAAGACACAGAGTGTTCTCATTATCTTTTAGGAAGCCCCATCGCTGCATGTTTGTCTTGCACTTTGGCTCTTCTACCCTCACACGGTTCAGGGTTCTCCAGACTGTGTATGGCAGGTCTCCACCAGGTGCCAGTTCTTCTTTTGCTGCTTTATGGGGGCTTCTCAAATCCATTTCCCACCTTGCAATACGGTTTTCAGCGGCCGACCCTTCCAGTGCTCGGGTACATGACAGGAAGCTCTTCCTCGAACGAAGCCGTCGGTCAGCAGGCTGGTGCCCATATAGAGGGCGACGCATGCTTCGTTTTTTCAGCTTCGGCAGCAAGGTCACGTCGTATGTTGGGCGGTGCGATCCCCAAAATTAAGTACATCTTGTGTACTGGTGTTGGTTTCAGGCACCCAGTCACAATCCGTGCCATTTCATTCACCGCGATGTCAACTTTTCTCGCGTGTGTTGACGAACTCCGTACTGAAGCGGCGTATTCCGCAGCTGACACACTAAGCGCAAGGGCTGAGGCTCTCAGGATTTTGGGTTTGCACCCCAGGAGCCGTTAGTTAATTTTCTGATGATGTTGTTTCTCGCTGAGACTTTCTCCCTTGTGGCATTGCAATGATGTTTATAGGTCAGTGTGCGATCCAGTGTGACACCGAGATATTTGGGCGTCGGACAATGCGCGAGTCGTTCACCTCTCCATATAACATTCAATTCCCTATTTGCCTCCGCGTTCTTTAAATGGAAAGCACAGACCTGAGTCTTGGAAGGGTTCGGCCGTAGGTGGTTTGCCTCATAATACTGGGAGAGGGATTCCAAGGTACTGGATAATTTCTTCTCTACATCCAGAAAATTCGTACCTTGTACTGCAGTGTCATCGGCATACATAAATTGACGCGTGGTGTTTGGCACTGGTTGGTCATTTGTGTATATATTATACAGAGCTGGAGCGAGGACGCTTCCCTGAGGCCGGCCGTTCCTCTGATTTCTCCACCTGCTCTTCTTACCCTGGAGACAAACAAAAAATCTCCAATTTTGCAGGAAAGTAGCAATCAGTGATGTTAAATGATAGTCTTTTGTTACATCATATACTTTCCTGAGGAGCCTCCGATGGTTTACAGTATCATATGCAGCTGTAAGGTCTATGAATGCCACTCCCGTGATCTCTTTTCTCTCAAAACCATCTTCGATATGTTGGGTCAGGTTCAGGACTTGACCGCAGCATGATTTGCCTTGACGGAAAACTGCCTGCTGTGGGATGATCTGTTGTTCTAAGACGTTTTCTATGCGACTTAACGTCAGGCGTTCCAAGATCTTAAAGCAGTGACACAAAAGAGACAGAGGACGGAAGTTTTTTGGATCATTAGGGTCCTTTCTCGGTTTCAGAAGAGCAACCACGCGGGCTTTCCTCCACATCTTTGGGATGTGAAGCCTTTCTACGCACGCATTCATCAGATCTAACAGCCACTGTAGAGTATTACTGCCGAGTTTTTTTAATTTTCTCGACTCTCAGTTCATCGATACCAGGAGCTCTGTTAGTCTTCAGGCTGGAAATAGCTGCTGTAAGTTCTGACACTGTGAATGGTGCCTTGAGGTGATGGTTTTCCTCTGCCACATCACGCGTTAACGGTTCGAGCAGTGAATGCTCGGTTAAAAATCGTAGTGAAAAAATTTGTGGTTTGAATGGGATTTGATCCCGCTCTCTCTGATTGACGAAGCACGCACTTTGCCTCTAGACCAGTTTTATTTATTTATTTTTTTTATTTTTTTATTTTTTTTAATTATTATTTTTAGGAGCCTCCCTTCTCCCCTCACAGCCCTTTCTTACGCTCTCCAAATTGTGCCTTCTTCGGCGAGCTTCTATTGCTTTCTTCGAAGTAAATGTTATTTTAAATGAAAATGACAACGATCGTCCTTTACGGACAGTAGAAAGAAAATGCTGCCACATTCAAAATAAACTGTTCTTGCTGAATTCTGCCCTAAGGCAAAATAAATTTATATCATAATTTGGCTTATGTATTTTACACATAACTGAAATTGTTTCCTCTTGAAAAAAAAATAACTCCCTTTACAGTAGAGAAATAAAAAATAATGTTGTCATCAAAAACACTTTGTTTTTAATGATAATACTAATCTAACATGTCAATAATCTCAGCACTGCGGCTTCTCAAAGCTCGTCTTCTCGTAGAAATATTTGCTAATGTTTCCGTGTCGTATTCGTTATTTTGAGATACGTCGAGTTCTGAAGTCCTTAGCCTACAGTATCCTCTCTTAGCCCGAAAAGCACCAGTCGCCGAGAACTCAGCATTGCAGCGTTCATTGCCCCATAGCACAATGATGTGATTGTCGCACGTTGCAGTTGATCTTCCTACTAGTTGTGGACGGTAACTATAATGATAACTGCCGGCCGCGGTGGCCGAGGGGACTGAGGCGCTCCAGTCACGGTCTTCACGGCCACTACGGTCGGGGGTTCGAATCCCCCCTCGGGCATGGATATTATGCCGTCCTAGTTCGTAAGTAGTTTGTAAGTTTAGGGACTGATGACCCCGTAGTTAAGTCCCATAAACTATACAAACATTTGAACATTTTTTGCAACACTCCATACAAATGCCTTCAGAAAGGACTTCCTTAGGCTTAAATCAATATTCGATGTTAACTAATTTCTCTTTTTCAAGAACGCTTTTATACCCATTGCCATTCTGCATTTTATATCCCCTGTACTGGGAGCATCATTTGTTATTTTACTGTCCAAGTAACAAAACGCATCTACCTCCTTTATTGCTTCGTTACCTAATCTAATTCCTTCAGCATCACCCGATTTTCTTAGACTGCACTCCATTACCTTAGTTTTGCCCTTGTTAATGTTCATCTTATATGCACCTTTCAGCACAATGTCCATTCCGTTCAATTGCTCTTCAAGATCCTTTGCTGTCTCTGCCAGAATTACTATGTCGTCGGCAAAACGTTAGGTTTTTAATTCTTCCCCCTGAACTTTAATTCCTTCACAAAAATTCTCCTTGCTTTCCTTTATAGCTTGCTCAATGTACAAATTGAATAACATTGAAGAAAGGCCACAACCCTGTCTTACTCCCTTTACAACCACTGCATCCCTTTCATGCCCTTCAACTCTTACAACCGCTGTCTGGTTTTTGTACAACTTGAAAATAACCTTACGCTCCCTATATTTAACTCCTGCTTGCTTCTGAACTTGAAAGAGTTTATTCCAATTAACATTCTCAAAAGCCTTCTCCAAATCTACAAAAGTTAGAAATGTGGGTTTGCCCTTTCTTAATCTATCTTCTAGGACAAGCTGTAAAATGAGTATTGCCTCCCGTGTTTCTACATATCTCCTGAACCCAAACTGATCTTCCCCGAGGTCGGCTTCTACCACCTTTTCCATCCTTCTGAAAATAATTCGTGTCAATATTTTGCAACCATGACATTATAACATTTTTCTAAAAGTCTGAGGGTACTTCACCAGTCTCATACATCTTACACACCAGGTGAAACAATTATGTCATGGCAGGTTCTCCCAGAGACTTCAGTAGGTCTGAGGGATTATCAACTACTCCAGGGGCCTTGTTTCGACTTAGGTCTTTCAGTGCTCTGTCAAATTCATCTCTCAGTATAGTATCTCCTATTTCATCCTCATCTACTTCTTCTCACCTTTCTACAATATTCTCGCTAAGTTCATTTCCTTCATAGAGCCTCTCTATATACTCTTTCCACCTTTCAGCTTTCCCTTCTTTGCTGAGAACTGGTTTTCCATCAGAGTCCTTGATATTCATAGAGCTCTTTTCCTTGTCTTCAAATTTTTCTTTTATTTTCCTGTAGGCTGTATCTATTTTTCCCCTTTTTATATATTCGTCTACATCCTTGCATTTGCCTTCTAGCCACTCCTGCTTAGCCATTTTGCACTTCCTGTCAATCTCATTTCTTAGTCGTCTGTACTCCATTTTGCCTGTTTCATTTACTGCATTTTTATATTTTCTCCTTTCATCGATTAAATTTAGTATCTCCTGTGATATCCAAGGATTTTTTGTAGGTCTTGCCTTCCTACCTATTTTCTCCTCTGCTGCATTCACTATTTCATCTCTCAATGCTACCCATTGCTCCTCTATTGTTTTATTTTCCCCCGTTTCTGTGAATTGTTGGCTGAAGCTCCCTCTGAAATTCTCAAGAACTTCAGGTTCCTTCAGTTTATCCAGTTCCCATCTCCTTATTTTCCTACCTTTCTGTAGTTTTTTCAGTTTCAGCCTACGATTCATGACCAATAAGTTATGGTCAGAGTTTATGGCTGCCCCTGGGTATATCTTACAATTTAAAACCTGGTTCCGAAATCTATGTCTTACCATTATAAAATCTATTTGGTATCTCACGGTGTCTCCTGGTCTTTTCCACGTATACAACCTTCTTTTGTGATTCTTAAACCAAGTGTTTGTTATAATTAAATTATGTTCCGTGCAAAATTCTACCAGGTGGCTTCCTCTTTCATTCCTTTTGCCCATTCCGTATTCACCTACTATCTTCCCTTCCCTTCCTTGTCCTACTACCGAATTCCAGTCTCCCATAACAATTATGTTTTCCTCTCCCTTAATTGTCTGAATAAAATATTTTAGCTCGTCATATATTTCTTCGATCTAATCATCATCGGCAGAGCTAATTGGCATATAAATCTGTACTACTGTGATTGGTGTTGGCTTTGTATCTATCTTGAGTACGATAATGCGATCACTGTGTTGTTCATAGTAGTTTGCCCGCATTCCTATTTTCTTATTCATTATCAGACGTAATCCTGTAAAACCCCCAACTGATTTTGTATTTATAATCCTGTACTCACCTGACCAGAAATCCTGTTCCTCTTTCCACCGAACTTCACTAATCCCCACTATGTCTAACATCTATTTCTCTTTTTCAATTTTCTAGCTTCCCTACTCGATTAAGGGATCTAACATTTCACGCTGCGATCCGTAGAATGCCAGTGTTGTCTTTCCTGATGATCACATCCTCCCGAGTAGTCCCCGCCCGGAGATCCGAATGGGGGACTATTTTACCTCCGGAATACTTTACCCGGGAGGATGCCGTTATCATATGTTCATACAGTAGACCTGCATGTCCTCGGGAAAAATAACGGCTGTAGTTTCCCCTTGCTTTCACCCGTTCGCAATAACTGTGTGGCAATGCCACATTAGCTGATGTCACAAGGCCAGCTCAGTCAATCATCCAGACCTTTGCCCCTTTAACTACTGAAAAGGCTGCTGCCGCTCTTCAGGAACCACACGTTTGTCTGGCCTCTCCACAGATACCCCACCGCTGTGGTTGCACCTACGGCACGGCTATCTGTATCGTTGAGGCACGCAAGCCACCCTACCTCGTCAATGTCTGTGGTTCATGGGAGTGGAAAATGATCAAGATCTTAGTAAAGATCATTAAATCCACATTCAGTAAGGTTACTGGTCGAAAGTTACGGAGCGTATTCACGTGTGCCGTTTTGGGTACTAGCACAATCATTCCTTCTGTGAACTGCGTCGGTAAGTAATTGCTTGTTAACATCTTATTATACGAGGCGCGTCCAGAATGTATGTTCCGTTTGGTAATAAAATGAAATTGTACACAGATACAGAAGTAATTTTTATTGCACAAAATTCTACAACTCTTAAAACTACTTTTCCACACAACTTGCGAAATGTTTCAGGCGTCTGTCATAGCGTGGCACGACGTTCTGTATACCTTCCTCATAGAAATCTGCCGCCTGTGTCTTCAACCAGTTGGCAACAGTTTGTTTCAGCTCGTCTTCGTTGGTGAAGTGATGGCCGCAAAGGAAAGACTTGAGATGTAAGAACAGATGAAAGTGAAGCAGTTCTTCTGTAACCAAAGGTGGACTCCCATTTCGTTCTTCATCGTGCACATCACTACGCTCGCCATTGAACTGTCGGACCAATCTTTTCATCATCGAATCACTCATTGCATTTGGTCCATAAACATCGCAAATTTTCCGATAAATTTCACTCGGATTCAGTTTCCTCGCAATCAGAAACCAAATCACCGACCTGATTTTACAGGTGGCGGGATCTTCAATCAACGCCGACATTTCAAACAAGCACAACAAAGCGTACGTAACTGACAGCTATCTCCAAATGGCGCACGTTCTTCTCCTTGATACACTTAGTCTACAGCGCATGTGCGGAACTGCAATCGCAGCGCTGCAGCGAAGATAAATTGAAACGGAACTTACTTTCTTGATGCGCCTCGTCCATTGTGGGCAACTCGTCGCCAAGCACTTCCCACTACAGAACGTAAAATTCGACGGGCAAGCCTTATAAACCTTCCGGTTTTCTCTTCGCCGCACTCGTAATGATTCATTCCACTTCCAAATTACCGTAGTGATATTGGCCAGTACATGTGCGTCGTCCTCCTTATCTACCGTAGGCGTAATATTGGATAGAAAATCCTCTCCTGCCACTACATCTATGTCAGACTGGCAGTAAAATTGACTAAAATAATTTACTATGTAAGTCTTAAGCGCGCGCTGTTCATTATACTCGTTTCCGCCTTCGTCCGTAAGTTGATTGATTATTTTTGTCTACCCTGTTTGCGTTCTCTTATGACGTGAAACAACGACACTGTCTGGTTACAGATGTCATCGGAAGCGTGTGCCCTTATTCTCGTTCCGTCCAGTTTTTCACGGACTAAAGCGGTGATCTTGGCTTTGGTACGTTTAATGTGAAGAATATTTTCCGGCAACGACAAAGGATCATTATACAGCTGCCGTAGGCCGGTAAAGTAAAACTCCAAAGTCTGGTTCTTCCAATAAGCCTTGGCCCTGGAGTACTGACAAATACATTTATTTTTATCTTCGGGTTCACTAGCTTAGTCCACCAATAAACACGCACCCTATATTTGTCTTGTCGCTGTAGGCACCATTGCCATGTAGCAAGAAAATCAGTTTTGAGGCTCTAACAATGCAACATTCAGCTGCCACACACCGCGATCCAGAAATGTATTTTGAGGGGCTTGCCTGTGCGTTATATGATACGCACAATTGTCGCTAAAATTAAGTGGCCATATTGAACAATCCCTTACAGTGTTTAAAACAACTTCTAGCTATATAAAACCTGTCCAGACGATTAGCGGAAGTCGCAGTAACGTAAGTGTAGCCGACGACCTGTGGGCGAAGGTAGCACCAGGTGTCGTTTAAGTCCAGCACATCAGTTAAATCTTGCAACTCTTGACAATAATTAAAGTGCGGGAACTGGTCTTCTTGACACAGAACACAGTTAAAATCACCTCCCAATATAATCTACGAGAACCCACTGGCTAGTAAAGACACAATTTCATCTCAATAAAATACACTCCTATCGTTTCTGCCTGTAGATCTTGTCGGGGCATAGATGTTGAGCAGAAGGAAATCTTGAAATTGTGCGGCAATCCCTCGTCCTGAGTCTAAAATCGCTTGAGGTCGGCAAGCAACGCCTGCTTTGAACAAAATCGCACTTCCTGCCTTATTACCGATATTTATGATGGCCTCATAACCCGTTATATTTCCTACTTTGGTTGTAACTACTTCTTGTAGGAAAGCTACGTCAATATCAGCAGCATACAAATAGTCTTTCAAAGAGGTTATTTTGACATCGGATTCAATCCGATTTAAATTCGCAGTTGCAATTTTGTAATCCTGCTTAGGAAAAGGGAAAGCGTGCCTTATCAGTCGACGTCCTCAACCCAGGGAGGTATCCGGGTCGTCGTATGTGTCTGGGTGGTATCCATATTCTCATCAGTCCCCGAACAGTCGGTATTCATTCCCACGTCCGTATCCTCCGTATGATGGACTATCGGCCCAGCGTCTTCTGTGCTGCTTTTCTCGCGTTCTGCTGACCTAATAGTGCGCTGCAACTTCTGCTCTAGGATACGAATCTCCTCTTCAGTCTGTTTATGTGCAGGTCTCTTTTGATTTGCTTCCGTTTTTTTTTTTTTTTTGAGCACGCGTGTATTCGTGAAGACTGTTATATTCCGAGCCTTTCAAGGAAGCTCCCTTTGGAAATTGCTTTTTAGCGGAAGCTACGTGGCCTTAGAAGAGACAGCGTTTTTCATGTCCCCGGAGTCTTCAGTTGGTGGACCCTCTGCGGAAATTATCATATTAGTGTTGAGATTCTGGAACGGAAGTACAACACCGCTACTGCCAGCATCGGAACTATGCTGTTTTCCGGCCAGGCTGTTTGCCTCGCTTTCCCCGCTACATGCAAACTCGACTTGGTGTGCCGCGGTGTTGTTTATATCGGCAGCGGTCCCTGCTGTAGCAACCTGAGCCACGTGCTGGATGTGCGCGTTCGTCCTAGTCGGTGCGGCAAGTTTTTCGGCATATGTGGGTTTATTAATGATAATGTTTGTAAATCTTACGGGACTTAACTACGGGGTCATCAGTCCCTAAACTTACAAACTACTTATGAACTACTTACGAACTAGGACGGCACAAATATCCATGCCCGAGGGGGGATTCGAACCCCTGACCGTAGTGGCCGTGCAGACCATGACTGAAGCGCCTCAGTCCCCTCGGCCACCGCGGCCGGCGTGGGTTTATTATCCTCTTGCCTTACTACTAATGCGTCAGACTGTTGTTGCACTCGACGCACAGGTTTGTTAAGCGGACACTCAGCCTTTAGATGGTCTGTAGAACCACAAAGTACGCAAGTCCTAAGGTTGCCCGTCATACGAAACAAGTTCCCGGAAACCTTGCACGACAATATTCGATGGGATATGTTTAGCCAGGTCGATTTTCGCAGCCCTTACACCATTATCGACATTGAAGTGCTTTAACCCACCCCACTGTTCTTTATGGATTTCCAGTACACAGCCATACTGTGACAGAGATTCACATATTCGGTCTAAGTCAGTTTCAAAAGGCAGATTAAATATACGAACTGCTCGTAGACCGAGTCCAGCACGACTAACGGGAACTTTACAAAGATCGCCTTTTGAATTAAGGAACTCGGCAGTACCTTCCGTTAGAGCCATCACACGCAAACAAGGTTCATCGCTAACAAGCTTGACATAAAGAGCGTTTGCCAGAAAATCGTAAGAAAATCCTACAACTTCCTCATCTTTCATCTGAAATTTATCGAAAGGAAATCAACTAACTCGTCACTTGTGGTCGCCTAAATCCGAACGGAAATTGAAATCGCAACGTGTAGCGTCGTAAGTGATCTTCCATCGCAAAAGCCATGCGATACTCACAACTCTCCAAACAGCTGCAGCACCGTCAATCACACGCAGATTGGGAGCTCCGGCACGTCTTCACTCGACCGCTGTCTCGGCAGAACTAGTAGACCTGATACGCGCAGTATTAGCGCCAGCCGTGTCACCTCCTTAGATGATGCTGGACGTCGGTAATTAGTGTTCTCTTTATAAAAAAATCTGCTCACTGCTAATGAGAAGCCAGAGAAAAATTGCAGCCGTCATACATGGAAAATTTTGGACCATTACTAAGAGGAGATGGAGATGAATTCCGTGTTAAGAGCACGATCTTAATGCGTGTCTTGCTTCCATACAAATTGAGACACATAAATTCTTCCTTCCCTTCGCCATTTTGCATACTCCATCAAAAATAGTGCTCTCACCCTACACAATAATCCTCACTGAATAGCAAAGTTTCGCGCTGTGGCTGTAACAGGATATAGTTGTATGCTGTATGCCGAATGTTACCTCCAAAAGCTAAAAACTAATAACACACCGTTCGCAGGCAACGTTTGCTGCCAAGTGTTCTCTTCCGTTCCCTCTAGTATAAACTATTCAACTATTCAACCCATACACAAGCGAATGGTAGTGAACTTTCTGGAAATGCTCTTTCGTTCGTGTTTGTTTCCATTCACTACATTGTAAATTAGGTGTTTAATATTGGGCCGGCCGCGGTGGCCGAGGGGACTGCGGCGCGCCAGTCACGGTCTGCACGGCCACTACTGTCGGGGGTTCGAATCCCCATTCGGGCATGGATATTTGTGCCGTCCTTAGTGTAAGCTAGTTCATAAGTATTTTTTATAAGTTTAGGGACTGATAACCTCTTAGTTAAGTCCCATAAGTTATACAAATGAATATTTGTGCCGTCCTTAGTGTTACCTAGTTCATAAGTAGTTTGTAAGTTTAGGGACAGATGACTCCGTTGTTAAGTCCCATAAGCTATACAAACATTTGATTTCATTTTCTTAATATTGGTGAATGAACTCTGCATAAATACGCATAGATTCGCCGAGTTGCGGGATAAGCGGGCAGGGCTGTACAAACCGCTGTTATAAGCTATTCTTCGCGCGGCAAAAATGCGTATCTTCAATTTTTTTAAATACTTTCAATGCCCTTTAGCAGCTACGCTTTAGGGAGTGCATTTCTTTCGTTGTCTTCTTTCTGTGCAAAAACTTTCAGGTTATGATAGACATGTCTTATTGGACCATTCCCTGGTTAGACACCTCTACCTACACAATCACCGTGTCCGGCCACTCCAGAGGCACGACCATCTACACTGTAAGTGACTAAGGGGAAGGATCTCGAGTAAGGGTGGGGATGGAAACTTCTGCGTTGCACGATGGAGGCACGATGAAGGCTCTTATTGGCGGAAGTTGGATCGCGGCAATGAATACAGTGAAGGGAAGCACCGGAATCTACATCTACATCTACATACATACTCCGCAATTCACCGTAAGGTGCGTGGCGGAGGGTACACTGTACCAATACTAGGCATTTCCTTTCCTATTCCACTCCCAAATTGAACGAGGAAAGAAAGAATGCCTATATGCCTCCGTACGAGCCCTAATTTCTCTTATCTTGTCTTTGTGACCTTTACGCGAAATGTAAGTAGGCGGCAGCAAGATCGTACTACACTCAACTTCAAATTCCGGCCCTCTAAATTTACTTAACAGAAATTCACGAAAAGAACGTCGTCTTTCTTCCAGCGATCCCCAATTGAGTTGCCGGAGCATTTCCGTGACACTCGCGCATTGGTCGAACCTACCGGTAACAAATCTAGCTGCTCGCCTCTGAACTGCTTCTATGTCTTCCTTCAAACCGATCTGCTGCGGGTCCCAAATACTTGAGCAATACTAAAGATGTGGTCGTACAAGCGTTTTATACGTGGTCTCCTTTACAGGTGAAGTACATCTTCTCAAAATTCTCCCAATAAACCGAAGTCGGCTATCCGTCTTACTCAAAGGGAGGTGTGCATGAGTGTGGGGAGGCAGTGGGATAATTTGAAATGATAAAGATAATAAGGGAAAAAAACGTAGAACACTTGTGCGACCTTTTTTTTTTTTTTTTTTTTAAATTTCTCAGTATATTGTTGCAAACTCCGCTGCATCAAGACTCTATTTCCGTATTGTCTTTGATGTATTTTGTCCTCTGATACACCTTCCGACGATAAATCGTTGTTCCCCTTTGCTGAACACTTGCTTAATGGTTGGCGGGCGCCGTGGCACAGCGCTCTCTGTCAGAGGACTGAACATTGTAATGTTAAATACACCTCCACGAACCAATAGGTTCTGGATTCCGATATTTTAGAATTAATTACTTTTCATATTTGCATACTTTATTGAAATTTTTCGTAAATATTAATATATTACTCGCAGTCATAACGACTTAATATTCTGTGAAGGTTGTACGTAAACCTCTGTGCAAAGAATACGAAGACGATGAAACTAGTGATGAGCAGTTCGGATCACTTCACTGTTCGAAATCTACGGCTACGTGCTACCTGCTACCGTAGTTGAATACGTCGTTATAATTATCGTTTACATGATATGTTTTATGAATAATGTTTAATATTGTAACTCCTTCCACTCATACGTTTATACAATTGGATTTTGCATGCTAGGCTAATTTGCACCTACTGCCGCACCAACAAACCATTTAAACTAGCAAGATGTTGTTGACTTCCGTTTGATATTAGAATAGCTGCAGAACTCAGCCTCACTGTACCCTTGAACCTGTTAAGATCTACATGGTTACCATACATTTATGGTGTTCTGGAATACTGTTTCAAAAAAATGTTCAAATGTTTGTTAAGCTTAAGGGACTTAACTACGGGGTCATCAGTCCCTAAACTTACAAACTACTTATGAACTACCTACAACTAAGGACGGCACAAATATCCATGCCCGAGGGGGGATTCGCAACCCCGACCGTAGTGGCCGTGCAGACCGTCACTGAAGCGCCTCAGTCCCCTCGGCCACCGAGGCCGGCAATACTGTTTTAAAGTGGGATTTTACATGTAACACGTACCACATGGCGTCACAAATGGACAGAACGACACTTCGCAGAAGGCATATTAATAAGTAAGACGGATTTTTGAATGTGAACACGTTCATGGTTTGCATGGTACATTCGTAGAATATAATACTTGGCCATGGTGGTCTATTTTTTAAAGTGCTAGAAAATGACGCAACCTTTAAATTGGCCAATTACACAAACTAACTAGATAATTTTACAGCCTAATACGACCAATGCCTTCTGATGGAAGAGAATAAAAGATATGACCACCTCAAACTAGAAATGTAATTGTACAATATAAAAATTGAATGTACGTACGTGTAAGGGTCGTTCATGAGTATGGTAGCATTTATGTAGGAATAATGATAAACATTTATGCTTGGTCGATACGATATGAAATATATTTTTAACATAGAATATCGGTTTGTAATCTTCTCGGGTCTGCAGCCGGATACTAAAGTCAACTTGACACAATATTTCAGCGGCGCAACTGCCCGCCATCCTCAGGTGAGCTTGCTGATAGACAATCTCGCCGGAACTGAGTTACCAGTGCAATCGGCGGCTCCTTTATACATCGAGGAAGGCCCATAGCGCGTGCGCAAGAAGTGACAGTGACTGCCCTCTGGCGCACAAGACGTACAGCGCTCCGGTGGTAGAGTCCGGCGAAATCGATAATCGATGATAAAATTATTATTCAGATTCATGAAGTATAAACAGTTGTTTTTTAACATCTGATAACACCGGGTTCCAGGATTTGCTAAGAAGGTAGCCTTTGTCTCTGTTAATCAGATTGTCAGATAATCGAATTTCTATGGATTCCTTTAAGACACAGTCCCAGTAACGAGATGCTGAAGCAACCATGTGAGTTTCGTTGTATAACATTCTATGTCCCTCATCGAGACAGTGCTCAGCTACCGCCGACTTCTCGGGCTGGAGCAAACGTGTGTGCCGTTGATGTTCAATACATCTGTCCTGAATGGTGCGGATAGTCTGACCAATATACGTTTTCCCACATTGACACGGAATCTTATATACCCCGGGCTTCCTCAGACCCAGATCATCCTTCACAGATCCAAGAAGTGCTCTCGTCTTTACTGGCGGACGAAAAACACTCTTAATGTCATACTTTTTTAAAATTCTTCCTATCTTTGATGAGATACTCCCGGCAAAAGGTAGGAAAGCAACTGATTTATGGGTCTCATTTATTGGTTCAGGTGAAGGACCAAACTGTAAAGCACAGCGGATCTGCTTATCCGTGTAGCCATTCTGTTGAAACACAACTTTTAGATGATCTAGTTCTTGCGTCAAACTTTCTGCATCCGAAATGGCGTAAGCTCTTCTCGCTAATGTCCGAAGAACGCCAGTACGTTGGGCCGGAGGATGACAACTCGAGGCATGCAGATAGCGGTCCGTGTGCGTAGGTTTTCGATAAACGCTATGTCCCAGTTTCCCATCATCTCTTCTGTAAACTAGAACATCAAGAAACGGAAGCTTCCCCTCCTTCTCGACTTCCATTGTGAACCTGATGTTGGGATGCATGCAATTAAAATGGTCCAAAAGGCGGTTGAGAGATTCTTCCCCATGAGGCCACACCATAAAAGTATCATCGTCGTACCTCCAAAAACAAGTTGGCTTAAGAGCCGCCGTCTTCAAAGCCATATCTTCGAAACTCTCCATAAAAAGATTGGCTACTATGGGGGATAATGGACTCCCCATAGCAACACCGTCAGTTTGTTGTTTGTTGGTTTGTTAACTGACGGTGTTGCTAGGGGGAGTCCATTATCCCCCATAGTAGCCAATCTTTTTATGGAGGATTTCGAAGATATGGCTTTGAAGACGGCGGCTCTTAAGCCAACTTGTTTTTGGAGGTACGTCGATGATACTTTTATGGTGTGGCCTCATGGGGAAGAATCTCTCAACCGCCTTTTGGACCATTTTAATTGCATGCATCCCAACATCAGGTTCACAATGGAAGTCGAGAAGGAGGGGAAGCTTCCGTTTCTTGATGTTCTAGTTTACAGAAGAGATGATGGGAAACTGGGACATAGCGTTTATCGAAAACCTACGCACACGGACCGCTATCTGCATGCCTCGAGTTGTCATCCTCCGGCCCAACGTACTGGCGTTCTTCGGACATTAGCGAGAAGAGCTTACGCCATTTCGGATGCAGAAAGTTTGACGCAAGAACTAGATCATCTAAAAGTTGTGTTTCAACAGAATGGCTACACGGATAAGCAGATCCGCTGTGCTTTACAGTTTGGTCCTTCACCTGAACCAATAAATGAGACCCATAAATCAGTTGCTTTCCTACCTTTTGCCGGGAGTATCTCATCAAAGATAGGAAGAATTTTAAAAAAGTATGACATTAAGAGTGTTTTTCGTCCGCCAGTAAAGACGAGAGCACTTCTTGGATCTGTGAAGGATGATCTGGGTCTGAGGAAGCCCGGGGTATATAAGATTCCGTGTCAATGTGGGAAAACGTATATTGGTCAGACTATCCGCACCATTCAGGACAGATGTATTGAACATCAACGGCACACACGTTTGCTCCAGCCCGAGAAGTCGGCGGTAGCTGAGCACTGTCTCGATGAGGGACATAGAATGTTATACAACGAAACTCACATGGTTGCTTCAGCATCTCGTTACTGGGACTGTGTCTTAAAGGAATCCATAGAAATTCGATTATCTGACAATCTGATTAACAGAGACAAAGGCTACCTTCTTAGCAAATCCTGGAACCCGGTGTTATCAGATGTTAAAAACAACTGTTTATACTTCATGAATCTGAATAATAATTTTATCATCGATTATCGATTTCGCCGGACTCTACCACCGGAGCGCTGTACGTCTTGTGCGCCAGAGGGCAGTCACTGTCACTTCTTGCGCACGCGCTATGGGCCTTCCTCGATGTATAAAGGAGCCGCCGATTGCACTGGTAACTCAGTTCCGGCGAGATTGTCTATCAGCAAGCTCACCTGAGGATGGCGGGCAGTTGCGCCGCTGAAATATTGTGTCAAGTTGACTTTAGTATCCGGCTGCAGACCCGAGAAGATTACAAACAGTTATTACGCCGGGAAAACCTTTGTGGCAACATAGAATATCGATTCCGTTTATTAACACCCGCGCTGAAATTCAAAGTCCAATGTACTCGTCTAGACCGCATGAAAAATTTCAACAGTTAAACTAGATATGAAGACCTGTCAGATGTTTTGTGTCCCAGCCTCGTCGCCGCTTTTGTGTCTCGTTTCCGTTGTAGGTGTCGGTGGCCGAGTGGAATGAGACCGACACAGGAATAAAGATAGCACGCTGGCGCAGGTACGGAGGGGAGCAGCCAGAAACCAGAAACACTTGAGTAAATTAGAATGAGATATATATTGCACAGAATTTATACAATACATAACTTTTACATTGCTCAGTACTGCAGATACATAGTTGAGCTAGAGTCCTTCCTAGTGCCTAACTGATAGCCAAGTCTTCACTGGTGCCTATCTGATTACGAAGGTCCTAACTGGTTGCTATCTCAGTCCCAAGTGAACGATGTCGTTCAGTGGTGGGCACGAGCGGAGTTGCCGCAGAGGGCGCTCGTGGCTGTCGTCGTAAGAACGCCGCGCCGTGCGTGCATGGCGGCGCGCGGCGAAAGTAGGTGGTGCGCACTTTGTACTTGTGCGACACCACACCCCTCCCCCCCAAACCGCCGCGCCGTCGTGGCGTAGGGCTGAGGGCCTCGGCGACGGCACTGGGAGGAGGGCCTGGGCGGGAGCGTTACTGGTGGGACGGGCGTCGTAGCTGAGGCTGGGATCGAGACGCCGTCCGCGCCCCGGCATCCGCCTTGCGATCCTCCAGGAAACCCGCCGAAACCTGGGGAAGGGCGCAAACCCCCGCCCAGAGGGAGCAGGTCATCTTCTTCTGAGGTGCGTGGCCCAAGCTGGGGGGGCCCGCACGGTCCCGGAGTCCCTCTCGGTGACGCTGTCATCTGCGGCGGCGACAGCGGAGGCGACGACTGCGTCGGAGGTACGTCGACGTCCATAGGGATCTCGTAGTCCGGGGACGAACGATGTGGCTGTGCTCCCTGGCGGTGAACTGGGTCCGGAATCAAGAAACAAGAGACAGGATCGCGCGGCCTGTGCAGGCGCAATTGGTTTGCGTGGCGCCGCAGCTCCGACCCTGTGGAAGAACGTACAACATACATATTGCGACCAAGCACGCGCTGAATGATGCCGGGCATCCATAGTTTCTTCGTGTTTCCAGCAAACACCCTGTACAGCACCGGCGTAGAAACCTGAAAACGCGTAGCGCCATACGAACCGACTCGGTGCGTGGGAGGCTGCAGCAGGTGAAGGAGAGTGCGGTGACGGCGGCCGTGTAGCAGCTCGACAGGAGACGGGCCGTCACGTGGCATGCACCAATACGTAGACAGGAAAATTTGAAGAGCTTGCTGCCTGGAGTGCTGACCTTTCATCTTGTCCATGTGAGACTTGAATGTTCGAATGAAACGTTCTGCTTCACCATTAGACTGAGGGTGAAAAGGTGCGGTGGTGATATGCTGAATGCCATTCACACGACAAAACTGTTGAAATTCCGCACTAACAAACTGAGGTCCATTGTCACTGACGATAGTTTCAGGCAAGCCTTCGATGCAAAACACTGATGTTAAGGCACTGATTGTACTAGAAGCTGTCGTTGAGTTCATGGCAATCACAAAAGGAAACCTGCTGAAAGCGTCTACAACAATTAACCAGCGCGTATTCCAGAAAGGTCCGGCAAAGTCAATATGTAAACGTTGCCATGGTCCCTTGGGGCGTGGCCAGTCTGAGAAACGCTGTGGAGGAGCCGCCTGATGCTCCGCACAAATTGTACACTGTGATGTCATGATCTCTATCTGAGCGTCCATACCAACCCAGGTACAATGACGTCTGGCCAGTTGCTTTGTCCTAACAATGACCCAATGTCCTTGATGCAGGAGGCGTAACACTTCTCGTTGCAGGGAACGACGAACAATCATTCATGCTTGGTCGTTGTCGGTATGCAACAACAGAACACCCTGACTTAAAGATAATGCATGACGTTTAAATAAACTATTTAGACAGTTAATGGAGAAAAATACTTAATTGTGATGGGAGACTGGATTTCGGTAGTAGAAACGGGAATGGATGGTAAAATAGTAGGTCAATATGAAATGGGGAAAGGGAATGTAAAGGGAAGGCTACTGGTGTAATTTTGCGTGGAAAATAATTTAATTACAACCAATACATAGTTTAAGAATCAAGAAGTAGAGTTGTGTTCATGGAAGAAACCAGGAGACTCTGAAAGGTAGCAGATACATTTTATTAGTCAAAGATTTCGGAGCCAGATAGTTGAAACGTGTCCATAAAAAATTATTTTTGTAAGAAAATGTCTGATATTGTGCCTCCTGTTTTGTATCGAGTAACTTGCTTGCAAGAAAATGTATAATATCGCTTCTACTGTATGTATCGATATGTGCACTTATCTCTGTGAAGTTTCATCTTTGTCAAAAAACGTGTATTGCATAGCATTGTAGCTCGCACTGAGAGAGAGTAGCACTTGTGGTTCAGCTCGCTTA
Organism: Locusta migratoria; assembly: GCA_026315105.1. NCBI lineage: Eukaryota > Metazoa > Arthropoda > Insecta > Orthoptera > Acrididae > Locusta > Locusta migratoria. The sequence continues at coordinate 475,709,118 of CM048747.1, forward strand.
GAGAGCGGTTGAGTTGTGCGTATGGCTCCGATGTAGAGCAGAGGCTGCTTTGCCAGCAAGTCAGAAGTTGTATTATGTAGGTAATGTAATGCTGATTATTAATAATAAGTAACAAAGTTGACCTTTCTTTCCTGTTTCATTTACGTAGTTAGAAAATTAACCTACTTCCTTCATTTGATAATTAGTTATTAGTGGATTTAAAGTGCGGTATTGATTTTAATAATATTGTTGAACAGATTTCGTTGTTGGTGCCATAGTAAATGATAGTTAATTGACTATGATATTAAATTTCAATAATCAGAAACTGATCTGCATAAAATTCTCACTGTCAAGCATTAAAAAAGTAAGTTTGTGATTTTTTTTTAATATCTTTCTCGCAGTCAAAATTTTTGAGTATAGTCAGTGTCTGTTTCAAATAGTTGTTTTGTGTTTAAAATATCCGTTGCGCACATAATCAGTTTAATGCACTGTTTTTTTATTTTTTTTTATTTAATATTATATACATCAATATAAGGGCCATAATTAAACCAAATTGCTGTGTTAATGAACAATTTGTTGTCTGATTTAACGATAGGTTCAACATCCACAACACACACACAGCTTTTGTCTGGCGCCCTTTCTGCCAGGATAGTTCACAAACAGGATCGTGACGTAGTTAGATACGTAGCCTTATTTAAGTTAGTTTGTCTTTTCCACTAACCAACTTACCTTTTGCCTCTTAATGTAATTTTTGTAGCACCATCCTCTGTTATAGCAACAGTAGCATAGTAATTGTTTCTGTAGTTTGTTACTTACCATTCTTGAGATTGTGTAGTATTGTTTATAGTAGATTAACTGAATATACAAATAATTGCACTACTACTGAAAAAGTCTCTCTTTTACATTGTCTAATGTTTGTTGTGTCGATACTTCTAGTACCGCGACTATATGCTGCACTAGCCCGACTCAGCCTATTGTTCTCTCATAATTACCGTGTGTAATTTTCAAAAATTTGCAGTAGGTGAAAATAAATATTAGTGGTCACTTTACTGCAAAATTCTGTTAACAATGTCGAAGAATAGGAGAGCCCGCGCTGATGCTAGAACTGCTTCCGTAAATGAGACCTTGAATGATACAAGGAAAGAAGAAGAATTTTCACAAGAGCCTTCTCACTGTTTTGATACAAATACGACAGTAAATACCGTGTCCGAAAACGCGGAACAGATTAGTTCAGGAATATGCAATATGGATAATGATAAAGTACAGGATCCGACAATACAGAATTCCGATTCTTGTAACGTGGTTGGGGAAAATAATGCATCGGTTCCGCCTAGCTCTGCTGCAAAAGATACTTGTGCGACAACTATGGAAAATGTATTACCAAATGATTTCATGCAAATTTTATTATAACAGCTCTCTAAGTTACATGAGGCACAGTCTCAGAAACTAGGTGAAAAACTTGAGAAACAATCTCAGAAACTAAATGAAAAATTTGAGAATAGTCAATTACAATCACAGAAATTAGGTGAAAAACTTGAGAAACAATCTCAGAAATGAAATGAAAAACTTGAGAAAATAGAACAGACGTGCGATTCGAGGTTTGTGAGTATTCAAAGTAGTTTTAATAAAATAAATGAGGAGAACAATCGGTTCAGGGAACAACTGCTCACTACTTTCAAACGTGAATCTCAGCAAATAAGACAAGATATTCGCGACGAGATTAATCCGGTTATGGAAAGCCTTGCGTCACGAGTCGAAAACGTGGAAAGCCTTGCGTCACGAGTCGAAATATAGAAACCACCGAACTCGCTCAATTGAAGCAGCAGAGTAATCTATTTGATGAAGAGTTGCAGAACTTCCAGTCAGTCACGACGGAACAGATGAACAAAATTAATAAACAGGTTCAGGATATTACTGTTAAGATGACCCAAATCAATGATAACACTGACAAAAGGTCTGATGTAACGCATCCTACGCCGTTTAATGAAACTAATGAATATCTCGTCCTTGACCGTTTCAAACAAGGTCAAATGACCATTAATCAGGAATACAAGGCTGAGGTCAGGAAATTAGATGATCGCGTGGCGCGAATAGAGAGGATATTTAACAACACTTGTGGAAATCCATACGAAGACGTAGAAGAAAATTTGAACGAAAATGACAATGATGATTCGACTCAAGTAGGTCGCTTGGTACGTGAACGAAGTGTACCTCATAGTAACAACAATGAAGGGGCGATGCGTAGTTTACGCCCACTTACGCCGCACGGGCGAAGGGAAGCGTTTGACTACAAGCATTTCCTGACTATACGTAAATTCAAAATATTCAAAAACTCTCCGAACGATTTGCACCCTAAAGAGTGGTTGCAACAATTCGAATATTGTCTTCCCCCGAATTGGCCACTTGAGCACAGACTAGAATTTACATGTGGTTATCTGGAAGGCGAGCCAGCCACCAGAATGAGAGCTATTGCACAAGAGTGCCATAGCGAGAATCAGTTCCGACGCTCATTTCTATTCGCATACTGGTCGGAAGCGGCACAAGATCGCGTTAAAACATTATTGACACGTTCAAAACTTTTGAACGGTCAAATTTCTCGAGCCTGGTGGAACATTTCCAACATTTAGTATATAAAAATCAATTTTTATCGGCACCTTACTGCCCCGCTGAATTAATTAGAATTTGTTTGAACAAACTGCCTCTACACTTGCGTCAAATTGCCATTGCGGCACGATGCAAGAATGATATTGCAGCCTTTAGAAATCTCTTACAAGACTTAGAGGAAGAAGACGAGGAAAATTCCTCGCGCAGTCGATATTTTGAAACAGATATAATCGCCGGTCGCATCAAAGCCCGCCGCGTTTTAAACGTCATCCAGAGTACGAGGATCAAACAAAAAGTAATTCTTACACTAATGAAACTTACAAACAAAGTCGCGACAATGAGAACGGTGATTTTCAAGATCGTGAAAATAACCGTGGAAGTTTTCGTGGCCGTAACCGAGGTGGTGGCGAGACGCACAAGTTGAAAGGCATGCACCACATTTCCAATATTAAAATTTTCACGGAATAAAAATGGGGTAGAGAGTCCATTAATCTGTTTTGGACACACCAAGTGGCGAGTGGTGCCCCGTTCTCGAGCTGAGTGTCACTATTCTTCCGCTTTTCCTTAGTGCGCTCTATCTGCCTCTTTTTCTCACTGTTACTTTTCTCTAACTCTGAGTACTTATGCTTTGTGCTACGCTGGGATATTGTCATACGTAACTATGATTATCTTGCAATTTGCATATAACGAACTCTGTGGCTGTGCAAGACAAATAAAATTAATGGAAATTTTTGATTGATTAATCTAATTAAGATCCTATGTTTCAGAAAATATCAGATTTCTCTTCTGTATTAATAATTGCATAACTTACAAACCTCTGAGCGAGTGAAGAAGATTTTGAGTTGACATAAGCATTTTGTAAGCCAATTAAGCAGTAAAGAAAAGAAAAAGGACATTCTGGAGGATGATGAGTAAGGCAATACACAATATGTCATGGTGGTCTTTAAAATGCATTATTGTTTATGGATAAATGATGGTAAGGAAGGTATTGGTAACAGTCAAAGATGTTTGATAAATGTAATTATGTGGACGAGAGTATACAATGATTATGAAGCAATTATGAGGAGAATCGCTCTGTTGCTAATGATGCTATGCTCTGTTCTTTTCTTATGTGCTTACTCGCACTGCCCTTTTGTGTTTTGTCTTTGTGCTTATGTGCACCATTTTGTATGTTGATGCATTGTGCCTTCAATGGCATTTGTGATTGGTGAGAATCATATCCTTCTGATCCTCTGTAATTATTTGTAATTATGTGGAATGAATATTGCTAATTATGCTTGCAGCTATGCTTATTGCTCTTGTAATCAAAGCTTACCGCTATGCTCACTAATTATATACCTAAGCCCTACCACTATGCTAATTAATTTTATAATGAAGCTCAATGAAAATTTGTGGTTATGTTTATACGTTGCACACAGCCATCTCTCTTGCAAACTAACAGTTTTGCCATAAATTACGCCTAGTTAAGTCTAGTTAATGCACAGAGATACTTTGCTTTTGCTTATTGCTATCTTCAAAACTTTATTGATGATCTTGTTGACGAAAATCTGCAGCTATGCCTAACTAATAGTTACGTCTGTGTTTATGTTATCGGATGATTTACTGTGATGTACATCTATTACTGTGCCAAAATGTGCCTTAATTGTTTTGTTTGACCCTACTGTTGACTCAGACAGACACAGACATGACCTGATGACTTGAACCTCTTTTGACATTTTCATGAATTTTCCCTGATGTGTTATACCTTAAGGCAATGAAATGTGTAACGAAATTAAAAGTCTGGCCATGGCAACATATGTAATTTAATTGTTATAATTTGGTGGTAATGCAATTCCCACCATAGTGATGTATATCAATTTAAAGAGATGTAAACTAGTGGTAATTGGAATGTTAAGTTATTTGAAGTGGCTTCACGTTAATCGCTCTAATTATGACAACAAATTTACTTTACATGACCTAATGCCAAATTGATGACAAGCACCCTGAATGTATTTCATACGATTATGTGTTTGTAATGTAATATGTACATAGTATGTAAAGCCTTATACCTATATGAAATGACACTAATTTTGTAGATACTCTAGTATAAGAATTAAATTACTCATTAGTATTCAAATGTATCCGTCTTCAAGACCCTACTTGTAATGTAAAAATATGGTTTAATACCATGACCCCATCTGTATCACTTGAATTTGGGGCAAAGTTTTTCCATAGACATGTACTAATCAATGACTTTTCTTTCAGTGTAAACTGAAATATCATGACTATGTTACTAATCTGCGTGTAAAATGCTTTATTTCATGTACTTTGGACACGCATGGGAACTGGCGATTTCGCACACGAGATTCTATAATGCACACAGAACAATGGACGTGCTATTATACACCACTGATTTTGGGCCTTTTAATGAAGATGTTTGTTGGATGATGTTTGGCCACATAGTACTGTCCATTGCAGCCTTGGCCAACCACCACCTTTTGCTCTAATTTTGGCTATGCTGATGCAGTCTGCTAATAGCTCCGTTGGTTGGAGCACACTTGGTTGTCGAATTGCATGAAGGAATACATCAGAACCTTTTCCCCATGACTTCAACTTCAATGCAACCAGCCAGCTCGCCTACAGTGTGGTGTAATCTTACAGTGTTTTGTGTTCGTGTGCAGACCTAAAATGAATGTTAGGGGATAATTGGCTAATCGCGTGCAGACCTAAAATGAATGTTAGGAGCTAATGTGCTATTCGTGTGCTTATACTATTCAGTGCCTCTCATCGCAAACGTTGTCCAAAGGTTCAGTACCAGTGTTTAGGTATATTTCATGGTTCTTTTACATTCAGTGACCAAAATAAAATTGTGCTCTTGATAGATACATATGCTTTCAGAACTACAATGAGTCAATACCCTTTAGTCTGAATGTCATTGTGCCTATTCGATTGACAAACGTTGTATTGAAATCATATTGTGCCGAAGCAGTGACATTATTTTGTACGTGATCAGAAACCTATGTAGTCAAAACTTTTACATGTATGTTCTAGCATCCATGAAAGTATGGCATCTTAAATGCATCACAGAATACAAAACTGACACTTTATCTTATACTAAGTGCACTAAAAATTTACATAGACTACATTGTGCACAAGATACAAATGTTCATTTTATGTTTAAAAAAATACTGATCTCTGTTACAAAATTTAGACGCATGGGACTTACTGTATTGTGTATTAATTGTAATTACCTTATTTTCTCAAAAAAAAAAAATGATGAAATTAGTTAAACTACCTTTTGTACAACTTTGTATATGCTCATGTTTATTATTGTATTTTTTTCACTTGTCTATTACTTCAAGCTACCTCATTTTCTCCACTATGTCATTTGCCAAACTATGTTCTGTAAAATTCTATATATACTTATGTTTATCGTTATGTATATTTGTCATGTATTCCATTTATTGCTGATGTTCTGTAAATTTTGACATTTGCTTATGCCTGTCACATCCTGTACCACTGCATGCATGACTTTTTATGGTACTGTTCTGTAAAAGGCATGTATTTACGACTGTCACATTTTTAATTTTTTCTATGAACTCCATCTGTTGTTTTGATCTTGAATATCTTGTATAAAAATGTTTATCAGGTTTTCATATTTTCCATGTTATATTTAGGACGTTATTAATGGATTTTTGGACTTGAAATTCAGTAATTTTGCTGGCTAGGCAATGCCATTGGCATCACCCACCCTACAAAATTTTAATAGGTACGAGGGGGGTAATGAAACGTGTCCATAAAAAAATATTTTTGTAAGAAAATGTCTAATATTGTGCCTCCTGTTTTGTATCGAGTAACTTACTTGCAAGAAAATGTATAATATCGCTTCTACTGTATGTATCGATATGTGCACTTAACTCTGTGAAGTTTCATCTTTGGCAAAGATCGTGTATTGCATAGCATTGTAGCTCGCACTGAGAGAGAGTAGCACTTGTGGTTCAGCTCGCTTAGAGAGCGGTTGAGTTGTGCGTATGGCTCCGATGTAGAGCAGAGGCTGCTTTGCCAGCAAGTCAGAAGTTGTATTATGTAGGTAATGTAATGCTGATTATTAATAATAAGTAACAAAGTTGACCTTTCCTACCTGTTTCATTTACGTAGTTAGAAAATTAACCTACTTCCTTCATTTGATAATTAGTTATTAGTGGATTTAAAGTGCAGTATTGATTTTAATAATATTGTTGAACAGATTTCGCTGTTGGTGCCATAGTAAATGATAGTTAATTGACTATGATATTAAATTTCAATAATCAGAAACTGATCTGCGTAAAATTCTCACAGTGAAGCATTAAGAAAGTGGTTTGTAATTTTTTTTTTAATATCTTTCTCGCAGTCAAAATTTTTGAGTATAGTCAGTGTCTGTTTCAAATGGTGACTTGTCACAGTTGTTTTGTGTTTAAAATATCCGTTGCGCACATAATCAGTTTAATGCACTGTTTTTTTATTTAATAGTATATACATCAATATCAGGGCCATAATTAAACCATATTGCTGTGTTAATGAACAATTTGTTGTCTGATTTAACGATAGGTTCAACATCCACAACACACACACACACACAGCTTTTATAGTCTCTGACCATATCTTATTGGATATGGTCCGGAACAGAACCTGCAGAATGACAGAAAAATAAGAAGACGCCACCTGAATAAAACGAAGTACGTTAAAAGTTCTTCAGAGTTTCAGAGGTACCTTTAGGCAAAAATTGACAGAAACTGGGGATAAATTACACAGTAGAAGATGAGGAGTAGCTGTGAGAGATTAAATCGTTAAGGTTGCACAGAAGTAGAATGGAAAATCCTTGGATATCACATGGAATACTGTAATAATTGATGAGAGGAGAAGGCATACGAATGCAGTAAGCGATGCAGGCCAATGAAGTACAGTGCTATTTGACTAAGAGGTAGTTGTTAGAGGACAAATCCAAGGCAGCAGAAGAATGGATATGTACAAATGTTTGTTAAGCTTATGGGACTTAACTACGGGGTCATCAGTCCCTAAACTTACAAACTACTTATGAACTACTTACGAACTAGGACGGCACAAATATCCATCCCCGAGGGGGGATTCGAACCCCCGATCGTAGTGGCCGTGCTGACCGTGACTGGAGCGCCTCAGTCACCTCGGCCACCGCGGCCGGCAAGAATGGATAACTAAGGGAAAATAGATACTGCCTACAGGAAAAAAAGAGACATTTGGAGACAAGATAAGCAGCTGTGCGACATCAAGAATTCAGATATAAAACCTGTTCTGAGCAAAGAACGGTAAGCTGAAAAGTGAAAGAAATATACACAGTTGGTCTGCAAAAGAAAGTAAATTCGAGTCAGTATTGTGTGAAGGGAAGTAGGTGAAGTAGAAGATAGTATACCGACGGAGCTCTGAAAGATCTTAGTCGAAAGAAGGCCCCTGATGTAGACTACATTCCCGCTGATCTACTAAAGTCACTAGAACAGACAGCCACGAAAAAACTATGTTACCTTGTGAATAAGATGTATGAGAGAGGCAATATATCCTCCAACTTTAAGAAAAAAATAAAGCTGGCGCGGACAGGTGTGAAAATTACACAAAACACCTGTTTTATAAGTCATTTTAACTCTATTTATTTAAAGAAGTTGACCTCAGGGACGATCAGTTTGGATTTATGAGCAATGAAGTTACAAAATAGGCAACACTCACATTACGACTTATAAAATAGGTTAAGGAGAGGCAAACTTAAATTTCTAGATTTTATAGATTTGGAGAAAGCGTTTGACAATACTGATTGAAATACATTATTTCAAATTCTGAAGTTATCAGACGTAAAATATAGAGAACGGAAATTTATTTATAGCTTGTACAAAAATCAGAAAGCAGTTATTCGAGTCGAGTTTGATGAAAGGGAAGCAGTGGTTTGGATACGAATAACAAAGTTCTTAGCCTTTTTTCTAATGTTATTCAATTTGTACATTGAGTTTGCTGTGAAGGAAAGCAAAAAGAAACTGGGAGAGAGAATTACGGTTCACTGCGAAGAAATAAAAACATTGAGTTTCGCTGCCAACATTTTAATTGTGCCAGAGACAGCAGAGGACCTGGAAGAACAATTTAACGGAATGAAGTGTGTTTGAAAGGTGCATATAAGATGAACATGAACAACAGCAAAAAAAGGTAATGCAATGGCGTCTAAGCAAATCAGATCATGCTGAAGATATTAGATTACTTATTCAAACCATAAAATTGGATGATGAATTTTGTTAATTGGGTAGTAAAATAATACATGATGGTCGCACTACAGAGGATATAAATTGCAGAATGGCAATGAGAAGAAAAGTGTTTTAGAAATAAAGAATTTTGCTAACATCAAATATTAATTTTAGTGGAAGGATGTCTTTTTTGTGGAGTTTGACCTGTATGGGATCATGGACGATAAATAGTTCAGATACGAATATGGTAGAGACTTCGGAAATGTGGTGCTACAGTAATTAATGTGAGGTTCTGAACTGAACTGGAGAAGAAAGGAGTTTCTGGCATACCAAGACTGGATCGATTGGTAGAACATATCGTTAATTAAGCATTGGAGAGAAGTGTGTGGGACAAAATTCGCAGAGGCATTCCAAGAGACGAATAGAGGAAGCAGATTCAAATGGTTGCAGGTTGCCGGTCTTATGAGGAGATGAAGAGGCTTGCTGAGGATATAATAGGACGGAGAGCTGTATCTAATCAGACTCCGGACTGGAGACAATAATTACAGCAACAACTTGTAGACATTTGTAAACAGCCAAGGCTATTGTTGTACTATTGGTGAACGGTTCCTGTATTACGTTTCCGTTCCTTTTCTATTTATCCAATCTTCCTGAAATATGGCACAGTTTCATCTTCTTGTTTTCCTATACTTTGACGTATAAAACCCTCTTGAAATTCTGCTACATGCTTCTCATTTTGTGTATGAAAAAATTTACCAAATTATTAAGTTTAATTTTATTTCAGGAGACGACAAATGCATTTTTATTACTTTTCCCTTTGGAAAATTTACAGCATCAACATTTGAATCTGAATTCAAAATGTATTTTACTTCTGTCAATGTATATGTAGTGTAAGGAGTACAAAGGTATCTTACAAGAAATTACGGGTCGTACACAGACATTTGATTCCCCTGGCTCTGTTTGGGAGATGAACAGGTAAGCAAATATAATGGTATGAGGTACACTCCGATATGACCTACAGGATGGCCTGTGGTATTCTATTTTTGTGTGCGCCCAGTATGTATCAGGAGCATCTTGACAGGTAACGCAATGCAGCCAATAACTCTTACGGATTTTCAGAGATTGATTTTCATCATAAACAGGTATTACCTGTTTAAGTAAATCAACTTGATCCACTTCCCAACAACAGTAACAAAAAAAGTACGTACCCCGATTGAAAATTCCAATTCAATATTGAGACTGACTTTGCGGCGTGAGTTCCCTCTCTAATCCTTCTAATAGACAGTAATTGACTTTGAAATATACTGCGTCGATTTACGTGAATATTTGGGCGACACACGGCCGTCGTCACTGCCAGTGGCAGCGCACTTGCGGGTGACGCCATCTGTCAGCACTCTGACTGCGGCTGACAGTTATTTATTCAGCGGGTGGCGGAGCCGCGAGCCCTGCCAGATGGCCCCGTGGCCCTCCGCCAATTAGTCTGCAGCCGGCAGTCGGTCGCCAGACACACAGCGCGCGGCCATTAACGAGCCACAATGGACTGGCTAATAGGGCGGCAACCTGGACATTGTCCATAAATACCGCTGGCTTATAATTAACTGCTCACTGCCCGCTGCTCTCCGACTGCCCGCTGCCGCTGTCCCCAGCGGGACACTTGGCCAGCGCACACGACCATCGACACTAGCTACCTCTCACGTGGAAGACCAGTTCAGAGCGATCTTCATATCAACTTTTATTTCACTTTAATTTCATCTGTTTGTGACATTACAGATACAGGGGGAAGCTGATTGTTTCCATGTGAATGGCGGGTTTTGCCAGCCTGCTGGGTTCCCCAGCCGGACGGATAACAGATTGTCAGGGTTTCCCTAACGTGCTCGGAAACCGGAAACGACGCTCTTGGTTGAGTGAGGCGGCTTTCCCAGATTTCAACTGAAATACAATATAGCCGCCTCCATGAGGAAGCTCTGTCCCACCTCAACCTCCTTAAACTCCTTACCGGCCGGACGTGGGGCCTCAACCCTTCCATTGTCCTTCACACCTACAAATCCATCATGCGCCCCATCCTCCGTTCCTTCCACCCCGTCTGGATATCAGCCCCTCCTACTTTCTACAAATCCCTTCAGATCCTGGAACGTCACACCCTCCGCCTCGCATTCCGTATCAGACTCCCTTCCCCCACGCGGATCTTCTGTGACCCAATCCCCTTCCCTCCTCTCCTAGAACACCTCGAACATCTCCGACTTCTTTACACTACCCGCAAAATAGAGTCCCAAATCCCTCTGGTATACCCTATCCTCACCAATCCCGGGCATCTGCCACGCCTCCGCCAAACCATCCCTCCCGTTCTTTACCTACATACACTCCGTATCCTCTCCCAGGGCAATTTCCGCACCCTTCCCTTACCGGAAACCGAACTTCGTCCCGATATCTACCCCTCCTACCAACTCTGATCCCTTCCCCGTAGCATCAGCGCCCCTCCCCTCTCTCCCGTCCTTTTCCTTCCCTTCCGCTTCGCCACCCCTCTCCCCAGCCCAGAGTCTCGTCAATCCTTCTTTCCCCTCCTTCTCTCTTCCCCTCCCATCCCACCCTCTCCCCCGCGCTTCCCCCATCCCTGCCCCACCTCTTCCCCCTCCATCCCCCCCCTCACCCCTCGCGAAGGCGTCTCGACTTTTTAAAACGTGTACAGTGCCACTGTGTCCAGTGTCTTGTGTGCTTTTTAATCAGTGGCTCCACGATCGACGTCACCAAGTTTTATCCTGTGCCCCATCAACTTTCTTCGTGTTTGTCCTTATGTTTCCTGCAGTGTACTTTTAAACAGTCGCCGTGGCCAACTGTTTTTTACTGACTATGTGTGTTTCATTCCTGCTCGTCGTATCTCGTTTCTTCGATATATGTTTGTCTCTTTGTCCATTTACGTTTTTAGTCCATCAAAAACTCAATGTGTCAATTGTTTGAAAATTCCACAAATTTTATTCCTCTGTTTTATATTGTTTTTACAACCTGTCATTACATGTATGTCGCATGGCTGAAGAGCAGCCACCGCAACTGCTGCCAGCCTGCCAACTGTCACACAGTTGGCTTAAAAATAACAATAAAGGGGAAAAAAAATATAGCCACTGACATTATTCTAAAAATCCATATAAAATCAGGGAATGATTATATGGCAAATATAATTATATGAATGTATTCAGGAGAGTTGTGAAAATCAAACGCCGTAATTACAATCAATGTCCCTTACAGATAAAAAGCCGACAAATTTCAGTACTATAATAATAATATTATATGACTTATATTTCCAATTATTGAAACATAGTGTTTATCAGTAACAGATTGAGAAGCAAATGGGCAGCATTGCACGTTGCCTATCTTAAAAGATGTTCAACGTTATTTCCGTATTCTTTCAATAAACTTTGTTTCACTCTCTTGTTCTGCTTTTCGTCGAGGTAATAATATCCTTGTGTCAGAACATAGATTCCATCACAGAAACACAAAACATGAACCCAGAAAAGCGCATTTCATTTATATGTATATTTTGTTATATTCAATATTATTATTGGTAATGTTCGTTTTTCGTTGTAGACTGCCATTTAAATATTTCATGGCCGACTAAAAATAGTAGATATGCAACAGATAATTTATATATAAACAATTATACGTATTTGTGGACAAGAACTAAATATATTGGTATAAAAAGCCACGATAAATTAAATATTAATTGTGTAACTATATTTCGTCAGCAGCAGTATATTTGAACAATGAGACACCACACTTAATGGCTATCTGAGCAAAGTGCTTCAGTCTCAACCGTTTTTAGTATTGTCAAATACATATTTTTTTCTTCAATTTAAACAACATTTGTAAGGAGGTGGTAAAATCATTTAATTCTGTGATATTCAAATGCATAAAATTTTGGAAGGCAAATTTTATTTTAAAGATGAGGCGTTAGGATGCGTGGAAGGATACAATTTTGGGAGCATGGAGACCACGCTGTTCGAACGCTTCGGATGGGATTCAAACTTGGGCGCGGTGGTGGAAGGTTGTGACGCTGGGCGGTCTGAAGCCGTGTTAAGAACTTGTGATTTGAAGAGATAGGCAGGTGTGCACTTAGAAAATTTATGGGGTTGTGACTGCAGAACTTAGTCTCTGGTGAAAAGTAGTAAATTATGCATGGTAGTAGGGCTGTGGAACTGAGATAAATCAGCAATCGTGTACACGTGTGATGACAAACTGTTTTTTTAAAACAAATAGTATATTCACGGATTAATTTGGAAATGCAATGAACAATAATTGGAGAAATATTCATTTATTTATCGATGTATAAAGTAGGACCACCTCCGCAGTTTCATGTCCAGAAAGAGAAATAAATTCTATGTATAAAGAATTACTTCGTGAGTGAATCACTTCTGTATCTTAGAATCAATTCTGTTGGTTACTCAGAGGTTTAATTTATCTTTGGTGAGATATATTTTCATGTCATCATATGCAGATTGATAGACTGGCTAAACTACAGATTAATTATTGATCTTGTTTAAACTAATTGGGCTGCTGTTTAGGGCATAGGAGCTGACATACATAACTCACCCCTATGAACAGAGACAACAAACTTTTACTACCCAGAGTTATGTATTGCCCAATTCGTATTGGTTAGTTCCGATAGGAAGGTCGCATGTTTATACTGAAAAGAGGCGATCCAATATTATCTAAAGTTCCAAAAAGGACAATGCCAAGATCTCATTTTTTGACGACCCGTTTCGATGGGCTCTGACATCATCTTCTGGTCTATAAACGTTTACAAAGCCGTCCTCTTGCGATGTCAACAGTTGTTGTTTAAAATAATTTAAAGTGCATGGACGGAATATGTGAATTTAGTTGAATTATACATGTCAGTATAAGTGACACTAAGATACCACTACAGTGAATAGTGCATCCATGCGCTTTAAATTATTTTAAACAGCTATTGACATCACAAGATGACGGCTTTGTAAACATTTATAGACCAGAAGATGATGTCACAGGCCTTCCAAACCGAACGTCGGAATAAAATTATATATTAGCCATCTTGGCATTATCCTTTTTGGAACGTTTCATTATTTCATTTGCTTCTGAGTTTGTATTTTTGCCCTACTTGAGGCTAATATCACGATAATTGGGCAGTTTGCGATGGCCATTTTATTGCTCGAAATTTATTTGCAAATAACGCACTGAGAGGTGAAAATTCTTTATATTGTCTCTTACATTTTTCCGTAGCTCGCACCGTTCCAGAGGTATTTGTAAAAATAACGGATACTTGACATTTTTTCTGTGTGTCTGTATCTGTGTTCCCATTTTTTTGGTCGCGCTGTTCAACTGATTGGCTCCAAATTTTAAGAGACGCATTTACTGGCTGCCATCGACCAGAACGTACCTTCGGCGGATTACACGGATTTTAATATTGGGGAACTTTGGAAAAATGTTTCACTGTTTTTACTCTAAAAGTTGGCACACACTTCTTCATAAGTCTCTACCATCATATTAATTTGCAGGTTCGAACAATGGTTTGAGGATGATATTTCTTCTAGGGATAAATATATCAAAATAAAAATGAATTAATTAAAAATATATAAATGTACCAAAATTAGTTACCACAACTAATAAAAATGTATAATTGATTGCAAGAATAAAGAAGATTAAGTAATAGAGGAACTCTCTGCACAAGATGAGAATGAATTTGTCACATTAAGACATCGTGATGCAGGAGGAACCTCTTTAAAATAAAACAAGAATATGTTAATATTTTCTGCAAAATAAGAATACCAATATAACATGTTTCACATAACAGACTAAGTAAACTAACTGCAAATGAAAGTGTTGTGAAGGGTCAAAGAAAAATCTGATTAAAGAAGTAATGCAAATCGCTGTCGCGTGTTTTAGAGCCCACTTCTGCAAATAATTTAGACGAAAAATTCATAAAAATATAGTTAACCAGTAGTATGGAGTTAAACATTTAAAAATATCATAAATTTTTGTTTTGTATTTATGAAATATTGTACATTTTATTAAAATATACAAATTTTATTTAAATTTAATATACAAATTTTATTTAAATTTCTGTATATTTATAAATTTTTAATACAAAAAATTTGAAAAAAAATCATAAAAGTGTAGGTAAAACTATAGTGGTGCGTAACATTAATCGCTTTACTGAAATTACTGTCTTGTAAAATATATATATATATATATATATATATATATATATATATATATATATATATATATATATATATATTTAATTTTAAGATAAATTTATGTATTAATTTTTGAAAGCTTTACTAAAAACGAGTACCTTCAAAACTAACATTTATTTGTAATTGCCAATGAAACTGTGGCCAGTATCTCTGTGACATTTAGTCGTTGCTTTGAAATGTAATCTCTGAGAATTATGTTCTAATACTAGCAACGAGATTAAATGTCATACTATGGCTAACGCATGAGTGACAGTGCTCTTTGCGGCAACCTGTAATTACAATGGTTAGTACAACTGGAAAGACTCCGTCTGTAGTATGTTGTTGTTGGGCTTGAAGTACCGTATGTCGTGTTATTATCTCTACAGCTTTTTCTGCTGAAATATGTCTAAGTGTCTTCAGCATTTAAACACACAAATGGGAGTGATAAATTGCCAAGTACTCCCTGCAAAAACACCAGATGTTTGGCCTTATTTGATATCAGTCTGTCTATACTCAAACAAAATTTCTGGCTAATGGCAAATAGCTACCCCCAGAGTGAAGCTCCAGGTGATCTATATTGCAATTCCCTCGAAGTACACGCCCAGGATTCTATGTAATATTGGTGTGTTTTTTTAATGTTTCTTATACTGTTGCTCCTGTGGTTGAATGGACGATGAAACACACTTTTGAGTGTCTACAGCTTCTTCAAAAATATTTTCATTTGTTGTTAAAAACACATCACCGATTATGGTTGATATGTAACCAGTCCAAAGTGTATAAACAGTAGTAGCAGCCAGATCATCTTCACTTGTATAAGCCTGTGGTCTTTGCAACAAATATGAACGTATTTCAGTCTTTCAATAACAAAAGTTATTAATGATAAGTTACTTCGTTGTGGCATGCTAACCGAAGCGCATTTTTACTGCTGTATTCTCCTGTCGCTTTAGTTTATGTACTCAAATTTCACGTACCAAATGTTACTTGTTTCAGCATGTAAACATGGAAAGTTATTGATGAAACTTTGTTTTGACGTGGTATGATTTTGTGGCAGCTGACCAACGCACATTTTTAACTACTGTATTTTTTTGTTACTTTCGTCTTTGTACTTAAATTTCGTACACCAAAATTTACAACCAAACCCTATGGCAGTAATTTTACAAGTTTGTTGACTTAATACGTTTAGTAAACACAATATAAATATGCACTGAGGCGCAAGTGTTGTCCTTAGGTTACTTTAGTTTAAGTAGTTTGTAAGCTACAGACTAATAACCCAGCAGTTCGAGAGATTTACAAACTTTTTTGAAAGCACTTACTACAATACATTAACAACAAATGCAAATCCATGATGTTTGTTCGTCAAAACAACTACTGTTCACTGTATTATTCAAAGCTCGTTTAGGCCATGTAGTTGCATTATAATCAGCCTACATATTTACACAGCGGCACTTTCGTTGTTGTTGCAAATTTAAACTGATTGTTGTACTTCGAAATGGAAATATGTTACCGCATTTTTTGTAAATATACTAAGAGGTTCGTCAACTAGTTGCTTCGATAAAGTCTGACGGAACTTAATTTAACAGTCAATCTTTATTTAAAACGTGTAAATGTAAATAGTTAAAATTCTGTAGTGGGTGTGACATACTATGCCCAAAATAACATGGTTCACTAAATCTAATTTGCCTCGAAAACGACGGACGTATCGCCACTCTATATAAAAAATCATGCTAAGGGTAGCTCTTTTAGTCCCGACCACTGCGCTAAAAGATCTTGTATGAAATGTATTTCCTCTCGCCATTGAAAATCCAATTATTACAATTTAATTCATAATTTTAAAGAAGATTTAGGGGTTGTAATTTCAGTTCCCTTTGTATTGACCATAATTAATTATAAATGTATGTTTTTTGTCGAAGTTGTTGTAATGTCCTCCAATTTTTTACCGAAATCAACTATTGAAAAGCTTAGTGGTACCACCAATACAGACACATCATGTAACAAAAGGTGTCTGTTATACACTCGAAACGAAGAATAATTGTTTTAATGTGTGTTATTATATTTGCACAATTAAAATATTTATATATGTATGTCATGGAAAAAAAAAGGAATCTTGTTGTATCTTGTTGTAGCTTGTCACTTGTCTGCTCTGGTCGATTCATGTATCGTGACGAGATCGTTTCCGATGAAAATGAAGGAAACATTGTAATGATGTCTGTAAATGTGTTTGAACATTTTAAAGAGTTAAAAGGTATATATGAAATGAAATAATTGTACGAACATTAATTAGTTAGAAATACCCTGTTCATTAATGTGAAATGCTAAAGGACGCCATTAGCTTCTGTTTCAGCAAGAAGCTAACGACACAGTTTGCATCACCCGCCACCATTACGTGCCAAATATAGAATTCCTATCTGATAAAGCAAGGACGGGTGGAAAATAAGGCTTAATAAAAAATCATAATATTCTATTTCAGCTCTGTAAAACGAAACTGGATTTATATAAAAATTACGCCAACTTCTGTGGTAATGAATGGTAAAATGTGGTATCTTACAAAGATCTATAAATTATGAAGTGCATAATTATTTAATTATTCAAAGTGACTATTATTGTTATTCTCAGTGAGAAGAGAAATAATATTTTATTAAACAATTTCCTGATAGCCAGATCTTAAAAAGTTTTCATTTAGCTTCCGTGAATTCAGCCTTTGCGATTTTATTTCAAGTTGAACATTCAATTAAAGTTTCCACTATATACGTAACTGAGAATAATATTCAGAATTTTAATATAAAGGATAGTTTTCACATTGACTTCAATAGGAAATATTAACAACATTTGCTTTTGAACGTTATTTCTATACATTTAATGTGGGACTACTTTGTAAGAATACTCGCACCAGTTCAAAACCTTCAACTAAAATATAAGGTTCATGTTTCATCCATTTACTGAGCTAGCTGGCAAACTAAATAAATAATATAAAATAAATATTACAAAATATTTTAGAATGTATATATATAAAATGGCGCCTAACGTGGGGTTCAAGTCAAAACCCTACAGTATATCATATGATGTTAATATATGAATGTGAATATTGTACCAATAGTGCCACTAATATATGTGTGAAAATTTATGTTGCATGCATGAAAGCTACCAAACTCAACTCATCATCACAACGAGTATAACCCGAAGTGTAGATTTGCAGTTGCCATACACCTCTTCAATCATGTACAACTTGTATGAGTCTACATCTACATCTACATCTACATGGGATACTCTGCAAATCACATTTAAGTGCCTGGCAGAGGGTTCATCGAACCACAATTATACTATTTATCTCCCATTCCATTCTCGAATAGCGCGCGGGAAGAAAGAACACCTGAATCTCTCTGTTCGAGCTCTGATTTCTCTTATTTTATTCTGATGATCATTTCTACCTATGTAAGTGGGAGTCAACAATATATTTTCGCATTCGGAGGAGAATGTTGGCGATTGGAGTTTCGCAAGTAACCCACGCCTCAGCGATAAGCGCCGTTGTTCTAATGATTCCCATCCCAGATCCTGTATCATTTCCGTAACGCTGTCTCCCCTGTATCGTGACAATACAAAACGAGCTGCCCTTCTTTGGACTCTCTCGATGTCCTCCTTCATGCCCACCTGATAAGGATCCCACACTGGGCTGCAATACTCCAAAAATGGACGGACAAGCGCAGTGTAAGGTAAGGGACAGCATCTCATTACCGTACGGTTCGAACAATCGTGTAGGATAGGAAATATAAAATGCAGGGATTCACAGATGTATGCACATGTTAAAATTTTTTTAACCTGTAAGTTACGATTTCTGGAACCAGCACTTTTATTAATGTGCATAGTGTAAATATATCGTGTGAAGTGTACTACGATAGACAGTGTCTTAAGTGCTTTATTGAGATAAATTGCGTACAATAGAGAATATCATGGATTCGCAAGTAGAAGAAAATAGGGCAAAATGATCAATCCTATTTCACCTGTATTAAAAGTACCATCAGAATCAAACGCCCAAAATACCTGTTTAGTTCTGATCCGACTGAGAGAGCTCCATAACTTTCTTGGCTGGCTTTCACCCATAAGTTGAATGGCAGGGTCTATATTGCCTAAATACTTGTGGCTATGGAAGGACGTCTTTAAATTGCAACAGTCTAGCGTGACTTGGCCACTGCTTACCCACATTGGTTTTCTAGATATTAGTCGGGTGTGCGGTACCTTGTTCAATGTTCCATGAGTAGGTAAGTTTCTGGATCGTTTGTGTTTTATCACGTCCTTATTGCTTGTTGTCTTCGTACATTTGGAAGAGCAATATTGGCGAGTAATAACAGAAAAGGTGTTGGTGTGGATTTAAGAGTTCCTGTCACGTTGCTCATAGCATCATTTAGGTGGACATCTATTTTGTTGACATGGGTACTACGTCCTCATAGCATCATGTAGGTGGACATCTATTTTGTTCACATGGCTACTACGTGCCATGCGGCCATTTGTTGACATGGCTACTACGTGCCATGCGGTGAAAAGTTTATGGATCTGCCCCTAAAGGAAATCAGGGAATACGAGGAAATAAGAGATTCCACTACTGTTACCAAAATGCTGAACGAGGTTGATAGAAAAGAAAGAAACGGAGCCTGAAGAAGTGAGGAAACTGACTCGATTATCAGCGTAAATTTAAGTAATGCGTTTTAATATCAATTATTCAAAGAGGCCAATGAAATGTATATAATACGAGAGGGGCTTTGCCGTAAATGTGAACAAAAAAAATCTGGTGGTCAAAGGAAGTAGCAGTTTCCAAAGCTGACAATAAGCCGCAAAAGGAACAGGTCTAGTAAGAGAGTAATCTAGCGGTAGTATTTAGTGGAACTACGAGTTCGACCATTTTGTCAGCAGTAGGAATCAAATTTCGCGGTAACGACATAATGTTATTTCCTGGCGTTATATAAATACGTGAACACGAAGATTGAATTACCATTCTTAATATCGATTATACAACGATGCTAATGAAAATTACATGATTCGGTAGGGTCTTTATCAAATATCTGCGCAAAAGTAAATGGCTCTTTGTACGGATCGGTTATAATTTATTGAAGGAAGTGGATGTTTTTATATCTAAAAGGGCTATGAGAAAACGATACGCATCGAAAGGTACAGGTTTAGCACGACAGCCATCTAGCAGTAGAAGGATTGTGATTATGAATTATTGTCAACGGTGGATATCAGCGATCTGACGTTATTCCTAGGTAGTGATATTCACGTATTATCCTGGAAGAGTTACTTCGTGTTCAGCTACTAATGCTAGCAGATGATTGAAGTAAGGTCCTAGTTTTTAATTACCTATTTCGCATAGCTGCAAATTCTTTTTTCCTTATCAAAAGAAGTTGAAGGATTTAGGTTAGCACCTGTATACTAATATATTCTAGTTACATAACAAAATTTCTGTTCAGTACTTTGTAAACACACGTGGTCGAATTTCGTCCACGGAAAATAACAGTCGAAATAATTCCATCAATGACCTATCTTAGTTGTAAAGATAAAATGGAGTGCTAGAAACCAAGTTACACAGAGTGTGTCTTTTAAACACGAACATATCTGCCTTTTTATACTCAGACAAGAGAATTTTTCAACTGACTTCCACTGCAACAATTTACTTGCTGAGTAAATGTACGCAATAAGCTACACATCCTGAAATGTACAATCGGTGATATCAGCGATTACTACTGCCACTTTTCAGATACGCATCAATAACAGGTTCAGTTATTTGATTTGCATTTGTTTTCAATGAATGAAAATTTTAATTTTGTATTCCAGCAAGTAGTAAATAGTTGTGAAGTGAAGTTGCAAACGAAAATTGATGTCCATGTTGCATTTAATCTTGATGTCCATTCTCAACTGTTGCTCATTTTTACTTTTATTATGTAGAATAATTTCTGTGTTTTTTTTTCTGGTCTGCAAGTTACCGAGCCGTATTCTTGTTTAAAATCTGCTTCCATTCGTTGCAAATGGTGTACAAACACTTACGGAATCTCGGAGTTTGCTCTGCTGTCCGTTTGTGTTTAACTGTGGCATTATGAGAATCTTGTTTTAATGAGATACATCTTCTGTACTGCCTCCTAGCTACCACAAGGGAATTACTATTTGCTGTACATAAAATATGTATAACAGCCATGAAAGAATTTCATCATTAGGTTGAACATTGACACTGCACGAGAGGAGGGTAAACGTATTGTTCTACTCTATGTCTTTGCATCATTTTTGTTTGATGTGCCTCTATCTCTACAACACAATTTTCCAATATATCTGCAAAACTACATGTAGCTTACAGCATGTATTTTACGAATCTGATTATAAAACTCAAATGAAGTAAAAAGATGAAAATGATCATAAAATTATTATATATAACTCACTATTCACTACTTGAATCGTTCCAATATAATCTCGAGTATTTCAAATTGGAGACGTTGTACAACTAATTATTGAAGTCATATATCAGCAATTGATAAAATAATACAGATACATGGGTGATTTTATACGTTTCCCTTACTTTGCCCTTTTACATTTCTACCGTTATTTATCTGCTAATGTCCAGTTCCTGATATTCCTGTACGAAGTTTTTGATCGTTATCGCAATTTAACTGTTTTTCCACATAGGTTTCTTTGTCTCAAAATTGTACTTTATGAATTAATAGCTGTGTCATTCCCCAGCACATAACTGAAAACTATTAAAAGCTATTATTGGATTCTATGTGGGGACAAAAATTCGTTTCCGTGTTATTGTTTTATTCAAGTGTATTCAATCTCTATCTAATTTCAAACAGAATCGTCGACTCACACGTGCTTATATCAAATGGCAGACAGCAGATTTATACACTGTACTAGGAAACTGCAACTTAATATCTAGATTACAATAGTAATTATCATCTGAAAGAACTCGGTTAGGTGATGCCATTAAGTGGCCCTGGAAAAATTTTACTATTGCTTTAAATATACCTTTCCATTTCAATCTAATCAAATGAACCTAGCACCAGACGGTGTTTATAATTTCTCTGGTGTTAAAGACGAAAGGTTGGGATACGTAATGTCATCACGTTCCACATTAGCCGTCCTATTGATTCATTAAAAGCCCGTACAAAAATCGCATTGCACGGTCATTTGAATGATAGATTAATGGAGCAGGTATGTCATACGTAATTTTGAACACTATAGTCTGAGGTAACGCAAAATTTACGCTGCAATTATCCCATATTTTGCCAGCAGGCGCTCAGAAAAAAAGAAATCCATACTATTGAAACCGGAACTCGGCATATAGCATCATTCCTGAGAGGCACAGGCAGTCAGGAACAGTGTTCGCCCTGCGAAGTGTGTCCCGACTGACTGACAACATGACGGTATCAGCGTGCTCAAAGCCCAGAGGATCTCAAGTGGACATTGCAGGCTTCCCGTTACGAAGCACAGGATTAAATATCGGTCGCAGCATTGTAGACGCGTTAGAATGCAGACCGTTACTAGCACTTTCAGGAAAGAATCAAACACAGGAGGAATCTCCTATAGTGAGTTCCAAATATTAAAAAAGGAAGAAGGGAACTTAACGTGTAAATTTGACAGCGTTGGCATTAGAGACGGAGCTTACGCTTGGACCTTTTTTTTTTTTTTTTTTTTTTTTTTTTCGGTGGGGAGGGAGGCGCCGTCCTGCAATGCACGAAGCCGTTCGCCGTCGGGAGTTCGAGACCCCCCTCGGGCATGGGTGTTCGTGTTGTCCTTGGGTTAGTTTGTAAGCTGCGGACCAAGTAGTTGAGTCACGGAAAACCTAAATCTGGATGGCTGGAAGGGTATTTGAACCTCCGCTCTTCCGAATGCCAGTGTTGCCACTGCGCCACTTCGCTCGGTTCCAAAGAATAATGACAAATGTATAAGCAGGTGTAGTAGGTTAATAATTATGGGAAGCGTTTACATGAAACTCAATTATGTAGCTCTTTGAGTTTACCAAAGTCTGAAGACTGTGGAGATATACAGTCAAAAAGCATCGGAACTTGTATAACCATGCGTATACAAACACAGAGATACGTGAACACTCAGAGGAAGGCGGTTCGGTCAGAAAAACGTGTTTTGTGCAGGCATTACATCGGTTATTACTGCAAAAATGATAGGTTACCACTATTTAAGTGAGTCTGAACGTGTTCTCGGTGCACGAGAAATGGGATACGGTATTTTCGACCTACGATGAAGTGGGGATTTTCCTGTAAGACGACTTCACGAGTGTACTGTGAGTATCGGGAGGCCTACGACATCGCTGGGGTTGGGAAAAGACCATGCAGAAACACATTCTAGCTGATCACCTGCATCCATTCTTGTCCATTATTCCCTTACAATGGAATTGGACAATTCCAGCATGGCACTGCAACACCCTACACTGCCAGAATTGCTGCAGTGTAGCTATTCTGAGTTTAAATAACTCCACCAAACTCTCCAGACATTAACATTACCCAGTATACTGGAATGCATTGCAACGTGGTGTTCATAAAAAAATCTCCACTCCATAGTGCTCTTACGAATTTACGGACAGCCCTGCAGCACTACCTCAGATTTCAGTTGAGTCCATCCCATGTCGTGTTGCTGCATTTCTGCGTACGATATGTGGCAGGTGTATCAACTTCTTTTACTGTTCAATGTGTTTGAAAGCTAGCCGTTTGATAAATCAATTACACAGTAAGTGACTGTGTATAACAGCTGAAAAAAGAAATCGCGGAAATATTTGGAATTAGTGAATATACAGGGTGAATTACCTAACAATTGCACCGCAAATATTGCGGAGACGTAAACTGCGATTGATGTGCGGTTGTTGTTTCTATCATGCACTGGAAATTTTGACACCAGCTGTGTACAAAGAATTTTTAATCCCATTTTCATAACGTTTAGTTTGGCAGCTACAACCGTTCAAAGTTTCGGGGGCGGAGGCTGCGATAGTGTAGCTTACTGGCCGAGTGGCTAGCCAAGGCGGAAGGCCCACTGTCTCATGACTACCAGCCAGTGAGCTACGCTGTCGCAGCCTTCGCCCACAAGATTTTGAATGGTTGTAGCTGCCAAACAAAAAGAGATAAAAATATCATTCAAAATTCTTTGTACACAGCTGGTGTCAAAAATTTCATCGCATGATAGAAACAACCATTCTTCCAATTGAAAAATTTTATGTTTGCATAAAAAATACACTTTCTAGGTATTTTTACAGTCTGTTTATTGGCTAACAATACAAGTCCTTGACTACCAATCAATACTGTGAAAACTGCACATCGATCGCACTCTCTGTTTTCGCAATATTTGCGGTGCAAGAGTTAGGTGACTCACCCTGTATAATTGACATAATTTTAGTGCAAAATGTTTGGATAGAATTAACTTATGTGTATCTGTAGAGTCAGTCATGGTGTACTCAAAATTTCTACACCTGAACAAATTCCTGCCAAATAATAAGAAACGGAATTTTCTACTTCATATAGGGCATCCACTTCTACGTAGGAACAGCAATCAGTCGCAAGTTTGGGTGATGTAACGCAAAAGTTTTAAATTAAAAAAAGTGTTCATAAGTTTGTAAATCTATCGGACTTAACTGCTTGGTCACTAGTCCGTAGCTTACAACCTATTTAAACTTAGGTAAAATAACTAAGGACAACACAAACACCCATGCCCTGTGGGGACTGGACCCAGAAGGCGAAAGACCGCGCACACCGCAGCACGGCGCCGCAGTGCGCACTGGTAATCCACCGCGGTTAAATTAAACATTAAAATTTTATTTAAATATTTTGCATTTGATGTTGCAACTTTATGTAACTATGTGTTGAAACTGTGGAGGAAAGTAACATTGGGTTGGAGGTCAAGTGGATACTTAAGATGAATGTTGTTTAGAAAATAAACATTATTCTTTCCATTTTCCGCCCCGAGGAGTGGAGCGGGCTGTTTCAGATCCGGCCCATAATGACACTCGGTTATATTCAACCAGTTATCACACAAGCTGATAGTGGGGCAAGAATGTTGTTGAAGTATGTGTAGCCGCGGTGGAGTAGCCGAGCGGTGTAAAGCACCTCGCTGCGAAGCGCGCTGTTGCTCGCCGTGGAGGTTCGAGTCGTCCCTGGGGCATGGGTGTGTGTGTTCGTCCGTAGGTTAGTTTACCTAGGTTTAAGTAGTTTGTAAACTACGGACTGATGACCACGCAGTTTTGTTCGATAGATTTACAGACATTTTATTAAAAAAGTATGTGTAACGTGATAAATGTAAATAAGAATGACTTCAAGTTTCCTACAGCTAACTGAAAGCAATGCGTTGAAAAGAGAACTATTAAGTAGCTGTTAACTAAAAGCAGGAGGACGTGGCTTGCAGACTCTCCTCGCTGGGGCGCTAGTGGCGGTGTCCAAAAATATTATCCTTCACTTTTGATGGTGCTAGCGAGAGGACGTATGTCACGCGGTTGCTCATTCAGTAGATGTGCAAATGTTACGCTGAAGAACAAAAGTGTCAAATCATACTCGGTGTAGTGTGACAACATGGAAAGTATTCATTAGTCGTCTTGTTTTAGAAATTATCAAAGGATGCAAAATTTCCTATGCTCAAAGGCTGGTGTGGAAATTGGTCTATGCACAAGGCTGTGTGTAATGGCGTTAGTGGCACCATGGATCGTTGCAAATAATTCCACTTGCATTCAGACGCGAATCAAATCTGTAAACCTACGAAAAAGCATCACCATTGAATTCAAGCAACTCAAGTCAAGACAATTTTAACACAAATATGTACACGAACTTGCCGTTAGTTTTAATGTACTAGAATAGAGAGATTGATTAATATTTTTTCCGTAGACCATGACTACGACACATCGTAATGATGTGGAACGTGTCAGGTAAATTAATTTTAAGACAATTTTAAGTATTATTGTCCCAAAGCAATAACCACATCAGTGTTCCTGGTTATTGTTTTTTAATGCAAGTGTTTAAATGTGTTCTAAAGCTTAAAGATTACAGTGTGCTTAATTTAAAAAGTTTTGTTCTTTTACACAAATCTATGGAAGCACAAAATGGCGCCTTAAATAACCGCCACTACGTAATTACAATGTTGAAAAATTAACTAAATAACAAATGTCACATTAACTGATATCTTTTAACTTAAAACCAAATATTTATGCGTTTTAAAGAATTAAACAGCATTTGATTCAGTATAATGTATAACTCTTTGCGTAGCGAAAGTACAATAAATAAATATATTATGGGAGGTGTTAATTTTCACAGCAGTTTAAATAACATCCTAAATTCAATTAGTTAATTTATCTGAAAATTGAAGTTATTCCATTTTGGACAGCAAGTTTTTCACTTACTTAAAAACAAGCGTAACAATAGGGTAAGGTGGTACAATTTCGATCATTTCGGACAAATGTTATTATAACGCAATAAATTGAGAAAAGGAATATTTTTAACTATGGCACTTGTTCTTGGATGTTTAATGAATATGTGACACAAATATTATACAGTTACAAATGTTGGTATAAACACAAAAAAAAGTTTGCGGAATTGAGAAAAATCGATCGAAAATGTACCACACTAGGTACAACTGTGATCACTTCCTCGTACAATTTTGATTAAGGGCATCTTCCACATGAAAAGCACTTTTTCTGTCACGCACCAACGCATACTTCGTGGTACTAAACATTGCATTTTTGTCAGCGAATCCAGTCACCCTTAACTAGATGATTTATAAGAGCGCGTTAGACTAAGTAGCTTCACTTACCTCTTTAAAGGGAAAAAAATTTATATCTCCTTACCGCAAAGCTGTGTAGTCTTGGAAAAGACAGGAGGAGCTGTAGAAACCTGCTACTCTACAACGCGACACAACGAGACACTACGAGACAGAAAAATGGCGCGAAAACTGACGTTGATCGGAATTGTACATATATCGAAATTGTACCACCTTTAGAGATGGCGAACGTAATTCTTTTCTTTAAGTCGAAAATGATTTAAGGAGGATTACCATAGGATGAGTGTTGGAATGCTAATCCGTGATTTTTAAAGCTCAAGCAAGTTGAGAAGCGCTTCCCAGTTGTGCAGTATAGAGTGGCCTTTTGCATCTACCTCAGAAATTCTTTCCCGGCCCTTTCTTTGTGCATCTACTGACCATTTCTCCACAATCGAAATAAAATATTAAACTCGCTTGTAAATAGCAATGAAAATTGTCAATTATTATAATTTGGAAAGGATTTGTGAATCTTGATGAATAAAAGGCTCCGCTTCAGCTGTTTTTCAATTTTTAAAAAGTAACTAGCAGTTTCGTGACATGTAGTCACGTCTTCAGGTTATATATCTGAATAAAGAGAAACCACCCAAACATTACGGTGACAATCCAAATAATGAAACTTAACTATGTGTAGAAAAAATTGGTCGAAACCGAGATAATACATAAGAGAAAATAGAAATATCCACTGTTTTGGATGCTATTTGCAATTAACACGTTAAACTAGGGCTTCGGTAATCTTTAAAAGTAATCCCACAGATCCTCAAATTTTTTCATGGTTAAAAACATTTAAGCACGATTCACGTCCGTCAACCAAACCTGGGAGACGAGGCAAGACAGACTATTAAAACAGGATACAGAAACGCCGTTAAAATATAGTGGGGGAAGGAGGTATAACGCTTCGAACACAAACTCTAAAGTACCAAAAGCATAGACTGGACCGAAGCGGCATAGGCAGTGGCGAGCCTAGAGGTAAACTGACGGGCGAGCGCATGATGACAGACTGCTCAGTACTTTTGGCAGATAGGCGTAATCACAGGATGAAAGTGCAATACTTAATTAAAATATACACAAATGGAAAAAAACATGAATGAGCTGGTATAACAAAAGTTCGAAGTGGATATTTAGTAAAAACAGAGTATCATAGAGAGCCAAACATTAAGCATTGAGTAGTCTATTAGAAAGCCAAAATCACTCATTAATTGTTGACAATGTTAAAAATATGACATTAAAATTAAAAACTAAGGAAGGCGTGGAAGATAGAGGAATTGTGAAATGAGGGAGTGGGCTTGATTATTCGAAGTTCGAGAGAATAGATTTGTGCCTCAATTCAGTCTGGTTGTTGGGTGTGTGATGTAACTGTCTTAAGGCTCAGTATATCTCAAGTTCTTCAAAACGTTAAGGATATTTCGTATACGTTCCGTATGTAGCACTGAAAGAGTGGAGAAAATGCTACTGCCGGCCACGGTGGCCGAGGGGACTGAGGCGCTTCAGTCACGGTCTGCACGGCCACTACGGTCGGGGGTTCGAATCCCCCCTCGAGCATGGATATTTGCGCCGACCTAGTTCATAAGTAGTTTGTAAGTTTAGGGACTGATGACCCCATAATTAAGTCCCATAATATTTAAAACATTTGAACATTTGAAAATGCTACTAACAAAAGTGTTGCTTTGCAGAAAAATGGTTACGGAGAGCTGAATTTCATACAGGTAGATATAGATGATCTTTGAACGTGACCTCGAATGTTCTACCTGTCTGGCCGATATAATTATACGGCCATGAATTTAGGCCTAACTGTTGTTACGACGATGTGCTATGCCAAAAATTTGTATTACAATTTTTTCAGTGCTGTGAATCTTCAGGTTCTGGCGGTGCAAAGTGGGTTCCATTAATTTCGGGTGTGCAGCCGCAAGAATTATCCTTCCCCTTCTAATATTTCGGCTGTAAAACGTTCAGCCAGAGTCAACCGTCAGACTGACGCTCCAATGCTCCCTACGGAATTCTAACTCGCATACCGCGCAACTGCGCATGTGGCCACAGATAATAATTATGCGCCAGAGACGTTGGTCGGGTACAAAGTCGTGCATAACGCACGCGTTAAATCTATGACAGCTCCCTGTACAATAACACAGGAGCAAACTAATTTTCATTCAGCAGCAACAGTCCGAACTAGTTACTCGTTACAAGCAGCACAGAATATCGGCAAAATTATTAACAGGTGAGATGAGTACATATAGGAAGGGAAGAAAGGGTGCCCAACCGTCTAATGGAAACTACAACCCTGCCGAGCTGGGACTTCATGCAAAGAAAAGACGCGAAATTACAACCGCAGGGCCGGGTATACCACGCGTAGGGAAAATAATCTGGAAGTTGGTAAAACAACTGCCCGTGCAGATTCGAGTCAGTGGAGAGGGCACAATCAATGTAATTTCCCCCAGTTGCGCTAAATAAATACAATTAATTTGAAGGGAGAGATCACTTTACGCAAGGCAAAGGTAGTGAAATAAGAGTTGAAATAAGAAACCGAAAGCTTCAAGCAACGGTTATAAACTCTGAAAACACGGACTAACAAGGGGAGGGCGAAAGACAAACACGCACAAAAACAACTTCCCCGTCTCTTAGCGTGAAAGAACCACCAATATACTTAGCTTGTCCCAGTAACGATGGAAATCGTGAAGTCGTCCTTTCACATCGTCAACAGACTCCCAATCAGCAAACCATGCCGCGGCGGAGCGGCCGAGTCAATTGAGGCTCTATGTTCCGAAGCGCGAGGCCGTTCCCCGTCGGAGGTTAGAATCCCCCTCGGGCACCGATGTTTGTGCTGTCTTTATTATAAATTAGTTCATAAGTAGTTTGTAAGTTTAGGGGCTGATGACCCCGCATTTAAGTCCCATAAGCTTTACAAACATTTCAATATCTGAATTTTGAGCACGGAGATGTCGCTCACGCATCGGGAAAGCGCACAGGCCATAAGCCCGGCCTGAGCAGGTAGGAAGTGTTGACTAGCGAGGCACCGGGCAGGGGACTCCAGTCAGATACAACGGACAGCAGGGCCCTGGCCGCACCACAAATGGAAGAATGACGTTAACACGCCTCGCGCCGAGCCGCAGCACAGACATCCGTTCTCGTTTCGCCTCCACGAGCCCAGCTGTCAGTTGGGGGAGTGACGTCATAGCCGTACCACCCCAACTGACAACTCGTAACTGCGCGCGCTAGTACTAATAGGACCACGGACGGCAACGATGATGCATGCAAAAAAAAAAAAAAAAAAAAAAAAAAAAAAACACACAGTGAAACGCGAGAGTCAGTACTGCGCCACAAACGGTGAAACCAGCGCGAGATCGATCTGCTCGTACGCCAGCGAAGTGACACAGAGACAGAAATGACCAGGATGGGAGGGGGAGGGTATAGAAAGACCTCGAATCGTGACAGCTCAGATGGCTCAACGTTATACAGACGAAATATTAGATGAAGAAGAAAGGGAATTCTTGCGGCTGCACACATGTAACTTTAACGGAACATTGTCAGTGCTGACTACCAAATCGGTCAACAAAGATTATCGTTTTTTTCTGCTCGGGCTTTTGAAGATACATTTCGTAAACACGTAGTGAATTAATACTCGTGTAGTACAATAAAGCCGCGGTGGAGTAGCCGAGCGGTCTAAAGCACCTCGCTGCGGAGCGCGCGGTTGCTCGCCGTGGAGGTTCGAGTCCTCCCTGGGGCATGGGTGTGTGTATTTGTCCGTAGGTTAGTTTACCTAGGTTTAAGTAGTTTGTAAGCTACGGACTAATGACCACGCAGTTTGGTCCGATAGATTTACAGACATTTGAACATTTGAATACAACAAAAATCCACTGTCGTCGTGTTTAGAAAGTAGAAAACACGCGTATCTTCTGAAATTAAGACCTGGAGACTGGACATGAAGAAATACGGAGGGGTCCAAAACATGTATCAACTGTTTAAAGGTCGATAATTTGAAATCTAATTGACGAAGTTGTCTCATTTTTGGTGAAAGTGTAGCTTAAAGCCCAACTTAAAGATAGTGGAAATGGTCACCATTGACATCCACACACAAAAGATGCCGGCGAACTGCAGCTAATCAGATAAATATAAATATAATCATACATAAACGAAGTGTCTATATCATGCTGCGGCTTCAAATCCAAAGTGGTGATTTGATGAGAATTGATTTATTGTATGTCATATTAGACATGTTAATAGAAATGTTGAACCAATGATTGCATGTAGTCCGTGGTATCTTGTTGCTACAAAGAATGTTGATCCATATACTGAATCTGCAATAGTGGAAGGTGCTTCTCAGTATTCATATATTTGTAGTATTGTAAAATAAAATCTTTATATTACCGACTAAAACGTGTTCAGTTGGATATCTGCACATGAATGTACGATAAATTTTCGAAGTTCATCCAATGGGCGTGGCTTTTGTCAATAAACGACGTCCTGTAGTGTTCCCCACAGGTGAAAGCCCCAACGAGTTAAGCACCTCTACCGCCTGGTAGATTTTCGTCGAGATAAGCCCCAACACAATTTTGGTACTGGGCTGGTGCACCATCTAGTTGAAAGGAAAATCTTCTGTCTCCATACAAGTCTCGTATGGCAGGTAAGATGGATGCCTGAAGATTCTGAAGGTACAACTCACCGGTAACTGTGCCGTCAAAGAAGAATGGCCCAACCAAGCCTCGGTAAGATAACCCACACCACACATTTACACCTGGCAAATTCAAGACTTTGTCTACATGGACGTTACGATTTTCGGGGCTCAGTAGATGCAGTTGTGGCGATTTACTGTGCCCCTGAGTTTGATCTGTGTCTCATCAGACCATAAAATCGACTTTGCAAACTCTTCATTGCTGCTCACCACTGGCAGTATTCCATTCTACGATCTGGGTCTTCGCTCATAGCGTGCAGCAATGGTCAAAAATGTCAAATGTTTGTATAGGTTATGGGACTTAACTACGGGGTTATCAGTCCCTGAACTCACAAACTACTGATGAACTAGCTAACACTAAGGACGGCATAAATATCCATGCCCGAGGGAGGATTCGAACACGCGACGGTAGTGGCCGTGCACCCCGTGACTTGCGCGCCTCAGTCCCCCTCTCCCTCTGCCACCGCAGCCGGCCCATCGTTGTTTGTGTACATCTTTAACACAGCCTTCGTCTTCAAATTTGTCTCGAATGCGACGAATCGTTAAACGTGTCGGTGGGTCTGTTTGATACTCATTTCACCATTGCCGTTGAATCTCATTAATGTTTTCGTACTTAAAATACCTCTTAAAACTGACCTCCTTTCATCAACTGAGAACATGGCGACTGTCATCTGACAAAACAAAACAACGCATTTCCACGCTTGTGTGGCGATTGATGGAGCTACAAATTATTACACTATCAAAGATGAGATAACTGTTCTTCGGACCAAACTGCGTGGTCATCAGTCCGTAGCTTACAAACTACTTAAACCTAGGTAAACTAACCTAAGGACAAACACACACACACCCATGCCCCAGGGAGCACTCGAACCTCCACCCTCCACGGCGAGCAACCGCGTGCTCCGCAACGAGACGCTTTAGACCGCTCGGCTACTCCACCACGGCATGAGATAACTCTGTCAATTAGTTAGCAAGTTATAGACCTTTAAACACTGGATACATATTTGGACCCCCTGTACATTACAAAATTATAAAGAAAATCTAGTGATTTCTCAAAATTTAGGCCTGATTTCTGTTTAATTTTAACGCATAATTCCTCGTAAGTTTGATATAATGTCATCCTCGTAAGTTGTTTTAGGTCGTAGAAACCAAAATTGACTTCCTTTGACACACAAATCCGCGCATTTCCAACGGAGTTCTGGTGTTCCTCACGGAGAGAGCCCCTCAGGTCGCCGCAGCAGCGCCCGGCCAGACGCAGCGGTGCGCGGGCTCATCGCTACCGCTACCGCCCCTGCGCCGCCCACGCCGCTTGTCGTCGGCGGCACAAAGCGGAGCCTAGCGGTCGCCAGCCAGTAGGCCGGGGGCCGGCTGTTTGTGGGCGGCACCGCGCCGCTAATTGCAGACCGGCTATCGACCGCGGGCGACGATGCGCCTGCCGGCGGCGCCGCGGGTGTCGCCTGCGTGGGTGGGGTGGGGGCGGCGTTCCCGAGGAGGCGGCCCGGCACCGTCAGAATGCAGACCAGCCGCCGAGGCAGTGACCTTTCGGGCGCGGCGGCAGCTGAGCCGAGGCGCCGAGGTGGGCGAGCGCTTTGACCGCTGCGGCCGCCTCTGACCGCAGCCGAGTGGTGCAGTCATTAGGGGGAGTACAGGCCGGTATAAATCACTGGGACAGTTCACGCGCTGAAGCTGCTCTCCTCCAATCGGAGCGCTGAACGCCGCGTACGAACCGTTCGCAGTTCCCAGACTACCACAACAACTGGCCATTTCCATTTCCGTGTCTGGCTCTTTCTCGTTCCCTACTCAAAGATCTGCTGAATGGTGCAGGCACGGCGGAGGGCGGGGGGAGGGTTGCTAATGGGGCTGAAACTCCTCCCCCCTGCATCTCCAAAAGATTTTTTTAATTTTACTATTTTTTTATTGTTTCAATTTTCTATTTTTTTCACCAGAAATAATACACATGTAATAAATCATAATGTAACTATAGTTGATGAATAAAGAACAGTCTATAGTGCAATAATTTATTTCATTCAACTAGTTTCAGTCTTATTTAGACCATCTTCAGGAATTTTGACTCCATCGATGTTGTGGAGCTGGCAGGTAACTGGGAGGCTCCCAGTTGACCCAAACATAGTGAAACGAAAATGTTTCCAAAAATATGTAACTATAGTTGGCCAAGTACAAGTTGAAAGTAGATTATTAAATTTTCTATGTAAGATATCGGTCAGTAGAAATCTGTAAATTTAACTTAAAATGCACATTGCTGCTCTAAATTACTTTACGAGTTACCACAGTACTTGCAAACTGAAATTTATCTAACTGCTGACTCCTTAAGGGAACAGCCAACTTTAAAACAAACACAAATAATACAAATAAAAAGGAATAGATATTTAAACGTGGGATGTGGAGCATTAATTTATAAAGCAGAGGTTTGATACTTTAAATTTTTATCTATTCAATAAAATGAATGAGCAAAATGTGGAGAGTTCAAATAATTACAATAAAGCACACACCTTGTACAATAGTGAATTAAATTATAAAGTTACTGCCCATAATAAAATGGTTTTTGCCCTTTATGAATATGCAGGTATGTGGAGGAAATTTGCAGATACACAGTGGATAAAGGAAAGCACATTCATTCACTCACAGACACGCACATAATGCTTGTGACACATTACTCAAGCGGTAACACTTCATAGCAGTGGCAAAACGAAACGTAAGCAGCGTTTTTTCTTGAAGCACAGATTTAATAATCACTCTGCACCAAACGAACTCATGTTTGGGAAGGCATTCTATTCTTAACACGGCGAATAGAATTTACAAAATTTAATGAATTTAGAATAAGCAAGTGAAGCACACGCGAGAACTCATATGGAAGAACCTAGTATTAGTAAAAGCATGGCTGAAACCCAAAGTAATGAGCATTACGATAGCACATTGTGCAATCGGTCATACAGAGACAGTAAAGACTGGATCATTCGAGAAATTCCGAGACAGAATATAACATGCTCACGGAAACAGACACTAAAGGTAAATGTTAGTTAAAAACACCAAGGAATTCAAACATACTAAGTTTACACAAAGGCTGAAGGGCACGCACGTGTATTCTAACTTGAGAAAACTGGACACAAGACCGTCACCAGAATGAAAATGCAAATACTAAATTTACACTGAATTACTCGAGATCTGTAAATTAAGAAACAGTTCATCTCACATAGCGAAGGATTAATCAAGAAAACTATCACTGATAAATAAAGACTGCCTGATCACCAATAAAGAAAGGTTCTAACAGCATGCTATCGCCTCAGCAATTTTCGACGAAATACTCATTATGGCGTCACAGCAAAAGTGATGCCTCAGGCCACGTGCAAAGCCTTGCCCCATCTGGACCAGATGTAGAACGCATTCTAAGCGATGCAGAGTGAAGGAGATAATACCCTCTACTAAAGCTCCTGAGAGGTCTCTTTTGTCACCTGCTTCGTCCATGATTATGTTGGTACTGACGAACAGGCCACTTCACCATCTTGTCAAGTTAGAGTGTCTCTGGCCACCCAAGCAAACGGCAGTGCAGACGACGTATGAAGCCATGCGTTCTCAACTAAAGTAAACGAGGCTTAAAGAGCGAAGCGGCGACTGTAAGCCATTGTGCATGAGTCAGTCAGTACTAAATGCAACTTTCCATATTCATACGAACACACAAGTTCAATCACACAGGTGGAAAAATATATAAACTGGGGCATTGATCATTAATACAGGAGTAAAATAACTGACATATAAATAGACGATATTAATGGTAGAGAAACACTTAAGAGTAATGAATAACTTAAAATGGAACACGACCACACATTCATTGGACGTGTTTCAAAGTGAACGCGACAATGGGTCGCCAACGTGATGCCGCCACTGAGAACGTGTGCTGCTGTCATTGTGAGCGGTTTTAATGCCGCCGCGACTAGCTTTGATGCTGCCACTCTTATTGCTTCTATGCTGAAGTTACGAACCGGTTGTTCATATGCGGCGACAGTTGCTTAGATAGTCCGCGGCGCCACCGAATGGAATCTTATGAACAGCAATAGTGGTACTTTAGTTCAATTTTTACACATAGCGTCTCATTTTAATTAAAGTGCAATTACGTTTCTCTTTGGCTAGTAACGTAGTAGCTTCTTAATTATTTTACTAGCTAATTACGAGGCGCGTTTTTAATACATTCCGTTTGAACAGAAGTACACAACGAAAGGTCACTTCAAAAACTTAAATTTATATTCAGAAAGTAATTACTTTACTCTGTTTTACGACATAGTTTCCAAGTTTGATCAAACATTTATCATGCCTCTCAACCAATTTTAAAATACCATCTTCATACAATCTTGCCGCCTATTCCGATGACCAAGAGTTCACTGCCGTTTTGTGAAGCACTGATCTCTACACATTAGGAAATTCGTTTGAGTGACGTGTTATTGTGAAGCTCCTCTGTTCCAACAAATCCTAGCTTCAGCTGAAACCTGCAAATCGTCTGTAAACGAATATGGGCGACCGGAGTGTTCCTCATCATGGACGTTTTTACAGTCATCTTTGATTTCTCGTACCCAATTACGCACTTTGCTTTCACTCATAACAGTATCACCGTACATTTCGCAAATCTGTCTATGCATTTCTGCAGCAGACACGTTCCTTGGTGACAAAACCATACCACTGAACGAACCTCACACGCGGCGGGCGAGATGGTAAACATTTTGAAAACACAGAACAGAACCGTATAAATTAGCTATAGAGCTGAAACTGAGCACAATTGTTCCCGAGGCATGCCGGTACACGACGCATGCGCTCTTTATGGTATGTGCGTGATCTACTAGTGTCTACAACAAAACGGAACTTACTTAAAAACGCGCCTCGTATATACAAACCATTGCCTCGACTCTATCTTATTTCTTGTGCAATTGTTTTCGTAGTAAAAATGAGTCATAGATTTATAAATTCAATAGACAGAACGAAATACTGGCTGTGCCACTGGATTTGCCCTTTGTATTTCGCATTTAATCTCTTACCGAAAACCATACAAAAACAATACATGAACATCGGTGTTAAAGAAGTAT
Source organism: Locusta migratoria (assembly GCA_026315105.1). Lineage (NCBI taxonomy): Eukaryota > Metazoa > Arthropoda > Insecta > Orthoptera > Acrididae > Locusta > Locusta migratoria. The sequence goes on from CM048747.1 coordinate 475,745,650, forward strand.
GTAATGTACTCTTACACCGTATAAACCACACGCTACAGGATACTTTAGTACAATATTTGATTTAACGTCGCATATGGGCCATTCTATTTCAAATCGGACTACAGGAAACTTTGCATTATCCGTGGGATTTCATTTTTCTGTCAACGAATGTAGGCATTAATATATCTGACAGGCTCGGAGCTGTGATTATGTCACGCAATTATGACACACATAGCCCCGAAAAAGTGAAATTTTTCTTCTAAATTGCAGAATGATGTGCTATGTATGCCGTATTTTTAGAATTTACGATGGTGAGTGAGTAAAAATATCGCAAACAGAGGAAGACACGCCAATACTGCGTTTACAAGCCTGAAAATTGTTTCACTTTTCAGCTGACTACACCTATAAATTTATACATACAACCTTTCGTTCGAGAAGGTTTTAACACTAGAACGGCGGAGTTTCTGACATTCCTAAAATGGCGGAAAGGGGTCATTTTGACCCCCACATAAAATATTTTCGTATTAGACTTAAATAAGTGTTTTTTTGTTAATCCACACCTTTTCTCTAGCAGGGAAAATAATTATTAAACACCATAATTAATAATAATCAATAATTATTTATTTCATCAGCGAAATATCTTATAAATTTATTGCTGCTACTGATAAGAAGTTTCGTATTTGTATAAACTTGTAGACACATTTAGTACACTTGGTCCATATTAATCTCGTATGTAGTCTACACACACCTTTGTATCACTTTTCCCCCAAGTTACTGGAATCTGCTAGACGCACTTAGCACATATGATTTCTGTTTTACGCGCACATTTTCCGCACAGGGCTTTGTGGCACTTTCCACAGTTTTCGCTGGTCTTGTTGCCTTTGTAGAGGCTGATTTGGCACTTCCTCCGCTTTCTAGTTGATTTCAGTTCCTCTTCCTTTACCTGATGTTCTTACTCTTTCATTTCCTTGAGTTCATTAGCCAGCTGAAGTATGAACTTCGTCCTTTCCATTTTCTTGTTTGTTACTATGTTGTAAATGTTCAAATGTTTGTATAGCTTATGGGACCCAACTACGGGGTCATCAGCCCCTAAACTTACAAACTACTTATGAACTACTTACGAACTAGGACGGCACAAATTTCCATGCCCGAGGGGGGATTAGAACCACCGACCGTAGTGGCCGTGCAGACCGTGACTGGGGCGCCTCAGTCCCCTCGGCCACCGCGGCCGGCTCTATGTTGTAAATGACCCATGTATTTATTGCCGCCATGTCCAAGATGTAACATGCATTGGCCATCTCCTACATGCAACCTTTGTAGTATATTTATGGGTCATTTGATATATCACGTCCATCCCATACTTTGTTGCATTGTAGAATGTTACTGTTTCAGGTTTCTTCTTTCCTTCCTTGCTTATTGCTACTTCAGAATGTAGTGTACTCAGAAGAATGACGTTTTTATTCCTCTTTCCTTGGTATACAGTCATGGTGCATTCTGGTTTGCCGCTATGGTGCAGGATTCTGGTGGAGTGTATTTCAGCATTGGACTTCCTTACTGCATCAGGGATTTCACGACGGATCTTGTTCATTTTATCAACTAATGAAGTTTTCTTCTCTTTGAGTTTCTTAGCAAGTTGAAGAGATGTAGAGAAGCTGTCTGTCATCACATTTCTTCCTTGATTTACAAATGGCTCCATGAGTCGCAGAACGACGTACTCTCCAAGTTGTTGCTTCTCTCTATGCATGTCGTCTTTGCTGAGGTATGGAAAAGCGTACATATATAGTTTGTCGTCACATCGACAGCCAACCAGAATTTGAGGCCATATTTGTCTGGTTTGTTGGACATGAACTGAGTGAAAGTCTTGTTTTGCTTGGTAATAGTTGCTCATCTATGGTTATATTTTCTCCAGGACGGTAAGCACGAATACTGTTTTCAATTAACTTTCCCCAAATTTCAGATACAAGAGCAAATTTGTTGGCTGCCATGCGTTCAACTCGGGTTGATTTTTCATCGAAACTGGGGAATCTGAGAAGCTTCTGAAATCTGTTCCTCCGCATAATGTCCTTGATAAAAGTAGGCCCCCAAGAGTGTGACCAAATATCATCCACAGACATACCTTTTGTACAAATAACGCCCCGAACATACACGATGACTATCAGTTTCTTCAGTTCCTCAAGCGAAGCAGTTCAGTTATTGTTTTTCAGTACTTTTCGTGCATTTGACTCTGTGTATTTCTTCATGAGACGTAGCATTGCTTCGTCAAAAATAATACTGAAGGCCCTAGTGACAGAGTCGTCTATTCGTTCACAAGCATAAACAGTGGGTCCCGCTTCCTCTTTCAGAACATTAACAGCCGACCTTCTTCCAGAAGATGAAAAATTTGGTCGTCTCCCACACGGTTCCATCCCTAGCAACCATCTTTGTAGACGCTGCCAACTGTGCCTGCTGTGATAAAGATGTGATCACTAATGTAGATCAGCACGTGAATTCTCTTCCACTAATCGCTCCTCATTCACTCTATGTCTTCATCTTCACTTTTCTCAGGTACATAATCATCATCTTCATCAGCGAAGTCTGTTTCTTATTCAACTTTGGAATTCTCTAAGAGCTGTAACACTTCCAAGCTGACGATACACGTTAAGAAGCGTGTTTCGAGGAGAAGAACTGTCACCAGAATGACACGATATAAACTGTGGCAGACTGGAACGAACGCGTGCCAAGTTGCAACAATGACAGGCAGGTACTCTGCAATACTGCTGACTGTTACCATTACATGTTGGATTACTTACATATATTCAGAAGGAAATTTCATTGGGGTCAAATTGACCCCATCCGCCGTTCTAGGTATATCGATAGAAATGTCAAAGAAAATTTAAATACTTTTTAAATTTTAATACATCATTATAAAGAGGAGAAAAAATTAGGAAAAGCCATATGATTTCATTACGAAAGTAACTAAACTGAAATGACAATGAAGGAATAAAGTATGGCAGGTGTCATTTTGACCCCTTCCGCCGTTCTAGTGTTATAAGCCTGGAGACTAGAACTTTTGTGGCAGCGTTTGCATCTTACAAGTACCGCTCTTGAGCTGTAACTTTATTTGGTTCCTTTAAGTATTGCAACCCGCAACACAGATGTGTCGATGTGCTGGAGAAATACTACTACACAGCACGCAATGATGTCGTTTCTACATTACTTTCGACTTATTTACTGAGTCACCCTACTAATTTCATCTGGTTTTCTTCATTTTTCATCTTTTATCTATAAAATATGTTTTATACTTAATAAAAAACGGCGTCAGTAAACACTTTCATGGTCTCTTGAATAGAAAGATGTAGAAAGAATAAAATGCATCTACAAATTGAGCCAAATTAGCCGGCTGCACTAACTGTACTGTATGAAACCAACCATTCCGTGTCCATCTGCGAGGGATCTTCTCCTGTTAAGAGGCGGACGGCACCATGTGAGTGCAGCAACAGCTTCCCTATTTATTAATTAGTTATCTTTCCACGTGAGAAAAAGGGACTCCATAACACTTAAAAAACGGAAATCAACCTACAATACAATTTTATTGTACCCTGCTATCCCGTTCCGACGAGAATTTTCCTACTGTATGATGTTGCTGTCTTGGACTTCAGTCGCAGACTGGTTTGATGCAACTCTACCCTGTCCTGACCAAGCCTCTTCATCTGAGAATACGAACGGCAACCTACATCTTTTGAATCTGCTTACCATATTTGTCCCTCTGTCTCCCTCTACGATTTTTACGCCGCGGTGGAGTAGCCGAGCGGTCTAAAGCGTCTCGCTGCGGAGCGCGCGGTTGCTCGCCGTAGAGGTTCGAGTCCTCCCTGGGGCATGGGTGTGTGTGTTTGTCCGTAGGTTAGTTTACCTATGTTTAAGTAGTTTGTAAGCTACGGACTGATGTCCACGCAGTTCGGTCCGATAGATTTACAAACATTTGAACGATTTTTACCCCACACGCTTCCTTCTAATGCTCATGTTAATGTCCCACCAACCCATCCTTCTCTTAGTCAGGATATGTCAGAAACTCCCCAGTTCTGCTGCGCACCTCCTCATTAGTTACGTAATCTACCCATCTGTAGCACTATATCTAAACAACTTCAATCATCTGTTTCTCTGAACTCCTTATCGCCCACATTTCACTCACATATAATTGTAGAGTCCAGGCTAATGCTTTCACGAAGGGCTTCCTAACGTTCAAATTTAAATTGGAAGTCGAAAAATTTTGCAGCTTCTGAAACGCTTTTCTTCCTATGGCCATCCTGAATTTCATATCTTCTTCGGCCATCATGAGTTATTTCAGTAGCTAAGTAAAATATCTCGTCAACTACTTTAATTGTGTAATTACCTAATTTCGTTCCTTCAGCATCGCCTGATGTTCTGACACTACATTCCAGTTCCCTTTCTTCCTCTTGTTTACATTTATCTTATACCGCCCTTACATTATACTCTGTGCATTCCTTTCAATGCTCTTTCAGGCCCATTCTTTTTTCTGAGAGAATTAGTATATCATCGGCAAAGTGCAAAGTTTTCTTTTCTTCATCCTCAACTTTGATTCCCTTTCCAAATGTCTTCTTGTGTTCCTTCACAGCTTGCTGAATGTACGGATTGAACAACGTTAAGGAAAATGCTGCAAGGCTGTCCTACTCATTTTCCAACCACTGCGTCCCTTTGATGCCCTTCCACTCATGAAACCCTATATTTTACCCATGCTACCTTCATAATTTGAAACAGTGTACTCCAGTCAACATTGTCGAAAGCTCTCTCTGATCCAAAAATTGTAAAAACGCAGATTTTACTTTCCTTAATTGATAACAGATGTTTCATTTTGTCAAATTGTTAATTATGAAATAGTATTTTGGTAAATTTCAAAATATTACAGTGGCATCATTCAGGCTTTTATGTGAAAAAACTTAATTATATTTCGTTATTCATTTCTTGCCAAATTATCTATAGCCTAGTGTTTTACCCTTTAGAGACAATACTGTGAAAGGAGAAATACGTAAGTATTGCATTATTGCGAGCCCTCTGCATGCTGTGTGATTATGATCACTGCCATTTGTTTACACATGGAAGTGGCACTTTGCATGGAAAATATAAACACATATATTACATTAGGATTAAAGATACTGTTTAATTCAGCAAGGTAAACACCAAGTGAACTATCTTCATCGTGTACATCGTTATAAAACAAACTCAGCTCCTATAAATAAATAAAAAACGACATAGAAACCAACACGTTATTCCATGACATACACAATTATTACTTTAGGGCAGTATTTCTCAACTAGTGCGTAGTCACCATTAGGGAAAACGCTTCTGTGCTCGCTGTCACACGAGAAAATAGTTACACCTTCAAACAACTAGACGAGTGCATGATGTCTGATTCCTTCATTTTGCGTAAAACAATGTAGGCAGGTCTAAAGGAGTAAAATTTATATTTATTACAACCACGTAAACCTTTCATAAACTTGGATAAAAATATACATTCTTTTATTAAAATGCACGGTTTTAAAAATGAGCAACCGAAAATGCTCAAGAACCAATCCTTAGCTACATAAAAGAAAGAAAAAAAATTCAAAAAAGGACGTTAAGTAATTCTGAGAAATTGGTAAAAAGAACAACTTCCTTACAAAAGAATGTGCAGTGTTATCTTGCAATAACGATAATAATATTCACACCTCAATCGTGCCTGAAACTGGAAACACCCAAATAAGTCAGAATAATGTAGAACCAGATATGTGTTACACTCCATTCCGAAAAATACACAAAAAGTATTTTGTAATGTAAAATACTGTATCTTATTTTTTACAGAAAATGGTGTTTGTTGCCTCCAGTTGACACACAAAGTTGTGTTAGGATTGGGGGTGGGGACGGGTCGCCAATTTACTTTTACCTCGAAGGGGGTCGTGTATTACAAACGGTTGAGGTAGTTTAGAGCACATGCATTCAAAGAAGGCGCTACAAACATAGTGTGGTATGAACAGGACAAACGGAAGTGACGTTCGCGGTATTTGGCGGTAGGCTTTTGTGTCCCCCAGTACGTTGCCGATGGGCTTACGGCTGCGGCACGGTCGCAGCTGAAATACGAACGGGAAGGGCCGTAAAGTGTAACGGCAACCGCATCGCGTTACTCACTGTAAATACGTTATCGACCGGCTCGCATTTTCAAGTGCAGGGATCGTTGCACGCACGTGGCACACGCGTGAGCACTGCGCTGCCTAATGGTGAAACATCTGCGTCCAGCGGGCGTCGGGTTCCCGTCGACACGTTGTCAGCGCCAGATTTTTTTGCGTGTCTGTTTCAGTGAGCGTCGAAACTTATACCCATTCAGAAAAATAGTGCAAAACAAAAAAGACAAAGCAGTATTTGCAACATTTCAGCCGGCCGCGGTGGCCGCGGGGACTGAGGCGCTTCAGTCACGGTCTGCACGGCCACTACGGTCGGGGGTTCGAATCCCCCCTAGGGCATGGATATTTGCGCCGTCCTAGTTCGTAAGTAGTTCATAAGTAATTTGTAAGTTTAGGGACTGATGACCCCGTAGTTAAGTCCCATAGACTATACAAGCATTTGAACATTTGAAATTTGCAACATTTGCAACATTTCAGGAAAAGTATCTACACGGTCGCAGTCAGCTGTAGCTTAGTCTTATATGAAATGTTTGGGGAAGCAAATAATCTAGTCGTCACGAACTATCAAGGCAGTCTCCACATTACTCTCTCGCCGCCAGCCACCCCTCCAACAGATTTAGTTGGCGCAGTGGTAGCCCATCAAAAATATGAAGCCCGAACAATGGAAGAAGTTGTAAGGAATTGTTAAAAAATGAAGAAAAAGGTAAATATTGAGCTGTTCAAGCACCTGAAGTTTGATATGGAGGAAGCGTCAAAAGCTATGTCGACTATGTGTGTTGGACTATGAGACTGGAGATCCGTGTTCAATATTCCGATTTTTTTTATTTTTTTTTTTTTTTTCTGAAATTATCGACTGCCCGTTTGGTCGTTGACATGTTTCTACTGACAGTCAAATTGTAGTGGTTTGTGAATGGGAGCCGCAAACATCTGATGACGACTGCCGAATTCTCCACAGGAATACTTATTTAATCATACACAGTTTTTGTGACATTATTTGCATCATACGATAGGAATCAACCGGCCGCAGAGGCCGAGCGGTCTGCGGCGTGCCAGTCACAGTCTACACGGCCGACACGGTCGGGGGTTCGAATCACCCCTCGGCCATGGATGTTTGTGTCGTCTTTAGTATAAGGTGGTTCATAAGTAGTTTGTAAGTTTAGGGACTGATGACCCCGCAGTTAAGACCCTTAAGCTTAACAAACATTTGAACATTTCATAGGAAACCTTATCGGTGCATTTCACTTGTACACAGCTGCGGAGTAAGGAAGGATGGGTGCAGGAGATGGCTGACTGCCACATTTGTTATTGTCTTAATTAATTAAATACATTTTTTGTCAACCATGGCCTCTCGTTTTGGGGCGCCTCCAAATCTCGAAAACTTTTTTTTTTTTTTTTTTTTTTTTTTTTTTTTTTTTTTTTTTTTTTTTTTACCATCCCGTGCTTCCACTGGGTCCTCCAAATATCGAAAGGTACCAGTTTTTTGTGTTAATACATTGATTTCCAATTGGACGGAAAGCCTCAATATGTTTCACCGGCTCGGGTTTCCCACAGTCTAAGTTCGCCACTGCTTTTATAACTGGTGAGTAAGCGAAATATGCTTCCTTTTTCCGATTTATGTGTTACTATGTGATTGTGAATAGGCCTACTCCCAAAGAAATGATGGAAACATAATAGTTTGTCACATACGTGGGAGAGACAAACACTACATCTTCACAATTACCCACTTTTTCCCGAGCATAGTCAAAACATATAGGTTAACTTTTTCAAATTTTTGGCATGTACACCATCGTATTCGTCATATAACCAAGAAAATCTGAACTAGTTCTGAAGTTCCTGAGAGCGAAGTTGATTATTGTTGTAGCGTCGCAATTCGCTAAAATGCCGGCGGTTCACACACGTCGCCACGCCACCTCATGAAGAAGCGATAACGCTCGGTAAGGTACTTCGGCCACCGGGGGCGCCTTGCTACGCGCGCCGGCCAATCAGAAGAACAGGGCTCGGCTAGATATAAGCGCACCACAGCCACGAGTCAGTCTATCAGTCTAAGCAGAGCTAGCAGCGCTACCGTTCCAGGAGAGCAGTCTACAGCAACAAGCCGGAACACTAGTATCGACTGTAGCTAGGAAGAGAGGGTACCACAACACCTAAAGTTGAGTTTTATATTCAGTTGTTAATAAATGTATACGTGAACTAATCACTTCTCTCAGTTGCAGACCTTGCTCGTATCTTAGCAACCACGGCCCACCTCCCGAATCTAAGCATCCCGATGACACAAAAATTAAGTTTATTGTTTATTGTTTTCATTTCTGCGAGAGGTCTAGTCTGCTCTATCATCACATTGATTTGCAATGGTAATACATACGTACCACATGACTTCTAATATGACAAGTTCAAAGGTTACAAAAACAGAACAGAGATGTCAGGGATCGCACTAACAGTTGGCAATTTTATGAAAACAAGAAGAAAAAGTACTTACAACGAAGAACGTTTTAGCACAAATCTCAAGCATTGTAGTCCATCACCAACTCTAGAGAACCGCACAGCCACGGCTGTAACATTAAGCCCTTTGTTGCACATGTAGCTTTTGGACCATTAATTGTTTCTTTTACCTGTTTTCTTTCAGGCTTCTATACAACATCTGTTCCTATGCTTGATCTGTGTTAGTTTCTGATGGACTACCCGCTGCGTCATCTTCGATGGGAAGTTTCCCTTGTAAGGACATATGAAAGTCAAATAAGTACCTTATACTTCGCTAATGTGGTTAGGTGAAATAAAAGGATATATATATATAATTTGAAAATTATTTATTGTAAAACTTTCTATTACATTGCAGTTTGCCTTTTTTCTGCTTACGAATACAAATTAGACACGGTTTACAGATTCTGAAGCCTGCGGAGTATAATTTTTGCGAAATTAAGAAGTTTAAAATAGGTAATGACCAGAAAGTTACCCTTCCTGAAGAACAAAATATATATCGAAACCAGTAACCAACGTTATTAACACATGCCATTTTCATTTTCACTGCTTCATCGACTCAGCTGTTGCTGCAACGTATTTCATACTATAATTTTATTCAGAGTTTTATGATAAATTACACACTTGAACTTCAAACGAAGAGGAAGGTCATCGTCTACACAAGTTTTTGTTCGGTGCATGTCGGACGTTACTATAAAACAGTTTTTGTCACCATTCTATAATTTTATTTTTATCTTCATGAAATTCTGCATATTTATTATTCAGAACAAATGGAACATCCCTGTCTACAAACCATGCAGAACACCGTACAATAGACTTTTAGATTGTTTCAAAGATTACTACGAAACTTGTGCACATGTGGGTTTTTGTGAAGATTTTCATAATCTTCAACACACTGTATGGACCATGGCACATGGTTTTATAGTGATTTTGCTTGTCTGACTGTTTTTCGTAGAAAAAAATGACGCACTGAAAAGTTAAAAAGAGGTATCGAATATTAATGAAATGGCGAACTATTTGAAAGTAAAATATTTTGCCGAAATCACAGAATTCGACGACTAGTTACAGTTTGCGGCAATGTCGAAGATCCCGTAGTTGAGCTGAAATAAAATTATTTGTAAACCGCGTAACTATTCGGCAACATTGAATGTTGGTTCGGAGAATTTATAGTCAATGCTCGTGTAGCAATTTTTATTAAAGAAAAGTACGGAATAAAATGTGGAGAACGGAGTGGGAAGCTACACGAGATACACAATTTCAGTACAAGAAAAACCCGAACCATCCAACATCGTAATATTTCGACACAACTGAAAACTGCTACATGGGTAGAGGGAGGAAATTGTAAATGTTAATTTAATTTAACAAATGTACAACTGAAACTGACTTTTTTTAATAAGAAATAGAAAGCAGATAGTTTTCATCTTTACCTGAGCTTACAACCTAGTGGTACATCGGCGACAAGGAATGTAATAATGAGGAGAGCGAAATACATCGAGCTGGTCTAAAAAATAAATAAATCAATAAATAAAATAAAATAAAATGTTTGTATAGTCTATGGGACTTAACTACGGGGTCATCAGTCCCTAAACTTACAAACTACTTATGAACTACTTACGAACTAGGGCGGCACAAATATCTATGCCCGAGGGGGGATTCGAACCCCCGACCGTAGTGGCCGTGCAGACCGTGACTGAAGCGCCTCAGTCCCCTCGGCCACCGCGGCCGGCCGAGCTGGTCTCAGACTGGCATAAGAAACAGAAGTGATATACACAAGCCTTTGTCTTACTTCCTCGCAGAAAGGAATAAATGAAGGTACTAATTACAAGAACTCTCTGATACATCAGAGTAAAATAATTACGTTGGCTATGGATTAGTGGGGGTTCAGCAGTACTGTAAAGTTGCCTGCTATAAACTTCGACATAGCATCAATCATTACCATATAAGTTATTAGAAGAACGTGATTTTATCGTAGACAGTGGGAGGATACGATGTAAAATGTTTTTGATAGCCCTTTGTCTAGTCATCATTTGTATGCATATCAGCCACGCGGGAGTAGCCGTGTGGTCGAAGGCATCATGCTACGGACTGGACGGCTGCTCCTGGCGGAAGATTCAGTCCTCTGTCGGGCATGGATGTGTGTGCGTTTTCCTAATTGTAAGATAGTTTAAAAGTCTTGGGACGAAGATACATAGCAGTTTGTTGCAACAGGTTTGCAAATAGTTCATTTTCTCTACGCATGTCTGGAGAATGGCGATGTCGCACCTATCCTACAGTACATAATGAAAATTCAGATTTACCACATTTGCTGCTGCCCATTTACATTTAAAAAATCGGTTACTTTTTGTACATTCGGTATGTTCTATGTGTACTTTGAACGCTTATAAAAGCTACACTTATTTATGGGCTAAAATCAAGATATCTAATTACTCGTGTAATTACAAACCGTTCAAAATTTTACCTTTGCTATGCTATTCTCAAGCTCAGTATTAAATTTTTACCATACCTATGACAGCGCCGTAATTCACAGTTTATAGATACATACGCAAGTAAAAATTTACAAAAAAGTATGTTCTCCTGTTTTAAATCCGCTAGTAAGAAACAATAGTGAAAACGTGGTTTTTGCACAAAAAGTGCCAATTAGGTTACTATACGACTTTGCGGCCACCATTTAACTTCTCACTGCAGTCTAACTGTGTGCCGGTCCTCACAAAAATAGCACTGACTGGGTGAGTTCCGGGGTGAGAATTAACATTTCCACACACTACATTAAACACCAAATTGCCACATGCTATTTAAGATAGCAGGGAACAGCAAACCACCACAAGAAATCCAAGGAATTAGCTCATAGCAATAAAATTCTGTAAGTGTGCTGTGTTAAGTACAGGTAAGAAAGGAACTTATACAACATTATTGTGGCACAGAAAACTGCCCAACTGTCACATGCCATAGTACTGCTAATCTGCGAGGACACTTGTGTTAGCGGATCATCCCTTCATGATGCAGCAAGTGAATTTATTTGACCGCAAATTAAGTGAAACTTTCTGCAGTAGTCATGCAATGAAATAAAATTAATGCAATACAAGTGAGTGGGTCCTACTAATCTGCGAGGTGATTTGTATGTAGCGGATCAACCCTTCACGATTCAGCAAGTGCATTTATCTGACCGGGAAGTAAGTGAAACTTCTCGCAATAGTCATGCAATGAATGCAAATTCATGTTATATCTGAAGTAACGAATAAGGCTTTACTGATTATAAATTTAGAATAGAACTGACCTTGTTACAGCCCAATAAACTGACAGAAACACATTATCCACCAGGAAATTATTTTGAATGGGTTCTTTGTTCTATCAAATGAAACAATTACTGGATGAAACTTTAATAGTTGACAAATTAATTATTTGTGTCATTTGACACTGAATTGACCCAATGAACATTTAGAGAAAAAAAACTGTGTTTATTTCACATACCAGCTTGAGAGTGGGCTTACATTAACCATGATCGTGAAATGAAAACAAGGAAAATAAATAAAAGGTTGAGACATGAAATCACTCGAATAATCACTAATGGTTACACAATCACAGGATAACTAGGCATAATCAAAGAAAAATTGTAGGAAACACTCTTCTACTGTATGGAAGCCACCGCGAATGGCTTAACAGCTATGAGCATACTAGCAAGATCTACTCTAATTCCAATAAAAATGTGTCCTCCTCTATGCATTAACTTTCGCATATTGGCAATCTTATAAAATGTTACTGCTTTATGGTGATGTTGTACAGAAACCACCGAGTGTACGGGCATCTGCTTCCGTTGAAAGCCAAGGCAAGTCAATTCTATAAAGTCGAAGTTGAGCACTACTTTCAAGGAATAGATAAGCAATGAAAATCTCGTAACTATCAGTAAAATTGAAAATAAATACCTATCACTCGACAATTTAAAGGGCGATGTCACATTAAGTGGTCTCATTTACACAAACTGCTTGATTATTCTGAGGACCAGACCTCAGGTGATGGAATCTGAATACATTTATATTAATAATCAAAGGCCATGAAGGATGGCTTGTCCGTAACGCCAAACATACAACCTAAAAAAGAAAGCATCTGCATGGGTGCTCGTTTAATAGGACCGTTAACATATTCTATCAACGAAAATGCTGTAAATGATGGAATGAGTAGTGGTCTACGTCTGTTCGCTGATGATGCTGTGTAATATGGGAAGGTGTCGTCATTGAATGTCATCAATAGGATGCAAGATGAATTATACAAAACTTCTAGTTAGTGGGAATCAGCTAGCTCATAATGGTGATAATTGTAAGATATGCAAATAAATGAAAAAAAAAACAAAAATTAAGCAATCCTACATTGTTAGAATACAGCGTTAATAGTGTGCTGATCCACACAGTCGGGTCGTTTAGATACTTGACGTTATGGTGCATAACAAAGACAGAGCACATAGATAACTTTCAAAAATTTTGTATTTACCAGCTCGAATGTAACAGTTGTGATGATTTGTACTTAGCACAGACTAGCATGATAAGTGAAACACGATATAAAGAACACAAACGATCATGGTAATAATGCAACAGCTATTCAAAATTTGGAGTACACCTTAGGCAAGAAAACCATTATACTACCACTACCGAAACAGACATGAAAATAATCACATTTAGCAACAAGAAACATCTGCTAACCCCCAGGAGAATTTCAAAAATCAAAAAGCATTATAGAAAACAAACACATATTAAATTGCCAAGCAAATATCAGCCACAAAACAGTATTTAAAGTAATACAAAACAATAACCTCTCTGTACACACACACACACACACACACACACACACACACACACACACACACACACACAAACGTAGACCTTTGTTAGATCAACTAAAATCATATAAACAGACACACAATACAGTCAGAAAGAAAACAACACACAGATTTCTAGCAGAAGTCTAGAAACAAAACAAAACGCAAATGTTTCTGTCAGGCTACACAAAGACGAGTATTTGATACTTTGGTAAAAAAAAAAAAAGTTTAACTGAAAATAGTGTGACAGCGTAAGTGGTTGTGTGAGTGCTATAAAGAAGAAAAAAAAAACATATGAAGAGGGCAACATAAAAACGTGAATAATTTCAATAGTTATTTTTATTCAGAATAATTTAAATCCGTAGCATGAGAACAGTGCATGAACAAATTTTTTAAAACCACACAAGAATGTAAAACAAAATATACTGCCTGTACAGTTGACCACCGAAAATCCTTTTAAATAAAGTGAAACGCATCTCGTCTCAATCAGACAAATTATTACAGTTGCAAAAGACGGTAATCTAACATATACAAACTGTTGCAGAACAATGCGAAATGGAATCAGCTTGTGGGGAGAGCGGTTGTTCGACATGAGTTTATTGGAAGAATTTTGGGAAGATATCGTTCATCTGTAAAGCAGACATCGTAAGAAAAGGCTTTTGAAATTACTCAAGTATTTGTGATCACCAATAGATCGATGGAAAGGAAAACAAGGAAGCATTGGTTAGGCGAACTGCTGGGTCTGTTTCTGGTAGGTTCGAACGTTGCATGAGTGTTGCCGATATTCTTTGATTACTCAACTGGGTGTCTCTGGAGGAAAGGCGTCGTTCTTTTTGCGACAGTAAAGAGAAAGTAGGGCTGATACAGAGCCATGCTGGCAGTAGTTTTCTTTGTTATTTCTAAGAGTGGAACAGGAACGGAAGTGAGTAATACTGGTAAGTGGTATATTTCGCCTCTCAACTCAAGGTGGATTGCTGTGTAAGTAGATCTACATGCAGAGGACATTGTGTCAACTTTATTAAGATCTAATGTGTTATATGAACTGCAAAACATCAAGAAGTTTATAATGATCAATTAAAAACCTCTTGGCGGTTTTTGAGGGGTCTAGGTTGCCATCATCAGTTGCTGGATATTACTGAACGTTCATGACTTCTAAATCAATCATTGCTATTGTTTCTTCTTATAATAACAGGAAAGATGGGGACGTGAGTGTATTTAGAGTAAAATAGAATCATAATAATATATAAAACATTCATTGGTGATGTTCTGGCGTACTTTTCCCACTGAGATGAAAATAAGTGGAATAGTGCGTGAGGAATCAGCAAGAAAAATAAATGTTTTTTTAGCGTATATTGGTACATACAATAACGTGAACGGTAAGATGGAACATCAGCAAAACATGTTCTATACTTTATTTTTGTGCTCTTTTACTCTTAAGATTGTAATGTTTACAGTGTACTGCTGTTATAAGAAGAAATAATTTTCATCAACTTCTAGTGATACGGAAGACCTCACAACAGAAGCCTAAATCAGCTGAACTGCTAAGGAGAATAAAAGTTTTTGCTGTGATCCGCGACAGCGTGTGCTATTCAGCCTTTTATCCTTTTGACACCGCTTATGCAGTTGTTGGAGACCAACTGAAAGAATACGCACAAAAGACGATACAAAAGGTACCTGAAAAATGAAACATAATACTAAATAACTGTAGTGGTTTGAAACGGATAGTCTTGATATAATAAATTTGTGACACGTGCGTATTTCACTTACGCACACACACACACACACACACACACACACACACACACACACACACATTCGAGCGCGCGCGCGCCCAACCGTTCGATTCTGAAAGAAGGTTTCAGTTCTTCTCACAGATGCATGATAATACGGCAGTAACGATCTGCATGTCTACTCGCGACATTCATATGATGAAGTAAATTCGAATACGGTTCAATGAGATGCTCCATATTACACCGTCATCAAATAAACTTTGCTTGTGTTAGCATGCTGTTCATTCGTTTACCCAGTCCTGCCTTCTTTCATAAACCTAATTCAGACATTAATTCAAAGCCCTTTGTTGACTGCACTTATTATTAAGCTCGATTGTAGCAGGAACGAAAAGACGTGGAGGCATCCGTAGCACCTGCTCCGCACCCCACAAACTCTGGAGTAGCCTGAAGATTATTCCGCTCATAATTCAAAGTAGTTGAAAAACAGTTTGCACTTTACTATTAAATTACTAAAAAATTCAAGAAAATGATTGATGTTAACCTCAAAATGTTTCCAAAAAATGTTACTGTAAAGTAATCATAAGTTACTAATGGCTAGGTATTACTAACAACACGTTTTATGAAAAATTAATGCACTTACTTGAATCATGCTTCGCCTCTAACAAAAATTAACATCTTTACCAAAGCCAATAATACATACTCTGTTACAGTAAACAATGTAGCTGAAAATGGTGTCGTAGTGGATTGGTCGAACGTTCTGAGGCGCCTTGCTTTAGAGCTCGCGGTTGCTTGCCGTCGGAGGTTCGAGTCCTCCCTTGGGCACGAGTTTTTGTGTTGACCGTAGCATAAGTTACTTTAATATATGATTCTTCAGTTTCTCCCGGCGTATTTGATAATCAATAGTACATAGGGCGCGCACTATCTCCGACTCAGAGAGTCTATCCCAGGAATTGGAACACCTGAGAACTGTATTTCGAAAAAAATGGGTACTCAGAGTGGCTGATTCAGCGGGCTCTCCGCCCAACCACTATAAAACAACCTGTGGAAACGGATGAAAACACGAGGGAGGATGTAGGCACTGCGTTCGTTCCATATACCGGCGTACTCTCGGGGAAGATCGCCCGCATTTTGGAAAAAAAAAAAAAAAAAAAAAAAAAAAAAAAAAAAAAAAAAAAAAAAAAAAAAAACACCAGGTTGGAACTGTTTTTTGTCCGCCGAATAAAATTTGTGCACTGGTGGGGAGCGCTAAAGATGATCTCGGTTTGAGGAAGGCCGGCGTGTCAGTGTGGAAAGTCATATATTGGGCAGAAGATGCGTACCGTCGAGGATCAATGCGTTGAACACTAGAGGCACACACGATTGATGTATCCGACCAAGTCGGCGGTCGCTGAACATTGTCTGTCAAAGAATCATGCGATGGAATATGAACGCACTACGATTCTGGTACAGACGTCGACATACTGGGACTGCGTCGTTAGAGAGGCCATTGAAATTCGCACAAGTGACGACCTCATAAACCGTGACTGTGGCTATAATCTTACCGAAGCTTGGGAACCAGAGATTTGATTAATTAAGAGTAAATCTAGAAAACGTAACGAAGTGACGACCACGACGGACAGAGCCCTCACACCGCACACCGACGTCATCTTAGACGCCGTCGCAATCGGTTCCACTGCGTGGCCGCGGTGCGGGGCGCGGATCGTGGAGGGTTCGCTCCGCGGGCCGAGGGTATTTAAATCGCCCGCTACCGGGCTAGAACCCCGTGTATTCGCAGCGGAGCGGCCGACCTGTGCGGACGCAGCGCTCGCGGACAACCTCGCCGTGGCTGGCAGTCAATAGCTCGAAAGAGTGGTTGCGAACAAGCTGAAGAGCGGACGACGTCGGAGAGCGCCGATCTCGCTGTCGCCTAGTGCGCATAGCGAGACAAAGAGCTCCGGCTCGTAGCTCCTTGTGACCAAGGTTACAATTCCCTAGCGGGACTCACCCGTTCTTTGGTAGGGTATTTCTGTGCCAGGGGCCCGTTCACGTCGGATCACCCCGCGCACAGTAGGCCTTTCTCTTCTCTCCGCGCTCCCTTGCGCCGATAGACAGTAGGGACTCCCCTCTTCTTAAACACATCTTGCCTATCACAAAGAAGCAAAAGTTGTCGTTTTCCCTTCCTTAATAAATATCCTTCTGCTGGAAAGATGGCTAGTCTGCCCAGCAAAATCCCATACCGCACCAGAAGCCAGACGCAAGCGCCAGAAGGGACGGTGATGCCGAGTTCACCCCTCGCCATCACAATCTCGCTCGCAGCTCACCAAGAGCAGATGGCAAAGGCTATTGCGCAAGCAAGGGCCGAAGCCGCTGCCGAGGTGAGGCCCGAGATGGCGGGCACACAAAACAGCACACCTACACCGAACACACACACAAATGCCACATTTAACCTCGACTCCCCCGAAATCGGTCAACTTGTGATCGACGAGGACCAACAACACGAACACACAGACGAAGGGGACGGCCCGTGGCAGGTCGTCGGACGCAAACGGAGCAATAGTCTCCCACTCGCCACACAGACATGTGAGCTCACAGGCTCAAAAGGCAAGCGCCGCGCGCTCTTGCCAACACCCACCACCCTACCAATTAGCACACAAAACACTGGGAACAACAGAACCGCACCTGTGCTGGGAAACATTCAGCAAACAGCCACGCAGGTCACAACAACACGGACTGGATTCCCACCAGTCATCATTCAAAACTATGGCGACCTCAGTCGCCTAAACAAAGAGTTCGTAGACTTACATAAGCCTACCACATACCACACAAAACTCACGAGGGAACACGCTGCACTGTACGTGGATTCCAAACCAGATTACACCAATCTCCTGAGCTTCCTCAAAGCTAAGGAGATAGAACACCAAACGTACAGAACCGCGGACGAACGCACGCAGCTGTACGTTGTCAAGGGGGTGGACCCAAACACACCTGGCGACACCTTGAAGGAAGACATTCGTGACCTGGGCTTTGACTGTCTCAGAGCAAGCCGGATGACAGGTCAACGAACACACGCACCACTACCAAACTACCTTGTGGAGCTGGCCGACACAGCTCACTCCCGCGAGATCTTGAAGGTGAAATATTTCCTTCATATGGGAGTCAAGGTTGAACTCTTCGAACCACCTCGCGCCCCCCAACAATGCAAACGCTGCCAACGCTTTGGTCATTCGGCTGCTCGCTGCAGCCTGGCATATCGGTGCCGCAAATGCGGAGGCAGCCACTCAGCCCAACACTGTACACTGAGACAGTCAGACGCACGGAAATGCGCTAACTGTGGGCAGGCGCACGCGTCTACCTACAGAAGGTGCTCCGCCTACATCGCGGCCCTGATGCGAAAGACTCAGCAGCAAAACACAGTAGTACAAACCAAAACAGCTCCAAGACCCCCCCGCGACCCGTGATGAATGGGATTTCATTCGCCGCAATGGCAAGCGGGCAGGGGAGGGCAGCGGACGCGCAGGGCCCGACAAACGCACAAAACATATCCCCAGCAACAGAAAAACAACCAACACAGACAACACAACAAACAATCCAAACACTGCAAACAACGCTACTCGCCCCAAACAACACGGAACCTACCCCCTCCACGTCGAGCTGTTACACGCACGACAAGATAAACGCACCTACACAAGGGAAACCAAAACCCCAGCGTAGGAGAAGGGGACCCAGAAAACAGAGAGGGAACACTGCAACACCACAACAAAATAATCAACAACAACGGAACACCAACTCTCCGGCACAAAACGTAACAAAGGAAACGAGAACACACATTACACAACCCCTCACCACACCGGAAACACAGGCGCCAACAGAAGCTATACGTACAGCTGAAACACAAGCCAGCCAAAACACAACGCTAACACAAGCACAAACGGCCGCCAACTCGCCAACACAGGCCGACATACCCAACATCCCAACAACACCGGGAGGAATATTGCAGGCAGTGATGCAGGCACTATTCCCCCAACACACGACTCAGCAGATCTTTTCGAAGATCTGGGGAGCCGTCACCACACTATTCACGCAGCTCATGACTGCCGAAACCGGCCAGTACTGGACTGTCATACAAACAGCGATCACAAACCTGTTTACTCCCATACATGGATAACACGCCACACCCGCCCCCCCACATAAACAACGTAACACTATCACAGATCCTGTTCTGGAATGCAGACGGGATCACCAACAAAAGGGCAGAATTTGCCGCGCTCCTTGAGGCAAAGGGGATACTGATTGCCCTTGTGAACGAGACTAAACTCAAACCTCACAACAGACTAAACTTTACTGGCTACTGCGTCTATCGTACCGACCGAGCGGACGGCAGAGAAGGAGGCGGAACAGCAATCATCATACACAAAGACATTGAACACACAAATATCCAGCTCCCTGCACTTGAAAGATTAGAGGCCACGGCCGTCAGGGTCAAGTTCAACGGAGCATACACTGCACTGGTGTCGCTCTACAACGCTCCTGGTAACATTGTAACACGCGACATCAGCACAGTACTCAACATTGCAACCGCGAGTCATCGCCGCTGGAGATCTGAACGCAAAACACCGCGACTGGAACTCAATCAGACAAAATCGCAACGGCAAAAAACTGTACGAACACTCACTAGGCAGAAACTACATCACACTTGCACCGGTTGAACCGACTTATATTCCTTACCAAAGGAATCAAAGGCCAGACGTGATAGACATGGCTCTCATCAAGGGCATAACAGTTACCCTCAACCTTGAGGTTGTAAACGATCTGCCTTCCAACCACACCCCCGTTATACTTCACACGGAAGAAACACTGCAGTACAATGAACCACGCAGGATACTAAATTACAAGCGCGCAAATTGGGCTCTGTTCAAGGAAACGCTTGATAATCGTATTCCTGATACGAGATTACACAAACAGAACAAATTGATGAAGCTGTTGAAGTCCTCACAACTGCTGTCCAAGACGCAATAGCCGAATCCATACCATTACGTGCCACACAACAACATTCAGCGGCCCTGCCCCAGGAAATCCTGGGCCTTATCTCAATGAGAAACCGACTCAGGAGATACTGGCAGCGTACCAGGCGTCCGGTGTATAAACATCACGTCAACAGGCTACAGGGTATAATACGGAGTAAAATAACAACATTCAAAACGACACAATGGGACCAGAAACTCGCTGGACTTGATACCACACGTCCTGGAGTGTGGGCTCTGGCCAGACACTTCACCAGGGAGAAACTCTACACGCCTACCTTACAGGGACCAAACGGCCCAGCATACTCAGCGGAAGAGAAAGCTGAGCTAATGGCCCAAACACTAGCAGCGTCATTCACACCGAACCTGGCTCCTTCCGACCCAGTGTTCACACTAGAGACGGACCAGGCGATCACACGCTTCATGGCCCAGCCTCCGCGCAACGAAATTAGACGTACTAGCACACATGAAATCACATGGGCCATCAAGCACACCACAGCCAGAAAAGCGCCTGGCCATGATGGCATTCAAAACCGGGTTCTCCAGGAGTTCACGGATAGAGCAGTAGAGTACCTGACACACATCACAAATGCCATCCTGCAACACCAACACTTCCCTGCCTTTTGGAAGGCGGCCAAGGTCCTGATGTTCAGGAAGCCAGGGAAAGACAACTCCCTCCCACAAAATTACCGACCCATCAGTCTGCTGAGCTCGCTCAGTAAGATAGTTGAGAAGGTAATACTTAAACGTCTCACTCGGCACTGCATCACCAATGACACCCTAAGACCGGAGCAATTCGGATTTAGGAATCACCACTCCACAACACAACAACTCCTCCGCGTAGTTGAACACATAACAGACGGCTACAACAAAAACAAAGCCACTGGGGCGGTGTTCCTGGACATCGAAAAAGCTTTCGATCGTCTCTGGCACAACGGCCTTATACGCAAACTTAACGCAAACTTAACTGAGAAAATACCCATTACTAACATTACCAACCCTTGCATGATCTGTCGCAGATAGCATACCGCTACTGCCCTTCATACCTACCCCACTGTCGCAGAGGTTTTTTTCCCTTGGCTCTTGCCTTGGCACTTTTTTTCCTCTGCCCTTACATACCTTTACCCTTCGTATACCTTTCGACCAACTCTATCTCCAGATGCACCGTATTAATGGGTGATCGCGCCCACACGTACGGATAACATCGCGGTTCCCACATCCCGTGATCCACCTTAGCAAACTAACTTAATTACGGAGGTGACAGTAGAACTTTTGTGATGGTCACCACGTTGGTGTGGGCGTGGAGGGGCCCCATCCTTGCCTGGCTAGAACCCAGTTCCCTACGAGCAGCCGTAGCGTGCGGATCTCCGAACCGGCGCGTCTCCAGGAGCTCAGTCCGTCAGTTCACCTGATGTATGATCGCCGAAATATTGTACCCGTTGGACACTATAGAGCGGCAGTACACCCGTGGATATTTTGATCACTTTAATATAGTTTAAATGGTTTGTAGCCTAGGGACTGATGAGCAATGATGTTAAGTCCGTTAGATTTACAAGCATTTGAACATTTGAAAATGGTAACAAGCATCTGACGGTACTGTCCGTCACCGTGGCCACCGTAGTCGAAACGTTCGTCTGCGCACGAGATGAGCGCGTAACCCCAACATGAGTTACCATCCAGGAAGCGCACGCTGGAGTCGCTGAGGGGCCTGGTGGCGCAGCACTCACAAGGAAAGTACTCGAGCTCGAACAAACACAAATATACTAAAATCGTGTAATAGATAATGTAGAGATCCCTTATTACACTAGCGATATTCTCGCATCTGCAAAACTTTGCAGTCGCCCATTAGAGGCCTCTGCGTGTGCCGCGCCGCATTGAACATTGAGCTGCCGGTACACCAGTCGGGACCAGTAGGGACGTTGCAGTGTGCCTCTGAAGTTCCGTTTTGTGACGTTATTTTTAAGCGTCAGATGGGTCGTCGAACGTTAATCAATCTTGCCAATGTATTGCGACTTGAGATGAAATTCCGAAGAGCCCTTCCTCGTGAAAACTCTCTTGGTGTAGAAGATGAATCATTCACATGTTTTCTGGTATCTATTATAGTGTAGATATATGAACATTAGAAACACTACAATAGATACCAGGTAACATGCGAATGATTCATCTTCTACACCAATACCATCATCACGAAGAAGGTTTCTTCGTAACTTCATCTCAAGCAGTCACACTATATTAGCAGGATTTTTAACCAATCCCCGACCTATCCGACGCTTCACTACACAAATAACGTCACAAAACGCAACTTCGGAAGCACAATGCACCGTTACTACTGGCGTACCGGCAGGTCAAAGTGCAACGCGACATGGCACACGCGGAGGCCTCTATTGGGCGACTGCAGGGTTTTGCAGATGCGGGGGTATCACTAGTGCAATAAGACACATTCACATTATGTCTCACACGATTTTGGTGTATTTGTGTTTGTTCGAGTCCAAGTGCTTTCCTTGTCAGTCTCGAGTGTTGACCTCCGCATCGTGCAGTATACGCTGCCTGGTCGTCCGGAGCGTACAGTGCTGAGGTCTCGAGAGTTCGACGCGGCCGGTGACGTCCCAGGCTCCGACAATGTGCACGCCAAGCGGAGTTGCTGACCGAGATGGTAGGATGTTTTTGCCGGGTCGGTATCAGAGAATCCGGCGCAGTTGTGGCATCTGTGTGATGAGGTTTTTCGTGAATATGAGGCACCGATACGCCAGACGCAGTTGGCGGTTAGTCGCTAGAGGCTGCATGACGACAAAACTGTCGGTCTCATGGTTTAAGAGAATGTGCAATTTCATGCTGTCGAGGAACGACAAGAAGAGGCGATAAGTCGCTCTACAGTTCCTCGGCTGCCGGGGGCGCTTTCATCCTCGATACGGCTATTCTTGCCTCGCGCGCCGGCCATTAGGAAGAAGGGGGCTCTCATACATATGCCGACTCACCACAGCACCAGACATACAGTACTAGAGAGTGTGACAGAACACGGGATAGTTCCACGCAGTTCGTGTTTCAAAAATTCAAATGTTTGTAAAGCTTATGGAACTTAACTGCAGGGTCATCAGTCCCTAAACGTACAAACTACTTATGGACTACCCTATACTAAATACGGCACAAACATCCATGCCTGAGGGGTATTCGAAATCCCGACGGTGAACGGCCTCGCGCGTCGTAGCATAGCGCCTCGATGCGCTCGGCCGCTCCGCCGCGGCTCGTCTGTATCGATACAGAAGTTAAAAACGGAGATCCACCCGTCTACTTATTCATAAGCCGGAACAATTTGTAATTGCCTAGCAGAACGATGTGTTAGTTAAGGAGACTTTGTAGCATCGCAACCACATCAAAGTAACACAATTTATGTCATGTAGAAATAAAAGTATATGTGGACTAATCAATTCTTTTAGTTACACACCCACACCCATATCCTTACTCGTCACGACCCACCTCCACAACCTACAGAATAGTTCATACAATGTAAGCTTTCACGGCCGGCGTCAACTACATTTAAAACTTCCAGGCTCATAAGCCGTGGTCGATTTGTATAACTTTCCCCTAACCTTTCATATCCGGCTGCGGAAGACATCTTCAGAGGTAGAGTGGCAAACTGCTATGAAAAGTTGAAGGATCGCGGTATATATAGGCGATGCAGAGGGCACCACAAGACATCACGTGACGTCGGCTACGACACTATCCCTGATATTGCCAACATTCGTAGCAGAAAAGAATCGATTGCCATTCCGTTGGTGTAAAGCAGAAGTCAAATTCTGTCTAATTTAACATCTTCTTCTTTCCTGTTAAAATTATTACGATGTTTATAGATCTCGATTGCTTCTCTATATGTGCACGCATGATAGTTCGAAGTTTTTGATATGACACTGGTCTCATTAAATTTAATTTCATGGTTCCCTTCTTAGTATACATGTTCCGCTACGGCAGATTTCTCCATGTGCCCCAAGCGACAATTCCTTTTATGTTCGATCAGACGAGTGTTGACGCATCTTTTTGTAGTTCCAATGTAGACTGAAGCACAGTTGAAGGGAATTTTATATACACCTGGTGTATTCAACGGATGTCGTGCTTGGGGCACACGGAGAAATCGACCGTAGCGGAACATGTATATCAAGAAGACAAAATTAAATTTAATGAGACTAGTGTCATATCAAAAACTTCGAACTATCATGCGCGCACATATAGAGAAGCAATCGAGATCTATAAACATCGTAATAATTTTAACAGGAAAGATGAAGCTGTTAAATTAGACAGAATTTGGACTTCTGCTTTACACCAACGTAATGACAATCGATTCTTCTCTGCTAAGAATGTTGGCAATACCAGAGATAGTGTCGTAGGCGAAGTTACGTGATGTCTTGTGGGGCCCTCTGCATCGCCTATATATACGGCGCTCCTTCAAGTTCTCATCGCAGTTCGCCACTCTACCTCTGAAGTTGTCTTCCGCAGCCGGGGATGAAACGTCAGGGGAAAGTTTGAAAAACCGACCACGGCTTTTGAGCCCGGAAGTTTTAAATGAAACTACAGAATAACTGAGTCACAACAATTAATAACTCTTAGGTTCCTTGAAGAAGGTTTTCACTTAAATGTTTCATTACTTAAGAAGAATTTGAATTGCGACTACCTGGTTCTTTAAAGTAATATTTTTACTTTAAACGTTAACCCTCAAATGCATGACTTTTTTTAATTTCCAAAAAGAATTTTTTCCGTGTTTTAGAAGTTCGACAAAGAAAGGGAAAAATAGTAAAAAAGTCATATGTTGCTAGTTTCAAAAAAAAAAATAAAAATAAAAATAAAAAAAAAATAAATAAAATAAAATAAAATAAATAATAAAAAAAATATGTATGCAACGTACAGAAAGTTGTTATTTAATTTTCAAAGTTGGGTAGTATAAGAAAATTTTTGTGCTTATTATGGTTTTCTAGACCTGTATCAATTGGTGTTTTCTTTTCCTCCTTCCAAAACTGACTCTTTATATGTGAAACAGAACGTTAAAATCTTCACTATCTGGTGTTTTCTCCAAACACAAGCAAAGACGTTAACAGAATTTTACATTGCAGCCAACATCGACACAACAAACACCACAGACACTTTCTTCAAACTCTACTGCATCTGTGAAACACATGTAGGTTCACAAAATTCTCATTACACGCAGATAAAATACATTACAATCGATATTGCAGATATGCAACACCATGCATTTAAGGTTTAATGCTTTTGTGGGCTTTGTTTTACTCTTGGCTTTTTATAGATGAATCTTTAGTTTGCGAATAGTAATTGCTTGATGCTTGTAGGCAACTTCATAAAACAACTACTAATTGGTTAATTGTATGAACTGGGAAGTCGACGTAGTGAAACCGGCTTGTGTTCCATGTTATTTTCTTATCATATTATAAACTGTATTGCTTACATCCAACTGTATTCAGTCTGCCAGTTCGTTCGATAGTATTCCGCTCCTGCGTTGTTCAATTTGTTGCTATATGACAAAGTCTGCCACAGTGCAACAAATGGTAGGAACATTTTCCTGCAAGCGGCATTAAAATATATTTATTCATTTTAATAAAGGGTTCATGGCAATGCTTGTCTCCCAACCCAGACCACTGCTATCATGTAATCACGTCCTGCTATGTATCCTGTCAACAGCTGTTATAATTGAGTTCTCCATTAAATGAGAGAAATTAGGAAGAACGGAAGCGAATTAAAATGAAGCCGGATATGAATGAAATATTCACAGCGCATTTCAATCGAACGTTTCATGTCAGGATTTGTTAGTGATAACAAACGTCCACGAATATTATGTAACGAAGGCAGCTTCTGTTTCTTATCAAATATTGACCAATATGAAACTTTTGACATCTTGGGTCATTTGGTGTTCTGTCTGATACCATTGTCGAACTTGCACGATAATTTGCTGGTTATGTAGCTCGTAACATCTATCAGGTGCGACCACACAACATTTCGAATTTCTCGCCGAAAATTTTCTTCTGATTCCTAACATGCTTTTCAACGACCTCAGTTCGATCTCTATCATCCATAGACCGGTCATCTATATATTGAGCATGTCTTATTCTTTAATTTTGGAAAATTACCTTCTGGAAAACGTTGGAGAAATATCAGTGTGATGGGGTTTGTGTGTAGTATATCATCCCTATATGACGAAACAAATGAAGATATCTAACTGTAAAGAGAAAGTCCGCACAATAAATATCAATGGATAAAAATTAATGTTTAAACTGTAGCAGCGGATAACGACATTACTGATTCTGAATTTCTCGGAAATGTAAATATTTGTGACAGGATCATGTACGTATTAAGGGAACACTAAACACAACATTTATTTGATAGATGATGAGCCCATTATGCATGAACATTTGACACTGGATGGACACATTTAACACGTAGTACCAGCAACAATGAGGGGTGGGATTATATTAAACTGGATCGAAAGCACGAGATGTATCAAAAAGGTCGTGAAATGGAAAAACGAGAAATATTACAACAGTCACTAAAGAGAACAGGCGTAACATAACCGATGTCTATATTCGTCAGAGTTGAGCCTTTCTTACTACCAATTTTGAAGGAAGCCTCGTTTCTTCTCAATAAAGTAAACCGAATTCACTTCCAACCAATCATAAAATAATCAAGAGACTATGAATTCCCTTCTTTCTAGAAATGTAGAACATTCTTTAGTATTCAGCCGTGGCAAGTCTCCACTGTTACGGAAAGACACCCTCTATGAACCAATGACAATCTCTGCTGCACGACAGTTAAAACAGACACGCGATCTTGTGAGTGTTACCTTCAGGCATACACTGGTGGAGGTAAGAACATGGAGAGAATGAAATTTTATACCCACATCATCTATCAGAAAACTGTCACGTGCATTATAAGGAACTACCCGAGGCAATCTATACTTGAAGAGTTGCTGGCGTAAGTACATGCTGAAAAGGAACTCATAAGTACATACTATGTAACAGAAGACTGTTGCATGTAGTACATTGGCGTTGCCTCTGAAATTATATATATATAAGAGGTTTGTAGCACCAATATCTTGGGCTACCTAACTGCTGAAGGATGGCAGATGCAAATGACAGATCGTCTAGCCCTGTGACAAAGGGAGAGTTCCGTAATAAAATTATAATTTTGACAGCAGATTCGGCCCTTACGAGAAATTACGAATAGAATGATATCGGTCGCTGGCTGATCGGCCCAGTACTTTATGAGCAGCATAAATAAATTGCCAAAATAATCGCATAAAGTGAATTTTCCCCGAGAAGTAAGAACCTCCACAGGCTTGGCGGAGGCTTTATAATTTTATCAGGGTCCATTTAATTAATAGGAAAATGAAGCAATATGGCGTACTCTTGAAAATCCCGTTTGGCCGTTAGTTTAAATTCGCTTCCTACTCACCAACGGCGTTGGCTGCAGAACCGTTAGTCCAGGTGTTTTAACCGCCCAGGGCGCCGACCCTGCTCGCACGGGCCGGGTGAAAGGCGCAGAAGTCACGTTTCAGGTTGGCTGCGGAACCCCACTTCATCTCGGCGGAGCGATACAGTGTCTTGGAGTGACGGACATAAAAGTGACGGGAGACGCTCAGGACGCCCCAGTCGTATGCAGTTCTACGCCAGTGCTAGTTGAGCCAGCGGTCGTCCGCTACTTATCGGTTATGTTTCCGCCGGGACGAGTAAACGCGTTCGCCAACCAACGGGCGAAAGTGTACGGAATGTGACCTAACGAACTGTAGCCGTTGCTCCTGCCTGGGCTGTTCCGTTAACTCTCAAATATACGTAATGTTTCTCAGCGCACTCTCTCTCTCTGCTAGATGTTGGGCTATTTCAGTTTGAATGATTTTATTGAATTGACTCTCATAGTGTCTTGGTCCTGCAGCGAGACAAGTTATTATTTATATATTTGATTGCAGAAGTAATCGTCTTTAATCTGTAACGGGCTACCTCACATTCCTCTTGCTTAAAGAGACAATACAGACAAATATACCAGGTAAACCTGTTTGCTTATTTGGTCTGTAACTCCTCCACTGCTGTTCTATTACTATCAATAGCACTGAAACCCTGCTAGAAGAGACCGAGTTCGATGCCAGCCACGGCCAGGCAGCAGTAGAAGTTCAGGTGAGGTGTTGATCGCCATTTCTCCAGGAGGAACAAGTAGCAAGCAGACATTCCATAGAATTTAACATTCGCACCATACAACCCAGGGCTACAGGTTGTTGGGTTTGTACTTGGAGGAAAGAATCTTGTACACATACGGAGAGAGAGAGAGAGAGGGAGAGAGAGAGAGAAGGAGAAGAGAGAGGGAGGGAGGAGAGAGGGAGAGTGAGTTCATGAAAGATAGCATAGCAAGCTGGAACCTGAACTACTTGCCGGTATCGCTTGACAATCTACAAATTAATATATGAGGGAGGTTAGTAAACTTGCTGGTTTCCTTACTGTTTATATAGACATCGATTCATGCAGGGAAATATGGCTGAATTGAAACTGATTATCATAAGTGAAATAACTTACAGAAAAAGATTTCCTCTTCTTCTCAGATTTAGCAGTTGCTCATTTCTTAATGCTGTATTTCACTGATTATTGATATCGTTAGTTTTACCGAATTTTCTAACAAGAAGGTCATTGACATGCAGTCTTCATCTTCTATCGATAATGATATTCATCCACTCTCCATTTTCATAGTACAAACGGAAATCATACTGCGTATATGATATTATCAATGTGGGGATATGTGAGCACTGGTGAATAACGAGAGTAATATTTAGTACACTCACACACTCCTGCCTATTAATGTGACGAATATGTGAAATGTTTACGTGTGATCAGTTCTTTGCAAAAGAGTTGCATCTTTTCGGAAACTATACCAGTAGCTGACAGTAAACAACGATAAATGTAACGTGAGAAAACAGTTGTCTGTCAAAATATGTATACTCTCTGTGAAACACTGTAAAATACGACTTAGTTGCTAATTATTCTTATAGATTGTATGCAATTTGTATGACTATAGTTATCATTCTCGAGTAATTCAGTGTATTGTCGAAACAAAATTCGCAATTTTGCGGTTTCCTCTATAAGAGACGGTTCAGTTTACCTTTGTAGGCAAATTTTCACACTATATGCTACTTCTTATCAAGAGCCCGCCATTTGTCTCAATCTTACGCATCCCTATAAGAGGAATGCGAAGTTTTTTGTTTACTGTACTTTTATCGTGTTAATTGCATTTATGTAATGTAAAATAATGTTCTCAACACACAAATTTGGCACGTCAAGTACAGTATTTTTTGATTCACTGTAATGTGAAAACAACATTTGATTTTCCTGAATCAGTAGAATGAGTCTTCGTTTGTGTGGCCATAATGTCCGTAGTTGCTTTCATAATTATGAATAGCATTGGTTGTCCGTCTTTGCAACTACAATAAAAATGCGAATTTTTCTCACCAGACGTGTTTCGTTTTAATGACTGTAAAGCATCTTCAGTGGTCTGTAATAATAGAAATCTACAGTTTGCTTTGTATTTAGATCGAAAACAGTTCTTAAATGGACCAGTAGAATGAGGTTCAAATTTAAAAGAAAAAAATCCGTCTACTGGCAGTTCAAGTATGTGACTCGTCTGTAATCAATAATACTATGTAGAAGGAAAATGTGACTTTAATGATTTCTGAAACTGCCCCCTTCTATGGAACAGTATCCTACAATACTTCAAAATTACTGCTAACATTAAGACAAATGGTACAAACGTTTCTACAGCTGGACCACCATATTTCACAGGCAAACGTAGCACAATCAGAAGTACTTTTTCCGAATACTGCCATGTTTCACTATTGTAATACACAGAAATTAAGCGTCGCCCACAATAAGGCCTTTAATTTAAATGGTAAAACAGTCGCACAAAATTAATCATATAATTGTATCAAATAATATTTAAAATAAACATTGCCATAATACGTAAGTAAACACATTATAACACGACTGAGAAGTGAACAGTATATAGTAATCCTTCATACTGCATTGTGGACGGTAGAGTTACATACCAAAAAGTTACGAAGAATGTCTGTAGGAAAATAATATTCTAGTTTAGCGTTATGTCAAATCAGTCATTAGTCATTAATTTTACGTATATGTTTTAAATCGTTTTAAATATTTGGACAATGTAAACTATTGGGACTGGAATATGCTACTGCACACACGAATGCTTGTATGAAACATGATTGATATTTGCACTTGTGAACAAATTACGCGGTTGGATTTACGTACAGAGTCAGAAAAGGTTCAAAAGTTCCCTGAGGTAAATTGACTGACGATCATCCAGTTAATTGAATGCGTGATTAACTGTTGTATGCATCAAACAGAAATGTAAATTGGAGCGTCAAATTTATTCTACGAAGAGTGGCAGTGATTTATTGGCGTAAAACGTCAGAGAATAACGTCTTCCGCCTCACGTGGCACCAATAAATTTCTAGTTGTATTTACTGTGGCTGTACAAAAATTTACTTTACTCTCTGAATTTTCATTACCATGATTTCATTTAATCTTTCGTTAATACAAATGATTGATGGAGTTTTACAAATTTGAAGTCAACTAGTCTATTGAAAACAGTTACACTTTAGCACATGAGCTACAAAAGTATCCAGATCATGACAAATGTGAGATGGTGACTCTAGATGTCACCAATTTATACACAAATATCCCTGTAGATAAAGCAATAGAGGTCATTAAGCATAACCTCATAAAACTCCAGAAACTGTCAATAGCAGAAATAGTTCAGTTCATTGATATGCTGGAACTCATACTCAACTACAACTACTTCACCTTCAATGACAAAATTTACAGACAACTAAATGGGCTAGCAATAATATAGCTAACATATTCATTAAGCAAAAATTATTCACTAGCAATACCCCATGTGTAAATGACAATAATTTTTACAAGAGATATGTGGATGACAATTTATTAATAACAGAAAATGAAAACATTGGCGGACTTGCTGCAATATTTCAAACATTTAATGACATCCAAAAGAACATCCAGTTCACCTGTGAACATGAAAGCCAGAATTCAATAAACTTTTTGGACCCCACCATCACCAGAAAAATCAGAGAATTCACACTAAGTATTTACAGAAAACCCACAACCACAGACGTAAACCTCCACGCATCTGCTTGCCACCCACATAAAAACAAGTAAGCAGCATATAGATCTGTGTTGTACAGACCACAAAATCCATTAAGCAATGAAACATTACAAACGGAAATAGGAATAATAAAACAAATAGCAGAGGCAAATGTCTTTGAACATACATTCATAGAAAAAATGTCCAAGAAAATAAAGAAAGGGATAGATAGTAACATAAAGAAAAACAACAGTCACACAGAAATTAGAACAGTGTGCCTTCCTTACTTTGGTACCATTCCCCAAAAAAATGCTAACGTTATGAGGACGTATGATGCAAGAATTGCTTTTTCCACAAATAATAAATCAGGAAACAAAATACATCACAACATAAAACCCAAAAATGATAAATTTCCCAATTCAGGTGTGTATAACATTAAATGCAGCAGTGCCCTGCACCACATGTTGATCAGAATGGACGAAGCTACCAAACCAGATTCAAAGAACACATTAATGCGTTCAGACAGAACACACCAAACAAATCTGCCAATGCCACACATATCCAAAACACAGGACTTCCCTTTGATGACATTGAAAAAAACCTAATCATACCGCACAAAACAAACAAAGGCCACAAACTCAACCTGTAGAACTAGAAATATTCAGACACAATAGGAAATGGAGACAACTCATTGAATGAAAAAGCTGAGACAGTGGCGATGAATTTCTTTAAGAGTCTCATAAATGTACTGCATGATGTAACCTAAAGTTATTCCACTTTCTTCTTTCAGTTTACTTCGCCACTTCGCAGTGCACTCCTCTACGCCTCCATAGGTCTGCTACAACTTGATGTTTCTAATTACAGACATTCAGTTTATTTTTACAATGGCCACCTTCACTGCATTGCCAATCTACGGGTTTTATCGAAAATACGGTGGTCAAAATCACGCGACTACATGTCCCACATTTTAACATCCATGTTTTTTATCCTGAAAGACAACCATTTGATTTTGGACTTGGACCCATGTATTTGTCCCTATTGAATTTTAACCAATTGACGAATGAAACCAACTAGAATTTTGGGACTCAGTAGCGAATTATGACAAGAGAATAAAAAGTTTAACACCTGAAGATGCGTCTCTACTGACGCGAAACCGGTTGTGGACCTGTACATAAAAGGATCTCAATAAAAACAGCTGAAGCGGCTCCAGAATTTATTGATTGTTTCATAAGAGGACATTTCTATCTCAATTTCCAAAACAAAGCCATACAATCTATTTTTAAAACAATTGATAAATTCATAAAAGAAAATGATTTGGAAGTATTTGTGAAGACATCTTCTCTGAAGCTGTATCAAACAACGAACTAGAAAAAAGTATAATCTTTCATTGAAGCCACCGTGAATAGGTACTGCTTACTGAAAATATTGTTTTGCTCCATGACAAAGCTCCGCCCCTTACGGATCGGCTCAAAATTTCGGCTGGGAGATGCTTGGTCATCAAACTTATAGTCTCGATATCACTTCCACCACCTCCATCGATTCTTGATTCTGAAGAAATTTCTGTCTGTCCTGCATTTTGACAACGACGGAGAGCTGGAAAAAAAACTGCAAACACGCTACTTCCATTCACAGGCAGAAAAAGTCTACGATGCAAGCATACAAAAGGAGACCCCACGGTATCACAAGTGTCTCAGTTGTTTTGGTGACACTGTCGAGGATTAGACGTTGCTCTACGTGCTGCCAAAACATTAATTGCTTACAGTCGCCGCCTCGCGGTTTAGGCCTCGTTTTCCTTTAGTTAAGAACGCATGGCTTCGTATGATGTCTGCACTGCCGTCCGCTGGGTGGCCAGAGACAAGCTTACTTGGCAAGATGGCGAGGTGGCCTGTTCTTATTGTAGTATCAACATTATTATGGACGAAAGAGGTGACAAAAGAGACTCCTCTGGAGCTCTAGAAAAAGATATTATCTTCTTCAGGTAGCAATAGTTGGTACACAGTAGACTCTGAACGCATTGCGGATCGCATTTAGCGCGCCCTACATCCGGTGTGTGGAGGGGAAGGCTTTTGGCGTAGCCTGAGGCTTCACTTTTGCTGCGACAGCCGAAGTCAGTATATCGTCTAATCATGCTGAGGTGATGGCATGCTGTAATAACTTTGCCTTCTTTGTGATAAGATAGTCTTGATTTATCAGTGAAAGTTGTGTTGAGTAATTCTTTCACTGTGTAATTTACAGAACCTGAGTAATTCAGTGTAAATTTAGTGTTTGCATTTTCATTCCAGTGATGATTTTATGTCCGGTTTTTCTCAAGTTAGAATACACATTTGTGGCCTTCCTCGTTAGCGTAAACTTCGTATGTTTGCATTCTTTGCTAATTTTTAACCATAGTTTTCGTGTGGTGTCCGTTTTCGCGAGCATGATAAATTCTTTCTCAAAATTTTTGGTTTGATTACGTCTTTCCTGTCTTGGTATGACCGATTGCACGATGTGCTTTCGTAACGATCATTATTTAGACCTTCAGCCGTGCTTTTACAGATACTAGATTTATTGTATATGAATTCTCGCATGTGTTTTTCTTGCTTATTCTAAATTAATTTCTTTTTGTAAATTGTATGTAATTAACGTGGTCGCACTCCACGTGGTACTTAAGGATGGTATGTCGCTGCCTCCCCGCACATGAGTTTGTTCGGTGCATAGTGTGATTTTAATTTGTGCTTGAAGACACCCGCCATCTCGTCAAAACACCGCCGACGCGTCGTATTGCAACTGCTACGAAGTGTTCCCGCATGAGTAAAGTGTCGCAAACATTAAGCACTTGTCTGGGAGTGAATGAATGTGCTTTCCTTTATCCGCTGTATATTTGCAAATTTCCTTCCACGTTACCTCCATATTCATAAAGGACAGAAACTTTCACTGATAAACCAAGACTATCTGATCACAAAGAAGGCAAAGTTATAACAGCATGCCATCACCTCAGCATGATTAGACGATATACTGACTTCGGCTGTTGTTTTGATTTGTTATTGAAAAACATTATAACTTTAGGTGTACGTCACCAAAATATATTACTACAACGTATTAAAGTTTCATTAACATCGGTCGAGTATGTTTAGTTTTAAAGTCAGTTGTTCGTAGGGAAAACCTGAAAAACTCCGACAGTTCTAGCTATAATCGTAAATAAAAAACAGTTATTAAAATGTATGTTGTGCCATGTAGCACATTGAAGAATTAAACAAGAAAAATAATGATGAAATAATGAAATGGAAACAATAAAATAAAAATATTGATAAGTCGTTTGCTTCGTTTGAAATTAAAGCCTAATTTCGATTCACTCTGCTAAATAATCCGATAATAAGCATCTGCATGCTTTCTGCTACTGGATTTATTTTTCAAATATTCACGGAGTGGTAGAGTTTGAGTTAGTGGTTTCCCATCCTCATTTCTAACGCAGGCGTTCGACAGCCGCTGGCTGAGTTAAAAACTTTTTTTTTTATTACTTCTATTGCTTTTATAGTTTTCTTTTTTTTTCATTTTCTTTTCTTTCAACATTGAAAGTACCTGAAGAAACTAATACTTCCTTAGTATGTGGTATGTCTCAAAACATGGCACCATACAGAGAGCAACATTACATTTTTTTGCACCTGGTTAGTGTCATTTTCCGTTTTGTATGGGCGGTACACACTACACAATGTCTTTGCGGTACCTCCTTTCTCTCCGTTGCTCCGAAAAACCCAGGATAATGTTATTTTTTATTCCAGTCGAAAAGGGCTGTCCTTTTTGATGTCAGTGGCATCTAGCTTTTAGATATTTATGAATGAAACTTCTACAGTAACTGACGGATTAGTTCTAAGTGGAATTTCGCTAGTGGCTTCTTCTGTTTACTCTGCATTTCAAAAATAGTGTTTGCGTTGAGCATACTCAAGTCAGTTAAATGAAAGAATACTTTCTTGTACTATTTCTGTTTTTCGTATGCACTGTAGGGACTTAATATCATGTTAGTCCTATCAATCGCACCCACTAACTAACTAAGTAAGTGTGTTTCACTTTATTTCCTACCATTTTATGATTCAATTTTTTCTGTCTGAGCAAACTCTAGTCCATTTACAGTGGATAGCATCTAAGACTTATTTATTGTTCACCCCAGACTTCAATTGTATTTACCTTTCTTGAGTTTATCAGGTAAAGGTAGTAAATGTTTCCTTTTTTTACGAACTGTGCCAATGGCATTAGTGCACTTCGCATGGAGCCATAAGAACAATTCAGGACTAGAATACCAATTGTCTAAATAAATGCCATGACTTTTGTTGAGGTATGGTAACAACAAACTGACATCGACATCACCTGATTTGCCCCAGACAGCATTTCCGGATTCTAATTCAGTAGCGGCACCAGTGTAGACAATATAATCCAGGATGTAACTGGTCTGTACGACACAAAGCACGGAAATTTTAATCCCACGGCTACGTTTGTTAGGAATATAAGGTTTGAACCGTAGCCTTCCACAGCCTACGTCAGTTACTAAGTTCTCAAATGGAACTGCAGCCTGTCGGAATCTCTTTTTGGCGTGTTCCACAATCATGCGTATTTTCGCAAGAGTATCTTGCGATGCGGACAAATTGTCACTAAAGTGTAGTAAAGGCAGTATCGAGTAGCGCTGTGCTTTGTTGCGCGAGGCCGTTCCCCGTCGGGGTTCGAATCCTCCCTCGGGCATGGATGTTTGTGTTGTCTTTAGTCTTTAGTATAAAATAGTTTATAAGTAGTTTGTACGTTTAGGGACTGATGACCCTGCAGTTAAGTCGCATAAGCTTAACAAACGCAGTGGGACTGATGACCATTGTAGTTTAGTCCCCCTTAAACAACCTAACAACCTAACCTAACAACAAACGCAGTATCACCTTGTACCTGTCTCTGGCCATTATGTCAGAAAAATACTGGCGTTTGCAGCAAGGAACCTTTCGACCAATATTCATTCACTGCTAACTGTTTGTACCGTGGCATAAGGAGGGCACAAGCCAAAAAGCAATAAAATTCTCGAGGGTCCATAGGTTTCCATCTTGTTTTCTGCTGGACACTGTCGTCATTTTTTCGGTGAGAAATGTATAATACTTGTTCATATCTACAAATAACTGAGACACATTCAAATGAGATAAAGTACAATAAATGAATAAATAATCTAAATGAGTTGCTTATTCATCGAAATCTACCTTTAAAGCACTAAAAGTGATCGCGAAATTGTGGCGATTCGCCGCAGGATGATTATCTGACCAGTCATAAAATCTGTTTCGTGTCGAAATTTCACTTAACACATCTACTTAAGAAGAGGAATCTTCTGCAGAAGTTCTTCGTTGTGTTGAATAAATACCGTTAGCTGCGGTGGAATAGCCGAGCGGTCTAAAGCGTCTCGCTGCGGAGCCCGCGGTTGCTCGCCGTGGATGTCCGAGTCCTCCCTGGGGCATGGTTGTGTGTGTTTGTCCTTAGGTTAGTTTACCTAGGTTTAAGTAGTTTGTAAGCTACGGACTGATGACCACGCAATTTGGTCCGATAGATTTACAAACATTTGGCCAAGAAGTGAAAACTGTAGTGCTTACCGACATAACAAAGAAGACCTGTTAATGGCAGAGTCACCAGAATGCTGAGCCGCGGGTAAAACCGAGTCGCCGCCGCTGCATTGTGCGCCCGGGTTCCGGGCGTACATGAATGCCCTTAGCCTTCAGGCCGCTCTACCTGTGGGCGTATATGAATGCCCACAGCCGTCTGGGCCTCTTGCCTGCAGGGCGTACATGTACGCCCGTAGCCGTCTGGGCCCTCTAACTGCTGGGCATACATGTATGCCCGTAGCCGCGAAAGGGTTAATGAATAGGTAATGATTTAAAATATCAAACCTCTGCTTTATAATTTCATGCTCCCCGTCCCATGTTTAATTATCTATTCCTTTTTTATACTTAATTTTCAGCTTGTTAAAACGTTGGCTGCTCCCTTAAGGAGTGAGCAGTTAGATAAATTTCCGTTGCGCAAGTACTGCCGCCACTCGCAAAGTAATTTAGAGCAACAGTGAGCGTTTTAACTTGCATTTGCAGATCTCTACTGCCAAAAATCTTTCATGTAAAATTTAACAAGCTCCTTTCAACGTGGACGTGCTCTGTCCAGTTTGAAAAGCATATCGCCCTGTTGGTGTAAGAACAGTAACAAGACACTTTGAATGATGGTATCGATGGACCGTGACCTATTCAGTGATCCCTCCATGATCACTCGAGGAGAAGGACAAGGGTAAGGCATGGCTATGGCTCCCAACACTATGCTGCACGATCGAGCGTGGCTTTAGGGCATCTTCTGTTCACGGCCTAACATCGATCAGCCCACCTCAAGTGGTGTCACGACGGTCGCTTATGGAAGGACGAAAGGAGACGTTTCGTTGTCATGAGATTCGCTTCTGCCCGAAAGGAGACGTTTCGTCGTCATGAGATTCGCTTCTGCCTCGGTGCTAATGGTGGTCTTTCGAGTGTGTGGCGTCGTATAGGGGAGCTGGAAAACCTAGGATTTATACGTCAGACGCAGACGAAGCCGAAATCCGACATCATGGTATTTGGAGCCCTTTCCTATACTAGCCGTTCTTCTCTGGTGATCGTTCAGGGAACATTGAGCAGCGCAAAGTACACTGAAAGCATCATTCATTCTTGCTACGGTTTACACACCAACATGGCAATAAGCTTTTCCAACAGGTCACTGTGTGTTCACATATATCCCCAACCACCCAACATGCTCTTAACAGAATACTTTAGCTACTCCGGCCAGCACTTCCCCCATTCAGCATGTTTGGGACCGGATGAAGCGTCATCTAGCGCGGTCTGCACGACCGCCAAAAAATTTGGCCCATACAAGGTGGAAATTTCACGGCAGACACTCCGAAAGACTACATTCAGCACCTCTACAATCGTCCCCGTGGGAGAACTGCAGGTTTATTGCTGCAAAAGGAGGAGTAGAGTCTATATTTCGCACGTTAAGGAAAGTGAAAAGGTGGGGTTAACAGCTTTTAAATATTTGTAAAATGTTTTAATTTATTAGCTTAAAGCTACTGGTTTCCTTTAATGTACCATTCTCGAGCTCCAACAGTGCTGAGCCATGATACGTTAAGCAAGTGGCTAAGCTCTGATGGCGCTTGAAAATGGTACATTAACCGAAAGTGGTAGGTCGGAGCTAATACATTAAGCAGCTGTAATCTACATGTCATTTTACAAATATTTCGCAAGTTCTGGTGGCTGTACTCACGTACGTATGGCTCTGTCTGTGTTAGGGTGTATTGTATACCTCCTCAAGAAAGTGTCAGTAAAATTTCCCTATGCTGGCTCGACGAATTCATGGAGTCCTTTTTTTTTTTTATTTTCGTGGATTCATATTAATGCAAGGGGCTTGTTGCCTTGCGTTACGGGCACTGCTGTATGCTGTAATACGGAACACAAATTATAAATGTCTTCGTCATTATCATACAACTTGTCAATTTCTATTTTAATGAGCAATAAAGGGAACTTAAATGTTGCTTTCGGATATCATCATTCCATTTTTATGTATATGTGACCCCTTAGAATCGTGGTGATGCAAGAATCTTTGATCTGTTTTTGTTGGCTTTGTCATAAAAGACTAGCTAAAAACCCTCCGTTACCCGAGTATTTATTTATTTATTCCTACCTTTAGTTAGTACTTCTCCTATCCCTTCTCTCTCTCTGTCCATCTCTTTTTTTCTAATACCATGTTATATTTATCGGAGAATATAATTATAAGAAATAATGCTGTCTTGCATAATGCAGAAAATCATACGTGCAGTATCCAAACGAATAAAGACAGCAATGAAAATTCAAATGGCATATAAACTTCGTACAATCTTATATTTATTGAGTTATATGTTGTACAGTTGTATAATTTTTCAGGTATATATACATTTGTATAAGCCGCAGTGGAGTAACCGAGCGGTCTAAGGCGCCTCGCTGCGGAGAGCGCGGTTGCTCGCCGTCGGAGGTTCGAGTCCTCCCTGCGGCATGGGTGTGTGTGTTTGTCCTTAGGTTAGTTTAGCTTAGTTTACGTAGTTTTTAAGCTACGGACTAATGACCACGCAGTTTGGTCCGATAGTTTGAACATTTGTATAAGTGCTGTATGTTTGTAAAATCTGTTGAGAATACAATTAGTAGTAAAGAAGTAATATATTAAAACTTGGTACTTGCTCATACCTCATGAACTAACTGTCGTACTGTGATACAATTTTGAAGGTACAATCAGCTATATGTGTGTATACTGTCTGTAAAATTTCCTACGGTTACAGTTTGTAGTGCAGAAATTACAAATTGTAACATTGGAAGAGAACTGTAGATTTGTATACAATACGTACACACAAACAAACACACAAACAAACGGGCACTCTTCTTTTTATATAAATACATGTCCTGAACCATGTGTCGTATGTGGTGCTTATCCCTCGAGCATTGTTACCTGGCGGTATGGAATATGTGCACCATATTTCGTTGAAATCAGGCCAGTGGTTTAGGACTAAATGAGCAACACTCTCGTTTGATGTAGGAGTTTATCGAGGCTCTCATTGTTTATGACGTCATATCTCGTGAAAAATATACTGTAAGTGAACCAAATACTCACGGTGACCATACTCATGGATTGAAGCTTACGTGTGCAAAATTTCATAAATTTTGGAACAAAACTGTAGATTTGCATAAGTACACACAGACATACGGACACTGCTATATATATAAAGATATGTTTTGAACCATGTGTTGTATTTGGTTCTTTCCCCGTCAGCATTTTTACATCGCGGTATCGAATATGTGCACCATATTTGGTTGAAATCGGTCCAGTGGTTCAGGAAAAAACATGAAATGAGCGTATGGCTTTCTTGGCTTGGAGATCCCTTGCGGGATTGTTCGGCCGCCTTAATCTAAGTCTTTTTATTTGACGCCGCGTGGGCGACTTACGTGCCAATGATGATGAGATGATGATCATGAGGACAACACAGAACACCCAGTCCCCTGCCGGGAATCGAATCCGGGCCTCCTGCGTGGTAGTCAGCGACGCTACCGCTGAGCTACGGAGGCGGACAGTGGTTCAAGAGTAAATGTGCAACACTCTCGTTTGATGCAGCAGTTTTTGGTGCCTCTCATTGTTTATGACGTCATATCTCGTGAACAATATGTTGTAAGTGATCCTAACACTTTCGGTGACCATACTCATGGATTGAAGCTTACGTGTGCAAAATTTCATAAATATTGGAACAAAACTGTAGATTTGTGTACAATAGGTACACACAAACAAACAAACTACAGACCCCCTCTGCTACATATATAAAGATAAGGAACCTTCCTCTCTGTAAGTGACTCTTGGTACTGTAGAAGGGGCCAATACTGTGCCGAGCTGCCCTGCCAGCGCCTGCAGACTGCTGGTGAATGGGCCCTGACGAGCAGCCGCCGCTGGGGCGCTGGGCCGCCGGCTCCTCCAGTAGGAGGACGTCCCTCCTACCAGACCTCAGACTCCCAGAAGGGGCGCTCATCAAGCAAATTATTCAGGAACGACCGCCGGCGCCGACGCCTGCGCCGCTCGTTACTGTTAAATGCGTACACCCGCTGACTAATTCACGCGCCGCTGCGGTGCGGAAACATACTTTACAAGGACCTAAGAACTCCGTCTTCACCCGGTTTCTTACCTCTCTATTCACGCAGTCTTGGTAGACTTTGCGGCTCAGTCAGGAAGTTTGTCATGTACTGAAGGACTGTTATGAATGTTTTACACTCACATTTTATTAATCCAAGGATTAAAGGAAATAG
Source organism: Locusta migratoria (assembly GCA_026315105.1). Lineage (NCBI taxonomy): Eukaryota > Metazoa > Arthropoda > Insecta > Orthoptera > Acrididae > Locusta > Locusta migratoria. The sequence continues at coordinate 475,786,768 of CM048747.1, forward strand.
AAAATGTAAATATCAGTGATCGGCGTCTTGCCAGATATAATTGAAACGCTGAATGTCACTGTACTCTCCATCATTAACACAAGGGGAAAAAAAAAAAAAAAAAAAAAAAAAAAAAAAAAAAAAAAAAAGGAAAACTTAATCTTTTCGTTCTCTACTTCGAGGAGTGGAGCGGGCTGTTTGAGATCCGGCCCATAAAGAGTCGCGGTTCTACTCAGCCAATTATCAGACAAATGAGCTGATAATGGGGCAAAGGGGGATCCCAATTGGTAATAAGTGGGAGGGGCCAGCCAGTCCCGGAATGCGCCTTACAACCAACAAACCTTGATCGGAACCGGGGGATTGAGACCAATTTAATTTATCTCTGGAACGTTGACCCAGACTAAAAATGGATTATCGACGGAGCATCAGTGTACTCACGGCAATCAAAGATCGGACGCCCGAGTTACTCTCGTAAACTCGTAAAGATCAGCTCGGACGTGAGTGGACAAGCGTCTCCCTAGTAGAGTTGGCTATTGAGTTGATGTTTCGACTCAGTGCATCGAGTCAGCGAACTATTCCACTGAGTCGAAACTTGAATCGACAAGTGTTTTGCTCTCCGTCTGCCTGGGTGATTTCGACACAGCGCCTAGGCGTGCAACGGGTTTGAAGTTGTTCCCCTATCACGACCACACGAGGTTTTGAATTGTGCTACAGGTACCCTTCAACTGAAATTTGAAAACTGCGATACCACCGACAAAAAAATTGTGAAGTCCTTCGGTGTTGTGAACTAAGCGTTGCTATGCATTGTTGCTACAGCTGTGCCAGGTAAACGCATCCTTTCGAAAATGTTCAGATGTTTGTAAATCTATCGGACCAAACTGCATGGTCATCAGCCCGTAGCTTACAAACTACTTAAACCAAGGTAAACTAACCTAAGGACAAACACACACACCCATGCCCCAGGGAGGACTCGAACTTCCGATGGCGAGCAACCGTGCGCTCGGCAGCCAGACGCTTTAGACCGCTCGGCTACTCCATCGCGGCGCATCTTTTCGAAGCAAGGGCAAATACTTTCAGTGAGACGAAACCGCATTCTCAGTAAGATGTCAAAAACAAAGTTTTTTAATTTCAATTTAAATATTTTGTTTATATTCATTAGTTAGAAAAGTCATTCATTTCTCGATGCACGTAGACATATGAACCATGATCTTTCTTCTTTAACTTAAACTTAATTATGGAATTTTGGAGGTTGAAAAAGGTTCATGACTTTGGAATTTGAACATTACTATTTTGTGCTTCCTTTGTTACAATATTTGTTTGTATGAAAATTCGAATAACTTAAGAAACATTTACGCTTTAACACGATTGTAAAATCGTTGCAGCAAACAAATCCTGTGCCGTTCAATTAAGTCTAGTGAATAACGTATTAAAACCATGTTGATATTCCATAGATGTTTCGTATTTGCTGTATCGCCCTATTGCAGCTTTTTCGGCTCACGTGAATCAGCGGAGGTAGCGAGACGCAGGACGTCTCGTGTTTCGAGTGACGAAACAGTGAGTCAACTCACTAGACTCAGATGAACCGTATGTTTCGAAACAGTGAAATGATCCGAACTGTCCATCACTACTCCATAGAGAAGCCCCACTGGGGAACGCGATATCCTCTGCGTCGTGCAGCATTAACACAGCTACAGATAGCGTACTTTATCTTCAACTACACAGTTTGTAATTCGAGTTTCTAGAAAGATTACATTCATTCAGTCTGTGACATGGCGCCTGAACTTCCACGCGCAAGGAAATCACTGCCGTGAGAAACACTCGCACAGGAAAGTATAATGGTCACCAACATAAGGTGAGAAGCCCCTTACAAGCGTGGCGGGGGGGCGATGGGTGTCATCAATCAACTTTGTGTCCCGCTTGGGAAATGTCGTAGATGCGGCATCGCATTCGTGGTACATATGAAATGCGATCAGGCTCTACTTCCTAAAGATAAGTCTGTGGAAAGAAAATGAGTGGCGTCCTTGGAAATAAAATTATATAAAACAATACTAACTGTGCTGCACTGTTACTAGAACTAAAAATTGTTGTACTATTAAATAACGGTGGATATATCCTTTTTATTGATAATACAGTACAATAGTTAAATAACTGATTTTAATAAAATATTTAAGGCTTTGTTATGTTCAAATGTTTATTAAGCTTATGGGACTTAACTGTGGGGTCGTCAGTCCCTAAACTTACAAACTACTTATGAACTACCTTATACTAAAGACGACACAAACATCCATGACCGAGGGGGGATTCGAATCACCGACCGTACCGACCGTGCAGGCTGTGACTGGTGCGCCGCAGACCGCTCGGCCACTGCGGCCGGCAATTTAGGCTTTATCTTTTCGTAAGTATTATGTAATATTGTAAAATAATATAATGAAAGGTTTCATTAATTACTGGCTAGAATCAATTGCCTATCATATTATAATTGTTAATTCAAGATCTGTCCACGCCACAATACATAAAAAACACTTCAATGAATCCCTTCTGTTTAGTCCACAGACCTACTTATGTAAATTTCATAAAGATCTGAATTATTACAATTTATTCCACCGCCGTCTGGGATCGTCGTCCAAGCTGAAAAATAATTCTTAAAGGTCCTGTTTTATTTCAACACCCGTCCCCGTATTATTTAATAATTATTAACTAGAATTATTCATGAAATAGGGGCCAGTGACTGCAGTTCAGCGATCGTTTTTGAAGATGCTGCAACTGGAGCTAAAATCTGAAAATGCTTAAAATCTTTGGATGGGTGCTGATACTATGAAAAACACGATATACTGTTTAATATTTTTACTGAAAATCATATCTGACATTTTACGATCACTTAACAGACCTTAATTACTATTGTTGAGAAAAAACAATCTAACAGCGACGCTCGCAAAATTATAATACGTTCTTTCAAATCACATAACATGTACAGGAATAAGAGAAGACAAGAAGGATTACACGTTAGTAGTAAGAAGTCCAGATCACTACTATAATTAATATTTTTATTGTTCAAACAACTTACGGGTATGCTGCCGGGTGACGACGTCGACAATCGCCGATATTTCGGCAGGAGGACACCCTGCCATTCTCAAGGCACAACTGTACATTGTACAAATGTTTAAATAGTATTCCAACAAAGAGCTCAAATAACATTCACGACGATATTAAAAATTCTTTGTTGTAAACGACAGTTCATTGACGTTCTTGGTAAGAATATCTTTCATATCACTGCACTTATGTTTCGATAAGAATTCAAAACGGCGTCACTTACTATTAATATCTTTTCGCCACGGGACGCTACAGATGTAGCTGTAACATCCGTCAATCAAACTGAATCAATGTTTGGACAGTACAACTGACCATCATGTTCAGGAACCGTCACTGCCGCTGTCCCGCTGAATACTGATGCTAAACTGACCTTCTGCATCCTATATAGGTGACAGAAGCGTGAACGACGGATACCACGCCCGTCACAATTGCTGCCTCTTACAAGGAAAGTACTTGGACTCGAACAAACACATATACACCTAAATCGTATAAGAGTTAATGTAAAGATCTCTTATTGCACCAGTGATACTCCCGCATCTGCAAAACTCTGCAGTCGTCCGTTAGAGGCCTCTGCATGTGCCTTGCCGCATTGCACATTGACCTGTCTGTTCGCCAGTAGGGACGTTGCAGTGTGCCTCCGAAGTTGCGTTTTCTTACGTTATTTGTGTGGTGAAACGTCAGATGGGGCTGCGATTGGTAATCAATCCTGCTAATGAATTGAGATGAAGTTACGAAGAACCCTTCTTCGTGAAGATGGTATTAGTGTAGAAGATGACTCATTCACACGCTTTCTTGTATCTATTATAGTACAAAAATATGAGCATAAGTTACATACTGCTGTAACACCAACACATAATGATGATATTAGGGATGATAATGACGAACAACTCATTGCAAGCGGTAGTGGCACGGTAAGTGTGGAAAGAGGCGATGGAAGCAGTGGCAGTGAATACCAACAGTCTTCCGAGAAGAAGGTTAAAGTTGCAACTATCATCACGGCTTTTGATGACAATATGCTAGAGAACATGTTCGATGATTATTACATAAGTTATAGTTAAGATATTTGCATTACATATGGCGTCTGCTATCTCGTGCACCATTGCAGAGTTTTAGATGAAAATGACACCCACCAGCAAGCACATTGAGGTGTACGCAGAGATCCGGTAACCAAACGTTCATACAGATATGTTTGTTCGAGCCCATGTACTTTCCTTGTTGCCGGCCGCGGTGGCCGACGGGACTCAGGCGCGTCAGTCACGGATTGCACGGCCACTACGGTCGGGGGTTCGAATCACCCCTCGGGCATGGACATTTGTGCCGTCCGTGTTAGCTACTTCATAAGTAATTAGTAAGTTTAGAGACTGATGACCCTGTAGTTAAGTCCCATAAGCTATACAAACATTTGAACACTTTGAACTTTCCTTGTTAGACCGCACTGTTGGCGCCGCCCCAAGTGGAACAGGGCACAACGATATATCGCACCTTCATTTAATAAACCACTCGTGCAGGGATCGGCGTAGAATGTTACAATTTGATATTATGTAATAGTGGATCCCAGGTCCCACTAAGAGGATACCCCTTAATTATAAAATCGTTTTTTAAACTTATTTCGACAGGTTCTCTGTAAACACAGTTCCAAAAACCGGTTGTATTGGCTACATCGTAATTATATCATCTTTTGTTCCTCCGTTAAACAGTGTTCCGCTAAGCCAGATTTTGCCGCTGCAGAAGTCTCGTGCCGCGGTGGAGTAGCCGAGCGGTCTAAGGCGCCTCGCAGCGGAGCACGCTGTTGCTCGCCGTCGGAGGTTCGAGTCCTCCCAGGGGAATGTGTGTGTGTGTGTGTGTGTGTGTGTGTGTGTGTGTGTGTGTGTGTGTGTGTGTGTTGTCCTTAGGTTTGTTTACCTTAGTTTAAGTAGTTTGTAAGCTACGGACTGATGACCACACTGTTTGGTCTGATAGATTTACAAACACTTGAACATTTTTGGAGTCTCTTGTGGCGGCAATGTTCCACGCTTGTATCTTTCACAAAGTGCGAATCTAACGGCCGATATATGCCTTGCTACACTGGCTAAGCATTCTGTAAACACCGGGTTCCCTAAGTCCCAGGTCATTTTTGACGGACTTCAAAATAAATGTTCAAATGTTTGTTAAGCTTATGGGACTTAACTACGGGGTCATCAGTCCCTAAACTTACAAACTACTTATGAACTACTTACGAACTAGGACCGCACAAATATCCACGCCCGAGGGGGGATTCGAACCCCCGACCGTAGTGGCCGTGCAGAGCGTGACGGAAGCGCTTCAGTCCCCGCGGCCACCGCGGCCGGCTTTGACGAAGTCAAAAAATGTTTCAAATGTTTGTATAGCTTATGGGACTTAGAGTGGAGAGCAGCTACGAAGGCAGGTCAAGGTCAGATGCGCAGTAGCAAACGGAAGTGCCCCACGTGACCTTCAGCCAACCACGCGCCTGTAGCATTCCTGCCTTCGTACTGTGCGGGTCGTGCTGTGTTCGTGAAGTTCGGTGTTTATTAGTGTCTGTGTTCTGTGCTAAGTGATTATTTTGCCATAATAGTCTACATTATGAGTGATGTTAAGCAATCACGCCAAGTTCTGCACAAACAGGCAAGAGGAATAGTGTACCGCGTGTATCAGTACTTCAAAAGTCTGTCTTCAGCTGTGGCCGCGCCGGCACAAGGTGTGGGTCGCGCCGTTGCCAGGTGCCAGGAGCAGACGGCCGAGGCATCGGCTTGAGGGCTGTTCAGAGGATCTCCAGCGAAGCTAACGCGTCGCTGCTGGCATGCAGCTCAGCTGTTTTTAAATCGCCAGGAAAACGTCACAATCGCAAAAAAGAAGTGGGTGAGCTAGACGATTTCGCGAAAAACGTTTTGCGCCGCATAGTATTCAGCATGTACGCTAGAGGCGAATATCCGACTGCTGAAAAATTGGTTTCACATATGAAAGAAGCAGAAAATTTTAACGGAAGTAAATGGACCATGTTGAGGATACTGAAGGACATGGGGTTCAGGTATCAGACAACAAATGACGGTAGGAAATTACTGTTGGAACGTAGCGACATTGTAGCTGCAAGGACTGTGCTTTTAAGAACAATGCAGCAGATTAGAGAAGCCGGCACCTCTCGAATTTATTATTTAGATGAGACTTTCGTCAACCAGAATCATGCGAGGGCTATGTGCTGGAAAATGAGTGATGGATACGGTGGACTGAAAGTTCCAGTGGGTAAGGGCGGCAGAATTATAGTGCTTCATGTCGGATCAGCAGAAACTGGCTTCATTCCCCAGAGTAAGCTGATTTTTAAGGCTTCAAAGGCTAAGAATTCTGAAGATTACCATTCCGAGATGACATACAGTATCTTCAAAAAGTGGTTTAAAGAACAACTGTTGCCATACATTCCTCCCTGTTCTGTCATTGTCATGGACAATGCGAACATCCATTCCGTGCAAGTAAACAAAGTTCCCTCCACGAATTCCAGAAAGTGGGACATTATTGCCTGGTTAACATCAAACGGAATACCTCACAGCTCCTCACATACCAGAGCAGAATTGCTGGTTCTTGTCAATGCAAACAGGCCAGCATACAAAGTTTATGAAATAGATGAAATTGCAAAACAGCCTGGACATCGTGTTGTTAGGTTACCGCCATATCATTGTCACTATAACCCAACTGAACTGGTATGGGCTCAGGTCAAAGCATATATTGCAGGAAAAAAAAACATTTAAAATTGCAGATGTTGAGAGACTTACGCACGAGGCAATAGGGAGCAGCATCTCAGAATCTGCATGGGCAGCTTGCGTAAGACATGCAGAGAAATTGCAGGAAGAAGATCATGAGAGAGAAATTGACAGGGACACTATTATGGAACCATTCGTAATAAATCTTGCAGAGTGCGATTCCTCGACGTCCGACAGCGAAGAAGACGATGGCATTTTAAAGTGTATAAAGAAAGGAACAAAATCGAGGACATTGACAGCATGCGCGCTCACTGTGGCACAATGTTTACTCTTGTGTGCGCTGTCAGAGTGCGCGAACTGACGGAAGGAAACCGGCAGAACGCTCGCCTCGCCCGCCTTCGTAGCTGCTCTGAACTCTAACTACGGGTCATCAGTCCCTAAACTTACAAACTACTATCTAACACCAAGGACGGCACAAATATCCATGCCCGATGGGGGAATCGAACCCCATACCGTAGGGCCGTGTGGCCGTGCAGACCGTGACTGACGCGCCGCAGTCCCCTCGGCCACCGCGGCCGGCTTTGACAGAGTCGAGCAGTGCCCTAATCTTGGAAGGTGGAATAGCCGGGAAAGCCTACGAAGTCGCGTGTAACTATAACAGTTGAGAAAGACACAGCTGATATTTCATTACAAATTATTACATGATACCGGTTTGAACACAACAACATGCTGCCGTTCGAACGATAGGTGGAGTTATCAATGAAAAAAAAAAACGGTAAGAAATATGATCAGATATCACCAGATCCGCACGTAGAGATGGGGCACTCCATTCTTCCCCCCCCTCCCCCCCAATCCCTCAGAATGTTGAGTATTACACTCAATACAATGGAAATACCCTGATACTAATACGATTTCTTAATAAAATTCAAGCTTGTTGTGACTGAAAGAAAAATGCAAGGTGTACATAAGTTGATGAGAAACAGAATAGGAAAATCCTCAGAACTGTATGAGGCTTCAAATCTAGGGAAACCTAGTAGATGGTGAACACTTTTATAACATTACTTAATCTGTACTTGCTTGTCAGTATCCCTGTAGATGAAAATTGATTACGCAAGAGCGATTTGAGCTAATTTATTTCCTTCGTCTGAAGTCTCAGTGCCATATTTAACTATAAACGCAACAATTTATTTGAAACATCACTGCATCTGGGCCATTTCTCAATAGAAAATTTTAGACTAACAGTTAATTCCATTGTTCAGAAATTTGTGAAAGTAAGTTGATGCATTTAACTTTGAAAAAAAAAAATAGTTTCAATAAATTTAGCAGTCTGGGTCGTGTGTGGAGCAGGTTAGGGCCAATGAAGGGTATCGAAAGAACCACAGCAGCGGTGGAGCCCAAAAGTATGACGAGGCCATAACTGTGGAATGGGATGAGGATGGGTGGGGGTGGGGAGTGATTAATTTTCAGGAAGCTTGAAATTGAGGCGTCTCTAAGTTAGACTGGGTTCTGAGATTGAAGTGCTTTGGAGATGAAAGGGTTCCGAAATTGAGTGGACCCTAAGTTTGAGGGGGCGCGTTAATTGAGGCTGTCCCGAAATTGATGGCTCCTAGTCACCAAATTAATGGGGTCCTGAAATTGAAACCTCAAAAAATTAGACTTTACTTAAAGAACAGTCTTAAGTCATGATAAAAGAAAAATAATATTGATATCTGAAATGTTAATTGCCAGTACTCACGTTTGTGCTGCTGTTGAGAGCATCATTATGGCTTGTTCTAATTTTTATTTCACCTCTCAGGTTGAGCGAATACCACGGCAAACATTCTCCAAATAAACTCATACAACGAAATGCGGCATATGATCAGAGATCGGCAGGTCAGGTAGAATTCTGTGACTCCCCTCAGCCGATTCTATTGTAAAACGATTGTTTCGAATGTAATATGTATGCATTACGAAATAGGTAAAAGCTTGTTTACCATTAATGCGTAACTTAAAGAAAACATTATATTCTTATTATAGACGTCATGATTCCAGACGTAATTTTCGTGGGGCATTTGGCAGACGATACTGCAATTATGCAGGTATACATCATTATATGTTTTTCTAAATGCGACATCAATGCGACGCAGACGATCATGATACAATGAATTGGTGGTGATGGTGAAGTCTGGTTAGGTCGCAAAATATTTTATTGCAGACCACACTTCCTGTACAGTGCGACATCAGTGACATTTTTCGGTATTACCTTCATCAGATTGGTATCTCCTTTGTGATGTAGCCACGGTCTAATACGCGCGTACCTTTGCTGTGGTGTAATCTGGTACTAACTTTCAACTAATATTGTTACGCTAGCTATCTGACAGTGTACCCGTGGCGCCTGTGTGGAAGAACCTAACAGCAAGTCGCGTAGAAGTCAGAGAGATGTCCTTCGCCGGATTAAGATATGTTTCTGCAACATTACTCAACCCAGCACTAATACATCACCTGTAATCCCTGTCTAAATGTTGCTAGTAAGGGGAAACGGGGTACAAATTTGGCGTTACTAACTAGTGAAAGTAAACACGATTTCTGTGTAAGTACTTAATTTATGTAACCCAAAAATTGCGTATTAAAAGAATTTAAATTTTAAAAGAACTCCAGATTTTATTTATTTTATTTTTATTTATTTATTTTTTATTTGTGTGTGTGTGTGTGTGTGTGTGTGTGTGTGTGGATAGAAAGCAAGTGGTTTTGGAAGAATAAACAGAATTTTTAACTAAACTTTAAGATAAAGAAAACTGCACTCGGTAAAAATGGCTGAAACAATGTGCCTAACTTTATTTTAGATGAACAAACAAAGCTCGAGGCTATCCCACTAAGCGTGTGATCTAAGCAAAAGCATTGCACACAGTACCGTTTGCTAAACTGGCTGCAAGCTGGTGCACCGTCAATGGAAACAAACCTAACTTGTCTGATTGGATCAACTTCTGTTGATCGAAATATTTCCTACGTCTCAATGATGTTGAGAACCCTAACAATTCCTAGTCTCGCTACAAGCGTGGTACACTGATTGCATCAATCAACCCACAGTGATGCCGCTGCAATTCGTCCACAGGCGTCAGACAAGAAGTGGCTGACCAACACAGATAATATCGCAAAATTTGATTATTCTTAATAAAAGGTAATTTCAGATTTGCTTCCCACAGAGCTGCTCTTTTCAATAAAGCACCGAAAAAGAGTCTTCGCTTCCTCTCTTTCACTTGGTCCACACTCGTAAATGCGCAAATCGCGCCCACAGCGTGTTCGGTCGCATTAGACACAATCTGTCGCCGCCAGGCCAAGCGCCAGAGTGTTCACTGCCACTGTCGTTGGCCACAACAAACGTCACCCCCCCCCCCCCCCCCCTGTAAGCGAAGTTTCGCCTACCGGGGATCCGCTTTTATGTCGGCCTTAGGGGCTCCCACAAATCGGCCAATAACGCACACGCTAACATCGCGTTTCGGCTCGCCCATGCTTCAAAGGTCACCTGCCGCTAAGGCAGAGACGCGCACCCACGAGTAACAAAGTATTGCACCATAATTTGTAAGCATCTGAAATCGCTTCCAAGTACTGTCTGCAATGGTATTTTCACTGATAAATTGGATCCAAAAATATTCCCTCAGTGTATATGTATTAACTGTTACTTGCTTCAGCCTCGAGAAAAGCTAGTTATCACACTCACGATTTAATTGTGTACTTCGAATAATAATTTCTTTCCAAGCAATAAACAAAGTAATTAACATATCAGATATCACTTGTAAGCAACAAATACTGTGTTAAAGGTCCGAATATGTAGGCCAATGCGTCTAAATGACTTGACTCGCTACAACACTTACGGAAATACATCATTTAAGACAGTTGTTACAAAGACATACATTGGCAGACTAGGCTCCCGAGGGCTGTGTGCAACGCAGTTTTTAGTCTAAACCATAAGACACAGTAAAGTTGAACTACAGAAGTAACGAGCTCTTTCAAACAAATAGTGCACTCCTTGGTGGGAGTACCATATATATTATTTCTCATCGGTGTTTTTGTGTATACTCCATATCCCTCTTATAATCCAAAATTAATCACTGATGTATTATTTTCAAAGTTTCGTTCGTCACTCATGACGAAAAATGGACAGACAGTTGAAAGAGTTTAAAGTTATCTTTCTCCCACAAATAAATAAATAAATAAAATAAAAAACCAAAATAAAATTAAATTAAAAATTAAAAATTTCGTACTGTTCGTACAATCTAAGCTTATACCAGGCGAACGGTCGTAAATGGAACATCATCCACCGCGCCAAGTATGAACTTAGCTTGCGCGACCAATGTAAAAGCAATATGGAAGGTGCCATCCATCGACAGTCTGTTTAACTAAAAACAAACGACGTCGACAGCTGTTACAGTTGTTTGAATTTTTTATGCAAGCCAAATACCTTCTTTGATGCAAGCATAGTTTATCACACGATTTCGGTTATACACGTCGATGTAACGACGAAAAGTAGTTAATAATTTAATTGAAGTAACAGCTGTTGCTAAAATAATAAACAAGCATGAAAAAGTCAATATCTGATTTTTTATACGTTTCACAATCAGTCAAATTGTATTTAGTTAAATAAATGAAGTTTATATCTTTTATACAATTATTATTATCTTTTATACTTGCATCTGCCTTTTTTTTCGTTACTAAACTATATGTGACTTATCAGGATAGATTTCGAATTATTCGCACGGGACAACTATTATTGATTATTACTGAAGCGTAATGTTTTACGAACGCAAGCGGTTACGCCTAATCCAATGCTAGATTGCCTAATTCGAGATGGTCGTTACGTTCGGTCACATTCATTGCATAAATGCGTATATCGAGAGAAGCAGAAGTAAGGTGATGTTTCAAGCCACAATTTTAAGATATGATTTCCCTTCCGTTTATTGTTTGCTGATTACGACAAGGCAGACGGGCAGTAAAAGGGAACAGGTTTGCATCCTTTTTTTTTTTTTTTTTTTTTTTTTTTTTTTTTCCCATCATCCGTAGTATGTCGAAATGGAACTTCATAAACGAGTTAACATGTTTTACCATCTGCTTAGACAACATTAAAGCCAAGTCTCTAGAGGATTTACAGATTAAAACGATACAATATTAAGTTTAGCGGGAATGCATGCAAATGTATCCACTTTCCAACTCTTTTATTGTACCGTAGAGTGATATCGTTAGCGAAGTTTGTGAGTGAACCGCATGAAAATTAAATGGCTGCCACTCTGAAAGCGACGGAAACTCTTGAATAATCTCTGTAAATGCAATCAGATTATTTTTAAAAGGCGGCAAAAACAAACCTTTGCATGCCGAAATAGCAGCTAACACATATCAGCACGTTATTTAAAATGTCAACTTCTCAAAAGAACACTATAATGTCGCACTCAGTCCTTTAAATGTAATAATGCATCAGCAGATAAGACTTATATGTACGTAGTTGACCTTTCATGACTAGTAAAAGTGAGGCATATCAGTACTGATTAAGGCTTTCTAGTTAATTTCAGTATAATATCCGATATTTGTTGTTATTTCTTATTAAGATGACGTAATAGCGTGATGCTTAGCATCACGAACTGTAAAGGAAAAGAGATGTACTAGTAAATAATGGGTTTGTAACTATGCTCTCCCAGATACTTTTAACGATTTGGTTTAGTTACGGTCGATGTAACTTATTACAGTGTCCAGTATCCGACGTTACTTATTAGAAACAAGAACTAACTCTATCTATCAGTTTAAAATATTTATTTATACAGAGATCTAGATTTTGTCACATTATGGTCATTATCAATGCTTGAAACAAAATGGTTAAAACACGTAAAACATTTCGACCACCATGTTGGAGGCTACATTCAGACATAACCACAAAAATGGAGGACGAACTGTTTTACGTGTCTTAACCGTTTTGTTTTAACCATTGATAATGATTACCATTGGCCGAAATGTAGATGTGTGAACAAATTATTATTTATGACTGATTGCAAAAAAAACAAATTTTTACAAATCAAATAAACAGTCGTGTTTAATATTTCCATATAGCAAGAGCCCCATAAATAACATATTTTAAAGTCATCTGGAATATTAAATCAGATAAAATGTAATTAGGATAAATATTCATTTTTCTTACTTGGAATCGATAGGCTACGTAAATTATATACAAAGAAACTCTACTTATAATATCAGTGTAACTATTTAAAATCTCTGACTATTACTATAAAAGTAATAATCCCATTGTACTCGCTCTCTGTTCTATTGTCTGCTCTGTTCTGATTGTTCTGTTGTCTGAATTGTACTGATAAGATCTACCTTGGCTGAAACAAACATTATTAACTATTGATTATTGTTCTTAACCGATTGTACAAAATCTTGAGATATAAAATGGATACTCAGGTATGCTGTATATGCTTTCTGTTCTAATTAATAAATCCCCTTATTTAAAGTTATCTTCAATCAGTTATTCCGTTATTTAATTATTTTTCCAGTCCCTCCATTTAGTGATCATGCTGTTTTCAGGTATAGCTAACTATTACGACTTTAGATTGTTCGGTAATTAAACATGTTAAACTTACATATCTCGTGTAGCTTGCCATAGTATCGTTGACTGTAGTTAACCATTTTGTAATATTTATTGGCTTCGAACCTACAATTACTTTTATGTAATCAACAGTTCGAAATCTTATTAGCCATTAATCTGTATCAATTATTAATTTTAATTCAATAAATTACCCTCATTCAAAATTATGCTACACGGGGATTCAATCTTAATATTCCGAACCTCCATCCAATGTCGGCGGATAGTTACGCGGATTATAACCAATCTCACTACAGCTTATCAACGAGATCAACTACACCGCTGTTTAAGGTAACTATTCCTGAAATTCTGTAGGTTGCTTGCTCTGGAAGATGTTTTAAACTATTTAATGTTTGGCCATTTCACTTCATTTAATTTTTTTTTAATTAACATTTCGTCTAAATTGAAGGCTTAGTCACTGATTATTATTTTAAAATAGTTCAACAAATTCTGTACGGCCAATTTTTCAAACCTAAATAGTCAGGCAAGCAATTATACTACACGTGCCACCATGGAATCAAACCTGATGAGTTTCACAGTGCAAAGCGAATATGGCTGGCGCATGGTTACGGTGGCAGATGCAATAAAACGGAACAGTGTTTACGTAAAATACCAAAAGCAATAATTATCACAATGAACATTGTCGAGCTGCGGCGTTGTCCCTTGTGCATCAACAAGAGCGTTCTGCAGGTAGATATACGGCACTCCCGGCCAGCGCCACGTTGAGACAAGACGTCCCGTGTGAGGAAGGCTTTAGCACCGACTTTAGCAGGAGAGTGTGTAACTGCATGCGACTCAGCAAGGTATGGAGCTAGGTGATCCTCTGCATCGTTACACAATAAGGCAGAAAACTTTCAAAACTTCGTTTACGGTGGGTTTCTGTGGAGACCTGAAGAACCAAAAAAATTGTTAAGCATGTGTACCAGAGGGACGGAGTGCTAACGAAAATGAATAATAGGAAACTGGAAGCTTGTCATTCTTGGGGCGGATGTCTTCAGTTGATTTATAATGCAAATGGCAGTGAAGATCGCTTTTTAAGATGATCGTAACGGCATATTAAACTAGCATCTTCGCATATTTCATTTACATGCGCATCAGAGGAAAGGTTTTAAGGATGTACTTGTTCACCAACGTTATTGTTGGCATGTCACAACAAAAATTGTCTCCCACCGGTAATCTTAATAAAAGAAAGTTAGCGATCTTGAGTGTTTCTTACATAACAAATTAAAAAGAAATCTTTCAGTTATTAAGAATGACGCCTAATAGCAAAGCTGCTTCTGAACCCTATTAACTACTCAGACCTAAAGCCCATAGTGATGCACGATTCTCTTCTCTTATTAAGCCTTTGAGGGCACGTAAGCCTTGCCAGGACGTCGTGAAGGATATTATTTCACTCATGTCTTTTCGAAGTTTCTAGTATTAAGGTAGTCACCTTTGAGTCGAACTTGTGAGCCAGCACGTGGTAATAACGTTTACCTATGAATCGCAGCTCCAGATGCGGTTGGCCCTCGCATTTCTCTTAATACATAGGACTTCGACGAAAAGTGCAATGCAGGGTGGCAGAAAATATACTAAGTGGTAACGGATACCTACTTCCTCACAAATTTAAGTCCAGGATGCCAAATACATTGCGTTTATTGTGAATGATCCCATAATACAAATATAGAATTTACATTTAGGCTCTAATATCAAGCCTCATGCCAAATTGTGAGAAAATGCTATCTGCCATGCAGACACATATTAGATCCTATCGCCGACGATCGTGCGCCACCGAGACTAGTATATTGTACTTCGTAAAGTATCGTAAGTAACTGTATTATCTCGTTAACGATATAATTCTATTAGAATTAAGCCTACTACGCACCACAAAAATGTTCTTACCACTGGCTACACCTTGAAAGACACCAACCATTTTGGTGCCGCTTTCATGTTAAAGTTGTAACTCATTGACACTTTAGGGCCACTTGACAATTTAATATAATTTGTACTCTTGATTCAGATAGGTCATGTATGAATTAAAAACATGACGTGAAGCCGGCCGCGGTGGCCGAGGGAACTGCGGCGCTTCAGTTACGGTCTGCACGGCCACTACGGTCGGGGGTTCGAATCCCCTCTCGGGCATGGATATTTGTGTCGTCCTTAGTTGTAGCTAGTTCATAATTAGTTTGTAAGTTTGTAAATTTAGGGACTGATGACCCCGTAGTTAAGACAAATAAGCTCTACAAACATTTGAACATGACGTGAACGTGCAATTCAGCCTTTTAAAATAAAAATGTAGCCTAAGTAATCCTTTAATCGGAATCAATGATATATATTACTAATTCTTTGATATGACTAAGCGGTATCTTTCATGATAGAATGAAACTGTAGCATGTTAGTTCTGAGGTTGTTTATTGCTTTTCTCCTGAATACTGTCCAGGAGCTTGGTGGCTCTACCGACATAGCAGATGAGAGCGGGCCGACAGCTGTTGACACATCAAAGGAAGAATTGAAGGCGAGGGACGTGAGGCTCGAGCTAGCAACTCCCTACCCCCAAACTGTGCAGAAAGGCGCATTCTCCCCAGCGTCTTGCTGGCGCCGACACTTTTCGCGAACACTCACCCCGCGCATTGTGGCCGAAACAAGCGACCTTTCTTTCATTCAGGCACCCTGACGAACTAAGGACTAGAGATTCTAAACGTGCAACAATCTCCTGTTATAACAGTGCCCACAACTGGCTGACTTCGAAGCAGTGGAACCTAAAAGTGTCTACGATCGGCGAGTTTCACTCTCGGGCTACTAAAATGTAGATGCAGTCGCTTGGCGTCAGTTCATCTGCTTCCGTCTCCTGTATGTCTGTCACTCAGATACACATTTTATGTCTATGTCTACTTGTTTTGTGAAACAAACACCTGTTTGTTTCAGCATCATATTTGGTCACCTCAAAGTACACAATGAGAGGCACAGGTTTGGTAAGATCCGCGTGTGGGAGCTTGAGGTGCGAGTAATTAACTGCGTAATTCATGACCACCCCACTTTCCAGTCTTTATAGCTTCACATACAACCAAGCAGTTGAGGAGAAGTTCATAGGTTTGGCTTTAATGGTCAAAGACTGCCGTCCTTATCATATAAATTATATTTGCATCGGACTTTTCGGATCCTAACTTCAGCGTACGACAGGTTTTAGATCGTCAGGACGATGTTGAACATCTTGATTTGTCGCCACACATAAAACAATCTGTGAACTGCAATGACGATATCACGCTGCTGACGCCGATGCGACGATGGTAAAATTCAGTATGGCAATAACTAACTCAATAATGCATCCGATTTCCCTTTTTTGTCTATGGTAAATATATAATTAACTTGCACTGCGTAACTGACCTTGTACCGAAAACACCCTCCAGTTTTTGCACTGACCTGTGTCAATACTCAGACTGACTAACTATGTATTATATGTAGCTTGATTTTCGTGTGTGATCTCATGTTTTATTTACTCTTGCTGATGTACATAATAAATGTTTAAATGATAGGACACAGTTGTTTTGTGGTAGAACTATATAACCGTGGCCCGTGTTCCTTTATAATATCAGTGGAAGGTATCTAATGTAGAGGCTTGTCCTAAACGAGAAATCTCTTTTAAATACTAAAGGTCAAATCATACGATGCCGAAACATTGAGTACCATAAATTATTGGCGAGGTTTTGCGTTGTAAGGCCTAATTAATTCAATAACATGACCATCGTAAATTAATAAGCATTTCCGTTGAGTGACCCAACTCTTGCGTTCGCAGGTGTGAGAAACTATAGCTCTTCTAAGCCTTGTACTTTGTTACTGTGGGCTCGTCCCAAAATTTACTAACGACTAAAAACAGTAGTAAAATTTGAAGAGTGATTAAGCTTGGTAGAAGTCCATAATTATTATTACTAAACAATTGGTGGCGGTAAATTATACTAATTATAACTGAATGGCGCGTGCCTGAAATGAAAAATGGGCGAAGTTTAAACTAAGGCTCATTCATTATACTATAAAAGAGAAAGTAAGGAACTGAAACGCTTTACTAATGGAACATATACAATAAGAATTGGCTTTAGTAACAGCGAATGGCAAAGCAGAGATCTTGGATGATTCACGTAAGTTTTCTCGAAGTACCGACTGCTGAATTACCTTACAAAATTCTTGAGTCAAGGTTATGAGGGCACTGTTTATCACGCACAGGCAACTGCTCGTGAAGGGCAAACGCCGCGGTGGAGTAACCGAGCGGTCTAAGGCGCCTCTCTGCAGAGCGCGCGGATGCTCGCCGTCGGAGGTTTGAGTCCTTCCTGAAGCATGGGTATGTGTGTTGTCCTTAGATTAGTTCACTTTAGTTTAAGTAGTTTATAAGATACGACTAATGACCAAGCAGTTGGTCCGATAGATTTACAAACTTTTGAACATTTTGAAAAATATGAGACAAAAGTTATAAAGATTTTCCCCCTCTCAGTGCGTTGTTTGCAAATAAATTTCGAGCTAGTTCGTATAGTGTAGTGAGCAGGCAGTACAATGGAACAGCAATGTAACGTACCCGAAGTTATGGCATTGGGAGCCATAGGAAGGTTGTAAGCAAGACAGACACAAGAGGGAGGTAGCTGCAGCTATTGGAGTTTCCCAAAGTGTAATTTACAGGACCCGGACGCGGTTTAAGACTACAGGAACCGTTAAAAGAAGGCATGGCAAAAGTCAACGAGTGACATCTGCGACAGATGAGTTCTCTCCAGTAGACAGCCCGTCGAGTCAGGGGGTGAATGGAACTCAGCTGCGTAGCACACTCCAGGCAGCAACAGGGCAGCGTGTAGTTTTTCTTTGGTCCTTTGCTATGACTAGCACATGGTCTTCGTCTCCCACACTGATAAGAAATATTGAAGAATTTATCGAACGGGTGTTTAGTAAGCTACTTTTTTGTTGCAGGGATACACTTCCTGCGGTCTTAGTTTAAGTAGTTTGTAAGCTACGGACTGATGATCACGCAGTTTGGTCCGATAGATTTACAAACATTTGAACAACATTTGAAGGGCAAGCGGGCCGTGACCGACAAACAGTGATTGAACGCCGTAGCCGCGATACTTTACCCAATGCAGATCGCAGTGAGTTGAGGCCCTCAGCCTCTGTGCCTTTTCCCCGGGCTGAAGATCGGACACGAAGTTCGTAAAGTCGCGACCACACTTGGTGGCACCAAAAGAACAAGTAGATCGCACGCTCTGTTGTGTACAAAACCGAAGTAAGTGACGCCTACACGCGATGGCAGTCGCACTAGAAGTCATGTAGACGACCACAATCCATGGAAGTCTTGCCTCAAGATCCATTTTCAATTTTTCTCTGCAGAACAGAAACGACGCCGTTCCCACCTTCTCTGTGGCCAATGGTACCGTCTGGATTGCGAGCGCCGATCACATTACCCTTCGGAAACATAGTCACAAGGGAATTACGCGTAGTGACATCGTCCGCAAACCGATTTTAACGAATCATAACGCTTCCCGAATGTAAAGTGCGAGAAACCTAGCACACAGGTCGCATGTTTCCACGGACCTCCGGCGGACGGTAATTTTCAGATTCCGAGAAAATTCGCCGATTTCATACGGCCTCTGTGAGAAGCCCAAACGTACCTTCGCTGTATCAGCACATGTTTCTCGGCGACCTCCTCGAGTGGTTTTCTGTGGCATGCGATGGTACGCTGCGTACTAAGCGTTATCTGGCCACAGCTGTGAGAAGTCCGAGGCGAAGTGGTGCCCGAGAATCGTGCGCCCACTCGCTAGCAATATAGCTTTTATCAATAGTCGTGGTCCTTGCCAACGCCCTCTTGTGTTTCCACCTGGCTGTTTCTGCATCTGCATGATGAAGGGTGCGACATTGGAGGTTCGAGTCCTCCCTCTGGCATGGGACTGTGTTGTCTTTATCATAAGTTAGTATGAATTAGTTTAAGTTGTGTTAGTGTAGGGACCGATGACGTCATAAATTTGATCCCTTTCTCACACAAATCAATGTTTTTACAAGAAAATAGCTGGAAGTGTTTTTTCAGTACTACTAGATACTAACATTAAGTGAAGCATGTGTTGACAAGATTTCTGCGGACTTTATGTGAATAATAGATATCAAAAGATGATGACACAAAGTACACATATTGAAGGCAGTGAAACCTCAGCAACGTTAGACAGTGTGTTCCAGTGTTTGTTAAGCTTAAGGCACTTAACTACGGGGTTATCAGTCCCTAAACTTACAAACTACTTATGAACTACCTATAACTAAGGACGGCACACATATCCATGCCCGAGGGGGGATTCGAACCCCCGACCGTAGTGGCCGTGCAGACCGTGACTGAAGCGCCTCAGTCTCCTCGGCCACCGCGGCCGGCAACGTTAGACATCAAAGATCTATGCCATTACGGCCGGAGGTATATTAATAGGATAACCTGCCCCAAGTCTGCTTTCACTTTTGTAAATTTCATATTAACGAATTTTAATAGAAACGCTTCTTTGTGAAGATATGATACTTGTACTACCGGTACATAATATGTTTTCTTAGAAATGAATTTCCAAACAGTGCTTAATCGACAGCTTCTCTCACGGAAACGTACTGTTTTATATTCCTTGGAAAATGAGAGGCAGCTTCAGTATGTTTGCTTATAAATCCTATCCTTTTTCCGGGTAGCCGCGGTGGAGTAGCCAAGCGGTCTAAAGCGCCTCGCTGTGGAGCGCGCGGTTGCTCGCCGTCGGAGGTTCGAGTCCTCCCTGGGGCATGGGTGTGTGTGTGTGTGTGTGTGTGTGTTGTCCGTAGGTTAGTTTACCTTAGTTTCAGTAGTTTGTAAGATACGGACTGACGACCACGCAGTTTGGTCCGATAGATTTACAAACATTTAGAAACGCTTTAAAAAAAACTTTTTCCGCGTAACGGAACAGGCCTAGTGACCGGGACGGGGCAAACGCATTGTATGTAAAAACACTTTCTGGGAGTCAAATACAAACTAATTCCGTTAACATAGGAATTGGATGATAATATTATGGAATGCGTATTTCAATCATTATTGTAATATTCTCTCGTAAAAATAAAAGGTGGTCACAACGTCCTGTCAAAATCAGCAGCATCGCAGTGGTAAAAGCAGATGCTCAGTAAACAACAGATGTCTCACAAATGTATAGTACAAAGGAAAGCGGCGTGGGTGCCAACACCCAATTTCTGTATACCTGCAGAACAGCCAGTTCCTGCCAGCTAGCGGGTAAGTTGGTATATCTTTCCTGTAAGGCGATGGAGCAAGTTCCCCTAAATGATATTCTTCCTTGCTTCCATATTCAAAGACATTTCTGAGCAATGCCTTTTATTATGATTATTACTGCGGACTTTCTTTCCGTTGAAGTTTCTGTGTAACTGTCGTTAGCAAAACTTGCACTCTGGGAGTGTACTGAAGAACGGAAGAGAAAGTCTGTCACGGTTCGGTGCTGTTAACTAAAGGGTCACCGCTACGGCGGTCAGCGGGCTTCTCTTTAGTCTCCTCTTTGGACCAGACAGCAAGACCGAAAGCAAACATGTCGAGGCTTTCTCTTTATTCTAGGCCTTCTCAACAGACGGCTCTTTTTCTTTTTTTTTCCGCCGACAGACGAGAAAATGGAAGTGGAAACGCTTGCCGCTGGACAAAGGGAAGTTCTGTCCTTTACGCCTTCGTGAAGGAAACACTTTCTTCAGAGACAAAGCACTGCTGGAATTTTCGCAGCATCACACAGCAGTGGGTGTTGTAACTTCTGTCAAGGTATTTTTGTCTTGGTATTTGTATTATTATGTTGAGAAATAGGACGAATCATTTACTTGTTTGATCGTCGTCTAGCGGTTACTAGGAGATGATGCAACGGCAATTGATGAACCCTGTAGCGTTAACCGCGGCAGGAACTGTGGGGATCTGTGGAAACAATAGCAAAACGGATTCACTACGCTCGGCAATGCAGCGGTTACTGAATAAGGTACAGCAGTATCGTTTGTGTTATAGTTGAAAAGCACTTTTAATTAGCTGAGAAATATCAACTATTATTCTTGTACTTTATATGTTATGTCACATTTTGTTTATTTATTTATCTCTCTATTCATTTTTTCAGGTACATATGTGATACAAACTGTAGGCCTAATCTATGCACGACATTACCGTAGAACATCGTTGTAAAACCCAAACCAAACCAGAAAGACGCTTTTCACTGGTAAAGCAGAAGTAGGCTTTCTATCCACATTAGCACTGAAAAGAAGATATTTTTAGTGATCTAGATATACGAAGACGACATTTATATTATTTCGGTTTACTTGGCATTTATAATTAAAATTTCATTACAGTTATCATTTTTCAAATACTTTACTACTGTTACACTATTATTAAAGTTTAATTTCGTGTACATCCTTTCAAAATTCATTATATTTAACGGTGCAAAATAATTGTACATACTCCCAATTCCACTGCAGAAATGTGCTAAGGGGGTTGGGAACTTTCATGCTACTACGGGTGGTCGTTTCATCGTTTAATGTGACACAAAAATTATTTACGAAAAAACTGCTTAAGTCTTAAAAATGTTTTATAGGCAGGAAAAGCAGCAGCAGGCTTACCTACAGCCGTAAATATGATAAAACACATGATGTTTACGTACAATGCGGGACAAAATATTACCCGGTCCGAGTAATTTGAAGTCCAAGAACAGAGCATTGCGCATGCCTAAGTGTTGCCAACGCCAGCGGTCTGTGCAGCTTCCGCTGGGTGTTTGCATCGTCAAATAGAAGTAATACAACAGTTAAGATACAGTATATGTCGAGCCTCATTGCACTTTAACTGACGTATCAATTATCTGGGAAAACATTGTGTAAGCGCGTAGGAACGGTCCATTTATAATAATTCCACGTGGGTACATTTTCTACAATGAACCGCTTCTTGCATATGTTACATTCGGTAGGTGGATAGGCTGACGGTTTACGAACGCAACAGACGTTTGTTAGAATCTGACTTCAATCACTGTAATATATAAAGCAGAGTGTCCTTATGTTCGTGTGTACGTGTTGCTTACAAATCTACAATTTTGTTCCAGTATTTATGGAATTTTGTACACGTAAGCTTCAATCCATGAGGACTTGTAAGAATCACGTACAACACATATTTCACGAGCTATGACGTCATAAACAATGAGATTCGCGAAAAACTGCTGCATTAAGCAACAATGCTGCTCATTTCCCCTAAACTACTGGAGCGATTTCAACCAAATTTGGTACGTATATTCCTTATGTGAGATAACAATTGCTCTGGAAGTACGAACCACATAAGATACATTGTGCAGGAGATACAATGCCATAAACGATAGGAGTTGCAAGAAACTGCGAGACTTTATAAATAGACTATATGAGAATGACTTGGAACAAACATAATTTCAAACCTAAATTGAACATTTTCTCGCTGACAACCACATGAAAGTAATGACAGAAAAAGTTTCTCGCTTACTAATTTTCCGCTGTTCATGGACTAAAACTGCGGCATTCGGTATGACTTTACAATGTATAATTTCTACGCTACAAATTGTAGTCGCTGAAAACTTTACAGACAGTATACACACATACATGTACCTTCGAAATTGTATCACAGAACGACACGTACTTCATGAGACATGAGCACATAAACAGTAACGTTCATGGAAAATCGTCCCATCACGCACGACGTTTTAACCTGTTGCTTCTTTAGCACTAACTGTGTCCGCAACAGATTTTAAAGACATACCGCATACCATACATATCAATATATACATGAAAAATTATTCAGTTGTACAGCATGTAACACAATAAATATGATATCATAGGCAATTTATATGTAATTTATAGTTTGATTACTATCTTCCTTGTTTGGATACAGCACTTATAATTTTGTACATTATGCTAGACAGCCTTATTTCTTATTTGTTCTCCGATAAATATAGCACGGCATGGACAGAGAGAGAACGCATAGGATGAGTACGAACTGTAGGCAGGAATAAATAAATAAGTACTCGGGCTATGTCGAGTTTTCCGATAGTTTATTTTATATTTTTTAGACCTCTTGCAGATTATGTTTTAAGTATTTATTCGCTAAAAATTGTACTGTTGTTAGCTTTTATACATTTTTAGAAGATTCTGTTTTATAATAATGTAATCTTTAATTAGACAGACACCTGTTCAGAGTTATAATATTGAAAATGGACGTATTTTGTATCATAGGTCTAGTTCAAACTTCGCGAACGCATAATTGCTGTCTTTGAAGAGTGTGTTAGTGCATCGGAAGGAGGATGTAGTTATGCTTCCACAGCAATTACATGGATCAGACGATTAAGTGATAATGCTGAGCTAAGCAGACGTGCAATATCTGGAAGACAGCGAGTCTACTCGTAGAGAAGATGATGAACTGGTGAGAGCGGCGCAGACTGCCACTGCCTCAAACATCCGGGAACTAGGGGGAGTTTCACATTTCCCGGGATCGTCGAAAACTGTAGTCAGACGTTTAAACGGCTAAGGTCCCGTCGTGCTCTCATGAGACAATCAAGCCGTGGTCAAACTGGCAATTGTGATTTTGTGCAAAAATTTCGATTGTAGGAAAGTCATTTTCACCGATGAGTGCACAATTGAGTTCACAAGTAGAGGTCTTGTTCTTGTTTACCGCACAGAGAGGCAACGATATGACACCCCGCTTCGTGGCTATAAGCGATAGAAGCGGGCGTATTAGTGTCTAATGTTGGAGCTGGGTGTCTTATATGGCTGCAGGAATCCAGTACCAGTTCAATTCGGAATGCCATGAATATTTCTTGGAAATGGAACTCGACGTCTTCTTTCCAAGTGTACCTTTTTCTTTCGGTGGCGTATATGGCTGACGATAAAGGAGTACAACAAAAGTTTCTTCTTTCTCTAAACGGTGCATAATTATATTCAAAACAATAAATTTATACAAAACAATAATTTCCTTTCTCAGGTTATATGATAGTATTGTTAGCAGAAGGGACAACAGTTCTATAAATTTTATTCATAATAATAAATGTAAAGGGGATGCTATTCAACACTTTCAAGTATGTCAGAAAAAAAATTAAACTCAAAATATATTCTCATGCATCGCCAGTGCGACAGAGCCTTTCGCATTCCTGTCGTAACTCGTGGCGGTTACTGGCATTGTGAAGTGGCCCGCCGTGTTTATTAATATTAGCCGGCAGCCGATATAATAGGACAGTAATGACAACTTCCAGACCTCAAATATCAATTAATTTTAATCGGATGAAAGTTTCGGGAGTACAGCGGTTATTATATTTCATGAATATAGATAAATAGCTTCTATAGTAGAATAGTTTCAGTACATAAACTATTCTCATTCCACTAAATCGCACTGGCATTTTTACGGTCCACTATAATTTTTCCAATAATTTTATAATTTCTGTAAACAATTCTGATCAAAAATAGAAAAAAATAAAAACTATAATATTTGATGCCTAATATTTAATAAAATAATAGAGCATAGTGCCTCCCTCTAGCGACGTCCAGTTAGGCCGTCAGAGGGAGCTTCTGGTCGCAGGAGGCCAACATTTGTCTGTAAGATTTGGTGCCGATCAGTTAAGTCGTTGGGGATACGAAGGCCGAATTCAATATAGGGATCAGTATTTTATTCCGCCATCCGAATATAGACGCCTCAGAGAATCTACAGGTGTATTTTTCAGGTTGGATTCCACCTGTTTCCCCCCTCAAAATACACAGAGAACAATAACGCTCTTGCTGGAAACTTTCATAGGAGGGCGGATACGAAAGTCGAACCCAACACTCCACACCTCCATAGAACCGGTACACCAAGGATCACTATGAGTACTTCATTACAAAATGCCGTCAGAAAAAGCAATTCACGGTAGTACCGGTCACACAAACTTTTGTTTGGACTACACCATTCTTCAGACTTTTCTACAAAAACGCAGCTCCAAGGTTCCAAATTCAAGAACGCTGAGTACACCAAAGAATACAAATAAGTGTTCTATATCCACAAGTGTTGTTGTCATCAATTCTGCGGTGCAACTTCAGAAAGGGAAGGGTGCTGTTATGACCCGTGCAATCTGATGAAGGGTACGGTAACGTGTGTTTTATGCTTCATCTATGCTTCTGCCCCTTGCAAAACTTATATATATTAAAGATCTCCCGCATTTCCAATACCATGTTCAACACATTTTACAATGGCTCTTGCAATTCACTAATCAGCTCTAACCCCTCGTCCAAGGAGGAAACATAGGATGACCAACCTGATTATGTGACTGTATGTAGCTCGTTGAAGCCACTCGTGTTCATAGACGTTTGACCTATATTGTATGTATGTTTGTCTGAATAATAAATTAATTGTGTTACGAATTATAAATCAATGTCCTTTCCTTTGACAGTGAAACGGCGTCCATACAAATTCCTGGTCAATTATTATGTAATATGTTTATTGTTAAACATTAATCAACAAACGGTGAGACATCGCACAACGAAAAGATTTCGAATGTACTATCATGGAGTTCGCCTTTATCTATACTAATAATAAATCTGTAAATTTTGGCCTGTCGCTGTTCACTTCAATCTTCAAAACTACTGGGATAACCTCCACGCGGTTTTCACAAGAAACACGAGAAAAGTTTGGGGCAACACTTAGGTATAATTTTATCAAAATAGGATCACGGTAAAAAAAAGATATCGTAATTTTAAGTCTTTTCAGTAACCGTCGTGTCCGTTTGTTCAACTGTTAAAAACTTCTTACCTTCAAAACTATTTCATGAGTTTACATGAGGTTTTCACAAGTAACTTGAGCATAACTCTGGACAACATATAGACTTCGTTTCATAAACATCGGATCACGAAGAGAAAAAAAATAGGAATATAATTTCAATTTTTTATCTACGACAGTCATTTCCGTCTGTCTCTTTGAACACGTTTATCTTCAAAACCACTTGACGATTTTTCATTGGATTTTCACACGTAACTTAGGCATATCGTGCGGTTACATAAAGGCATAAATAAAATCGGATCAGACAAAATAAAGAAAACATAATTTAATCATTTAGTTAAAAGCCATTGTTTATGTTTATTCGTTGAGGATAACCTCCAAAAGTATTGCACGATCTTCCATGGGTTTCCACAGGTAAATTGAAAATAGTTTGGAGAATAACATAGGCTTCATTTCATCATAATCGGATAAGAGGTAGAAAAGATATCTAATATGAAATTTTATTTGTGTACTAAGCTTGTAAGTATGGTTTAGTACAACAAATCACCAAGTGTAGTATGCGAACTTTCATGGGGTTCCATAGGTCAACCGACAGTGCCTTGGGGCAACACTCGTACAAGCTTCATTTAATTAAAATCGGGTCTGGGGAAGAAAAGATATGGTAATTTGTAGTTTCTGAGGTATGCTATGCTTGAATTTCAGCGTAGTATAGTAAAGACCCGATAGAGGCGCTGTTACGTTGCATACCAAATAACTAATACGTAGGGCGATGCTCTGTTTTTTTGTCTCAGGTGTAATACACTGAAATAAGAGTTGCGATTTTCTTTACGACACTTGTGTAGTGCGTTGATGTTGGCCACGGCCTTTGAATCCTGTTTGAAAAATCAGTCACGTACAATGAGGGGAATAATTCTTTGTGTTGATAATGAAATTAACATTTAATATTTTTCCGATCAGTAAATTAATGATGCCCCTAAAGCGAATATTTCGTTGACAAAGTTAACATACTAAACAGCTGCCTTTGCAAGTAAATTTTAACCCAGGTACGACACAAAAAATAAATAAATAAAAAATAAAAGAAAAACATTTGCTAGCTGTATCCCTCATGCCTTGCAATGCCATGGAAAGAAAAAAGTGCTTCATTTTGCGGGTCTCATTTGAATTTAATACATAGCGACGATAGTTCACGTATATCGATGTTTTCATTTACTATTAATTCTTTGCAAGAAAACACGAATTTATGTAGTTTCCTTTCTGATTTTGGTGCGTACTTATTACATCTTGAGTCAATTCTATTTAGGAATGCCTAGAAAACGGTGTACTACAGTATAGAACAAATAGAGGCCCTGTTAGTTACTTAGTGCATCACAGAACTAATAGCTGAACGTGCTGCATTTATTAATTTTTTTAATTTCTTCTCGATGGTTACGCCATAGAACGAACCACTTAAGATGCTGTTGGCTTTTTAGTGTTGCAAAGAAACAATACATGATCGTGTTGTTTGTATTCCCCCACTAACAGAAGTATTTTGAATTAAGAGCCGCAATCTTATATCCGCAAATACAAACTAACATTGAACAGCGAGTTGCTGATTACACTTTATACTTTCACAGCTTAACGACATTTCTTTGCTTCTTTTAACAGGGAACATTTGAATTTATCACCATGAAAAGATCACGAAACGTTGGCGGACCTACAATCGCCGTCTCTAAAAGAGGAAGAGGCGACTATAATACTGCTTACTATGTCCCCCAGTCGTTTCCATCCCTACCCACACCATGGGAGGAATGTAGGCCCCTCAGGAAGGCAAGGCTTATGCCACCATATACCTAGTTTTCAGAAGTCCTATGAAGAAATTTTCCAAGCAATTAAATCTTTATTCTTTGTGGAGAACCTGGAGGACAAGTACGGAGAGGTGGAGGGCATGACTAAAATGCGATCAGGGGCTGTCCTCATAACGACGTCATCCCCGGCTCAGTCACTGGCATTGCTTGCCTGTTTCGATGTTTCCATTATAATAACACCTCACAAGACACTAAATATGGTCCAGGTCCTTATATTTCATAAAGACCTCTTGTTACAATCCGACGAAGAACTGAGCTAATATTGACCAGTGTGGTGTTCATTTCATCCGAAGAATTTACAGGGATCAGAAGGATGACAGGGTTGCCGCAGGTGCCTTCATCTTGGCTTTCGAGGGCGATTCATTGCCTGAGAAAGTGAAAGTAATGATTTACCGATGCGTTATTAAACGCTACATTCCTCCCCCTATGCGTTGCTTTAAGTGATGGGGGTTTGGGCACATGACCTCCCAGTGTGATGCCAACCACACCCGCCGGAAGTGCGGATGTCCATCTCATCTCAAAGTCCCATTTATCCCTCCTCCAGACTGCGTCACCGCAGCCAGAAGCGCGCTGAGGTACGAAACGTTTTGGCGTAACACCCGCTCTCTGCATTGCCCTCCTGGAAACATGGTTCCCGGTAATGCAAACCACTGCCCTTCGGGGCTATAGGGGATATTTTTGCAACCGTATTGTGAATAACAGGGTGTCAGGTGGAGTGTGTGTATATGTCCTTGCTTCTGTCTATAGTGAACCTGTGCCCCTTCAAACACCGTAAGAATCCGTGGCTGTCAGGGTAAGGACAGCACAGGAGATAACTGTCTGCAATCTCTACCTCCCCCTAGATGGCGATGTCTCTTTCAGTATTTTGGCTGCGTTTATATCACAACTCCCCCCCCCCCCCCCACCAGACTGTCCTGGTATTGGGCGATTGTAATGCCAATAATACCTTGTGGGGTTGTTCTACGATTTCTGGCCGTAGCAGAGTTGTCGCGGACTTACTTTCTCAACTCCAGCTCTGCCTCTTAAACACTGGTGCTCCACACATTTTAGTGTGGCGCACGGCACGTTCTCGGCCATTGATTTGTCGATCTGCAGATACTGCCTTCCGCCATCCATCCATTGGAGAGCTCACGACTTTCCGATGTTTTTGTCACATCCACAACCTCAGTCTTCAGGACGCCCTCCTAGATGGGCTCTACACAGGGCTAATTGGGAAAACTACTCCTCTGCTGCCATCGTTGCTCCTCCCTTACTCGAAGTCACCGATGTGATGATCGAGAGCGCTACACGATCCATCGTTTCAGACTCAGAAGCGAACATTCCTCGTTTCTCTGGGTGTCTATGGCGGAGGACGTTATCGTGGGGGTCGCCAGAGGCTATTAAAGATCGCAGGCGAGCAATACAACGTTACAAGCGGCAGCCATGGAGCACCTGATCCTATTTAAGCAGCTCCACACTCGTGCTCGTCGACTTATCAAAAGACGTAAACAGGAGTGTTCTGAGATGTACGTCTCTACTATTAGAGACTGGTCTGGGGCAAAATCAGGCGCTTAAAGGGATACCAGACGCCAGCAAGTATCCTGGCATCAACATCGACGGAACCACACTTGCTGAGACCTTAATTGAGCATTACGCTCGCACCTCTGTCTCTGCAAATAACCTTCTGTGCATTAAAGGTGCGGGCAGAACGTGAGTCCCTTTATCGCTCGCCGCTCTGAGACATATAACGCGCCATTTAGTGAGTGGGATTTCCTGAGTGCACTTAAACAATGTCTCTACATAGCCCCTAAGCCTGATGGCATCCATAACCAAATGCTGACACACCTATCGGCGAATATCCAGCGCAATCTCCTTGTTCTCTTTAACCATACCTCATGTGATGGCCTATGTAGCCTGTAAGTTGTTAGAACGTATGGTCAGTCGGCGATTGTGTTATATTCTCGAGACTCAGGGCTTCCTTGCTCCATTCCAGGGCGGTTTCCACCACGGTCGCTCTACAACTGATAACATGGTATACCTCGAGTCTGCCATCCGCACCGCTTTTTCCAGGCGCTACCATCCGATATCTGTCTTTTTTGATATGCATAAAGCATATCATACAACCTGGCGACACCATATACCACGTTTCATGGTTGGGATCTCCAGGAATCATTCCCGATTTATATTAAAACTTTTTAGCTATCCGTACCTTTCGTGTTTAAGTCGGTGCCTCCCATAGCAGCAATGTAGGGGAGCCATTAGGAAGGCAAAGTCCTGGGCCCTCGCGCACAGCTTCCAGTTTTCTGCTGCCAAGACATGTGTTATGCACATTCGTCGGCATTGGACGGTTCACTCTCAGCCCGAGCTGTATCTCGGCGACCATCTATCAGAGGTAGCAGATACTCATAGATTTTTGGGGCTCATCTTCGATTCCTGACTGACGTGGTTCCCTCACATGCGTCAGCTAAAAACAGCAGTGCTGGTACCATCTCAATGTTCATCACCACCTGGGCCATACTTCGTGTTGTCGCAGCTATATCAAGCTCTGATGCAGCCTGGTCTTGATTTTGGATGTGTCGCCTAAGGTTCTGCAGCAACCTCTGAATTGCGCTTGATAGACCTCTTTCACATCGCCACAGATGCCTTTGGGACCAGCCCTGTGGCCAGCTTACTTGTGGAGGCTGGGGTCCCACCTTGGAAGATCTGCCGCCACGATTGCTTGTGGCCTTTGCTGCACTTGTGCATAGCTCGCCAGGCTATCCAAACCATTGTGTCCTTTTCTCTCACATGGTCCTCCATGACCTACGACAACGATCCAAGTCAGCTCGTAAGATCGCCAGTAACTTCTGTTGGACCTTGGGTCTTACCCTCTACCATCTCCGTATCGGGCCCACAGATGCACACCTCCGGCGTGCCTGCCAAGACCATGTATTTATCTGGACTTGGCCCGTGGACACAAGGACTCAGTTCCCCATGAAGCTCTCTGTTCCCAATTCTTAGCGGTCGTAGCTACATTCCCTGGACATAAACTGGTTTACATAGATGGTTCAAAGGTGAGAGACGTATTGGTTTTGCGAATGTTCATGGGAACCAGGTTGTACAGCACTCTGCCAGAGAGCTGTTGAAAATTTCCTGAGCTCTCGAGTAGATCCGGTCCTGCTCAGGTGAGTCCTTCCGTTTCTGCAGTGAGTCCCTGAGTAGCCTCCGAGCCCTCGACCGTGTTATCTGCGTTCTCCCCTGTTGTTAACAACAATGGAGACACTATCTGCCCTTGAGAGATCTGTTTGATCAGTGGTTTTCCTCTGGTCTCCGGGTCTTGTCCATATCCCGGTTAACGAGCATGCTGTTACACTTGCCAAACAGGCTGTCGATGCGTTCGTTTTAGAGATTGGCTTCCCGGATTCTGATCTCCGGACAGTTCTGGCATGTCGAATTCGTGAGCTTTGGGCCACTGAACGGCGTAGCCTGAACCCGACCATCAAACAGAGCTGTAATTAGACAACGGCTATGTGGCATTCCTCCAGCGGGCTTCCCGCCGGGACTCTGTAGTCCTATGCCGGCTCCGCATTGGCCACACTAGGATAACCCACAGCCATCTCATCCAATCAACAATAACAATATTTTCGCCGAAACATTTCCACAAAAATAATTCTATACGGAAAACGATAAATGTTAACATCCAGTTATCGCCAAGTAAAATTTCGTTACATAGAAATAAAAAAAAGTTACTTTTTATCAAAATGTGCATTTTTGCATTAGCTCGAGATGTGGCCTAATTTGACATCTAGTAACCGACATGGTATTTTACACGAAAGGAGAGAATATATGCGCCGGCCGCGATGGCCGAGCGGTCTGCGGCGCGCCAGTCACAGTCTGCACGGCCGCTACGGTCGGAGGTTCGAATATCTCCTAGAGCATGGATGTTTGTATCGTCTTTAGTATAACGTAGTTCAAAAGTAGTTTGTAAGTTTAGGGACTGATGTCCCTGCATTTCAGTCTCTTAAACTTAACAAACATTTGAGCAATTGAGAATATATTTCCATGGGTTTCGTGTGTGCCATCATGTGACATACGAAGTAATTTGAAACTAAGGAAATAACAGTAATACGGGACACAGTCTAACTGCGGCATTCTACATCTACATCTACACATCTACATGGGATACTCTGCAAATCACATTTAAGTGCCTGGCAGAGGGTTCATCGAACCACAATTATACTATTTATCTCCCATTCCATACTCGAATAGCGCACGGGAAGAAAGAACACCTGAATCTCTCTGTTCGAGCTCTGATTTCTCGTATTTTATTCTGATGATCATTTCTACCTATGTAAGTGGGAGTCAACAATATATTTTAGCATTCGGAGGAAAATATTGGTGATTGGAGTTTCGCAAGTAGCCCACGCCGCAGCGATAAGTGCCGTTGTTGTAGTGTTCCCATCCCAGATCCTGTATCATTTCCGTAATGCTGTCTCCCCTATATCGTGACAATACGAAACGAGCTGCCCTTCTTTGGACTCTTTCGATGTCCTCCGTCAAACCCACCTGATAAGGATCCCACACTGGGCTGCAATACTCCAAAAATGGACGGACAAGCGCAGTGTATGCAGTTTCTTTAGTAGTTCTGTTGCATCTCTTAAGGGTTCTGCCAATAAAACGTAGTCTCTGGTTCGCCTTTCCCACGATATTATCTACGTGTTCTTTCCAGTTTAGGTCTGAAGTAATAGTAATTCCTAGGTATTTTGTGGAGTTTACGGCCTTCACGTTTGATTGATTTATGTTGTAAACAAAGTTTAACGGATTTCTTTTCGTACTCATGTGGACGACTTCACACTTCTCTTTATTTAGAGCCAATTGCCAATTTTTACACCATACTGATATCTTATTCAGATCGTTCTGCAGTTGGTTTTGATCTTCAGATGATTTTACTAGACGGTAAATCTGCAAACAACCTAAGAGAGATACTTAGATTTTCCCCTAAATCGTTTATGTAAATAAGGAATAGCAGAGGACCAATAACACTACCCTGTGGAACGCCCGATATCACCTCTGTTTTAGTCGATGCCTTACCATCGATTATTACGAACTGTGTCCTCTCTGTCAAGAAATCCCCTATCCAATCGCAAATTTGGGGCGATATACCATAACCACGTAATTTGATTAAAAGCCGTTTGTGAGGTACGGTGTCAAAAGCTTTCTGGAAATCAAGAAATACGGAATCGATTTGCGAACCTCGATAGCACCCATCACTTCGTGTGAATAAAGAGCTAGTTGTGTTTCGCATGAACGATATTTTATAAATCCGTGTTGACCTTGGGTCAATAGATCGTTCTTTTCGAGATAATTCATAATATTTGAATACAGGATATGTTCCAAAACCCTGCTGCAAATTGACGTTAATGAAATAGGCCTGTAGTTTAGTGGGTTACTCCTACTGCCTTTCTTGAATATAGGTGTGACCTGTGCAACTTTCCAATCTTTTGGTACTGATCCTTCCATGAGAGAGCGGTTGTATATGACTGTTAAGTAAGGAGCTATCGCTTCAGCATAATCAGATAGAAATCTAATGGGTATACAATCCGGACCAGAAGACTTGTTCTTGTTAAGTGATTTTAGTTGCAGCACTACTCCGATGATATCTACTTCTATGTTACTCATTACGGCATCTGTTCGTAATTCGAAATCTGGAATATTGGTTTCGTCTTCTTTGGTGAATGAGTTTCTAAAAGCTAAGTTTAGTAACTCTGTTTTGGTAGCGGTATCATCGGCAGGATCGCCATTAATATCACGTAGTGAAGGTATTGTTTGTGATTTGCCCCGTGTATATTTAACATATGACCAAAATCTCTTTGGGTTTTCAGTCAAATTTCGAGAAAGAGTTTCGTTGTGATAAATATTGTAGGCATCTCGCATTGAAATTCTCGCTAAATTTCGAGCTTCTGAGTAGGATTGCCAATCCTGGGGATTTTGTGTTCGTTTAAATTTAGTTTGCCTTTTCCTTTGCTTTTGCAACAGTGTCCTGACCTGTTTTGTGTACCGAGGGGGGTCGCCTGCTTCTTTTATTAATTTATTTGGTATAAAACTGTCAATTGCTGTCGATACCACTTCTTTGAATTTGAGGCAAATCTGGTCTACACCAAGGTTTAGTGTTAAAAAACAAGTGGAAGCTGTCTTTCAAGAAGCAATGTATTTTGTTTCCATCTGCTTTCCTGAACAAATATACTTTGCGTTTATTTTTGGTAACTTTCGATATTCAATTTCGCTACGACAGCTCTGTGTTCACTAATACCTGTATCCGTTTTGATACTCGTTATGAGCTCAGGATTATTTGTTGCTAAGAGATCAACTGTGTTTTCACATCCATTTACAATTCTAGCTGGCTTATGAACTAATTGTTCGAAGTAATTCTCAGAGAATGCGTTGAGTACAATTTCGGACGATGTTTTATGCCTACCTCCTGATTTGAAAATATAATTTCGCCAACAGATCGAGGGTAAATTAAAATCACCACCTACTATTATCGTGTGAGTCGGGTACGTTTTTGTAATTAGACTCAGGTTTTCTTTGAACCTTTCTGCTATTGTATCGTCAGAGTCGGGAGGCCGGTAAAAGGAACCGATTATTAACTTCTTACGATTTTCGGGTACAACCTCTACCCATAATAGTTCGCAGGAACTATCAACTTCAACTTCGCTACACGAAATACTACTTTTGACGGCGAAAAACATGCCCCCACCTATTTTGTTTAATCTATCCTTTCTGAACACCGATAGATCTTTTGCAAATACTTCTTCTGAACTTATTTCCGGCTTGAGCCAACTTTCGCTGCCTATAATGATGTGTGTTTCGGTCCTTTCTATTAACGCTTGCAGTTCTGGTACTTTCCCGACACAACTACGACAATTTACAACTGTTATACCGATAGTTTCAGGATCTACATTTCTCCTGTCATCCACCTGCACCCTTTGAGATTGCCCATTTTCTATTTCCCCGAAGCTCTTTATCCTAAAAAAACGCCCAGTCCACGCCACACTGCCCCCGCTACCCGTGTAGCCGCTTCCTGCGTGTAGTGGACTCCTGACCTGTTCAGCGGAACCCGGAAACCCACCACCCGATGGCGCAACTCAAGGAATCTGCAGCCTACACGGTCGCAGAACCGTCTGAGCCTCTGATTCAGAGCCTCCACTCGGCTCCGTACAAGAGGTCCACAGTCGGTCCTGTCAACTATGCTGCAGATGGTGAGCTCTGCTTTCATCTTGCAAGCAAGACTGGCAGTCTTTACCACTTCAGTTAGCCGCTCGAAACCTGAGAAGATCTCTTCAGATCCGAAACGACATACATCATTGGTACCGACGTGAGCCACCACCTGCAGTTGGCTGCACCCCGTACCCTTCATGACACCCGGGAGGACCCGTTCCACATATGGAATGACTCCACCCGGTATGCACACGGAGTGCACGTTGGCCTTCTTTCCCTCCTTGGCAGCCATCTCTCTAAGGGGCTCCATCACCCGCCTAACGTTGGAGCTCCCAACTACAAGTAAACCCACCCTCTGTGAAAGCCCAGATCTTGCAGGCTGGGTGGTGACAGGGTGAGAGACACCATCCGACTCAGGAACATCGTCCTGAGCAGACAGCGCCTCAAACCTGTTCGCAAGACGAACCGGGGAGGCCTCACGATCGGTCTCCCGGAATGTCTTGCGCCTCCTGCCACGCACTGGAGCAACCTCCCACGCAACCACAGTTGGGATGTCTGCCTCACTGCTAGCAGGTTCATGGCATGTCGCTGCCGCAGGCCGATCGGTGGAGACGACGGGAGTCCGTTCGGTCCCCACTGCCGGCCAACAACAACGACGCCCATCGATCGCAGCTTCCAACTGTGCAACCGAGGTTAACACAGCTTGAAGCTGGGAGCGAAGTGTCACCAGCTCAGACTGCATCCGCACACAGCAGTCACAGTCCCTATTCATGATTACAGTGCCAACAAAAACAAAAACTACAGTCGCGATGCGTTCAAAGGAAAACTAAACTGTGTTAAAACGCGGATGTGAATCTAATACGTACGATAGCTCAGTATAAATTTACAAATTGAGACGAGGAAGTGCAGACGAAAATCCGAATACTATATGTCGCTTCTAATCAGAAAATAAAGACAGACGACTGTCGCGACGCGATTCACACGGCGTAATAATACACTAACCAGATATTTAACGCGAATATGAATCAAATAAAAACGCGAGCACACAATAAATTTAACGAACTGAAGGGAAAAACGCACTGAAAAGTAAAAATATGTAGCTTCTAGAGAGAAGCCGGTTACACTTACAACTGATAATTTATTGCTAAATCACTGGAGAGGTGTGCTCTGGACGACGTCCGCTAGGCGACTGACTGAAGTAAACAAACGGTAACTGTTTCAAAAACAAAGACAGACGACTGTCGCGACGCGATTCACACGGCGTAATAATACACTAACCAGATATTTAACGCGAATATGAATCAAATAAAAACGCGAGCACACAATAAATTTAACGAACTGAAGGGAAAAACGCACTGAAAAGTAAAAATATGTAGCTTCTAGAGAGAAGCCGGTTACACTTACAACTGATAATTTACTGCTAAATCACTGGAGAGGTGTGCTCTGGACGACGTCCGCTGGGCGCAATGATACCAAAAGGTAAAAAGCATTTTTGGTAAATATGATAAATAGACATCTATTCTAAGTCACCTCTTTTATGCCTTTGGCACTGGCCAGAACATATTCGGCTTTTTGTTCTTTGATAGGGGCATTTTTCATACACATTTTCAGCATCCCTAGTCGGCAAGGGTTACAAATTATGTCTTCAAAATTTATTCATGAAAAATTACATAAATGCGGTTTTTACTGTACGTACATAAAAGCATAGCACGAATAAGGAAACGATATTCGACTGGTAATGTACTATCTTTTCGTTTAAGACCAACATCATTCACACGTCCGGTTAACCTTACCATGTGCTAAATTTAGCACGGCTTCAAAAGCTTGATGCCAGATAATTATAACTGGATTAAGAGTCTAATTATATTTTATTCTTTCATCCACATTCGTGTAAAGTTTGAACCGCTTTATACTAGCGTAAGGGTGGAGAAGAGGGACGCTTGAAAAAACTACTTCATTTTTATTATTATTATTTTAATTTTCTTTTGTTTTCTTGTTTCTTACACCAGACTATAGCAAGTAAATATTGTTACATTACCTGAGCATTGAGTACAGCAGCGGCAGCAAGCACGGCCGTAGGCTCTGTTGTTAGTAGCTGCACCGAACGTAACAAAGTTCGCCTGCCTACAGTGTCGCCTCACAACAATAACGGCCGCAGCGAGGTTGCGAGCGCGCATCACAAAACAGGGGGCTACAAGCAAGTCGCATCAGCGGCTCACTGGAGCGAACTGAACTAAAGCCGTTAGCGGAGGGCCGAGGGAGGAGCAGCAGCTTCGCATATAGTCCAACACACAATGTTACATTTTACTCTATTCAACCACAGATCTCGTGGTTATAATAATTAAATCTGACGTCGTGTTTTCAATTTAACTTTTTAATCTTTTTAACCTTACTGGGTTACGAAACCAAGTCAAGAACGCACCCGGTTGGCTGTATTATATGTTTGTGTAATAAAATCTGGATATCCGGTTGTTGTTATGCAGCCATGTATAAAATTGTTGTCCTTAAAGCTCAGGCAAGCTATCGTAGGTAGCAGTGCAGACCAAGGTTATGTAGTAGCAAACAGAACAACTTTATCTACTATGTCCGTGGTTGGAGAGAATTCCGTTAGCAACTACAGTTGCTAATTGTATGAAAGTTTGTGGAAGACAAAAGTTTGAGTAAAACTTCTCGTATTTGCAAGTACAATAGGGATCCTTTCGTTCATGATATGAATACGTCTTATTAACTAAAGGTTTAATAACCAACTGCCGAAAGCTCAGTACTCCTCAGCACAACATCCTATAATTTAGTCACATTACGTGTGAAGCTGAGAGCGTGTAAACTGTCACAGGAGTGACTGAGGACCAATACAGTGCAATAATACTGATAACAGCCAAGATGTACGGTAAGTATTTTAAAACAACAAAGTCATTATACTTTCCGTTTGCTCTATTCGTTATTAATATCACTCCAACAATGGCCCCTAAACTGGTTGCACTGTTGTTATGGTCTTCAATGCGGAGTATGGTTTGATGCAACTGTCCACCCTAACTCTGAGTAAGCCTCTTCATCTCATAAGAATGGAAACCCACATCCATTTCAGTCTGTTTACTATATTCGTCTCTAGGTCTGCCTCTGCAATTTTTGCCCCACACTCTGCCCTCAAATGCTAAAATCACGATTCCTTTACGTTTGCTACCACTCGATCACTTCTTTTAATCATTGTATGCCAAAAATCTTCAGCATTCTTCTGTTGGACCACAATTCAAGAGCTTCTATCCTCTTCATGTCTAAACTTATTGTCGTCCATGTATCACTCCCGTACAAGCCAACAGCCCACACAAATGCCTTCAGAAAACACCTTCTTGCACTGAAATTAATATTTGATGTTAGCATATTGCTCTTTTTCAAAAACGCTTTTCTTCCCATTGCCATTCTGCATATTATATCCTCTGTACTGCGATCGTCGTATGTTATTTTACTCCCCAAGTTTACTGTGTCGTTAACTTATCTAATTCCATGAGACGTGACTCCATGGTGGCAGATGTTTACTTATTTACTTTATTTGAACAAAACTGTTCAGCAACCACTAGTAATTATGAATGTATTCAGATCTAGATTTCGACCACTGTGTGGCCATTATCAATGCTTAAAACAAAACGGTTGAAACACGTAAGACATTTCGGCCACCATGTTGGAGGTTACGTTCAGAGTGGCTGAAAAATTATCTACAAATTATGTAATTCCTTCGGCGTCGCCTGATTTTCGACGACTGCATTATATCCTTGTTTTGCTCTTATTAATGGTCATCTTATACGCTCCCTTCAACACGCTGTCCATTCTATTCAACTGCTCTTCCCCGAGCCTTTTCTGTCTGACAGAATTACAATGTCATCAGTAAAACGCAATGTTCACCCCTTCTCCAAATGTTTCCTTGCTTTTCTTCACAATTTCACAACTTGCTCGATGTACAAATTTAATAACATTGGAGGAAAGCTACCTTAACAATCAGTGCTTTCTTTTCATGCCCTTCGACTCGAATAATGGAAAGAGACCTTATGGCTTGCTCAAAATGTGTGGTTAAGACCGATACTAAGTGCCATTGGTTCGCACACCTACTCGATAGCCAAGATTTTTACTACGTAGTTAAGACCGCATGTGGGACGTTCGGATTCTTCTATAAAGAAATCCGTGCGTTTTATCAGTAGATTGAATGGCATAGTGGTCCAGCTGGAGGACATATTGGTAAGTTTCGATGTGGTATCGCTGTTTACCATGGTTCCGCTTAGTGATTTGTTGGAACGAATTTTTCCTGTCGACATTGTATAATTGTTTCACGACCACATACTTCCAGTGGAATGAGCAGTTTTGTGAACAAACGGTTGGCGTGTCTATGGGAAGCCCCTGTATTTGCAAACTTTTTTATGGAGAAATCCGAAGAATAGGCTTAAGAACTGTCAGAAATAAGCCAAATGTATGCTTTCGATACGTGGATGACACTTTTGTTTTGTGGAGACACGGCAGGGAGGAACTAACCCGGTTCCGCGATCATTTGAATAGCGTGAACACAAAAATTCAGTTCACAATGGAGGAGAAGGCTGACGGCAAATTACATTTTCTCTTCGTGGTTGTTTTCAGGAAAGAAAATGGTAGTTTGGACCACACAATATACCGTACGCCCACACCCATGGATCGTTATTTGCACCGGGATTCGAACCACCATCCACAAAAGTAGCGGGGTGCATTCAACACGTTAGCGGGTAGAACTAGAAACATTTATTGACCCTGACTTGCTCGCCGCTGAGATGGAACATCTCCACAATGCTCTAATCAAGAACGGATACTCATCAGCAGAAATAAAATGTGCGTTGAAACAGCCACGCAGATATCATAATAATGAATAGGCCACTGCAAAATATGAGGTGTTTCTGCCATTCGTGAAAAATGTAACAGAAAGAATTGGGAGAATTTTGAAGAAGCGGAATATTTCCGTAATTTACATACCAACACGTAAGATACAGAAAAACCTCGTAAACCATTCGAAAAAGCTGGAGTCAACAGGGTCCCGTGCAGTTGCGGAGATGTTTATGTGGGTAACGCTAAAAGAACTGTCGCAAAATGTTTGGAGAAGCTCAAGGGAAATTGTACAAGAGGAGAAACGGACCGATCTGCTGTTGCCAAGCATGCGTTCCATTAGGTAACCATCATATATGCTCCGACGAGACGCAAATAATAGCGGCCACAAGCGGACACTATGAAAGGCTCTACACGGAGACAATTGAAATCGCCAAACATCCGAATAATTTCAATTCAAAGGAAGAGGGCATGAAACTAATCGGTATATGGATGCGTGTGCTGAAGAAGATGTGGTGGCAACAGTGATCGGCGGCAGAGGATGACGGCCAATTGCACTGAAGTCTTCAAAACACGTGACGTCAAGCGTCGGCGCGAGAGCGCGCGGACACCGAACTTATTGACAGTCAGTAGCGAGCCAGTGTGGGTGTTGGACTTGCGATCCTACAGACCGTCCTGATGATGTCCTCCGCAGACGGGGACAAAGCCGGCCGCGGTCGCCATGCGGACTGCGGCGTTTCAGTCACGCTCTGCACCGACGCTACGGTCGGGAGTTCGAATCCCCCCTCGGAAAGGATGTTTTTGCCGTCTTTGATATAAGCTAGTTCATAAGTATATTTTCTTTTATGAATTTATCAATTGTTTAAAAAAATGATTGTATGACTTTATATAATAAAAGAAACTATTTTGGAAATTGAAATAGAAATGTCCTCTTATGAAACAATCAATAAATTCTGGAGCCGCTTCAGCTGTTTTTATTGAGATCCTTTTATGTACAGGTCCACAACCGGTTTCGCGTCAGTAGAGGCGCATCTTCAGGTGTTAAACTTTTTATTCTCTCGTCATAATTCGCTACTGAGTCCCAACATTCTAGTTGGTTTCATCCGTCAATTTTTAACCAATTGACGGATGAAACTAACTACAATGTTGGGACTCAGTAGCGAATTATGACGAGAGAATAAAAAGTTTAACACCTGAAGATGCGTCTCTCAATTTTTAACCAATTGACGGATGAAACCAACTAGAATGTTGGGACTCAGTAGCGAATTATGACGAGAGAATAAAAAGTTTAACACCTGAAGATGCGTCTCTACTGACGCGAAACCGGTTGTGGACCTGTACATAAAAGGATCTCAATATAAACAGCTGAAGCGGCTCCAGAATGTATTGATTGTTTCATAAGAGGACATTTCCAAAATAGTTTCTTTTATTATATAAAGTCATTCAATCAATTTTTTTAAACAATTGATAAATTCATAAAAGAAAATGTATTTACTCAGCTGCGGATGCCCCAATTATAAAATAACTTGTAGTTCATAAGTAGTTTGTAAGTTTAGGGACTGATGACCCCATAGTTAAGTCCCATAAACTCTACTAACATTTGAACAGCCGCGGTGGAGTAGCCGAGTGGTCAAAGTCGTCTCGCTGCGGAGCGCGCGGTTGCTCGCCGTGGAGGTTCGAATCCTCCCTGGGGCATGAGTGTGTGTGTTTGTCCTTAGGTTAGTTTACCTAGGTTTAAGTAGTTTGTAAGCTACGGACTGATGACCACGCGGTTTGGTGCGATAGATTTACAAACAATTAAACATTTGAATATTTTTGAACTGGGACGAAACGTTGGGTTTTGACAACAAATTCAACCGACCACGGCATAACAGCCGCGGTAATTTTAATGAACATGACATTTCTGGCCGTGAATAAAATTTTAATGTCACGCCTGCTGTGTTGCGTCGTGTATTTGCAGACTTTCTCCGACGGACGCGAAAACGTCTTCAGATACACGGAAAACACGTGAAACATATTTTGTGAAGTGCACTTTGATTTCTGTTTCGAGCTATTAGTGTCGTTACTGATGAGGAATTTCACTTGTTCTAGCAAATGATTCATAACTTGTTACCTAATAACGATATTGGAAAAAAGGATTGAGCATTGTGATTCTCGTCAAATTGTACCCTTTAAACATCTATGACATGCCTCCTACCATTGCAGATATGCCAATTGAATCCAGTAAGGCAGATACCAAGATGGCTGACGGCCCTCGGGAGTATCCGAGCGGTCTGGAGCGTCATGTTGCGGATCGCGCGGCCTCCCGCGTCAGAGGTTCGTATTCTCCCTCAGGCATTGGTGTTTATGTTGTCTTTAGTATAAGTTAGTTCATAAGTAGTTTGTAAAAATATTCAGTATGTTAAAATGATTGTAAATCTATTGGATTCAACTGCTTGGTCATTAGTCCGTAGCTTACAAACTACTCAAAATAAGGTAAACTAACCTAAGGACAACACAAACACCCATACCTGAGGGGGACTCGAACTCTCGACGGCGAAAGGCCGCGTGCACTGCAGCTCGGCGCCCCAGTGCGCACGGTCAATCCACCGCGGCTAGTTTGTAAGTTTAGGGACTGATGACACCGCAGTTAAGTCCCATAAGCTGTACAAACATTTGAACATTTTCGGACGGCTTTCACAAGTCACCTAAAAACTATGACCCGCCTCCTTTGTTTGAACCTATGTCAACCCAGTCCCTACCTCTCACCATTGTCGTGAAACTGACTTTTGGGGCACCCTATACTTTGTTTATATTAGTTGTGTTTTCTTGATCAGGTCATCTCCAGTTTTAAATGTTCGGACGCGTACTCATTTTAGTTTAGGACATAGATTGACTCCGATACCTGCGGATTCGTTACCTGCGTTTTCTCTAGTAAGCTCAGTAAAGCCAACCATTCACGGAACGCGACATTATACACACACCGGCTGTTGGAAATTGCTCCTCAATAACTCCGATATTCTGCGGGATTGTAGCTGACGCTAGCCGCTACGAATATTCACACAATCATCTTGGAACAGTGGATATCACCTGGAGACCTTGCTATGATTAATACAGTCGTTTCAGTACCCGTCACTTCCGTCCCTGTAAATTTCACTCGCTTTATGCCCGTGGTCCACAAATATGTAAGATTCACAAATTACTGACAGCAAAGTGCACTCTATTTTCCTTCTGAAGTACAGGCTTTTCTCGGTACAGCTACTCACGAAAACCATACACCTTCTGTAGCAGAAACTGAGCGCAATTCACTGCGAAATTTCAAAACTGAGGCTGCTATACCCGGGGAGGAAAGAATTATTGTTCGTTTCCGTTTGGAGAAATATAGTGTTGAGAATTCGCTTTGGATCTCAACTATTGTTTCACTACGTGCAAGCTGCGGTGGGGTAGCCGAGCGGTCTAATGCGTCTTGCTGCGGAGCGCGCGGTTGCTCGCCGTGGAGGTTCTAGTCCTCCCTGGGGCATGGGTGTGTGTGTTTGTCCTTAGGTTAGTTTACCTAGGTTTATGTAGTTTGTAAGCTACGGACTGATGACCACGTAGTTTGGTCCGATAGATTTACAAATATTTGAACATTTGATTTCACTACGTGCATCATTTTGGCAGGATGTGTTGATGGTATCATTTAACATTATATTTCACAACTGTGAAGGTCTTTTCACAGAAACAGCTATACGTGAGGTAAATGATATGTTACATTCTTACTCCGGAATACGCCAGGGGGCCTAATGACAAATTCTTAATAATGGTTTGTTACAAAAATTTGGGGTTAATATGTATCAATTTAATTATTCAATGTAGTTTCTAGAATTCGTAAAGCGATGAGTTAAATATTACTTCACTGCTTATCCAGTGTAGTGGTACCATTCACAAAAATCCTATTGGTAAACCAGTACAAGTGCAGGTGACTCCCGTTTATAAGAAAGGAAAGAGAACTGACCCACACAATGAAAGGCCAATATCGTTGACATCAGTCTCATGTAGAATTTTAGAGCATATTCTCAGTTCGAAAAAGTAGTAAATTTCCTTGAAACAGAAAAGCTTCTTTCCATGAATCAGCACGGGTTTAGGAAACATTGTTCATGTGAAACTCAGCTTGCCCTTTTCTCACATGACATCTTGCGAGCCATGGATGAAGGGCAACAGGCGGATTGTGTTTTTCTCGGCTTCAAAAAGGCGTTCGACGCGGTACCACACTGCAGACTGCTAACGAAGATACGAGCTTATGGAATAGGTACACAGATTTGTAACTGGCTGGAAGACTTCCTAAGTAATAGAACGCAGTACGTTGTTCTCGACGGCGAGTGTTCATCAGAGACGAGTGTATCGTCAGTCGTGCCCCAGGGG
Source organism: Locusta migratoria (assembly GCA_026315105.1). Taxonomy (NCBI): domain Eukaryota; kingdom Metazoa; phylum Arthropoda; class Insecta; order Orthoptera; family Acrididae; genus Locusta; species Locusta migratoria. Next base: position 475,831,090 of record CM048747.1, read on the forward strand.
AGTGTGATAGGACCGCTATTATTTTCTATCTATATAAATGATCTGATGGACAGAGTAAGTCGTAATTTGCGGCTGTTTGCTGACGATGCTGTGGTGTATGGGAGGGTGTCGTCTGTAACTGACTGTAATAGCATACAGGATGACTTAGACAATATTTCTAGTTGGTGCGAAGAATGGCAGCTAGCTCTCAATGTAGAAAAATGTAAGGTGATGCGCATGAGTAGAAAAAACAATTCCATAATGATCGAATACAGTATGAGTAATGAGCTTCTTGATGCTGTCACGTCATTCAAATATCTAGGCGTAACACTGCAGAGCGATATGAAATGGAACGAGCATGTAAGGACAGTTGTGAGTAAGGCGGACAGCCGACTTCGGTTTATTGGGAGAATTTTGGGGAAGTTGTACTTCACCTGTAAAGGAGACCGCGTATAAAACGCTTGTACGACCACGTCTTGAGTATTGCTCAAGTGTTTGGGACCCGCAGCAGATTAGTTTAGAGAAAGACATAGAGGCGTTTCAGAGGCCAGCAGCTAGATTTGTTACCGGTAGGTTCGACCAATGCGCGAGTGCCGCGGAAATGCTCTGGCATCTCAATTGGGGATCGCCGGAAGAAAGACGACGTTCTTTTCGTGAATTTCTGTTAAGTAAATTTAGAGGGTTGGAATTTGAAGCTGAGTGTATTACGATCTCGCTGCCGCCTACTTACATTTCGCGTAAAGATCACAAAGACAAGATAAGAGAAATTAGGGCTCGTACGGAGGCATATAGGCAATCTTTTTTTTTTTTTTTTTTTTTCCTCGTTCAGTTTGGGAGTGGAATAGGAAAGGAAATTCCTAGTAGTGGTACAGTGTACCCTCCGCCACGCACCTTACGGTGAATTGCGGAGTATGTATGTAGATGTACAAAAAATAGACTAAGAACCTTTCTGTGAGTTACGATCGTGGGTAATACATCAGCGGCAATTTTCTGCGGCCATATCCCTTTCCTTTCACTCTAGCAAAGCATTCGCTAATAAATATTCGCCTTTCGTTGAAGGATCGTTTTTCTTGTTCTGGAATCCGCTTGGCGGCGCTGTCAGGCGGTTTAGAGCACCCGTAAATCTGTTTTAGCAGACGTCGCTGATTTATGGAGCGCTGAACTAAATAAGATTGGTTTGCAGGCACAGTTTGCCGCGTAGCTAAATTAATGCAACGTACGTTGCTTTACGGAAAAGAGTGGCGTATTTCAGCACAGATGCCCATCTTTATTTGCCGCTGTTTATCAGGCATAATTTTTAATGAATTCTACAGTTTAATATTCTCTTATGGGGCTTGTGGCGCATTTGTTTTTTTACTGGATATTTATTAAAGCCACATTTTTATATACATCACCTGTTGCAGATGTTCAGTGTTCTCGAAGATCTTGTAGCTCGCCTGCCATTCACACATTACAAAATTATGTTATGACGTCGGGTTCTTGGGTTTTCAGGAAACTACATTAGTGACACTTTCATTTAATTTTTAAGTATGTTTATTCGTCCATTCCTGATAAAGCATTTCACAATACACTTCCATACTAACTAAGATGATACTCCACCATGATTGCCATAAGACTCCAGACTTCTAGTACAGACTGACTACTACTTCATTCTACTACAGACTGAGTTCGCTCCAATTCGCGCATATTAATATCTGATAATATCTCTAGAACCTTCTAGAACACGGAAGTAGAACATTTAAATATTTAACAATTTGCTCAGTAAACATTAATGACTCCTGATTTACACAAAGATACATAAAAGTATGACAGATGTAATAATAAGATTTTTAACATCAAAATAAACAGTAGAAAAGATCGTAAGTAACCAACAATTAGTGCAGTGTTAATATATGATTACATTGTTAATACGACTTTCAATACTTAATTAATTTAGTTTGTTAGGAGACCCCAGTAATGCAAATTATAATGATTAAAATAACTTGACAGAAGCGCTATAAAATACTTATGTAATATAAACATGAAATGTTAGGTTACAATACTACGACCAATTATGGTATCGAATACTTTAGTTATTTAAACAAACGGAACCCTTCTGGCTAAATATATTACAGGCTCTACTGAAATATTCCTAACATAGGTACAAACAGTTATACGATTAGGGACGTAATACTTTCATCAATCGTTTACAATTTACTTTCCACAACTATTGCCGCAGTAAATACTACTTTTATTATCACAACTGCCTGCAAAAAATGAAATTTATTTAATACTAAAGCAGTATTATGTGACAGTACTGTCACTTATACTGATATGTAAACTCTTACTAGAATGACATAGTGCATCTATGCACTTTAAATTATTTTATACAACAACTTTTGACATCACAAGATGACGGCCGTGTAAAACATTTTTTGACCAGAAGATGATGGCAAAGATCATCGAAACCACGCGTCAAAATAAAATTACATTCTATCGATCTTGGCTTTATCCTTTTTTGGACGTTTATATTGCCTCCTCGCAATATAAACAGACAAAGTCATTTATTTCTTATTGCTAATATTTCGGCTGTGTATCGTTCAGCCATCATCAAAGCAATACTAATACAACTGGACTGTCGGCTGAGTGTTTCCGTCCTCATGCCACACTGTAAGAGCGTAGCAAATCGATGGCAAACAAGTATAAGGCTGTAGTGGCTTCTACGGAGTTTATCTACAATTATAATCTTTGGTTAACTTCGACGGCAGAGAAGTACGATCCGTAATGCCATCTAAGTAGAGTACATGCAATCACACCGCCGTTGTCTTTGATTTAGTACAATTGTGAGTGCCCGGTTCGAAATTTTATCAAGAATAATACCATCATCCCGATTAATTTACTCTCCAGCCAAATTTCAACGAACTCTGTAAAAAACGGAATCCCAGAAAGATGATACAGACGGTAATATCTGGACATTCACATAATTCATATTATGGTCTGGTTGATTACAATGTTTAGCCACTGCTGTTTTATCGGGTTGTAGCATGCGGGTGTACTGTCGACGTACGACATACGACATGATTATTGTAGTTTTTAAACTTTCTTGAATTTTGTGCAGTGGACCGATCATTCTTAATCTGTCAGTTGATTTATCCTTTCAGTTAGACCATCCTATTGCTTTACAAACTCGTAGAAATCGGATAGGAGTTGTGAGAAGTCAGTAAATCTCTCCGAAACATTTTCATTTTCCAAGTCGTCATTGTTACCTCCTGTATTCTTAGACTTCACGTCATCTATCCTCAGGAAAAGTAAGACGTCCGGTGTCTTTAGCGAACTACCGTTCCTCAATTTCCTTTCTAAGCCTTAGATACCTTTCATCCAGCATTCGCGCTCTTTCTCTTGCAGTCGGGATCTATTTTTACTAACTTTATTGTCGATATAATTCAAAAATCATCGACGCGCAGGACACCGTGCCCACGTGTGCGGTTCCTGCAGAGGGATGCTTGTCCACTGTTGGTCGAGCTTATCTCTACGAGATTACGAGAGTAACTCGGGCGTCCGATCTTTGATTGTCGTGAGTGCAGTCGTGTTCTCTCGATAATCTATTTTTAGTCCGGGCAAGTCCCGGAGATAAAATAAATCAGTCCCAATCCCCCCGGTTCGGACCAAGGTTTTCGGGAGGTTTTCCTTCGTTGTAAGGCGTATGCCGGAACTGGTAAGCCCCTCCCACTTATTCCCAATTGGGATGACCCCTTTGCCCAACTATCAGCTTGTCTGATAATTGGCTAAATAGAACCGCGACTCTTTATGGGCCGGATCTCAAACAGCCCGCTCCACTCCTCGGAGCGTAGAATGAAAAGAATAAGGTTTTTTTTTTTTTTTTTTTTTTTTTTTTTGCGATCATCAGGTGCGCTGATGAACTGTCTTTTTTGTTGTTTTTTTGTTTTTGTTTTTGTTTTGGGTGTGTGTGTTTCTCCTCGCGTTTTTATCGCCACCCGCCACGAACAACAAATGGATAAATTATGAGGGGAGGGGATTACTATCGCCCCTTTGATGTTACTTAAAAGAGTGTACAATTAAATGAGGCACTTAAAATATTATCGGTAAGAGCTTACTGATATGTATCTTCGATTTGTTCTCTTAGATAGCTGTGCTGTTAAAGAAGCTGATAAGATGGGGCGCCTTTTGCGCCGCGCCTGTAGGTAGGCATCCAGGAGTCACGCACCAGGCCAGCGCCACCAGACTTACATAGGCGCTGGCCACTGAGAAATCCTACTACTTTTAGATCGTGATGTACTCGTTTGCGCGCCAGGTTTAAATGGTATCTTAGTCGCGGTTTCGTCGTGTTTCTGGATCGGATAGGCCGAGAATGAGGCGTTCCGCGGTCCGCGCCCTGCGCCCCGGCCGTGCTACCGCCGGCAGAGTGTTCAGCCCTCGGTCTGCGCCCAGTTGTGTGTGTTGGCGGCTCCACTGCGGTTCCTCCAACTGCCTCAGAAGTCATGCCTTTCTCAGATTTTTCATTCCTCTACTTCACCAATCTATAAGCGGGATCCCATGTATCCGCTACAAACGTCGTGCTCAAGACAGTGGTACATGGGGCTCGCATTCTCTCTGACGATGGAAGTATCAATGAGGAAACTGAATATCTGGTCGGCCGCGGTGGCCGAGGAGACTGCGACGCACCAGTCACGGTCTGCACGGCCACTGCGGTCTGGGGTTCAAATCCCCCCCCCCCCCCTCGGGCATGGATATTTGTGCCGTCCTTAGTATAAGCTAGTTCACAAGTAGTTTGCAAGTTTAGGGACTGATGACCCCGTAGTTAAGTCCCATAGACTCTACAAACATTTGAACATTTGAACTAAATATCTGAAAGTGGTTTCTGGAAGAATGGCTACAAGGAATGGGAAATTCGGAGAGCCTTACGTCCTACGGCCCCTACACCACAGACGGAGCCAGGACTCGCTTGAGGACGTAGAAATTGCGTGTAATTCTTGTTTTGGTGCGTTTACCGGAAAAATAGGAAGAATTCTCACGAAGCACAAAATGAAAACTGTCTTTCATCCACCACCTAAAATACGAGCACCGCTTAGATGTGTGAAAGACAACGTGGTAGTATGGAAGTCTGATGTCTATCAAATCCCCTGCCAATGTGGTGCGACATACTTAGGTCAGGCAGTACGTACTGCCAGGATCGGTTCCGAGAACATGAGTGGCATACTAGATTATAGCAACCTAAGAAGTCGGCAGTCGCAGAACATTGCCTGACGGAAATACACGGACTCGATTACGACCGCACCGAGGTGCTGACACAAATCAATTTCAGGGGCTGTGTCATTAAGGAATCTGTTGAGATACGTGTCACGATGCCCCTTATAAATCGTGACATCAGTTACACACTAAGAAAAGCATGGGATCCCGTTATTAGATTTGTGAAGAAAAAGACAAAAAAATCTGCGAAGACTTCTGGGGCAGGTGGAAGAATAGCAGAAGCGCCGCCAACACACGCATTGGGCTCGGAGCACAATTATTCCAAAGTAAAATTTAAGGTAATGGGTCATCAACTGAATGCACACCAATGGCAAGTGCCCAATGTTTCACTTCTTTTTACCCTTGGGCCCTCTGCGATAACTAATTTTCAAATGGTTGTAAATCTATCGGACCAAACTACGTGGTCATCAGTCCGTAGCTTACAAACTACTTAAACCTAGGTAAACTAACCTAACGACAAATACACACATCCACGCCCCAGGGAGGACTCGAACCTCCACGGCGAGCAACCGCGCTCTCCGCAGCGAGACGCTTTACACCGCTCGGCTACTCCACCGCGGCAGTGTGGGCTTCGATAAAAGCGCGGCGAGAACACTCCATCAGTCACTTCAGCAACGCACTTGATGATGGATACATGGTCTTGTTCCGAAATATTGTGCCCATTGGACATTGGAACCCGGCAGTTTATACGCGTTTTATTTCTATATGAAATACGGCGGAAGAATTCGAAGAATCACATCACATACCTCGGACGGAGAGGAGATGCATCGCAGCATGAAAAGACTGAAGAAGCTGTGCCACCGAAAAAGCCGTGTGCTGAGTTCTTTCGCATTTCTTATAGGATGCCGAGAATAACGTGTGATACCAAACTTCGATAAAATTACGCACAAGATCAACTCGGCGGCAGCCAGAAGAATCAAGGGACGTGCCGGCCTAGCCCTGTAGAGGGCTCGAATTGCGCGACGCAGGAGTAGGCGAGCGGTCTGGAGCACTACGTTGCGAATCGCGAGGTTTCCTGCGTCGTAGGTTTGAGTCCTCCCTCGGGCATGGATGTGTGTGTTGTCCTTATGTAAGTTTATGTTAGTTTAAGTAGTTTGTAAGACTAGGGACTGATGACCAAAGTACTTTCGTCCAATAGAGTTACAAAAATTTTATTTCTGGTTCGATTTGCCAGCTGTAGTCTGGACGCAATCAACAGAGATCTTCTTAAATTAAATCTGTAGTTTGCCAACATTTTCATTTCTTGGTCCTGGGAATGGATTGATGAAGTCACATAGGCCACAGCTGACTCTGTACAAAGAAAGGTCAGTAAATGTCAAAAATCGAAATTCGAGCGTGTATCAGAAAGATATTCTGAAATTCCCTGCAAGACTATCATCAACCTCACTGCCAAGCAGCTGGATGAGAAAGAATTCTGCATCCACTACCAAGTCAAAATCTATCACGGACTTGATCAGATCAGTGGAAAAGATAGCTGCCCGACGTTCTCCTGAAGCAGCTGAAGAAATACATCGAGAAACCTGTCTTTCTCTCATGCAGACGAAGCCTATGAGTCCTAACATCTCTTATAGGGAGAGGGCAGCCATAAGGAAACTAAGAGGAAAATACAGAAATCGTGGTCTTAACAGCCTACAAAGGTAGCACAACTGTAGTCATATCTCGTGCGGATTACAATGAGAAAATGCGTGGACTGCTACAGGAAAATGAATACCGGAAGTTCGACGTTGACCGTACCAAGAGGGTGGAGAGAAAGACCACGGTGCTTCTCAAAGAATCCGGCTTGCCAGAAAATGTTATTAATAAGCTAAGATAGAAACCTTCAGTTCCACCAAGACTTTATGGTTTACCGAAAGTCCACGCCCCTATTATCAGCAACATTGTTGCTCCGAAATGCTCACTTGCTTAGTACGTCAACGATTTCCTTAGTCCTTACGTCGGAAAGTGCTTCCGGAACACTGTTTATTTTGTGGATCGTCTTAAATACTTCAAGCTAAAAGATACTGACATCCTTCTGAGCTTCAATGTTATTTCTCTTTTCACCAGAGTGCCTTTACAGAGATCCGTAGAGATATTTGGCCACAAATTTGACGAAGGGACAACCAACCTGTTCAAGCATTCCTTGATGCGACATACTTTCTCTTTATAGGCGGCTATTATGAACAGCGTGTACCGCAAGAAGACCCCTAGAATGTCTATTTGGTGATTTTTTTTAAAGATCTTCAAATATGGCTGCTCCTCCTTCTTTAAATCTTTTAGATGAAATTAGTTTATTAAATAGAATTATTTCTTGATCTTCTTATATGATTTTATTATTAGTTTTTTATCTTGTTTTAGAGCCCTTCTTATTCTCAACCCAATCAAAGGAACTTCGTGCTCAAAACATTTGTTCAGAGCGCACGCACTCTCTGACGATGGAAGTAGCAGTGAAGAGATTGAAGATCTGAAAGCGGTTTCCGGAAGAATGGCTACAAGGAGTGGCAAATTCTAAGAGCCCTAAGACCTACATCCCCTGCATAACTGGCAGAGCCAGAAGAGGACACACAGGAGTTCGCAGCAATTGCGTTTATTCCTTTCTGTGGAGCGTTATCCAGGAAAATAGGAACAACTCTTACGGAGCACAGAATGAAGTACGAGTACCGATTGGAAGTGTGAAAGACAACCTGGGACTACGGAAGCCTGGTGTTTATCAAATCCTCCTGCCAATGTGGTGCCACATACATAGGTCAGTCGAGGATCGGTGACGAGAACACCAAGGGTATACTAGATTACAGCAACCTCGTGAGTCAGAAAATTACCTGACGCAGATACACAGAATAGATTACGATTGCACCAACGTGTTGACACAAATGTCAAATTCTTTGACTGTGTCAGTAGGGTATCTGTTGAGATGCGTGGCAGGGAGACCCAGATAAATCGTGATAGCGTAGGTTTCAGATTGGTGAAGAGAAGGAATAAAATATCTGAGAATGAAATGGCTTCTGGGAGAGGTGGGGGAACAACGAGGGTGCCACCAGTATTCGCACCTGGGCACGTACCGCGGACTGAGCATTCTGTCCGCGATAGCGAGAGCTGGGGCGCCGGCCGCGGACCGCTAATACAGCGGGGTGGAGACAAAAGCGCAGCGGTATCCCCCCATCAGTCAGTTAATCAGCGCACCTGATGACGGCATGCTGGTCTTTTGCCGAAATATTGTGTCCGTTCGACTCTGGAACCCAGCAGTTTACCCGCGAATTATTTCGATATGTAATGCAATACCTCAGAACTGCGGTCAAAATGGTATTGTATATTCTTCGAAAGATCGTTACTCATACTAAACATTAATGAAAATGAAGTAAGATTACGTACAGAGAGGCAGTGAAAGAACCTAGCTATGTAAGAAGTGAAGCCCGCCCCGGTGTCCGAGCGCTATGCCGCGCGCCAGTCACTGTCTGCACGGCCACTACGGTCGGGGGTTTGAATCCCCCCTCGGACATGAATATTTGTGCCGTCCTTAGTATTAGCTTCTTCTTCTTCAGTGTTCAACCCTGAAGTTGGTTTGCAACAGAGCGCCATTCTTCTCTTCTGTCTGCCTTCCTCTTCATTTCCACATATGTGTTACATCCAGTGCCGCGATGGAGTAGCCGAGTGGTCTAAAGCGTCTCGCTGCGGAGCGCGCGGTTGCTCGCCGTGGAGGTTCGAGTCCTCCCTGGGGCATGGGTGTGTGTGTTGTCCTCAGGTTAGTTTACCTAGGTTTAAGTAGTTTGCAAGCTACGGACTGATGACCACGCAGTTTGGTCCGATAGATTTACAAACATTTGAAAATTTTTTTTGTTACATCCAACATTTACTTCATGATCTGTTGCATGTATGATATTCTTGGTCGCCCCCGTCGGTTTCTTCCCTCGATAGCTCCTTCTGCTATTGTTCCGATGATGTTATTGTGTATGAGGATGTGTCCTATAAGTTTGTCTCGTCTTGTTTGGATGTGCCTCCACAGGGATCTGTTTTCCTATACTCTCCTAAGCATTTCTTCATTTCTCTTTCCAGCTGTTCTTCATCATCCTTCTATAACACCACATCTCCAGGGCCTCTGGCCGTCTTCTCTCCTCTCTTCCTGTGTTGTAACTTTCTTCATTTTAGTATCTAAGTTTAAGTTTGTCACTTTCTGGGTTCAAGATATCCTCAGGATTAGCTTTTAAAGCCTAGTCCTTGAATTTCTTCTCCGTGTAGTTATGGAAGGTATCTCTCTACGTCATACAGAACGACAGAATACAAATAGCAGTGCAAAAGTGTAATTTTTGTTTATAGAGTTAGCTAATAACTATTGAAGATAGCACTCACTCTCTGAAATACATATCTTGTTTTCCCCATTGTAAACGAGCTTTCTTGTGAGTTGCCTCAATTTTCAATTATTATGGTTTCAAGGTATGTATAATGTTTTACTCTTGCTACAGATCTTTCGTTTATGACCTGGTTCATTACTGTAATATTTTCTTTACTTACGACAATGAATTTTGTCTTCTGGTGTGTATTGTCAATCCATAGGGACTGCCGACTCACAATTCTGTCCATAAATAACTGTAGCGCTTGTAGGGTGTTAAAAAAAAATAAGAAAAATGACTCATCAGTATATCGAATGTTGTTTGATCTTACTACATTTGTCACAATGCTTTCTTCCACTTCTTCTGCGGCTTCTCTAAATAAAAATTTATTAAACAGTGTGATTGGCGAGAAACACACTAGTCTGACTTCCCGAAGAGTTTTGAATGCTTTCATGCGTTCAGCATGAATATGTAACTGTTTCTTTCCAATACAGGATCAGATGAAACGCACGTCTCTCAATTCCAATATCTCTCAAACTTACCGTCAATTTTTTGTGTTGTAATCTATGAAAAGCTTTCTGTTAATCTATTATGCAAACAAATAAATTTTATATATTTATATATCTGAAACAATACCCGCACAGCGGACATGGTTACCCACGTCATTAACACACACCCCTGATTAGGGACTGTATGTTCCACAAATACTCTACGTGTTGTTATGTAAATCACCCTCAAAAAATTTCAAGATATTTCTTGTTGCGCAATAATCTTCTTTTGTTGTCATTTACCTTTTTTGGTAGAAGAATGAACTCTGATTTCAGACACACTCCAATGAGATTTTTTCAGATGACTGAATTAATTGAGTTATTTTATATGAATTCCATTGAGCAATTTTAAAGAACTCCAGTATTTGTTTGTGTGGCCATCTTTCGCGGTGAATATCGAATTATTCGTTATTGACAATTTAATGGATAAAATAAAGTCGTAAAACGGACGTTTGGAAACCAGAAACGAATTATTTCAGAACTATCCGAAAATAATTTACGTGATCATACCCCTTTCCATCCTTCAACTGACTGATGCCTGTCAGAGCCTCTACTTCTAACATATCTGGACTTGTACGAAAAAGCATATCAAGCGTCATGAAATACGTTTTGTACACAGCTTGCTTGCCTTCTAATTCCACTTTAGGGTCCCAGCTTCTTATTTTCCCACTGATGCTCTACCTATATTTCCACGGCATTTCTTTCCATCGGCCTTTCCATCGGCCATTGTAACGAACTGGCATCATCTAGGGGTTTCATGTAATTTATATTGTGATATTCCTTTGTTATTTTTGCACGACAAGAGCGCCCAACGCTTAAATGTAACACATATTATGTAATCTATTTTTAAACAGTACTTCTGACGAGGATATCATACTTGATGTTGCAACCTGCTACGGTTGTAACTGATGTCCTCCGCTACTTATGAGGTGTCTAATTTTATAGAAATAAAAAGTTGTTATGCTTTGTACATCCTACAAGCATCGATCAAAACTAACTAGCAGGTCAGTAGCTCAAGCGGTACTGAGGAGTCGATTCATGCCGAAACACCCAAATTAGTACGTGGTGTAACCTCCACGGGTGGCAATGCAGGCATTGATTCTAACATTTATTCGATAATACATATGGCGAATAATGTCTCGAGAATACATTATTCCACGCCTTCTCGGCCTGTTCACGTAGTTCTCCTAGAGACTCGATTTAACTAATCTGTTTTTTCCCCATCATATCCCACAATTGCTTGACCGTAGACGAGTGCTGAGATCGTGGTGGCCAGAGAAATTTCTGCACGTCTTGCAAATCACATTCAGTTACGCAAGCAGTTTTTGGGTGTGCAATATCCTGTTCAAACAACGCATTAGCTACCTCTTGTAAGAACGGCAAAATAATGGGTGGTATAGTATTCTGCACATACCGAACGTTCGTCAACGTTCGCACTGCAGGAAAATGCAGTCTATAATCCTGCTCTCGTCAGAACTACGTCATACGTGCAAACGACGAGAATTGGCGTAGAGATAGATCTGCTTTAATCACCGAGAACCGCGGCCCGACATTCCAGCTGATCCTCTGACGACAGAAGTCGTGCCGTGCTCGTCGATACTACGAAAATAGGCTGTATGTGAGCATAATCCCACTGCAAGTATATCGTAAGAACGATTTATCGACCTCTGCTGCGGTCAGTCAGTTCTTCCAATACTTTAGGAAGTTGCTTACTGTCTGACGTATGCGCCACGGACCAATATGGCAGCTCAAACGACGTATTAAGCCCTAATTATTATGTTTGTAACATTCGTTCGTGTTTGTGACTAGAGACTGTTCAGTTTTTCTTGAAATCACTTTTTAAACATAGCATACATAATTTAAAACAACTGTTGATTAGGTAGAAATTTTAACATATCCGCAGTTTTTCCTTCTCACCCATTTTCCCCCTTAAATTGCTTAAAAATATCGTTAGAATCACGTATGGTAAATTTCTTCATTTTTCCGAAGATTTCATAACATGAAAAACGTAACATTTTTATGTTTCGTTTGTAAATAATTTAGCGTTCTGGATGGAACCCCACCTTGAGCGCACTAAAAGCAGGCAAATTCTTGTTCCTTCGATGTAACTGAATACAACCTTAGATTAATGTATGTTGTACAGATAATTTCAAACAATAAAGATTAATTTTTCATAGCTGGGATTGGTGACCGACGATGATGCATAAACTGGTGCACAGTTTATATCGACAAAGTTGCGTATGATTTTGTTTAAATTTTGCTTTTTCGGTATCTGGTGCACAATGTATAGTTGTAGTGGAAAATGAACATTGTTTTAAAACTTGCCGTCATTTTCGTATTTTTTTTTAAAATTTATAATGTAATGCTGATTTGTAGGTTAAGGTTACAGATAAACGATATTTAAAAGAAATTGTCTTATTCTGTTTCAGTTTTCTCCAAAAGGTGTCGACCTCTACGATTAACAATTTTTACATTTCTACAGGGTATTGAATTTGACTATTTGGATTTTTAATAGATTTTAGAAAGCAAATAATCCTCTGAGCCGTATTTCGAAGTGTACAAATTTATTTTTCCTGCATTGTATGTCTGCGTGAACATCGCGTAACGTTAGGCCGAAAGAATTTCATCTAACACACAAATACGCAAGTGAACGCCCATGAGCATATGAAAGCTCTTGCATTAACTCTGTAATGTCAGCACCATGGAAAAATTTCATACATCGTTGAGTTACTTGGAACTTCGTGGCAGACTTCTGTGTATGTAATACTCTGATGTGCTTTTTTATTTTCGACGGAAAATGTCAAACGTTTCATCTCTGTAACGTTAGCTGCGTTGACCTAGCTCTTCGTGCATGTTGTAATTGAGAGAGTACACGTTTCTATCGAGCACCTGTCACTACACTGTCATAAACCGACGAAAGTAGCCAAACGTATGTCAGCGTCTGTATACACAAGCGCCTAGCAACTGCAGATATTTACTTTGAAGGTTTACCGCACGACACAGGCAAAGCGAATGCGTAGTAGCGATGCACGGACGTATAGTACTCGCTTCCAAACCATTTGAAACGAAAGCCAGCAAAATTTTAGAGTCTCTTAGAGATGAATCTCGATGGTTTGCAGTAGTGCGCGAATCGTTTATCAGTGAAATGTCATTAAGTAGTTTGACATATGTGCGTAAATGAACCATAGTTAAATTATTCCTGATTTTTGTTTCAATATATGATTCCACATTCACAATGATAAAGGCTTCTTTCGCAGATTGTAACAGCAATCGTACGTTTTTTATTAACGTGTAACTGCATTATAGGGTGAACATAGAATAATCGATAAATTGCCCTATTTCTTACTGTCATCTGAAATAAGACACTTTTGCGTTTTTCTGTGAAAAACTGTTGCATCCGGTAGATATGTATGGTTACATTACTGAAAATTAAAAATTCTCAAATAACGGCATGTATACAAACAATACGACTATACAAACAATGTTCGATTACACACACACACATAGGTAGACACACTACTTCAACTAACGTACCATAAGGACAATACACACACCCATACCGAGGTAGGACTTAACCACCGGCGGGAACGTCCACCCTGTCCGTAACACGACACCTTAAAAAACACGCTGCCACTCCGCGGAGCTGAAAGTAAGTACTGTGACCCAGTCTAAAGTTTAAATAGGTATACTTTTTAACTCAAACTTATTTTTAATAGATACCCTGTATTATTTATTATGCGATCAATACCATGAAATCTCACAAAAGAGTGTCGTTTGTTGCACAGCTGTAAGTAAATTAAATGTGGAGAAAATTCGAAGCGAATTTAAGGTTTGAAATACAGGAAGCAAGCAGCTAGTCCCCAGACTCAGTCGTGGGCTCGTTGAAGTATTGGAACGCTCCAGGTGTGAGCGTTATTTATTTCTCAACGTCAACTTCATTCCGCAATTTCGCCGGATTTGATTGATTTATTTTTGTGCAACGGAAGACGTTCATTTTGCGATATTTTATGCTATCGATTACCTAAAAATAATATGGTGTTCCCATTAAAAATAACAAAGTCTGCGTTGAAAGTAGTATTGGTTTACATTTTAGACTCTCAAATTATTGCCGTACTTTCATTACCGTGAAAGTCGTTCTTCAGTATCAATCTTAGTTCCAGATGTTATTTCCCTGAAAAAGTTGAGTGCGAAACCGTATATATCTTTAGGTATGTATAAATATCCAGTGTCACGATGTTTGCCGCGACGAACTCCGAAACTACTCAAATCAAATGTTCAAATGTTTGTACACCTTATGGGACTTAACTACGGAGTCATTAGTCCCTAAACTTACAAACTACTTACGAACTAGCTAATGCTAAGGACGGCACAAATATCCATGCCCGAGGGGGGATTCGAACCCCCGATCGTAGTGGGCGTGCAGACTGTGACTCACGCGCCGCAGACCGCTTCGCCACCGCGGCCGGCCGAAACTACTCAACGAATGTTGTGTGTGATTTAGTCCAAAAGACACGATAGATTTTATCTCGATTAAAATCCACGCTATTATTCTGATTACTAATTGAATGGATCATCTACGTTAGCTATATATTCTAGAATTTGCGCTGTCCTTAAACTTGAAGTCTGGGCTAGCGATGAGGTTCTAGTTTTGAGAATCACCGAATTGTTTCCAGTTTTCATCTAGTCTTCAACTGTCCACTATGTGAGTAGCCGACAGAAACGACACGTGGTGGAAATAACACGTTAAACTCTAGACCCACTATTCCCGGTCAGATAACTCATGTAGGTTATGGGCATCTTAGGCACCTAAGTTGCCTCCAATCGAAAGACTTGCATCAGGTCACTCATCCACACAAACTTATTATTATACTCTATTTATATCGATGCCCTGATGCTATAATTTATTTTAAATAGCACTTTTTCCATTTCTACTTAAGGTAAAACCATGATTTGAAAGTTTATTGTTGTTTAATTTTATAATAAATTTGTTCCGCGTTTCTTCCATTAATACAGGGCTGGTTTAGGCAAAAATAGGAAAAACCCAAAGTATTAGCCGAATAACAAATAAAAATCGAAATCGTAGGTTTGGTAACGCAGTATTGCTACTTCGGACTATATTCGTATTCTAAAAGATGCCGTATCGTTCATTCGAATGCAATAAAATTTTTATACACTTGACCTTTAAACAAGCGGAACGCCTCTGTCAAACTTAATAATTCGAACGGTGCATTGCGTAAGGTTCAGTACAACATACTTCCACACCAATTCCTAATTTAACGAAATTTTCCATCGACTTTCAAAACAACAGAAACATCACTACGTAGCGTTTCGTAACATGTATGGCGGAGGGTTTCTTGGTCCAGACAATCAGACCGTTAGACAGATCACCATGAATTTTTTTGTGATATTCAAGGGGATGAAGAGAAGAAAGTGACAGGAGGAGATTGGTAGGGAGCTAGGAAGGTAGTAACAGAGTGGATGGATATATTTATTGATGGGCGTAGAAGAAAGAGGAGAAGATGGAGGAAGTTCCAGAAGTGGACAAACAGAGGCAAAGATAGGAGGGAGGTTGGGATGAAAAGTGAGAGTGAGAAGAGAGGATGAGGAGGTGATGCTCAGAGAGAGAGAGAGAGAGAGAGGGGGGGGGGAGGAGGAGTACTTAGACTAACTGCAGTACGAAGCCTAAGATGAGAAATACGTAAGAAAACGTCAGAGGAAATAATGAGCAGAGAAATTTAGCAAAAGCGTGCAGGAAGCTTATGCAACTCTGATGCATATATATCAATTGGCAATCACTGTGGAGATCGCTAGTATAATATCCGTTGTCACGATGTTTGTCTGCAATAAATTCCTAATGATCCTAATAGAAGTTTGCGCATCGTATGTCATTTGGTCCAATGTAAAACATTTTTAACCCCAGTGTTATTTTTGTTGCATATTAAATGTTTTAATACAGTTTCGGTAAGAATCCAATAATGGGCCATGTACTTCAACTTGGAGTCTGGGGTGGTAGAGAAGTTCTCGGTTGTACATCTACATGTACAATCCGCAAGCCACTCAAATGTGCGAGGCGGAGTGTACTCAGTACTACAACCAGTTATTTGCTTTCTTCTTCCACTACCATATAGAAAGAGGGAGAACGAATACTTCAATGCACCCGTAAAAGCCCTAATCGTTTTTCTTGTTGTCTTTCCGCGAAAAGTGTGTTGATGGCAGTAGAATCGTTCTGCAGTCTGCCTCAAATTGCGGCCTTCTTAATTTCTTCAAGAAAGCTTCTCGAAAAGAACGTCGCCTTCTCACATGCAACTCCCATTTGAGTTCCCGAAGTATTTCAGTAAGACTCCCGCGTTCATCGAATCTACCAGTTACAAACCTAGCCGCCTGCCTCTCTCCTGTCTCTATGTCGTCCTTTAAACCTATCTGGTGGGGATCACTAACACTTGAACAATATTCAAGCCAGGGTCGAACAAACATTTTATATGCGGTCTTCTTTACAGTCGAATCACGTTTTTCTAAAATACTCCCAAGTCGACCATTTGCGTTCCCCACGACTGTCGTTATATGCTTGTTCCATTTCTACATTCCTATGCAGCGTTACACCTAGGTATTTAATTGACGCGTCTCTGTCAAGCCGCACACTAATAATTCTGTCTTCGAACATTACGGGATTCATTCTCCTACTCATCTGCAGCATCTTTCATTTTTCATCGCTGTTGCCATTCCTCACAATACCTAGAAATTAGGTCCACGTCATCCTGCATTCAATTACAATCATGCAATGATGACGCCCTTTTTTACCCTACAGCATCATCAGCAACAGATTGCAACACACTCTGCCCGTCATATCATTTACATGAATAGTAATTAATAGCGGACCTGTCACACTTTCCTGGGGCACCCTGACGATAGCCTAGTATCTGGCGAACACATTCCATCGATGTCATCGTACTGGGTTCTGTTAATTAAGTAATCCTCCAGCCACGCAATATTTGGTTGAACGACATTTCAACTGTCACGGTTTAGAAACTCGTTGGGATCACGGATTTTTCACTTTCTGTTGTAACCTAGGCTTCATCTGTAAACGACATGAGTCGTCAGAACGATACGTGATTCGGATTCCATGTTAAATTTTAGGTCCCCTTTTCCCCAGTTGGATAAGTGAAGCATATGAGAGACATGTTAGGCACCGAAGTGGAATACAGTCGAAACACATGCACGAGGTCACTTACCCACACGAAATTTTTATTACTTGATATACGACGTAGGACTTCTTTATGTTACAATTTGTATGAAATTTCACACAATTTTCGAAGTTTACACGGGGCATTTGCTGTGCATCTTGAATTTTTTGTGCATTTTATTTTACTCTATATCTAAGAATGTTTTACTGAGCGTTAGTCTCGCTAAAACTCATAAAAGGCTTCACCGACTTGCACATTATATATTTTCTCTGTTCGTCTTAATATACAAACGTTTTCGAAAAACCGAAAAAAAACAGGAAAACTCAAAGGAACAGCTGAAATGTCGAAGAGATCGAATTTAGAAATTTTGTAAGGATGTCGCCACTTCGGCACTTCGAATTAGACTATTATTTTATGCGCTGCCATGCCGTTTATCCGAATACGACAGATTTTTCCACACATGACCTACAAAACAACGGAAACAAAACTGTCTACGTGAGATGTCATACTTCCAAGGCGGAGGGTACTTAACTGCAGACTTCGATGCCGTTTGACTCATCCCCATGAATGTTGTAGGCATTGTAATATCTCGTATATAGGGGAGGGGACTTGGAAGATAGTACGGTAGAATCGTTTGAAATGTGGTGCTACAGACGAATGCTTAAAATTATATCCGTAGGTTGCCTAAATAATGACGAGGTACTGAACAGAATTGAGGAGAAAAGAAATTTTTGACAAATCTTGTATAACAGAAAGGATGGACTGGAGAAACACATTCTGAGACATCTCTGAATCGTCAGTTTGGCACTGGAGGGAGGTGCGTGGGGAAAATTACCAGTAGGAGTCCGAGAGACCATACAGTAAGCATGTTCAAAAGGATATTGTTTGCCGTTCTTATTCAGGTATGAAGTAGCTTTCACAAGACGGGGTATTGTGGGGAGCTGCATAAAACCAGTCTCAGGACTAAACTCCACAACAGTGACATCCTTTAACTAATTTATATTTATATATGGTTCCCAAACCTTTATTACATCGGCAAAGTCCGATTTTCCATTCGTCAATCAATATTTTACGTAACTTTATTCAAAATATCCATCATGGTAATCACGCTTGCAGGCAGTACGTATACTGCTTTTGTTGCTCAAAGTGGCATGTCGGCATGATATAGTATTTATTTTGCAGCTTTCCAATTCCAAGATCAACAACTACAATATAGTGCCACCACCAGCAAAATTAGAATTTTAGTAACTATCTTGCAGTATTATGGTACTATATGGATTGATGCTCTCCTTGTCTAATTATTCTGAAATTTTACTTCCTTTGATGTTGGCGGAAATTTATTATTTTTCTTGCACACCATTCGGATTAGAATTCACACTGCCATTCTTTCTATTGCTTTGTTGTTGTCTTCATTCCGGAGACTGATTTAGTGCAGTTCTCCACCCTACTGTATCCTGAGCAAGCCTCTTCATCTCTTCAACGGCACCTTATACCCCTCCAATGCTAATTTCACGATTCCTATCAATAGATCCTTTCTTTTAGTCAAGGTATGCCAGAAATTCCTCTTCTTTCCAATTCGGTTGACTACCTCCTCATTAGTTACGTGATTCACCCACCTAATCTTCAGCTTTCTTCTGTAACACCACATTTCAAAAGCTTCTATTCTCTTCCTGTCCGCACTGTTTATCATCCATGTTTTACTCCCATATAAGGCAACACTCCACACAAATGCCGTCAGAAAGGACTTTCTTAGGCTTAAATTAATATTCGATGTTAATAAATTTCTCTTTTTTCAAAAACGCTTTTCTTTCCATCGCCAATCTGCATTTTACATCCACTGCCCTGACCAAGTACCAAAACTTATCTACCAGCTTTATTGCTTCGTTACCTAATGTAATTCCTTCAGCATCGCCTGATTTTCTTAGACTGCTCTCAATTACCCTTGTTATGCTCTTGTTAATGTTCATTTCATTTGCACCTTTCAACACACTGTCCATCCCGTTTAACTGCTCTTCTAGGTCGTTTGTCTCTCTGAAAAAATTATTATGTCATCGGCAAAACGCAATGTTTTTATTTTTTCATCCTGAGCCGCGGCGCAGTGGCGAAGCGCATTGAGGCGCTATGCTCCGATGCGAGATGCCGTTCCCCATCGGAGGCTCGAAACACCTGCGGACATGGATGTTTATGCTGTCTTTAGTACCAGTTAGTTCATAAGTAGTTTGTAAGTTTGGGGACTAATGACCCCGCAGTTAAGTTCCATGAGCTTTACATTTATTGACACACACATTAGTATCTTCATCCTGAACATTAATTCCTTATCCAAATTTCTCCTTGCTTTCCTTTATAGCTTGCTCAGTGTACAAATTGAATAACATTGGAGAAAGGCTACAACCCTGTCTTACACCTATCCCAACCTCTTCACCCCTTCCATGCCCTTCAACTGTTATAACTGATGTCTGGTTTTTGTACAAGATGTAAATAACCCTCGGTTCCCGACATTTTACTCCTGCTGATTTCAGAATTTGAAAGAGTGAAAAGCTTTTTTCTAAATCTTCAAAAGCTATAAATGTAAGTTTGTCATTCCGTAATATATATTCTAAGATAGGCCGTAAAGTGAGGACAGCCTCCCGTGTTCCTACATTTCTCCCGAATACAAACTGATCTTTCCATCCTTCTGTAAATAATTAGTGTCAAGATTTTGCAACAATCACTTATTAATCTGACGGTCGGTAATTTTTACATCTATCCGGGCCCGCTCTTTTTGTATTGGGGATTATTATATTTTTCTTAAAGTCTGAGCATATTTCTCCTGTCTCATACTTCTTACGCACCAGGCGAAATAGTTTTGTCATGGTCCGTTCTCCCAGAGACTTCAGCAGTTCTGAGGGAATGTCGCCGGCCGAGGTGGCCGAGGGGACTGAGGCGTGCCAGTCACGGTCTGCACAGCCACTACGGCCGGGGGTTCGAATCCCCCTCGGGCATGGATATTGGTGCCGTCCTTAGTGTTAGGTAGTTCATAAGTAGTTTGTAAGTTTAGGGATTGATGACCCCATAGTTAAGTCCCATAAGCTACACAAAAATTTGAAATTTTTTGAGGGAATGTTGTTGTTTCGTCTTAGGTCTTTAAGTGCTCTTCCAAATTCCTTTCAGTATAGTATCTTATTTTTCATCTTTATTTACTTCTTTTCCCTTCCTACAACATTGTCTTTAAGTTCATTTCCTTTGTAGAGCACCTCTATATACTCTTTTCACCTTTCAACTTCCCCTTCTTTGCTGAGAACTGTTTTCCATCTGAGTTAATTATATTAATGAAGATGTATTTCATTTCTTCTTTATTTACCTATAGGCGTAACTATTTTTCCCTTATTTAAACATTCTTCTACTGACTGGTATTTGTCTACTAGCCACCTAGTTAGCTATTTTGCTCTTCAAATGTTCAAATGTTTGTCAAGCTTATGGGACTTAACTACGGGGTCATCAGTCCCTAAACTTACAAACTACTTATGAACTACTTACGAACTAGGACGGCACAAATATCCATGCCCGAGGGGGGATTCGAACCCCCGACCGTAGTGGCCGTGCAGACCGTGACTGGAGCTCCTTAGTCCCCTCGGCCACCGCGGCTGGCTTTTGCTCTTCCTGTCAATCTCATTTCTTAGTTATCTGTAATCTATTTCGCCTGTACCATTTTCTGCATTTTCAAATTCTCTCCTTTCATCAATTAAATTTAGAAATTCCTGTTATAACCAAGAATTTTTTTGTAGGTCTTGCCTTTCTACCTATTTTGTCCTCTGCTTCCTTCACTATTTCATCTCTTAATGCTACCTATTCCTCTTCTATTGTTTTATTTCCCCCCGATCTGTCAAAGGTTGCTTAAAGATGCCTCTGAAATTCACAACAATTTCAGATTCCTTCAACATACCTAGGTCCCATCGCCTTATTTGTCTACCTTTCTGCAGTTTTTTTTTTTTTTTTTCAGCCTACAGTTCATGACCAACAGGATATGGTCAGAGTCTTTATATGCCCCTGGGTATGTCTTACAGTATAAAACCTGAATCCGAAATCTGTGTCTCGCCATTATGAAATCTATCTGGTACCATCCGTTGTCTCCCGGTCTCTTCCACTAATATAATTTTCTTTTATGTGTTTTAAACCAGGTGTTTGTTATGATTAAATTATGTTCCGTGCAAAATTCTACCAGACGGCTTCCTCCCTCATTAATTTTCCCCAGTCCATATTCAACTACTAGTTTCCATCCCTTCCTTTTCCTACTACCGAATTCCAGTCTCCCATCACAATTAAATTGTCCTCTTCCTTAGTTGTCTGAATAATTTCCTTTACCCCCTCATACATTTCTTCGAACTCCTCATCATCGGCAGAGGTAGTAGGCATATAAACCTGTACTATTCTTTTCATTATCCTTCTGATCCCAATGGGGGACTATTTTACCTCCGGAATATTTTACCCGAGAGGATATATTCATAAAGTAGAGCTACATGTCCTCGGCAAAAGCAACGGCTGTAGTTTCCCCTTGCCTTCAGCCGTACTCAGTAACTATGTGGCAAAAGCACATTAGCTGATGTTACAAGACCCGGATCAGTCAGTCATGCAGACTGTTGCCCCTGTAATTAATGAAAAGGCTGCTGCCTCTCTTCAGGAACCACACGTTTAATGGGCCCGTCCACAGATACCCCTCCGCTGTTGTTGCACCTACAGTACGACTATTTGCATCGTTGAGGCACCCAAGCCACCCACCTCGACAATGTCTGTGGTCCACTGGGATGGTTCTTTCTGTAGCTCCTGTTAAAATTTATTTGTTTGTATCGGTAATACATTAGTGGAAATGAGTAGGAACCATTTATATTTTGAGACCGATATGAGGTATCTACAAATTCTCAACTTTGTTGGTGACGTCAATGATTATTTAATTGAAGTCGGATGTCTGGACAATCCTGGTAGGTTTTTCTGCTTTTCAAATACCTAATTCAAAAGTACAGTACAGGTCAGTGATGATTTGATATGGAGTATCAAGTAAATACTCCACCAGACGTAATTATTCATGAATGGCAGTACTGACTCCGTGATACTCGTATCCACCTATTGTTGTTTTCGTTGTTGTTGTTTTTTTTGTTTTTGTTATTGTTGTTGTTGTTGTGGACTTCACTTCGAAGACTGGTTTGACGTAGCTGTCCCAACTACGGAATCTTATGCAGTCTTATTTTCCTAATAACGACTGCAACCAACAAGTTGCTGTTTCTATATTGTACACATGAATTAAGCCTGGTCCGGACAATCATCAGATAAGGCGGAGCGTGGTTGGGAAACATTCGTCAGGAGTACAAGCCCCACGACGATAAATGCAATGAGATAACGCAGTGAATTGTCTGCCGCAAATATATGCGCTTAAAAACAAACTGCCTGCACATGTTAAATGCATCCACTACAATGGGCAATGTGTTTTAGTCTGATATTTGCAATAGGAGTATAGTACAGAAGTTCATTTCCGGTGACGAAGCTACGTTTTATGATACCGTGCGCGTTTCAGGCGCGGAACATCCACACGAATTGACGTTCATGATTAATTTGTTGAAAAATCATGAATCATTTGCACAAAGATTATGGTTTCCTTTGTGCTTTCAAAAGCATAGCTGTGCTTGGGACATTGTTTTCCATTCATAAATTACTGGGTGACAGTTATTAAACTAATGAAATATAATTGTTATAACTTATGAACGGTTCGCGTTACGTTGTTCAAAAACAAATTTGCAATCAGGCATATTGAGAATTAGTATGTCAATGACCACGTGAATATGGTTTGGTTTAGCGACGAATCTCAGTTTCATTTGGATCGGTTCGTCAATAAGCAACTGTGGGGAGGAAAATCTACATTTTGCGATGGGAAAAATTTCTTCACCCTGAACGACGACTAAGTTGAAGGCAATGTCCAGTCACGAAATAATTGGTGACTTATTCCTTGACGGTACGATGATTACCGAACGATAGATTGGAAGGGGTTATTTAAAAAAAAAAAAAAAGAACAACGTGTCAATGTGACTGTATAACGAGTGGTGTCACATAATGGCAAATGGCTTGTGTAATTGTTAAAAGTGATGTTGGCAACGGATACCTATCTGACTACTAAAACTTACATAAAATAATGGAATCTAATTTGTAAATGAATGAATGAATCTGTCATATTTCAAACTGAATGATGAAATTGTACATAATGGTGCTCTTCAAATAACAATCTTCTAAAAAAAAAAAAAAAAAAAAAAAAATAGACCTTTTTTCCTTCTTCTGTTAAAAAAAAAACATTGATCCTAGTTATACTTTTAGTGCCGAATTGAAAACTGGTTTTTTTTCTGTCAGGGATAGTTTATGAGTAATTGCACTTTTATTTCTCTTTCCAGTTTCTGATATAGTGCAACCAACACGAGGTGAAATCTGATAAACAAATGCACGTATTATCGATGTTGTAAGTTCATCACTTTAATGGAGGATGAGATCTAACATATAACACAGTACTATTTGTGAATACATGAGAAATTACTGAAAAGAGACAAAAAAGATAAGCCAATTTATTGTAATGTACATCATTTTTTTCTCTTGTATTGTGAATCTTTCTTTCTCGTATGATATTCCAGCATCAATCTGCTAACATAGAAGCTACCCACCTCCGTTCATAGCGCCTTTCTATGATAATGTCTTCGTGGAATCTTTCGCCATGTTCATCCGATACGTCACTACAACTCTCTGTGAACTAGTCCAGATGAGAGTTCATCAAATGTACCTTCAAAGACATGTTATTGTACCCCAGATCTTGATATGCTTTGATCATGTCCTTCACAATTGTCTTGTAGTTAGTAGTTCTCCTTCTTCCGAATGAATTTAGCATCCTTTGTACGAATTTGTAATTCTCTTTGGTCAAGCTAGTGTACGTTCCGTTATGGAGCAAAACACCCTTCAGACTTGTTTTGGATGCATCTATGAAAATTCGCCACTCCTGTGAAATATGGGTGAAGTTCAGCACATACTTTAGGCCAGCAACGTCATTGCAAAACGTCAGTACTTCATCAGTTGCAAAATAAGAAATAAAGGTGCGTTCTCTGTGCCTTTACACACTGATTTTTGTACTATGGTGAAGTAGATCATACTCTTCTAATTTTGAACCAAGCAGCTGCCCGTTGCTTTTCGTAGTCCCTAGATCACGTACTAAATCATTTAAATCCGCCTCTCTTGACAAATGTGGCGATGACCAACTTGTGCAGTGATATAAGGTATTATCGTCTGTGATTTCTTCAGTACTACTTACTTCACTGTCACTCATAATTTAGCCTCGGCTCTTGAAGCTACTGGAAGGTTGTTGGAATGCTGCACTGACATTCTCGCTGAAGACAGATCTGGGTAAATAATACGCCTCTTCGATATTTGTTTGGAAAACAAATAAGAATAAGTACCATGGTCCTTGGACTCTCACTATACCATTGACACAGCAAATAATGCCCTTTCTATTTACCTTTCCACCACTGAATTACCCTCCTGGACATTAAAATTGCTACACCACGAAGATGAAGTGCTACAGACGAGAATTTTAACCGACAGGAAGAAGATGCTGTGGTATGCAAACGATTAGCTTTTCAGATTTCTCATACACAAACAGCAGTTGACCGGCGTTGCTTGGTGAAACGTTGTTGTGATGCCTCGTGTAAGGAAGAGAAATGCGTACCACCACGTTTCCGACTTTGATAAAGGTCGGATTGTAGCCTATCGCGATTGCGGTTTATCGTATCGTGACAATGCTGCTCGCGTTGGTCGCGATCTAATGACTGTTAGCAGAATATGGAATCGGTGAGTTCAGGAACGCCATGCTGGATCCCAACGGCGTCGTATCACTAGCAGTCGTGATGACAGGTATCTTATCCGCATGGCTGTAACGGACCGTGCATGCACGTCTCGATCCCTGAGTCTATAGATACGCACGTTTGAAAGACAACAACCATCTACATGAACAGCTCGAAGACGTATGCAGAAGCATGGACTATCAGCTCGGAGACCATGGCTCCATGAGAGACAGGAGCGCCTGCGACGGTGTACGGAACCTGGGTGCACGAATGGCATAACGTCATTTTTTTTAGGATGAATCGAGGTTCTCTTTACAGCATCATGATGGTCGCATCCGTGTTTTGCGACATCACGATGAACGCACATTGGAAGCGTGTATTTGTCATCGCCTTATTGGCGTATCACCCGGCGTGAAGATATGGGGTGCCATTGATAACACGCCTCGGTCACGTCTTGTTCGCGTCGACGGCACTTTGAGCAGTGGCCGTTACATTTCAGATGTTTTACGATCCGTGGCTTTACCCTACATTCGAACCTCGAAGCCCTACATTTCAGCAGGATAATGCACGACTGCATGTTGCAGGTCCTGTATGGGCCTTTCTGGATACGGAAAATATTCGACTGCTGTCGTGGCCAGCACATTCTCCATATCTCTCACCAATTATTGAGAACGTCTGGTCGATGGTGGCCGAGCAACTGGCTGTTCACAATACGCCATTCACTACTCTTAATGAACTGTGGTATCGTGTTCAAGCTGCATGAGCATCTGTACGTGTACACGCCATCCAAACTCTGCTTGACACAATGCCCAGTCGTATCAAGGCCGTTATTACAGCCAGAGGTGGTTGTTCCGGGTACTGATTTTTCAGGATTTATGCATGCAAACTGCGTGAAAATGTAATCACATGTCAGTTCTAGTATAATATATTTGTCCAATGAATAACCGTTCGTCATCTGCATTTCTTCTTGGTGTAGCAATTTTAATGGCCAGTAGTGTAATTTGCAGTAACATGTACCAAACTCAAATGTGGTGCCCGTTCTTTATCTTGGTCTCCTCCTTCTGCTCGAAAGTAATCTTTGTAACCTTTCTTTATGTTATTCCCATTTCTGACAAAGGTGAACTTCCCACAGATGTAGCATAAGTTGTCCGTTTTATATCGACATACACAACGACGTGGCATTTCTGGAAATTTAAAAATACCTCTTCAGTAATACACCTATACTACATTAATTGTAGGGAAGTAGAGAAACACTGATGTGTAAAAAAACAATCAGTCATTTTACCATCAACACCAGGCTCAAAATTCAACCGTGCTCGAAAATATGACAGACGGTTACTTGTCAGCCAAAACACCCACTCGTTAAGATTGACACAAATTATGACTAACACCAATGTTGTAAACTGTATGCTCCTGCCTGTGGAAGGCGTGACCCTTTACTGCCGAGGCAGCGACCGGCTGTCGCCGTTCAAGTTAATGAGCTATTTCAGTTGGTCTTTATGACATAGGTGTGGCACGTGATAACCTAATGCCATCTGATTCTTTCCACCTGCTGTTGGACAAGAAATTATGACGTTCTACCACTACCGGATGCGGCACATATCCCTATTTATCTATAAAGTCCCTGTGTTTACCGTGAATTGTGAATATACACATATATGTTTACATATTACATAAAAAGTATCCCATGGTCTAGAAACACTTTAATATCAGAAATAGAACCCATGTCGAACAGTGTAATTAATCCTCCCTATTCAAAATCTTATGACCTAACGAAATGAATGACCAGGGCTTCAAAGGATGATGTATTTTAAAGAGACCGTGAAACGCATATTTATTAACACTAAAGCAACATAAACGTAAAATATTACAAAACAATAAGTTCTAACATACAATTATTATGTGAGTAACCTGTAAATGATGAAGTGGCATAATGAGGGTGATACGAAGCACTCACGTTTAGCAATCAAGTAACTCGCTATATCAAGTTATGAGAGATATTCCGAAAGTACACTGATTTGGAAATGCATTTACTAGATACTAGGCAACGAGGTCGACAGACTGCAATTATGAGCCCTGGCTGCTGATATGTTACTGAGGTGGCCTCTCGTCGTCTCGTGATGCTGCTCGTCGAAATACTGCTATTGCCGGTTGTCTCGTGTTGTGATGATCGTTGCGTAGAAGCAAAGTTGAAACCGAGAAGAGCGACTGTTCTCGCTATGGAGACCAAATAGAATTTCGAAGTTAAGACTTTCTTTCCGAAGGTAAAAGACAAGTTCGCTCTCCAGAAGCTAAACTGGAATTTCTCATTCTCGCTTCCAACTTGAAGTCTAGACGCTGACCGCCTTCTGCAAACTGTCTACGAGGATCCGTGGCTGTCGCTCCCACATTCGGAGCGCCCAACCGCTAGGTTGGCGCTAAAATCCATCCAATCCCGACTCAAATGCGTTCCTTTGTGGCCCGCACGGAGTAATATTGTTTCTACGCCGTTTTCGGCAAAAGAAATCACTACCTCGCGTTTTGCCCGCGAAGCGACTGATAAGGCCTACTTTTCCCACGGGCGTTAAACACCTGCGGTTCGGATATGATGAACGCTACTGGCGGTTTCCCCGAAGCGGGTATCCTCGCTGAGGCACCCACTCTGCTTCCAACTGTACACTGGCGTCTACGCTGCACCCGTTGCTGGAGGTTTCAAACCTTCACTCAACCCCGGACGCGGAATCTCCGTGGGCCTCTAGGCGCTGTGGTGCCTCCTTCAAGTGGCTGTGGGTACAGAACGTCGCTCGCGAAGGATGGACAATCTGAAATTCTGAACGGACGCTTCACGTTTCACAGTCCCTCATACTAAAAACGCCGTTACTGGCTGAGTGCTAAGCTGTGCAAAATTCTGTCGTCATTGCCTCCGAGCTTTCACTTTTACCTAACAAGCCGTGCTTTGAGAAACATATAACGCGTTGTAGACTAGGAGCCCATCGTCTCACACCAAAATTTTCCTAACAACTGTCGTGCACTGCATAACACCTCTCAAAACAAACCTTTAATTTTGATGCCGCAGTGAGGTGGACTGAGGTATGAATGTATTTATTTAATGGAAGGGTGCAAATTAGTGGCACCTCTGTACGTGAAGGTGCTGGAAGATGGTTCTATCCGTTATTATCCAAAGTAACCCCGATTTCGATAAGATGTGGTTCATGCAAGACGGAGTTCGAACCCCTCGAAGTAAGAGAGTGTTTGCTGTCCTGGAGGAGGAGTCTCGGAACCGCATTGTGGGTTTGGCGTAAGCAAGAGTCACTCGAATTTGAGTTGATTGGCCGCTATATTCTCCGGGCCTGTAGATATGGAGCTATATTACAAACGTACACAGTAGTAACCAAAAGCATTTACAAGTCCTGAAAACAGCCACTCAGATGATCACAGACACAACTGATGTTCCGACACTTCTGCTCGTCATGCATAATTTCGCTTTTCGTCTGCGCCAAATGTCAGGAAAGCAAGCATATCAATCTTAAGCTAAATCGGTATGTCTGTAGTGACGTCTACCAGTTTAATAAAACGTGTGCACGACGTAATTTGTAACTAATTTACGTTTTGTTTCATATTGTTCAATAATTGTCACCATGTACATGGTATTCGCAGATGTACGTAACTTATAAAAATAAAATAATAGTCAATTCAATAACTGTCACGCTGACGTGCCTGATAAAAAGACTAATATTGCGTCTTTGGAGCCGGTCGCAAATTTTCTAACAAGTATTCGTACTACATTGAGTGCTCCCAATTTACTTTTTTACAGCCTGAACTACGTTACTGTACCATCTTTCTACAAACTTGTCTTTCTTTTATGTAACACGAAGAAAACGTGGCAGCGGTTATCGACCGACGCAGCTTGGCATTGCAGGAAGCATCAAAGGCTGCCGACGAGTAGTCGTGGGGAGTCATCGTGAAGTCATTGTAACAGCTTCTCTGTACATTATTTAGTAAAACTTTAAATGATCAAGCTGTAAAATATATCAGTTCGATCTGTGTTCTGTTTTTGAAAAATTCTGTTCCGATATAGTCTTGTGAAAAAGTTTTGTGCAATCAAAATTTGCCCCTATTGCTTAACTGGAGTGTTAATTAATTTCACACAAATGGTGCTTTGGCAACGACATGTCCGAAAAGAACAGACACCATATAAGTAATTGTATATCTGCCCCAAAGGGCAATTGCCAGTTTCAATGCGGAAGCATTAATACGCTCGGACCCTTGCGGACTTCTAGTATAGGCTACGAGCAAGTGGAATCAAATGTGCTGGGGAAATCAACGATCCTAGTGTGCTACAAGATGAGAATTTGGGTCGAAAGGAAAACGTGCCTGGATAGCCTAATTGGTTATGGCGACCGCTGCCCCAAAGCGGGAAATCTGGGTTCGAATACCGGTACACCATAAATTTTCATCTTTGACATTGGATTTATTTCAATGCCCTGAAACGGTCGAAGTGTTTAAATATTTCGAATTCGTAAAATTACGGCCGTTATTGTCAACAAATGGTGTCTTGTCTTTCGGACATGTCCGAAAGGAATAAATATTTCGAATTCGTAAAATTACGGCCGCTATTGTCAACAAATGGTGTCTGCTAAGAAACATCATTTAAATTTTTAAAAAATTCTGGGATTAGAGGTCACCAAGTGCCTCAAGAAGATAGCGGAGAGTACTTGCCTCCATCCGAATGCAATGTAGGCGTTACACCAATTGGCTACTCGATGTGATCCATCGGGTGTCCCACATCAACACATACATCTTTTCTAAGGCCTGGTACATTGCGTAGTTAATTAAGGCCTCTAAAATTTTGACACGTTCTACATGTCGGGTCACCCACTGGCTCTCATGGAGGCACGAAATCATCAAAGTGAAGTCGTCAGCGTGTGCTTTGAACCCATCCACTGGGGGTTGGGGGGGCTTAGTTCATCGTACTTTCAACCTGCAAGCCATCTTCCCACGGGGATCGACTGCGGGAGCTCTATAGACCACGGTCAGAAAAGGCTCCGTTAATGATAAGCGGAAAACCCTTTAAGATGGCGTATACACGGGACTATCATCTCCACCAGCGTTATGTATTGTAGACGGCAATCGATCGCCACCGTAAATCACGCACGCTCTATGTCAAGCTTCAGGGATCCCCACCAGCTCAGAAATTGGATCTGCAGCACCCTGCGGTTAACTGGAAATAGGTATGGTAAAATATACGTCTACCCCATCCCTGCTTACGGAGGTCCGCTCCTTGCGGTACCACGTGATTAACAACATGCTTCCGATCAATCAACGACTGGTCAATATCCGCTATGAAGCCTCCGGTGACTGTTCCCTGTGCCGGCACTCAGGACCATCGTATCCAGTGTCACCGTGTCGCAGACGTGTGGGAGCTGTGTCGTAGGGTGGTGGCCCTTATGAATAGGACCATCCCTGCGAGGGTCACGTTGCAGTAACTGACTATCGCAGGCATGTAGACGGTCCCTTGTACGAAGGACAATGCTCCAGTGTGGCTTCTGGGACATTCTACCTTTGCCATTGTGGAGCTTCGGATTGGAGATTGTGGCGCTTATATGGGCTTCCTTTGGCCCAATCAGCAAAAGCTGAAGTTATGTCCAAAATGTTAGCACCGATGGCCGGCCGCGGTGGCCGAGGAGACTGAGGCGCTTCAGTCACGGTCTGCACGGCCCCTACGGTCGGGGGTTCGAATCCCCCCTCGGGTATGGATATTTGTGCCGTCCTAGTTCATAAGTAGTTTGTAAGTTTAGGGACTGATGACCCCGTAGTTAAGTCCCATCAGCTTTACAAACATTTGAAACATTTTTATGACCAATGTGCGCATTTTCTTACTGCAGCTCTGATTCATGGCTACCAAAAAGTTCTCGGACATTTATCTTGAGTAATTGTGATTCCTTTGATAATAACAATCTCATTGTAAGTGATGACTTATCTTTGAGCCTTATCGCCCATTTGTGCAATGTCAAGTCCTTATTTTCCTTTCATCTCAGATCTTAGATTTGTTTACGTTGTTCTTACGTTCTTTTTGTGTTTTGAAGTAAAGTTTATATTTATTACATATCTTAGAACTGTTCATCCAATGAAGAGTGGACTGTACTGTGCTCTTTCTCTCTCTAATGAAAGGATGTATTGTCTTTATCGCCTTATTGGTTTTAAATCAGAAGGCAGCCGAATGAAAACTTTCAAAGATAGGTCATAGCAGGGATTGCCTTTGAGTTTCTTTCTTTCCACCTCTCTTTCTATATCATCAATTTTTACACCAATCTCCAGACCTTCTGTTCCTGGATGAGGCATTATCAGTAACATAGAAGTTCCCAATGAGGGACATTTCTTTTATCTTTACCTAAATGGAATCTGTGGTGAGCAGTTCCGCATCGATCAATAATTCCAGACTCCCGGAATGTTATTATTCCCAAAACACTTTCATTTGTAACGAAAGTGTCTTCCTTGAAACCGTCATCATTGCAAATTATTTTATTAGTTAATGAAGCGTTTCGCCCTTTAGCAGGGCATCTTCAGATTATCTGCGTGACAGAATTTACACAAAATTACAAGGCGGAATTACAAACGGTTATAATGGTACATGGGCTTATTTTGTGTTAAGAAGACAGTATATATGGTACAAATTTAACGAAAGGGAGGTTATTAAGCAGGGCAGAAGTTTATAATTTATGTTGGTATTTGTAAATGAGAGGAATTTTATTTGAACAGAGACATAATATCTAGGAATGTTTGATCTTTGCATGCCAACGCAACGTTTAGTAGGTGTGGGTGTCACACACTAAAGCATCCGATCATCAACATCCTGCCATTGACAACATGCAAATATTACATATTGCGCAGAAGGGGCGTAAGTTAAATTTACTGGAAGAGTTTGAGATAGCGAAGCGCGCTTACGTTGGACACGCACAGCTGGCATGCAAAGATCAAACATTCCTAGATATTATGTCTCTGTTCAAATAAAATTCCTCTCATTTACAAATACCAACATACATTATAAACTTCTGTCCTGCTTAATAACCTCCCTTTCGTTAAATTTTTACCATATATACTGTCTTCTTAACACAAAATAAGCCCATGTACCATTATAACAGTTTGTAATTCCGCCTTGTAATGTTGTGTAAATTGTGTCACGCAGATAATCTGAAGATGCCCTGCTAAAGGGCGAAACGCGTCATTAACTAATAAAATAATTTGCAATCAAGACGGTTTGAAGTAATATTTATTCTAACTGATTGCCGTACACCATGGATTGGAAATCATTTTGAAAGTGTCTTCGGGTGCCGTTAAGGTGCTTTGTTTCATGTTTCGGAAACGGATTTTGATTTGTAGGATGTGCTGTTCTAGCAGCTTTGATAAAGTTTATAGGGGTTCTCTTGTTTCTTTCGTCAAGGTGTATGATTTGGATCGGCTAAAAAAATAAAAAAGGCGGTTCCTCAGGATAAGGCTCTTCCTTTGCACTTCGGTTGAGCTGCCCCCTGTGATTGCTCCTAATGTAACTCCGCTCTTATTTCCAAACACAGCAGGCATTGAGCGCTGGCCATCAGAAATTTGCCAGTACTCAGTGAGCTTTAACCATACAGACGTAAAACTTGTTGCTGCACGTCAAGCACCTGCACCGACCTGGTGTCATTCCTTAGATTTACTAACATTTGAACATTTGATTTTGTAGAAATGTCTAAGAGTAATGTGGAGAAAGTCCGTGAAGTGTGCCACAGCCATATACCGCCTTTCTGTAAAATAAATGTTTGTAAATCTACGCGACTTAACTACGTCGGTCATGACCCCATAGGCTTACAAACTACTTACACTAATGAATACACCAGAGTTTGAGAACTTTGACACTGTAATTTTACGTTTGCCGTTGCAGTTACATTCAGGGCATTCATAATGCTTGTTTGAAGTACACTGAAGATGGTCAATAGGTGGTTGAAATCGATCTGTCGTTTTTTAAATAAAACATTAACGGCCAATGCTGCAAAATACGTCTGGTGTTCATCACTGTGTGGTCGTGGAGCACCTCCAGGAAATGGAATCAAATATTTACACTAACTTAGAGTAATTTACACTAAGGACAACACAAACATCCATGGCCGAAGGAGGACTCTAACCCCCGACTTCGAATGGCCGTGCACACCGCAGCAGGGCGCTCACGGCTCTTCTGCCGCTTCCCGCCTTTCTAATGACACTGTTCATGCCAAATGGTTGAAATATACGAAATTACATTCTAAGAAGGAAGCACAAAAGTAATGATGTTTTGTTACTTTGCAGTTCACCTCGTCTGCGAAAGTAAATATTTTTCGTGGTGTCAACTGTCTCTTTATAAAACTGCTATTTCATATCATGATCGTTGACCTTATAAACATTCTTGGTAGCCACTAGTAAGTATGCATAGATAGTTAAAATAGGGTTTAGGTTCAACACAAATTAGCTTTTGTTTTATTTTTAGAGCCCCTGCTTGGTACGTGCTACAATCAGTAAAATTACAAATAGAAATATTGAAATGTGGGGGGGGGGGGGGGGGGGAATAATTGAACCCAACTCAGGACTAGGTTCTCGAGGGCGAAGAGAACCGCCAACGCCTCGCACTCTGTAGCGATACATTAATATTTTTTTTTTTAATTGAAAATTATATCTGCGACGCTTGTCGCTAGCATCCGTTCTCTCTGCCAATAAATCTCTGATTATCACTGTTTCAAGTTATACCTTCAACTATTTCAAACGATCTGGAGAGAAAACGGAATCGCTTTTCGTCTTTCGTTCTTCTACCTTTGTACTGAGCGGACGTATTTTACTCGACCTCCATAATCCTGTAAGTGTGAGCTCTGATTAGCACCCTTTTACTTAATAAACTTTAACTTTCATTTGGAATTCCTATTTCATTTAAATAATGACTATTTATCCCCATCTTGTTACCAATTTTCAGCAATATTAGTAAAGTGATGCTTGGTTATTGTTGCCTATTGCCTCATGATGACAAAAGAATGCAAAATTTATTTACTCTCATTTTGTGTTAAACATTGAATTCAATGCCTGCAGGAAATCTTCATTCTGTTAAAAGCGAAGTCCGATAATTTCTTTAACTTTCGATAACAATAGTGATCAAAATTACACACGGTCTTAAAACTTTAATAATTAATAGTCATGAAACCAAGCATCAGTTTACGAGAACGAAGATATTAATCAATTCATACAGGTTCAACTGCAGTGTCACAGCTTCCACCAATGAATGGATACCAGGTAACTTATTCCACTATTTTCTTATGTAATGGTGCTTTCTGGTGTTGTCGTAATTTTTAACTTACATTGCTACTGAGAACTGATAACCATTTCAAAAATTAATATTCATTGCTGATCTTACGGTTATTTAAATTTCAATTCCGGTTTTCAACCTTGATCTTTTGACAACACCAGTGATAAAAAAAAAAAAAAAAAAAAAAAAAAAAAAAAAAAAAAAAAAAAAAAAAGTAACATTACATAAGAATTGGCGACCGTGACAGGACCTCGAATGGTTGTAAAGAAAATATTATTTTATGTGATTTAACTATACCATTGTTTGACATTTTTTTATATTTGTAATCATTCACCAATGTATGTTATCTAATCTGTATAATGTGTTTATTTTTCATGAACAACTGCTGACCGATTGTGACGTGAAAACCATAATTACTACCCCGGAGAATAATAAAATATAAATTTGGAGCCACACCCGATCACGAGAAATTCAACCGCAGCCAACAATGAAAATTGCAACACAGGTAAGGACAGACTGATTATTTCGCTTATTTGGTGCTTTCTACTTTCTCTTAGTCTTTCGCAAGTACGCAATCTCCGATCCAGTACCTCATTCTATTAGCAAAAATCTATTTTCAAAATTTCTTTTGTAGTCAGATATTTATTTTAAATCACAAGTTAGAAAAATGGCCAACATGGCTGCTAAATCGATATAACAAAGCGATCCTCGCTTGTCTCTCACTCGAAGCGTCATGCATGCGTGTGACGAATATTAATAGTGATTTAATTGTTTCTCAACAGTGCTGATAAAAGAAATTTTTTTGCGTGTGAAGTGTGTAGGTTCCCCACACTATTCCAAATTTTTGATAATTTATTAGTATGGTTAAAACCCGTAGACAAATTACTACAATGGAGTCAGAACAAAACACTAATGTTTCACAGCCCGCGCAAAATGTTGAAAATAATGTGGCTGCAAGATCAATTGAAATGATTCCACACATAGTGGAGGAAAATCTTGCAACCACATCACACGTAACAGATTTTCCCATACAGACAGTACACCAATCTGAAAATCCGCAAGAAGATTGGTTAAAACGATTTGAGATATTATTTGCGAACATGTCGCAACAAATTAACAATCTACAAACATCTACTAAAGACGAACTAAACAATTTGCAAGCATCTACGAATGCTATACATGCGAACATGTCGCAACAAATTAACAATTTATAAACATCTACTAAAGACGAACTAAACAATTTGCAAGCATCTACGAATACTATACATGCGAACATGTCGCAACAAATTAACAATTTACAAACATCTACTAAAGACGAACTAAACAATTTGCAAGCATCTACGAATGCTATACATGCGAACATGTCGCAACAAATTAACAATTTACAAACATCTACACATGCTACAAACAATCAGATTTCAGGCTTGACCGATCAAATTAATCATTTGCAGGCCAACACGAAACATGATTTAGAGCTGTTGCAAAATTCCACCAAGCAGCAATTAGACAGACTAGAGGAACAGCAAAATCAAATCGCAGCTCAAATGATAACTCGGGATGAATTTGAGTCGAGATTTAAAAATCTAGAATCAGTACAACAAAATTTACCCTCAATTATTTCTGAGGAAGTAAACAAACAGATAGACGCACAGATACTCAAATTCGAACAGGCTATCAATGGTAAGTTTTCTGAAGTACAAAACAAAGTAGTGGATCAAATCATGGACACAGTAGATGCAAAAATCTCTTCTGTAGTCGATGATGTAACTAATTGTAAAGAAACCGTTAAAACATTACCAACAGCTATAGACAGTCTCACACAGAATCTTACACAGCTTAAAATTCAACAAGAAAACTTGGAAACAACTGTTACGAGAATTACGAGTCAAGCAGAAAACATAGTCAAAGAAAATCATGATAGGGTACAACAATTCTTATCTAATACAGAAGCGAAGTTGAATGAAAAGATAGACGCAGAATTAACCACTGTAATTCAAGAAGTTGCTACTCAAGTGTATGAAAAACATGGAAATACTGTTAAAGCTTTACAAAAAGATCTTACAGACGTGAAATCAATTTTAAATACGCAGATGACACAATCTAGGCCAAATGAACCCGTGACAAATGTGTTCCATGATTGGAAATCTCCCAGGATTGCAACAAATATTCCACGCTCTCCATATAATCCGGGTACATCTAACAATTTGACG
This sequence comes from Locusta migratoria, assembly GCA_026315105.1. NCBI lineage: Eukaryota > Metazoa > Arthropoda > Insecta > Orthoptera > Acrididae > Locusta > Locusta migratoria. Next base: position 475,867,677 of record CM048747.1, read on the forward strand.
TCAGACAGGACGCAGACTGACTTTTGCTTGACGACCTCTAATGACCTTGATCGACTAGGTAGGGAAATGAAATCAAACATACCCCCCTCTTATTCACCACGAAATCATGCTACTGCCGAAGAACTTGACGAAAGTATGATAAAGCACCACCAATTTCAAATCTTTATTAATGAGAACCGTACTGTGCACCCAGTCATTTTCCTACAATCTTTTAGAGGTTTATTACCTGAATCGTGGTCCGAAAAAAGAAAGATAAGATTTGTTGTCGGATACATTCAAGGTGAAGCGGGAATCTGGGCTGCAGAAGCCCTACAGAGTTGTGAAACTTATGGTGAGTTCGAACGGGCATTTTTAGCCACCTTTTGGTCGCCTGCTGTGCAAGAAAGGTTTCGAAATGAAGTTTATAATCCGCAACCTTTCAATGAACGAAACGGGAGTCTGCGGAGATATTTCGAGAAGTACGTAAACAAAGCTAAATTCTTTGATGACCCCCTCCCGCACAGGGAAGTACTACGCGTATTAATAAACAAATTGCCTACACGGTTGCGGTTGCAACTAGCACACGTTTCAACACAAAACTTAGAAACTTTTCTCACTGAGGTGGACACACTAGATTCAATCTCTGAAGATGACCGAGCAAGAAATAATAGTTACAGGTACGGTAACGCAAATAATTACTTCAACTATCCTAGTAATCAGCTGATTCATGTCAGCCAGCCGCAGACTAATAATCAAAACATGTCACGCCCTCCACAGATGTTACCGCAACAGTCATTTATTAGCAATACCGGACAGCCGCAAATGCAACAAGTGACTAGTGGAGTAAACAGTGGAAACGTAGTACGAAACGTACCTAACGGCGGTCAGTATTACCGACGCCGTCGTGACAACAGATTTAATCCGGGCTACTTCAATCACAATAATAATAATTTCAATAACAATGCAGCTACTTTCCCTAACCAATATAATGGTAACACACAACCGCTCTGGCGTAATGGAAACTACTACAATAATAATAACAGAAACAGACATTTTTTTCCAAACAATAACGGTAATCAACAAATTCCGAACTTTTCTACTACTCCTGCACAACAACCAAATGTCAATCAAATACCAGTAGCAACGATGACGACTGACAGTACAGATCAAACAAACTGGACACAAAATGAATCGACCGTGACTATAACTGACGTGACAGAAACCTTAAATCGACCTCAAAGACATTCTAACGGGACGCAGACGTCAAACTAAATCGGCTCGTGTCTGGCCCTCCAACATTGAGCGACAGAGGCAGTGAGGGCACAATTCTCACAGTAAATATGCTGCGTTACAATAAAGGAATCGATATCAGGGAAGAGCTACTCCAGGAACAAACACAACAAAACAAAGTACCTATAGTTGCCTATCAAGCACACATCTTAATAACAGTAGGAGATATACCTACATCGATTTTAGTTGACACTGGAGCAGCTGTTAATGTATTGTCTTACAGTCTATTTAAACGCATAAACAACATTCAGAGGTTACCTACCTTTCCTGTACAGAACTGCAAAATCATCGGTGCAGTAGGTGCAAAATCTAAGCCAGTTAAGTTACAAACACTTGTTCAACTACAAATCTGTGATGAAATTGATACTTGCTCATTCCTTGTAGTAGATGCTGTCATAGAAGACTGTATACTTGGTTTAGAATATCTTCAAAGTCGAGAAGCAAAATTAGATTTTAAGGAAGGTAAATGTTATTTGACAGTAAACCACTGTGTCTGTATTTTGAATCTGACTAAGAAGGAAGTGACACCAAGAAAATCTTGTAACTCTGTTAGGTTGAAGCAAGTCACTGTTAATCAAATGCAATTTGAAAATTATACTGGTATTCAGGAATCTGAAAATGAATCTCTTGAATCTATAGTTCAAAAGGTTAACGAATCCACTAATGCTACAGATAGTCAGAGACAACAACTTCTCCACTTGCTACACAAGTACATACGAGTATTTGACAAAAGGCCAGGTGTAATTAGTACATATCAGTATAACATGCAAGTTAAACCTCATGAAGCATTTTGTAGGCAAACATATTCTATACCTTGGGCAAAACAACCAGCTGTCAAAGCAGAAATTAACCGTATGCTTAGATGGAACATAATAGAACCTTCAATGTCACAGTATTCCAGTCCTCTTCTTGCAATTTTTAAATCAGATGGGTCTGTTCGTCTTGTGCTTGATGCACGTCAAATCAATAAGATTATCATTCCAGTTAGAACTAGGCCAGAAAACCTAGAAGAAGAGCTTCAGAAGTTCTATGGAGTCAAATATCTATCAAGTTTTGATCTTAGAGCATCATATTGGCAGGTTCCTATAACAGAAGAGTCTCGTAAATATACTGCCTTCATTTTCTCAGGACGATCGTAACAATTTAAGGTACTGCCTTTTGGTCTAAATGTGAGTTCTGGTGTCTTTATCACAGCACTTGATACAGTACTTGGTCCGGAATTACTAGATAATATTACAGTTTACGTTGATGACATACTTGTTGCTACTTCTACATGGGAAGAACATGTCATCCTACTTGAAAGAGTGTTAGATAAATTTCTGTCATCTGGAGTAACTGTCAACTTGAAAAAATCTAAGTTTGTTAAAACTGAAATCAAATTTCTTGGGCACATTATCTCACCCACGGGCATTGTTCCTGACCCTGAAAAAATTAAAGCAATTCAAAATTTTCCTGCACCTCACAATAGGAAGCAATTAAAAGCCTTCTACGGTTTATGTTCATTTTTTCGGCGCTTTGTGCCACAACAACTACTCAATAGTACTGCTCTTCTTTCACTTCTTCGAAAAAACAACCCTTGGAATTGGACAGAACAGTGTCAGCAAGACTTTGACAAAATTAAACAAGCCCTTGTTAACTCAGACATATTAAACCACCCTGACATGTCACAGGATTTCTGTATTGTTACGGACTCGTCAAATTTTGGGGTTGGAGCGTGTCTGTTCCAAATTTCAAATAATCTGGATCCACAGTCCCTAAAAGTCATCAGTTTTGCTAGTCGCACGCTCACTGAGTGCGAACGTCGATATTCAACCACAGAGTTAGAACTTCTTGCAATTGTTTGGGCATTCAAAAAGTTTCATCATTATATCTTTGGTAAACATACAAGAGTCTTCTGTGATCATCAGGCACTTAGCTTTTTGATGTCATGCAGACTATTACACAATAGATTAGCCAGATGGGCCATGATACTACAAGAATACGATTTTGAAATTGAACACATTAAAGGATCAGATAATGTCATAGCAGATGCACTTTCCAGACTTCCCCAAGGTTTACCAGAATTTGAAGACTACCTTGAGTCAAACACAGAGTTTAAGATAATGCTCATGAAGGACATGGAATTTAGAACATATTATTTAGATATGTGCAAAAACATGCAGGCATTACAGCAAGCAGATGACAGGTGGAGGAAAATTATCACACAAATTACAGACAAGTCAGATGCACATCTAAATCAACATTACAAAGTCTACAAAGGAGTACTTTTCTTTCGTAGACAAGTACAATCGCAACTCTGGTGTGTTTGCATACCTGCTACATACGAAAAATCTCTAATTTGGCACACTCATAGAGTTTGGGGACACTTTGGCGCACTAAAGTGTCTCCGTAAGCTTAAACAATACTGTTATTTTCCGAATATGTCACGAAAAATCCATTACACATTGAAATCCTGTTTAATCTGTCAAAAATGCAAGCCTAACAATCAGTCAAACAAGATGCCGCTTCATTCTATCTTGCCATATAAACCTGTTCAATTAGTTTCAATTGATACTGCAGGACCTCTTCCGATTGGACGTGGAGGCGTCAAACACATTCTTGGCATCTATGATGTGTTTTCAAAATTTGTGAAGTTATACGCCTTAAAAACTACTACCGCAAAAGCAGTGATTCGGCGCCTGGAGCGCGACTATTTCCCTTTTGTCGGGAAGCCGACGACAATTCTGTCCGACAATGCAAAAAACTTTCACATGTCAAGCGTGGAAAGATTTCATTCATAAAAATTACCTGAATCACATTCTCATTTCACGTTACAATCCTCCTGCCAATCCAATGGAACGCATGTTCCGTGAATTAAATCGCTTCATCAGAACATATGCTTCCAACGAACAAACATCCTGGGTTGAATATATTGGACTATTTGAGCAAGTGGTTAACAACCTACCTTTGTATTCTACACCCTATACACCCACCGATTTAGTTTTACAAACCAAAGAGACAAACGAATGGGTAAAACCGATACCAAAATTTCCCCGAGGTGACGTAACACTGGACGAAAAGGTAAGACAAATATTAGTAGCCCTGACTGATGCAGCTATAAAAAGAAAAGCCTACTATGATAAGCAGCTGAAAAGAACACAAACATTTAATATCGGAGACCTAGTACTTCTGCGAAATCATCCTAAACCATCAGCTATCTTAAAACGTAATAAAAAGTGGCAACATCTATTTTCTGGACCCTTTAGAATTGTTCAAATTCCGCACGAGGGAAGTTATTTATTATCTACAGTACACTCGGGAAGAGTGAGAGGTTTATATCCACACAAGCATTTGAAAAAGTTCTATGCTTAGTTTTTAAGCTGATCACAAAAATGATAAGTATGACACCTAGTTCCTAGTGAATAAGTAAAACATTCACATATCCAAGGAGAATAAGCTGAACAAAATTTTTTTTTTCTCTTACAATGTTACGTAATGGACAACAAATATTAACTGACGGTGTAACTGTTCTCATGTCAAACACTTAGCAAATAACACAGATTTATCGAACCACTGTTACGTTTAATACAACATAAAACACTTACTATGGGCATTAATTATTATAATTATTAGTATAAGTATAAGAGAATATTTATGATGATGAAAATGAATATATGGAGCAAATGATTTATTTTAGTACGATGGATCTGAAGTAGGAGGATTTATTTTTATGAAAGAAATGTAGTGATAAGGATATATTAATGTTTTGTTGCCCAACGGCTCCTAATACGAGCCACAAATACACACACACACACACACACACACACACACACACACACACACACACACACTCAAATCCAAACAATGTTGCTATACGAGACATGATAACGTAACGTATTTGCGGTCAGCTATCTTTTCAAAGACAGTATAAATGATATGAAGTTTTATAAACCACTAGGAACCTGTAGATTAATGCTGATCAGCTGACAGGTAACACACATGTCAACAACTGTGCAATTTATTTAAGAGGGAACATATGACCTTTAAAGACATCTAAGTTTATTGAACAATTCTAGTTACGTATTGTGGGACAAAAATTTCTTAAAAATTACACAAGTCTTTATGCTGATGCTTATGAGCTTGGCAGTAATTAAGATGACAGTGTCATTACGATGTTGCGTCAATACTACTATTTACGGTACGTGTCAAAACATTTGCAACAGATATGAAATATTTTGAACAACATTACAAGCTGATGTGTCAGAAGCGTTCACTAATTGAAAAATCAATCTTTAGACTAAACAACCTTTAGTATAAGCAGTAGTTTAAGACTTCTTTTTCAGCTGACTACGTGCACGAGAATTGTGTTCCTGCCAACGGTAAGAAGATCGACAACACAACATCAAAATGAAGGAGGAGACAAACACATATATATATTATATGACTATTATTTTGTTTTCAGACACTTTAAACATACACGTACAACACGACGATTGAAAATATTAGACACGTAGCATGATGTTTCTAGACTACAGACACGTTGTATTTAAAACAGAAAATCTGAACTACACATTTCATTTCTGAAAAGGAAAGAACAGGCAATAGCAGGTCAGACCGCATGCAAAACTTAAAGCAAAGTGAGAGAGAAGCATGGAGTGCTTTGCTATGAGAGATTTTAGAATATTTTAGTTTGACATAATATTTTATAATAATAATAATATAAATGGTAATTTTTGCAAATGATGGATTGATGTGCTGAATTTATGTTGTGTACTATTTTAGAGAGACTACTCTAACTATAATGCTGTTTTTCTCTCTCTCTCTCACTCGATCTTTATTCTGAATGCTATTTAGCCCGAATCTATGCACCAAATTAGCTGATGAGTCTGACCTTGCCTGTGTCAACAAAATTTGCATTACCTGTTTAAAAGAAAAGAACCATCCCAAATTGATACGCTAACTGCTAATGTTGTATGACAGACTTCACCTCCCATTTTAATACTGACAAAATCCGATATTAAAAATTCCAAAGATCCATTTCTCAATCTATATAAAAAAAAAAAATAAATAAATAAATAAATCTGACATATCCAATGTGGTGATATGAATGCTTAATGACGAACCTTTAAGCTTAAAAAAAAAATAAAAAGATTATGATGAATAATATTGCTGAAAACAAGGACCCCACTACCGACCTCTGACATGAACATAGGCCGCGACTTATTGTACAATGCACTATATTGTCTAAAATAAACTATAATGATGACTAAATAATAACCAAAATATGATAAAATGTGGCTTGTATGTCATTGGAAAATTTATGAACTCTGTTAATCACTAGTATTTCAGAATAATTTGTCACTGTATATAACCTTTGTAAATAGTAAAATAACGATAGGTTAATATGAACTGTATAAAATCTAGAAGATATGTGTAGAACGCGATAAAACGAACTGAAAGGACAGTGATACTACTGTGAGAAATTAGTGACAGAAAACTTTAAGTGATAAAACTATCCACACAAACAGTGTTTGTATTCACAAAACTAGGACGCATTTATAGTCAAAGTGTGCGACAGAAATCTATGCCTTCATGAACATATTAATTAACTAGTGAAGTGATTTTGTCATTGACAATAGTGAGCTCGGACTACAGAAGGTAGCACTCGTATAATAAATTCAAGTGATAAGTGAACGTATAGACTGACAATTACTTTATGTATATTAGCATTACGGTGATGGACACTTAAATAGTGTGATCTAAAATAAACAGCAAAAACTTGTTACGTGCGGCATACCGACATAAACAGTCATGATAAAAAATCGTGTAGTAAAGTGACTTTCGATGTGCATATACGAAGTGATGGCTATTCGTATATATTTGCATACTAAGTCGTAGGTCTTGTCTCAGCTAATGGACTTTAAGGCAGCTGAGATGACAGCCTAAAAATAAATGAAGAAAGCGCAGCAAGTAAGAGGACCTAACCACCTTAATATAAATAATTAGGTACTCACCGCGCCGCGACGATCTTCACTATGAACTGTTATGGATGAATCTTCTACTCTGGAAGAAAGATGAAAAACACACGCGAAAACACAAAGTCGGCGAGTTATGTGCTGTACGCAATGCTCGCGAGGTTGCCGCTGCCACGTTTAAACGAACACTGCTGACGCTGGCCAGCGGTAGAAATTTATTCATTGTTGACGCTTGACTGTTACGTCACGCACCCAATGGCGATCCCGCCGTGTGAAAATTCAAACTAGCACTGTGAATGGTTTCAAAATAAACAAAATGTATCTAACATTTGTATAATGAACACGACGAAAACCGCCTCCACGGGATTTCCCAATCAAAGAACTGTGCTATGATACGTACAAAGAATACCCTATGTCAGAAAAATAAACAACTTAAATTCGCTAAAATGTAAACTCCAGTTACCAATGCCTGTACATTTTTTTAAATGTCTATATGTATATATATATATGAAGTTGTATGTAAGTCTTAGTAAATAATTTCATGAACGATTAAAGCTCCCACAGTGAGCCAAAGAAAATTTTTTTATTTACGTAATATGTTAATTATAAGTCTTGGTAAAGTCATAAACTGAACATATGCCTTGTATATAATTTAGTTTCCATTAATGAATTTATGTCAAGAATGGGCATATGTTCATGTCAGTTGGTTGCGATATTTGCTATTAATATCAAAGCTCACACTTACATCCGTTCGCTAAAAAACTATAATAGTACTGAAACACTCAACTGAATAAAACAGAAATAAACTCATTCAGTAATCAAACCTGTAATTTTTAGTTAAGGGATAAATTTTAATGGCATATGTACAACTTTCATTTCATGTAAAACCACACCGAGGCGATGCGGGAAAAGCAGTCCGTGCTCTATCAAAGGGCACCTCATCCTGGCATCTCACCCCACCACTACGCTGGGGCCGAGTCTGCGGCGCACACCACCGACATCAATCGGCCTGCCGCCTTGCACCGTGTCGCCGCCGCACCGCCACGCCCACGGGTCAACAATCCGGGCGCGCTGGGGACCGCTCGCTGCACCGTTGGTCCGACCATCGACGCTTTGCATTGTATAATTTGAATATAAAAAAAAAATTAATGAAAATTGTTAAAATTTTTTTTAAAAAAAACTATATATATAAAAAGGAAAGAGACACAACTGTAACTTCTAATTTCGTATCTAGTGGGCTCACACAGTCTTAAATAATCTGTTAAAAAATTGTATAACAAGAAATTTATGATGTCTTTGAGTAGGAAATGCGCATTTGCCAACTCAAAGCCAGAGGGGGCAAATGTAGCGATACATTAATATTTTTTTTAATTGAAAATTATATCTGCGACGCTTGTCGCTAGCATCCGTTCTCTCTGCCAATAAATCTCTGATTATCACTGTTTCAAGTTATACCTTCAACTATTTCAAACGATCTGGAGAGAAAACGGAATCGCTTTTCGTCTTTCGTTCTTCTACCTTTGTACTGAGCGGACGTATTTTACTCGACCTCCATAATCCTGTAAGTGTGAGCTCTGATTAGCACCCTTTTACTTAATAAACTTTAACTTTCATTTGGAATTCCTATTTCATTTAAATAATGACTATTTATCCCCATCTTGTTACCAATTTTCAGCAATATTAGTAAAGTGATGCTTGGTTATTGTTGCCTATTGCCTCATGATGACAAAAGAATGCAAAATTTATTTACTCTCATTTTGTGTTAAACATTGAATTCAATGCCTGCAGGAAATCTTCATTCTGTTAAAAGCGAAGTCCGATAATTTCTTTAACTTTCGATAACAATAGTGATCAAAATTACACACGGTCTTAAAACTTTAATAATTAATAGTCATGAAACCAAGCATCAGTTTACGAGAACGAAGATATTAATCAATTCATACAGGTTCAACTGCAGTGTCACAGCTTCCACCAATGAATGGATACCAGGTAACTTATTCCACTATTTTCTTATGTAATGGTGCTTTCTGGTGTTGTCGTAATTTTTAACTTACATTGCTACTGAGAACTGATAACCATTTCAAAAATTAATATTCATTGCTGATCTTACGGTTATTTAAATTTCAATTCCGGTTTTCAACCTTGATCTTTTGACAACACCAGTGATAATAATTAAAAAAAAAGTAACATTACAACTCTTATACGTAGTAGTTGCGCTCCGCGTTAGTGAGGGCGCCATCCTGGAGGAGAACGACAGCGATGCGTCCCCCCTACCCCCCCCCCCCCCCCTCCCGCGAAGAGCACAATGAACATGATACTGAAATCCGGCACCGCAAGCACAGGAGGATTCGCAATGGCCACCTTTAGAGCCTCAAACGAGCGTTGTTGATCTTCGCCCCAACGAAATTGCGGGTGTTTTTTCCGCAGCTGATTGAGTTGTGCGGCAATCTGCGCAGATCAAGGAATAAATTAAAAAAAAAAAAAAAACAAAAAAAAAAAAACACGCCATTTCGACAAACTGAGCGATGCCTACCTTGGGCGGAGAAAACTCCCTCAAAGCTTTAATACGATCTTGATCAAGACGTACTCCATCCGCAGAAACCAAATGCCCGAGGAAGAAAATAAATGGCCTGCACAGATCAATCTTAGACGGTCTCACGATGAGTCGAGCAGTGCGTAACCAAGTAAAAACCTGATCAAGGTGCTCGAGGTAGTCAGATAACGATTTGCTAAACACGAGCACATCGTCGACATAGCTATAAACGCATCGGAACTTTAGATCACAGTATCGAGAAGGCGAGAGAGAACCGCTGCTCCCGTTGCCAGACCGAAGGGCAATCGACTGAATTCGAAGACATTCCAATCCGTGCAGATAGCTGTAGTGGCCTTAGATTCCTCGGTAAGAAGAATCTGAAAGTACGCCTGATTCAGATCAAGAATGATGAAATACTTAGCCCCAGAGAACCATGAAAACAATTGTAAGATTCGGTAATGTAACGGATTCAACGATGACCTTCTTATTCAACGTGCGGCAGTCACCTACTACCCGGAAATTCCCCTCCTGGCCGTTTGGAACAAGAAACACAGGAGAGGCGTACGGCGAGGTGGAATGCCGAATAATCCCATCCTCCAACATGCGATCAATCTTTTTACGCAATACTTTCTTTCTCTGATGGGAAAGCCGATAAGGGCATGGCGGACCGGGACGTTATCAGTCAACAATATGTGATACTCCAACAATCCGAAAACGGGATAGCGCTCGAGAAGCTCCCTGATAGTACCTACCTCCTCGGCACTCAGATGACTCAGCAGCACATGCTCTCCTTCCACGGATATAGTATTAACACCCGAGGGATTTCCACATACACAAAAGACAAAACTATTCCTGGGGGAAAAATAAAATATCCCACCATGATAATCCAACAGCAACCAGGTCCGCTGCATAAAATCGCAGCCGAGTATAACCGGTGTACTCAAATTCTTAGCTGTGATTAAATGAACAGAAGAAAAGTTATGCACAGATAAGCTTCCCCGAACCTGCCCTATGAGAGACAACTTTTACCCATACGCGAGCCTAAATCTCCGATTAACAGGTTCAGGAGTAGATGATCTACATGAGCGGCGAAATTTCATATACCATTGATGATCAATCAAGGAAACAGTACCGGAGACCTACAAGGCAGATGCACGTTCTTGGCCTATACGAACACGGATATAGGGGAGAGAAGGGGAAGGCGCCGTACGAATCGCCCTACAATTCACTGGCCAATTCTTCCGGCGCGTCCCCTCCCCCTTCCGTAGGCGTCAGCTATTGGGGAGTGGCTCTCTCAGCAGGGGACACTCTTTAACCATACGGTCTGGGATCCGCAACGAGAAGAAAAGCGTAAGGTTGGCCGTCTGACACCCTGTGTAACAGCTAATGCTTCCTCCCCACCCCTTTCCCCCCCCCCCCCCCCCCCCCATAAACGGGATCGCGTCCCATGTCCACACGCTGGCCATCGGCAAAAGAAAGCGCTGAAATTTATTAAAGGATCCCAGGCGATTGGTGAATGTAAGTCGTGATCGATCCTGTGACCGCATTTCCTCAAGAAGATATTTCACCGGGGCGGACTCGGAAACCTGCGTCTCTAATGCTACCACGGCTGTGCAGACGCGATCGAAATATTGAGCTACGGTTCCATTATTTCCCTGCACGCGCCAGCAAAAGTCACTTTCTAGCTGAATTTTCATACTTGCGGATAGTTCCGACCTCCTCCCCCCTCTAAACTCAGTGCCAGGAGGGGAATCCGCAAGGCCTGCATGGATTCAGACAAACGTGTTGGATAAGACTCATCCCCTTTACTTAATGTTATCAAATCAAGATCAGTTAAAGCATTATTATAGTGCTCAATGTGCGCCTCAACCCTACACTTCTGCCAATGAGTGGACGGGGTGGATTCGAAGAAGGCAACAGTTTGGGTTAGTTCAACGGGTGATAGGAACTCACCACAAAAGGAAAACAGAGTGGGCGGCAAGATGACAGGTGCGTGGGCTGTGGCGCGAAGGCAGACGACCAGCTCAGAAACACTGCCATCAGCTGACAAGCCACGAACACTCAATTCGTAAACAAGTACTCGCGCCAAAAATACGCGATCCCTGATACAGCTCAAGAGTTAGTGGAATCCATGGTCCCTGAAAATATAAAAATATTACTACATGTGAACAAGGAAACAAAATACAAGAGATAATATGTAACATACAAGTCTTTAAAAAAGCAGAAGTGGGCCCCCCTTTATTTACTACTGCTACCAGTTGTGTCCTGTCCTACATAGGAAAGAGGAGTGATTGCAGAGAGACAGTACAGGCATCTACTAGAGATGCAGATTTCGGGACTCGAGAGGATACTTGTTTAGGAAACTTTATGGAACTCCTAGGTGCCTTGCATTGAATTTATTGCATCCCATACTAAGTCTACTACACTGGGGTTAGTTATTTAAAAACAAGAATTATAAATCGTTTGCCACATCAGAAGCCAGTGATTACGTTCCCTAGCAGCATCCCCTAGACAGACGCACTCCCCGCGAGAAACAGACTGTCATGGAGCACCCCGAGGCCGACGGCGATAGTCACGGGCTGGCGCCCGACTCGTCTGACTGAGAACTCCCCTCTTGATCCGAAAACCGGGGGTTTTAACGGCCGGTGGGGGCGCACCTCTTTTCCCCACTTTCCGACAGTTACCAATTTCGTATTGGCCGTTGCTTGGTTCAACCAATCTAAATTGTGGCTTGCCCTCTCTCTGAGCGAACCACATTTCAGCCCTGTCCTTTCTGCCATTCCCCGGATGTGGAGGTGGCTTGTTTGTGCACTAACAAAATCCATACTTGGTAGCAACATTGTTCAGCTGAAAGTAAAACGTCACGACGCTACCCAATATGGGCAACAACAACAATGATTTACGTCAGTTGGCCACACCTTAGGCTCCGCCTTAGGCCACGCCTCAAGGGAGCTGCTAACTTGCAGGTTTTTCTTCTTTAAACTCTAGCCTCGTGAAACCACTGACAATGCTGTTCCCAAGTGACTGGTATCAACTTTGCTACGTACATTAAAACGTGCCTGTTGGCCACCAAATACTAATGTAATGTCTTACAACAGCGACTAGACGCTATATGATGTTACACCCATCTTCTACGAAAGGTAACCTCCACCCTGGGACGGTGGCCGAGGGCATCAGCAGATGATCATAGGAGATTTCTTTAGTGCCTACATATCGTAAGATACACGTGTCTGTTTTAGCCTGTTATCTGCAATGGTCTCTATTTCTCAGCCTGGAGTGCGTCTATGTGGCTCACACAGCCTCTCAACAATTCCAACAGTAAAATCAATATATGACAGTTGGTACTTACTACAATCATTAAAATTACAAAGGGAAATATCAAAAGGGGGAACAATAATTTAATTACTAACAGGCTATAAGCTCACAGCTTTATTGAAGTTAAGCCCCAGACAATAGGTGCGGCCCTAAGCGGCCCATTAACAACAGATTCAATTAAACACATACATCCACAAAGCTTGAAATAATAAGTACAAAGTGAATCTCAACTCAAATAATTAGGTAATATCAAACGTCGGGAACACACGACCTCCAACATAACAAACAGGCAACGCCGATCTCAATTAAACTGATAAGCAATGCAAATAATTTAAGCTCATAATTAGAAGCAGCCGAACGCATGATGCGCCCTATACCGCTCCGGATTCAGAATCCAGACAACATATCAGAGAGGACGACTCGGCGCCAGGAGGAAAAGGTGCAATGAATGATCATCTAAAATTTTGATTTCCCAGTGGTAAGCAGTATGTCAGGATGCCAAGCAACGTCACAGCTCAAACTCGCGTGCACCAAGACGTCACGGCACCGAACCGGCCATACAATAGGGAAGGGCGCACCATATGTAGCACAATCTACAATAAAATAACAAACAAACATTCACTGCACATAGAGAGGAAACTTATCACTTAGAATATTCAAGATATTTACAAGGGTATTTACTTACACTACTTAATATTTTTAACCAAGAAAACTTCACCCTTGCTTCTGGCTCTTCAAGAGTAATAACTTAGAATATACAACAGTTTACCAGTCAGTTACAAAGCAGGGCAGCGCGATACATTATCCCACAAATACAGAACAACACGCAAGTGTATAGAGTTCATTTAACAACAAACAGCAGAAAATCTGTATACTACATCGATGTATGGCATTCCGTTTACAACTGGAGTATGGAAATCCTTATCATGGCTCGGGGGCTCTTCACACATGTTGCCCACATCCGAACATCAACCCAGGTAACTGAATCAGCCAAAAGCCAGTTTTAACAGGGCCACATACACTATACAACCTTCCAAATAAGCTAGGCAAGCAGGCGCTTCTCCTGAGAACAAAAACCAGTTGTTCAACACATAGCAGATCACACAACATAATTTGAGTCACCACATTCAGACTTGCAAAGCGATGATTTCAGTTTATCCAGTCATCTTGCCGTGAGCTACTAGACTCAATGCTTGATGTCCGCCTCCGTAGCTCAGCGGTAACGTCGTTACCACGCAGGAGGCCCGGGCTCGAATCCCGGCAGGGGACTGGGTGTTGTGTGTTGTCCTAGTCATCATCATCATCATCGTATCATCATTGGCACGTAAGTCGCCCACGTGGCGTCAAATAAGGCGGCCGAACAATCCCGCATGGGATCTCCCGGCCAAGAAAGCCATACGCTAATTTCCATTTCAATGCCTGATATCCCGAAATACACGGGCTCCACAATGACAACGAATACACCTCGACCGTCACACCGGAGCCTAAGCACTGCCCGCTCACGTGACAACTGCCGCATGCGCACAAGGAAAGCTCACCGAGCACTCACTTCTACTCTAAACTACCGCTCTTCCCACCAAATACCCACTGCCCACTTAAATCCAGAGACGGTTGACCAAAGATCAGCAAGCCAGAGATATCGAGAGAACGGCTGAGGTCGACCGATAACCAAAGATCAAACTGGCGCCAGCATCGCCACGCATCCCTGTCTCAGGGTGTAACTGGATGCCTGCAATGGAACAACAGCAACAGTCTGCGATGTAGACACTGAAGATGTCAAGAGAATAAGGACTGAGAAGCGACGTGTTTTAACATTCTCGCCGCGGCAGGGAAATGTTCTTTTTGGAACCTCCGAAAAGCAGTAGAATACATCATCCAAGCAAGTCAATAAAAAGAACATGCTTCTGAAGAAATGACATAAAAATGTAGTGTTTATAAAATGTTCTCAGTCACTTGACAATGACTCTACAGCTGAAGATAAAATCAAACTGCGGGGCTAACGAAAGCTGTAGTGGAACATTTTGTTGACTATTATTTTACACGTGAATATTGTGAATAATAGTGTTTATTAAATTATACTTCAAATTTTATTTATGGTTCTCTTCCACTTCTTGTTCTTCAATGTTTCCATGAAGTTTGTAGTGGTACCGGCTCATTTCATGATTGGGTTAACATCGGGTGCTCCCTCAAGGGGCTCATCATTCAATAGTTGAGTACGGCTGGGTAAACCTGGGGACCTCTTGATCTTTTTAGTCATCTGCTAAGAGAATGTATGAATTTTGTGAATAATTAAATGCCAAGTTCGCGGTATTTTGTCTTTATTTATAACAGACGAGCGGTTTAGATGTACATAGACATCAACGTTTGGTCTCTGCACTAAATTGTAACATTATTACATAAATGCATATTGTAGCCAGTTGTATAGTACTGGTGGGTTGACACACATTAAAATATGCCGTTTGGTTGTCAGATACAAAACTCGTATAGACATATATAAATAAAGAACCACTATATTGTACAGTTGTGACAACAAGCTTGTTCTCGTGACTTTGATTTTAATTCCGAAGATGAAGGAATCCCTTCGTGGCATTCGCTTCAGAACTGTTCCAGAGACTGGACAGGCAGTAGATGGCTCCATTCGTACCCTGAACAGAAAAGGCTCTGCTAACGGTATATTTTGCCTTCCACATCGCTGGGAGCAGGTTCTACACAACGTGACTACTTTGAAGGACAGAGCAGGTGGAAACATTTAACTTTTTTTTATAGGTTGTGAATATATTTAAAATCCCAGGGCACCAGCCATCCATACCAGAAGACCTCTGCATCTTTCGTTGTGCCCAGTAATTTAAGAAAAATGTTTTATTGGAGGAACTTGAAATTGTTAAATATACGGACACCTCTGAAGAACGGGCGCCCAACTATCATCGTATTAGCCGGCACCAGTGGTACTATGACACCAGGATATCAGTTTTTAAAAAGATCATTTGACTTCATGTTATGTGAGATTTGCATTATTTCTCAACCCATTTGTAAAATAACTTTTACATGTTTATGTTAGATGTTGAGTGTAGTCTATGGCCTGGATGTTTATGTCCCGCTATTCATCTATTTAGACTGGGATTTAGCAAGGCCAATGCTAGTTTTAGGATATATCACGGAAGTTTATTGTATGAAGAATGTGAGACGGTGTTTGTAAATGCTTGTGTTAGGATATATCATCCGTGTTAATACTATGAAGAAGGTGAGAAGATGTTTGAAAATTTTCTTATACATTAATGGTAAGAATGCTCTATGAATTTTAAAAATCATAATTGTAACGGTTGTACCCTGTCGGTAAACTATGCTTCCTGACCTCAAGCGGCATTATCGGGGTCTTGACGTATTACGTATGAAAGAGCCCAATCGTTTCGCTCACCAGAGGCCGGTTTGAGAAGCAAACATGCAACAGAGGCGACAATGTATTCCTACATTTCTGTGCTATGTTTGCTGTCATTGCAACATTATTTCAGTTAAATTTATCTATTTATGCTTTTAACTCTACGGCTTAATGCTCCGGTTCTCCGTTTTATTAGATTATCATAACCCGTGTCTGGTTTCGGCATTGAGATACCCATAAAACTCTGTGCAAGGGGAGATAAAACTTGCAATTTTTTTAATTTTTCTGTTAAGTTCTTACTGTCTCGATCGTACATGATAGGACCGCACTCTTAGTTCTCTTGCATCTTTCCTTTTACGTAGGTTTTTTACGAGTGCCCTACACCTAGTGCTACCATTAAACGATGACAATGCCAGACTTTGGCACGAAATTCTGACCGATGTAAAACATTATTATAAGGTCAGTAGTAATCTTTCTTTTATCGCTGTACATGACCAGACTAAGCTTGTAAAGTTCCCGTAACTTATTTTTACAGCTTCTGGTAAAAAAGGGCAAAAGGGCAAAACGCTTTAAATAACAAAAATCATTGCGTCCAATACTGTGCATTATTAGAAAATAAATAGATATCATTAAGTTCCAACCCTCGTATTACCTGTGTGAGATCTTCCTGCTGTAAAATCATTCTACTCTTCTCTTTCATTAATGTATTTCTCTATTCTAGTTTTCAACATTACATCTTGATTGAATTTAGAAACTGGGTTAAGTAATTTTTATTTCCGGGAAAATTTTATGTATTTTTACAGGTCCACGATTGCACAAAATTACAGTTCTTATGTGTCACGGTATTACAGTTAAACATATGAATAAAGAGGTACCTGTGACACTGTACAGAGGTGTACACCCATTGCGCAATGCTCTGCTCGCAGTAAGTACTGTCGTGGAGCAGCGGACGCGAGTCTGTGCGTTTTCACAAAAGACCTGGTGTGGTATCTGCTGCGGCACCTCCTTTGTGGTGGGCTGGGCTGCCGGGATGATCACAGCGGTTGTATCTGAGGCACTGCGCCGCTCTCGTCCCGCCGTTTCTTCCATTCTCCTCGGCGGCCCAGTTCCAGCGCCAGAGCGCGTCAAAGCTCACACCGCCACAGAGGGAGGGAAGCAGTAGTGCAGGCTGCGCTAATCACACGTCAGGGGAGGCAGTGGCCACCCACACCTCGCCTCCCTCACAAAGGCCCGTCTGAAGTCGCGCCAGACGTTTAATACTTCACCGCTGCCGGCCGCAGGAATGTAAAGCGAGTGGTAGGCTCGCGGTATCGATTAATCTCCACGAGAACGCACGGCTCCGTGTGAGAGGAGGCGTAGTTGGTAGCTGCGAGGAACACCGCGGGATACCTGAAAGCGACGGAGGCAGTACACTGTTATTCCTTTGGAAGCTGTCTTGAATTGAAATCTAAACACTTGTCACGTAAATTATTATTGTTATTATTTTTAATGTATATATTGCTTACTTAGTCTGACGAGATTACATATAACCAGGAAACAACATGCCCAAAGGATATTACGAAAAATTACACTAATAATAATAATGTCAAATAAACAATGTTCAGGGATATATTATGTCTCGATATCCATTAGAGACATTTAAACTGAAGTAGAGGTATTAAAGAAATATTTATGTCGCGTTCGGGATTAGAACCCGGAACCTCCTGCTTACTATGCTTGATACGTATTTATAACGCGAGAACATGATGCAGAGTTGAAATGTTGTCGAGGGTGTAACACTACATCGCGGTCACAACATTAGAATCGACATTTTTCATCATGTTGTATTATTTATTTGTTTATTTATTTTTATTTTCTTTTTACTTTTTTATTTTCTTTTTATTTATTTTTTTTTTTTTTACCTGGCAGAAGTCAGTATTCATCAAAATTTTAAAGAAATCAAGTAGCACCTATG
This sequence comes from Locusta migratoria, assembly GCA_026315105.1. Lineage (NCBI taxonomy): Eukaryota > Metazoa > Arthropoda > Insecta > Orthoptera > Acrididae > Locusta > Locusta migratoria. The sequence goes on from CM048747.1 coordinate 475,886,078, forward strand.
TAATTCAGAATAGTAATGTCCATAGAGTAGAGTAGTAAAGAAAGATCTATCTCCACATCATACACCACATTAGCACAAACATCTTCTCGAAATTCTGTAAAATATGTCTGTATACCATCGCAAACCTGTTCTGTACCAAACTTGATGGGGTTTTAATAAATCAACCTTTGCTGTTCATTTGGCCGAGCACAAAAGCACACAGACAAGCATTGATAAAAACCTAGAAGTATTAAATTTTGCAGAAAAAGGAGTAAAAATGAATTTCCTTGAAGAAATTGAAATGTATACTAATGTTCAAAATAAACCTTATTGCATCCGGAATGATCAGCTACAGTTAAGAAAGAAATTGTACCTCCAAAATTTCATACAGCTTTTATAATTTCATCCAACAAATATGACATTTAACCAACAGTATAGTTTCTTCATTGGCCGGTAGAATCTGTTTCAATTGTAAAAGGTAAATGTATTTTTAACAATCAGCATCAGTATCTTTGCATTTGCCATATCTGTCAATGTGTCATGTTCTTTGGTGCTTCAAATCAGCTGATGAAAACAAACTCCACCATCTTGAATATAGTGAATCTTACAGTTCAACAGGGAGAGAAACAAATGTACATATCTCTCTCCCATATTATATTGTTTAAAGGAAACCTTTCTGTGAAGTAAGTTCATTGTATAAGAAATAGATGTATACTTAATTCAAGTGTGAACAATATAAGAAAGAAAACATGGTTATATCTCGGATAATAATACTTACCTAGTAATCTAATGGATTCAGATAATATTCTTATTTTAGGACATCAATGTAAACTTGATATTGGCACTACCATCTTATGATGGGCTTAGGCCCAAAACTAGTAACGGTGCAACAAATTGCTTTACAAAAATCTTGTGGCTGGCTGCAGTATTTACTTACTGCAGTATTAATACGAATACAACTGCGGTGTTCTCTAAGCAAAAATAACGGATAAAGTAAAGATTAAGGAAAGGCACACCTACATTCCTAGCTTTTGTAGATTTGGAGAAAGCTTTTGACAATGCTGTTTGGAATATACTCTTTCAAATTCTGAAGTCAGCATATTTACAATATAGGGAACACAAGGTTACTTACAACTTGTACATCCACCAAACAGCATTTATTAGAGTTGAGGGGCATGGAAGGGAAGCAGTGGCAAGGGAGTAAGACAGTGTTGTAGCATTTCTCAAATGTTATTCAATTTGTACGTTTATCAAGCTGTAAAGTAAAGCAAAGAAAAATTTGGAAAAGGAATTACAGTTCAGGGTAAAGAAATAAAAACATTGCTTTTTGCTGATGACATCAAAGGACCTGGAAGAACAACTGAACGGAATAGAACAGTGAGTTGAAAGGAACGTATAAGATGAACATTAACAAGACCAAAACAAGTGTATTTGAATGCAGTCTTTGAAAATCAAGTGATGATGAAGTGATTAGAGTAGGTAACGAAATAATAAAGGTAGTAGAAGTGTATTATTACATGGGCAGCAAAGGAACATATGAAGGTCATAGTATAGAGGATATAAAGTGCTGGAAGGCAGAGGGAAAATATCGTTTTTGAAGGAATTAAATTTCCTAACATAGAATATTAACTTAAGTGTAAGCGTTGCCTTCTACATAAGTGAAACATAGACAACCAATAGTTCAGACATGAGTATGATATAAGCTTTCGTGACATGTTGTGCTACAGAAGAATGCTGAAGGTTTGGTGTGTAGATTACATGAGTAATGAATAGGTACTGAACAGAATTGGAGAGAAAAAGATATTTTGGCATACAGTGACTGAAATAAGGGATCGAATCTTATGACACATATTTAGACATCAAGGAATCAAAACTTTAGCATTGGAGGGAAGTGTGTAGAAAACATTTCGCAGAGGGAGGCCAAGAGACAAATATAGTAATGAAATTCAAATGGATGTGAGTTGACGTTCTTATGAGATGATTAGTAGGGTGGAGAGCTGCATCTAACCAGTCTCCAGACTGAAGACTGCAACAACAAACCAACATGTTATAATTTTAACAATTAATATTTGTCATGTGATATATTCTATATTTTGCTACATTCATGACTATAGCGTTATCCGTCTTGCCGGTATATCTATTATTTCTCTTATTAATTCACTATTATGGGACATAATTAAACTAATAACTGTTGCTTACCAGCTTTCAATGTGAGCCCATGATGGTTTTCCAAACTCCACCACCCACTCCAGCTGACTTTTGCATCCTCACACACTTCACTTGATTACTCATTTACTACAGCTGACTAATAATAATATTTACAACAAACATTTTTTTCAATTTTTTAAATAGAAAAATTGAAAGTAACTATAAAGAAACGAAATAGGTTATATATGTTTTTGGCTCCAGACGTTTGAGGAAGATTCGTCGATTTATTTCTATAAACGTTATTGTAATAACGTTGGAAGCTGAGACACGGAGTTTAAGTATATAATGAATAAAAACATGCTAAGTCACAGTGAAAATTTCCCAAAGCCATTATTAGATATTTAAAATAAAAAAAAATTACAAAATACTTAATATTATGATAGTACAAACATTCAAGAAGAAAACTGTGCTGAAACAGCCCCTGCAGGTTTATAGCCTGAGACGATATATGTAGTTTTAGAACAGTCCTTTTATACTTATTAATCTTCAACTAATAAAATTTTTAACTGGCTGTGGGCTGAAATAGCAAGTTTATCTTAACGATAAATGCAGAATCTGGTTTAAAGAACTTATTAACGGGGTTGTCTAAATATCTGTAAACCAATCAAAGAAATTGATTCCAATGATAATCAGTCAATAAATCGTTGTAAGTCCTACAAGATTCTAATTCAATATTTTTCGATTACAGCTATCGCTTTGACCTGATTTAAGGGTAACTTCATTATTTGTAATTTCGTTATTTTCTGTACATGTTCGCTATATAGAATCGACTTTCCCAAATAGAAATGCTTTTCGATATTTAATTTCCTATACAATCACGTTATATGTTTCCAAGTAATATTTTTGCAACCTGTTTTTCCTAATGCTTAGACTAATTGCATCATTCGGTACTGGTTATTTGTATCCCGTGGAAGCCAATGACTTGGCATGTGTGCCGTCAGTCCAGCGTGCAGAAGATGGCGTCTAATCGTCGACACAGAGATGTCCACACACACACACATACACTGCAGTTCTCGAAATTCGTGCCCACACTGTCAACTTACCTGTTATGTCCGGTACAGCCCAGCAGTTACCAGGAAAACGCGTGTGTATTAGATTGAAATTACATTTCCTTCATATAAGTAAATAACATACATTTTTGACAGTATTCATTAAAGAAGCTTGTATTTAAACTCTTCTGTCACGAGTCCAACATACAACCAATCAGACTTACAGAGCAAGTGTTATGCTGTTGCTTTAGGACTGGGAACCACTTTGTAATTCATTCTTCTGTTCTATAAATTATAGTTACTGAACTACTACATCCCATGAAGTAAGTGATTACCCCGTATAACACATTTTGAAATGAAGAGCGTTACTCGACCCCCTTTCTAACCTATCTCAACTACAAAATTATACTTCATGCGATGATTAGTAATAATTTGATGTTTAAGACGTTGCAGTCTACAAAAAAAAAAAAAAAAAAAAAAAAAAAAAAAAAAAAAAAAAAAAAATAAATAAATAAATAAAAAAATAAAAAAAAAATGAATTTTTTTTGTTACCTAAGTACAACATTTGACAAATGCATAAAATGCGTAAATCACAATTAAGTTGCCCAGAGAACTCCCCCTTAAGTCGCATTGCAAATAAGAATGTAATATTTCCGTTATCTGTACCCTAATGAATGCAATGTTTACTTTTTCATTTTTGCTTCTAAAGTCTCACATAATGTACTCTGTTCAGGGTATATATTTACTTAGAAGAATAGAGTAATTATGTTGAGCAATCATTTACTGACATCAGTTTATCATTAGAGCAGTGGTGTAAATGTGGAAACCTATATAGCAGGGGTGGCTATAACGTAACTCACGAGCCGCATGCGGCTCTTGCTTCAATGGAGTGCGGCTTTTAAAAAGTAAGAACTTACGTAATGCAAATGAAACTACCTCGCTCAGACCTACAACAGTGGAACTTTAGATTTGGCAGTGCAGCTCCGCACCAACCTTGTGACAGCATTTTGCGAGATGCGGAAGTCAGTAGTGCCATAACTTTTGACTTGATATCTGAAGATCGTAGCGGGGAGCGGAGGAACAACCCCGGCCTGCTGGAGGCAGCAGGCACCCTTGCCTGGCGCCGTGCATCGCGCTTCTCGCTTCTTAATGGAGGTCCTGACTTACTGCAAGAAATGGAAACACTACGACATGCAGTGAAGAACAACAAAGTAATACAGCTGGCAACACACACAACCATTACATGTGACACATGTTCTGAAAAAAAAAGCCTTTTTGTAGCGGTCAGCATTTAAAGTAGTCAGACTCATTCGTAGCTAACAGTCTGGTTACTTCCCTCTGTGCTGTAACAGTGATTAAGTAAATGCGTGATTTTTGCACCTATCTTAACTTTTACATTGTTGTTTAAGAAACTTAAACCTGAAGAACAGAACAGAGTGTTTAATATTGAGTGGAAGGAAAAGTTAGACTTTGTAAAGAGGAATGGTAAACCAATGTGTCTCTTGGGTCAAATGACATTGTCACAGTACAAAACGAGTAACCTCAGTTGCCATCACGACACTAACAATAGTGGTGTCAGGAAAGAATTCCTGTTGGTTCCCAGATGAGGAAATCTAAAATGTAATCATTTGTTTGTTTGTTTGTTTGTGTAGTTTATGGGACTTAACTACGGGGTCATCAGTCCCTAAACTTGCAAACTACTTATGAACTATTTACGAACTAGGACGGCATAAATATCCATGCCCGAGGGGGGATTCGCACCCCCGACCGTAGTGGCCGCGCAGACCGTGACTGGAGCGCCTCAGTCCCCTCGGCCACCGCTGCCGGCATGTAATCATTAATCCGCGAGAACTCGCGCCTTTAAAAGTTATGCGATGATCGCTAATATAGCATTTTTCTGACAGTCAAACAACATTTTGTAATGTATTAATAAGTTGAATATTTCTAGTTGCGTTTATAAGAAAACACACATATTTGACTATATAAAATAGGATTAACGCCGATTTTTTTAAACTTACTGTGAGCAGAATTCTCAAGCGCTAGTGCTCGCGGGTTAATGGAAAGACTTCAAGCACAGAGCAGGGGTATGACCATGTTTAGCATGAATTTAGATTACCAACCGAAGGTGGCTTTGCCCTGGATTTTAATATTGCGAAATGAAAATACCTTCTACAGAGGGATAGTTAGTAAACAACAGTATTGCACAAGCTGTTCCTATTATACATGTCAAAAATAAGAAACTACAAAAAAATGCTTGACCAAAGTCCAAATCTAGACTTATAGTAGAAAGTATCTGCTATTAGTGGTGACACTGTAAGTAACGTGCAAAAGCATATAATTGATTGTTCAGATTTGAACGAGTCTACTGATACCCTGGATAAACCGTAACTTGCCACATTTGTAAGGTATTTATCAAATGACTTGGAAATGTTTGACGAGCTCTTAGACCTTGTTTCGTTGAAGGATACAACTCGAGGTTGTGGAATTAAAGAAACACTCGATAGTGTTTTAGTGAAATATCCTTGGCCTTCTGGGAAAATTGTTAGTATTGCTACTGATGGTGCACCGTCTATGACAGGTGAAAACCACGGCCTTGTGCAACTTTAAAAGGCTGACCCTTCATACACTCAATTCCTACCTGCCCACTGTATTATTCGCTGTGTACATTTAGCATCCAAATATTTAGAACATTTTCAAAGTTTCATGGCAGGTATCCTTCCACTAGACCTAAACAAAGGCCATTTTAAGTTGTGGAGGATTACGCAAAAATCCTTTTAAATGTGATAAAGGACTCTTAAAATCTTCTATACTACTCCCTTTCATACCTGACGTCAATAAAGATGACTAAAAAGTATGTAGACAAATTTACTGTAACCAACATATCTTAAAAAACGTTTAGAAAATGTGAGAACGTAAATTGAATCACTGTCAAAACGTCTGTTGTTAACTGCTAATCCTCTACCGTGACAGACTGGATCTATTTCAACAGTTTCTGTATAACTCTGCTAGAGTGCTTCACTCTGTATGCCAGATACTAGACGTATAAGAAATTTCTGTGAGGTACTTAAAGTGGACAAGATCGTTATTTCATCATCAATCTACACTCTGTGATTGACATTCAGTTTTCTGTACCAAATAATAAACCTATGTTGCAATATACTTGGCACAATGCGATAATAATATTGACAAGCTCCTATCACCATACGTGGCTTCTCAAATTCACTACTGGAATCCGAGAGTGATTTTGAATGTGTAAACTTGGCCTTAGTAATGTATCCACATTGTTCTCTTCCACATTGTTATCACCACAACATTCAATTCCCACTTGTATATTCCTTGGGACTAATATAAACATTTTGTATCTTTTACGTTATTATAGTTGATTCATCCAAAGAATTTTTAGCACTGTTGGTTGAAAATATAATCACACACTACCTTCAATCAAGTACGTTTATTTTCCGTCCACTGGTATTCATGTCTTGACAATTTTTTCCCTACAATGAAATGTCTCTTGTGGCAGAATGCAATTTCAGCATTGATATGACACTGATCATTATGTTTTATTTTCTAGTGTTACTGTAAGGATTGTCTTAATAGCAGCAAATAGGCGAAATTTGCCTGTAAATGTTGCATTAACTACAGTAGAACATCTCAAACTTGACACAATGTGGACTTAAAGGTTGTCGAGTATTAGGGAACTTCAATAAAAACAACTAGGAGTTGAATAGAAACGCTTATTTAGAGTATTAAAATTGTACATTTATTGATTTATTATATACAATTATATATTTATATCAACATTTATAACTTATAATCAAAAATCAAAAATAATTTTGAGACAAAAGGCCTAGTAGAATCTGAAAATACAGTGTCCATTACAATTATTACTGAAGTGTGTGTTCGTAGGTTTTCCCGGCGAATATGCTGAGTGAAGATCTCTCGGGCGTGCAGCCGGATGGATTGATCGTTGTAGAACGAATTTTCGATAGCGTAACGTGCCATCATCATCAGGTTACTCCCGCTGACTGAGGCGCTGGACCGGCGGCTGTGCTATATATACCTGCGGTCACCCCCCTCCACTGACCTCGAGTGCGGACACCGGGATGCTGCGGTGGTGGGGGTAGCTCCTGCTCTGGACTCGAGTGGCGGACCTCAGTTTGCACTCTGCCTTCGCTGTGCTCGGTGTTCTGCTTGCGCCGCGATCGAAGAAATTTTAGTGCCGGATTCCATGCGTGGCTTAATTGAAATCCACTGTCCTTGTTTATGAGGTTCTCGCGTAGCCGGATTTCGATGGCCTCCTTATACAGACTGTCCCAGTACCGCGATGTATTGTGGAGAACCTCTGTGTCTTCATATTTCATCTTGTGTGTTGTTTCCAGACAATGTTCAGCAATTGCTGATTTTGTGGGCTGTTGGAGTTCGGTGTGGCGCTTATGCTCAGTGCACCTTTCTTCAATTGTTCGAATTGTTTGGCCAATGTACGCTTTCCCGCACTCGCATGGAATGTGATAAACTCCCGATTTCCGGAGTCCCAGATCGTCCTTCACTGTCCCTAGAAGAGATTTGATCTTTGCCGGCGGGCGGTACACGCATTTGATGTTTTTTCGTCGTAAGATTCTGCCGATTTTTCCGGATACGTTGCCTGCGTATGGAATGTAGGCAATTTTTGCCGGCGGATCCTCCTCGGGTGTTGGCTGTGGTGTGCTCTTATGTTTGAAAGCACGTCGGATTTGTCGATCGCTATACCCGTTTTCCTGGAATACTTCCTTGAGATGGTCAAGTTCTGGTTTCAGGCTTTCTTCGTCGGAGATCACACGAGCTCTGTGGACCAGCGTAGTTAGAACCCCTTCTCTTTGGGACGGGTGATGACAGCTAGAGGCATGGAGGTACTGGTCCGTGTGGGTTTCCTTCCGATAGACACTGTGTCCCAACGTTCCGTCCGGTTTTCTGCGAACCAGAACGTCCAAGAAAGGTAGCTGACCGTTTTGTTCAACTTCCATTGTGAACTGGATCTGGCTGTGTATGGAATTCAGGTGTTGCAAGAACACCTGAAGTTCATCTTCGCCGTGAGGGCAAATGACGAACGTGTCGTCGACATATCGGTAGAATATCGTCGGTTTTAGTGGCGCTGTGTTTAGTGCCTTGTCCTCAAATTCCTCCATGTACATGTTGGCAATCACAAGTGACAGGGGACTGCCCATGGGCACGCCATCAGTCTGTTCGTAGTACTCTCCGTCAAAGAGAAAATAGGTCGACGTGAGCACGAAATTAAATACTTTTGTGAAGGAGGGCCCAAATTTCTTCTCTATGAGTTCCAGCGACTCCTTCAGTGGTACCCTGGTGAAAAGGGAGACAACATCGAAACTGACCATGAGATCTGAGTTGGACAGTCTGAGTTGCCGTATCCGTTCCACGAACTGGGCCGAGTTTTTGATGTGGTGCTCACATTTGCCAACCTGCGGACTCAAAACTGACGTCAAGTGCTTCGCGAGTTGGTACGTTGGCGCTCCTATTGTGCTCACAATCGGTCTCAGAGGTATACCCATCTTGTGTACCTTTGGAAGCCCGTAGAGTCTTGGTGGTGCGGCCGCACGAGGACGGAGTTTCTTCGCTGTTTCGTCTGTGAAAGTACTCCGAAGAAGTTCAATTGTCTTGCGCTGTATTCGGCTGGTTGGATCCGTCGTGATATTCCTTTGAAGAGATGCCGTGACGATCGCATTGTGCCAACGTTTGCCAAGATCGTACATCATATTCAGACACCAGCAGCGAACCGAATTACGAGAAGAGCCAGCCTGGCTTTGGTACGCGAACGTATCAAAGACACACGCCGCCAGCTTGATTCCACAGGTCGCAAACTCTTTTCTCTACACCTGGCATTGGCGTCCTTGCTCGCCCCTACCACCTGGGACTGGGTTGAAACATCTTCCTGGGCGCAAGCAGAGCGGGCACAAAGGAATGCATCCAAGAAACAATCTTCAAAATTCAACAGGCTAGCATCAAAACAGCCTAATCAGGAGCCGAGGCGCACCGTCCTGAATCTTACAGGGAAAAATATAGACGCTGCTGCGTTATCAGTCCTGGAGAAAGGCTTAAACTTTGCCCCTACACCAGCAGCATTACCTGTCGCAGAATTCATCAGCGGTGTGGAACAAGTGGCCTCCACTCTACCGCCGGATACAGCCGAGGAGATACGGAGGGAAACGTGCCGCGCTCTAGCCGCGCCTGCGCCGCCCAGGCACAACATTACCAGACGTGAAAGGGCCGCGCTGCGGTCGCTGCGTGATGATCCAGACGTCGTCGTCCTGCCGGCGGATAAGGGGAACATAACCGTTCTGCTAACAGCTGCGGAATATAAGGAGAAAATGTATAAGCTCCTAGATGACCCTGCTTACAGGAAGATCACGACGGATCCAACCAGCCGAATACAGCGCAAGACAATTGAACTTCTTCGGAGTACTTTCACAGACGAAACAGCTAAGAAACTCCGTCCTCGTGCGGCCGCACCACCAAGACTCTACGGGCTTCCAAAGGTACACAAGATGGGTATACCTCTGAGACCGATTGTGAGCACAATAGGAGCGCCAACGTACCAACTCGCGAAGCACTTGACGTCAGTTTTGAGTCCGCAGGTTGGCAAATGTGAGCACCACATCAAAAACTCGGCCCAGTTCGTGGAACGGATACGGCAACTCAGACTGTCCAACTCAGATCTCATGGTCAGTTTCGATGTTGTCTCCCTTTTCACCAGGGTACCACTGAAGGAGTCGCTGGAACTCATAGAGAAGAAATTTGGGCCCTCCTTCACAAAAGTATTTAATTTCGTGCTCACGTCGACCTATTTTCTCTTTGACGGAGAGTACTACGAACAGACTGATGGCGTGCCCATGGGCAGTCCCCTGTCACCTGTGATTGCCAACATGTACATGGAGGAATTTGAGGACAAGGCACTAAACACAGCGCCACTAAAACCGACGATATTCTACCGATATGTCGACGACACGTTCGTCATTTGCCCTCACGGCGAAGATGAACTTCAGGTGTTCTTGCAACACCTGAATTCCATACACAGCCAGATCCAGTTCACAATGGAAGTTGAACAAAACGGTCAGCTACCTTTCTTGGACGTTCTGGTTCGCAGAAAACCGGACGGAACGTTGGGACACAGTGTCTATCGGAAGGAAACCCACACGGACCAGTACCTCCATGCCTCTAGCTGTCATCACCCGTCCCAAAGAGAAGGGGTTCTAACTACGCTGGTCCACAGAGCTCGTGTGATCTCCGACGAAGAAAGCCTGAAACCAGAACTTGACCATCTCAAGGAAGTATTCCAGGAAAACGGGTATAGCGATCGACAAATCCGACGTGCTTTCAAACATAAGAGCACACCACAGCCAACACCCGAGGAGGATCCGCCGGCAAAAATTGCCTACATTCCATACGCAGGCAACGTATCCGGAAAAATCGGCAGAATCTTACGACGAAAAAACATCAAATGCGTGTACCGCCCGCCGGCAAAGATCAAATCTCTTCTAGGGACAGTGAAGGACGATCTGGGACTCCGGAAATCGGGAGTTTATCACATTCCATGCGAGTGCGGGAAAGCGTACATTGGCCAAACAATTCGAACAATTGAAGAAAGGTGCACTGAGCATAAGCGCCACACCGAACTCCAACAGCCCACAAAATCAGCAATTGCTGAACATTGTCTGGAAACAACACACAAGATGAAATATGAAGACACAGAGGTTCTCCACAATACATCGCGGTACTGGGACAGTCTGTATAAGGAGGCCATCGAAATCCGGCTACGCGAGAACCTCATAAACAAGGACAGTGGATTTCAATTAAGCCACGCATGGAATCCGGCACTAAAATTTCTTCGATCGCGGCGCAAGCAGAACACCGAGCACAGCGAAGGCAGAGTGCAAACTGAGGTCCGCCACTCGAGTCCAGAGCAGGAGCTACCCCCACCACCGCAGCATCCCGGTGTCCGCACTCGAGGTCAGTGGAGGGGGGTGACCGCAGGTATATATAGCACAGCCGCCGGTCCAGCGCCTCAGTCAGCGGGAGTAACCTGATGATGATGGCACGTTACGCTATCGAAAATTCGTTCTACAACGATCAATCCATCCGGCTGCACGCCCGAGAGATCTTCACTCATTACTGAAGTGGTTTATGCTGCTTATAAAAAGTCTATCGCAGTTAGTTATGGGAAGTTTTCTGAACACTAGAAGAAAAGTGTAAAATAAAACTTACTGTAGTCGTTTGAAAAATCCTGTGATTGAAGACTACTTTTCAGTCTCCACACGGTTGCAGATATAGGCGTTCCCTTCTCCCTGTGCACACGGAACCATTGGTAAAGGGTTTCGCCAACTTTTTCGAACTAGGTATTTCTCATTGTTTTTCGTTCAGCGATGGATTCTGTACAATGTCTTTTCAAACACCATGATTCAATTACAGATTTCTTTTTCTTCCAACTGAGCACTGTAGACCTACCTATGTTCAAATCCAACGCTATTTTATTTACGCCTTCACCACGATCAAGTCTTTTTAGGGCACCAAACTATGCTTCCATTGACACTGACACTTGTTTTCTCTTCTTCTCCGCCATACTGTCGCTCTATATTCCAGCACAAAACTCGTTTAAACAATTGTCAACCAATCTCGAGCAAAAGCAACTGACCACAACTATGTCCCAACAAACACTACACTGAACGTCCAATGACGACATTGTTTATGACCTGCCCAGGAATCACAGGTCAACGCGCGGCCTCACGATAAGGAAAGAGGCTACAGAAATACCAGAACGTGTGCAAACAATAGCCCGCCCCAGCTGGGCAGGTGAAGGATGCGTTGAACGACCTTGGAAAACACAGTAACCTAGTCTGAGTCTCTAGAGCTCTCGGGCGGCCTATGTACTGATGGAAAGCTTTATGTTATGGGCGGTGTAAAAAAAAAAAAAAAAATAAAATAAAATAAAAAAAAATAAAAAAAAAGTAAAAATTAATTCACCAGCCCTGTCGAGTTTTACGGAATGTCGAGTTTTCGAGAATCGAGTTTGAGAGGTTCTACTGTACCTTTCAGGTTCCTTAATTACTGCGAGTGAGTACCTTGTTTTTCATAACAGAAAATTTGACGTATTGCAATACATTAAGATTTTTCATATCTGTCTTGGATAAATCTCTTAAGACATAATTAGAAGAATATGTTTTGCTGCGAGTAACAAATTTGTATTAATAGCATACATACACTACTGCGAGACCTACTGAGTGTGTTACTTAATAGGCGTGGTGTTGGTAAGACGGAGTTGAGTCTGTGGTGCTTGTGTGACGTCGACAGCGAGCGCAATTAGTGGCAGTGTAGCTCGATATGTTTGTGTCGGATGTCGCGCTATGTATATTGTATCAGCATTATCAGGCTCCGCATTCAAATCTTAACACTTTCATACATATTCATGATTTACGGTTCAAATTCTGCGGCGCTGCGAGGTTAAAGTCCTTTACAGTGGTGAAACTTTGAATGCAAGGCGTATGCCTCCACCACAAGTCGCTCTGAGGAACTGCTAATTGCCAAACTTGGTTACTCTGTCGACTAGTTACCTACTCTCAGAGAGTGCATATCAATGAAAGAGATACACCAAGGTGTCAATAACATTCTTGTAACCTAATGCTTTGTTCGATGGAGAAATTAATCAGAGTACACTACCTGCAATGTCATATTTGGCGATCATAGTACACTTAAAGTGTGCGTTTCCACACGCTATTTCATAAAGACAAAGTAGTGAAAAGTGTGCGCCTCAATACAAACGGTCAATTATTTTGCATTTTTTCACAAAACATATCACCCAGTATGTAGAAAAAAATAGTCAACTACACAAAACCTAAACGATGCATTAAATATCGTTTTTCTAAAAAACTTTATCATCTTAATTTGTCAAGTGTTAAGAGAGATTTCCGTCGCATTTCTATATATTCTCTAATGACATAATTGGTCAGTTGGAATGATTTAAGTAATCTATAACTAGTCACAGGATAACCCCCCCCCATGGAAACTTTTCTGTGCACATATTTATCTAATCTGAAGGCGTCGTTAACTCTTAATTTGAAGCCTAAGGAATTGGTGCTGTTAAAACATAAATACCGGTTATATGTCCTCAAACGATTCGTAACATATAAACATCTCACTAATAATGAAAATTAAAATTGTTCAGTCTCTGTTGCAGTATTTTATTGACCAATGACGCGTTTAGCGCTGTTAGCGCATCGTCAGATTGGGCGGAGATGGAGCCACAGAGCTATCTATAGCTGTGTAGGAGGAATCTTAACAATTGTTGTCATTGGGCGCCATAGCAGCAGAGGAGTCGCTGTCGCGGAAGGTCCACGTTTACAACTGGCTTCGCATAATAATGCTTCACTTCCGGAAGCACGTTTTAACGTTTCTAGGTTACTGTGGGTGTCATGATAAATTCATCAAACATTACATTCATTGCTTTATGTTTGTATTATACTCCTCTTTTATCAAATCCTGATGGTGTAATAGCGGCATACACCAATTCATTTTCATGAAATTGATTAATGATGAATCTACAACTGACAACTGTAGACTGCAGATTCCAAACTCGACTGATTAGATTACACAGATTCCTGACATAGGCTAAACATAGATTTGAAACTTCAAAATAACACAGAATAACTAACTGCTGCGCAGCGCTTACCATAAATAAATTTGCTAAAAATGTTCGATTAGTTATTCACTCTTTGTTACACATAGAAAATTAAACTTTTCAAATTAACGCGGAAGCAGATTATATGATACATTCATTCATTACAGAAACCTTAGGTAAACTTCGGAAAGTGATTTTCTCGGATGATATCGGCTCAATGCATCAAAAAATATATAGATTTGATTAATTTTTATTGTTGATTCATTTATAAATTAGTTAGGTAACTAATATTTAGATTTCGTAATATCATCAGTGACATAATTAGGTTTCCATAACACTGTATTTGTCCATATTGAAGTAATTCCTAATATTTCATGATCTTTAATGAATTTCCATACAGATAATAACTGGAATAACGATGCTTTAGTATAACACAACCTACAATATTCTTCATTGAAAATAATTACTCTACAGGTATCTTGAACTGAATAAGATATTATGTTTTACCTTAAATTCATAGGTTCCATATAATTGTCAAGAATGTCAAAAAAAAAAAAAAAAAAAAAAATATGAGTGAAAAAGAACATTAAGTATTCTAGGTCACGCTATAGGTACTGTGAAGGAAGAAATGGTAAAAGAATGAGGGTATCAGGCACAAAAATGAAGATGTGTATCGAGTGACAGCATGGAGATTGGTATCAAGTGGCAAAAAACATTTACTCTGTCCATTATATTACAACGTGATCCCTAAGTTTTTTACGTCTTTGCCTTAGTACTAATGAAGTTCCCGCTTCATTCTTCAAGCTATCACTTGCATTACTTTAAAAGAAATTTATTTATTGTAATAATTTGATAATGAAATCACGAAAATAAATGACAGAGATTTGCTCCCTCTCGCAGTGTTGAACTTTTTATTATTTGATTTCATTCTGAAAATTTATATCCTGGCATGAATAGGAACGTTAGTGATTGTGCCGCAAATTATATGCTCTCCTTTCCTGGCTCTACTTTCAAGCTGTGGTTTCTGAATTCAAACATTTAATCATGTTTTCACTTGTTTCCAAAAAGTTTACTAAGTATTTCCGTAATGAGAGACACGAAAATCTACTAATATTACAAATGTCAGATACGAAACTCTACTAATATCACAAAAGTGCCTATATGCGAAGTGCTGAAAACTCAGCATACACCCTTAAGCCTTTTATGACTCTCACATGAATGACTGATGTAATGATAAAAAATAAGATACTCCCATTATAAATACATAAATGATGGGTACGATGTAGGGCTATGATTGAAAGAAGATTTTATTGAAATAAAAACTCCTTGCAATTATTAGTAATTAGTAATTAGTATTAGTAATTGACCAGTAATTACGCCCATTATGCACCAGAAGTAATAATATCATCTGATACAATTTTATTAAGACAGGTTAAATAACATTTTCAATCACTCCTTTTTGTGAACAAATACGAGATCGTAAAAATGAGAAATAGTGCAGCTACCTGGTCATGATATGATCGTACGATATTTTGTCGACAATTATTGTACACTTGTTTCGATCTCTCAAGATATTTTCGTTATATTTGGCGTATTGTGGTGCATTATGGTTCACCAAATGGACAATTTTAATATTACAACAGATATAAAACTACTATTGTCGACATAACCGTATTAGGAGAGTCTGCAAATGCTAATTTTAAAATAATTTATTATGATAATATAAGCCAACAGTTGCCAATGGCTTGTTTAATGATATATTTCAGTCATTCTGAATCACTTTAAAAATCTTATAGTTGCATCTGCAACCCGTCTAGTTTGTGTTGTGAGATGAATTGTTACTACAAATTTGAGACTGGTTGCAGTTGCAACCAAAATATCCTGAAGGTCACTCAGATGGATTGAAACATAAGGAAAAAAAAAAAAAAGGAAAAAAAATGTTACAATGTTTGTAAAGCTTTTGGACCAAACTGCTATGGTCATCAGTACTTAGACTTACAAACTACAAACACACACACACACAAACACAGACAGATATACTGTAGCGCTCCGTTGACGGGACGATGTATTGGCACACATACTTGCGATTAGAGCTTCATTTAATGCACGCACTGGTAGGAGCGCCGCCTGATATGATCGTCACAAAATCATTTCTCTATATGCTTAAATGAGGTCATTTTTAAGTCAGTGCGTGTTTTTTGAACGATTTAGATTTAGTCGTTACTCAGCCAGATGAGATGTCAATCTCAAAAATATTAACTTACGTTACACAACGTATAGAAAATTCTCGAGTAGCTGAATTTTACTTACGGCGGCACTGAATTTACACGTAAGTTTGATATTTTCGCTGTCTGTTTCATTGTGATTACATTAACAGCGCTCTGTTTCCGTTTATTCATTGAAGCGGAATCTGAGATAAAAAGCTGACTAATAATGCTTTGACATATGCGAAATCTAAAGATCCAAACATAAAATTTCATATTAACGGTTTACACAGGTAATTCTGTTACCACACACAAATATATTCTCACATGAATTCAAATGATTGATTTTCATGGTATTAAGTTCAAGATATGTTATTGGGATAATATTTCTGTCCTAAATCTATCATGCCTCACGAATTTCTCCTGTGATACTGTATTTATTCATTCGTGAACTACACTCGGAAGACATTATATCGATTATTTGTTGTACAGTCCGATACGATTTTTTAACTATCGAATACAGTTGTAGCCTTTTGTTATTCACTTTTATCGTAGGTAAATACCATCACTCAATATATAGACCTTACGAACTGAACTGTAAAATCTCAAACAGGAGAAAACTGCTAACAATACTCGAAATTTCCTTTTATGTGACTACAGAGAACAAAGTTCATCTTCGTTTTATGTACACCGTGCAAATAACCCCGCTTCTACTTTGTCCTGTCGTTAATGTTAATATTCTCAGAACTGGTAATTTGGAATTATTGTTAAAATTCTAACTTACGAAACAACTTACGAAACCAAAAATTTACAAAAAGAGAGAACAAAATTTAACGAGGGGTAATAACACTCTCTCTCTCTCTCTCCCTCTCTCTCTCTCTCTCTCTCTCTCACACACACACACACACACACACACACACACACACACACACACACACACACAAATGTCCGAGAGCGGGAGCGGCCGCTCAGTTCGTCGAATGATGCCTTAGACCTTGCGGCTACTCAAGCGCGGCATCAATTGTGATGTAGATCTATAATCACTGGATGGCAAAGGGAACGACGAACCGTCGGGACCTATGTCCACACCTTGTTTCATAACTACACGTGAGCGGAGGCATATGATGCGCACAACATTGACTGATCGGTGTCCTACATCAGGAATTATATCTTACGTTATAATAGAAAACAGCCACCAGTTTAAACGTAGCAGATTTATTCACAAACGGTTAGGGAATTTGTTGTCCTTTCTTGAGGTATCTGTACACGAAACATTTAAGAATAATATGGAAATATAAATATGACATACAATTCACAGTAGAATCACAAGGGGCAAGAATTACATTGTTATGTGTAGCTTTCTCGAAAAATGACAAAATGTGAAATATTATTACGCTGTTCTGTTGCATATTGATAAAATTAGGAGCACTACAAAGTAGTAAGTTCATATAAATGAAAAATTCTTTAGTTACAAGAATTGTGTGGTGAGTTAGCAAAATTAAAAGCAATCCTACTTTATGAATTTATTCACTTTAGGATAATTATTACTTGAGGCCCATTTTATAAATTTAAATTTTCAGAACCAATTATTAGGTGAAGCCCAATTTTAAAATTTAAAATTTAACAAGCAGTTGGTGAGGTCCATACATTTATTTGTTATTTAATTTACAAAAACTTTAGAAGGCAAGGCACAAACATTACGTGAATTCTTAACAAGAAATATGAAGTGAAATTGATCATTGGGTGAAGCCCACATAAAATCTGACAGCCAGTGGGTAAAGCCAAAATATTAATTTGATAATTAATCTTACACATGTTTTAAAGACAAAGCGCCAATTTTAAGTGAATTCTTAACCGATAATTACAAAATTGTAACAAAAAGTATAAACCTATTTAACATATCAGTTCCGCTGTGAGGAAAGTAACAACATCCTTGGTTGCACAAATGGCTATTCAATCAACATAGCACGACCCAGAGCCACCATGCTACCGAAGAAACGGCGCACAAGTCCTACAGAAACTTAGTAACCCATCATGTCTTGAAAAAGACGCGAAACACAATTTGCACCTTTAGTACAGTCAGTATGTATTTTCACCAAGAACGTTTTGGGGTAATTTTGATTTCCCCGATTCCGTATCATTTTTGGGGTGCTGAATCCGAATCTGGCATTTCCCAAACAAATTTTTATGACGCAACGTTTTTCTTTTACCTCGGAAACTATCAACTTTCCACATATAGCCTCCCGGTACAAAATTGAATTACATTAATTTTCGTACAGATTTCACTATTTATGTTTTCCTGTCCGACGAGCCGTTCTGACTCAAGCGCTAATTGAAAATTAGGGTATTTTAGCTGTCTCCGCTAGAATCCACCTTTTCCACAAAAGAAATCTAAAAATTATTAAAAACTAACATTTAGTGAATTCCTACAAGTTCTAAGTCGTATAGAATGTAGACTGGTATCGACTGTTTCTCCTAGTTCTCTATGCACACCTTCTTTAGATCATGTATTTGAAGTTATATGAAATTAAAAAAGAAATTACACGATGTTTATAAAATCAGTAATTTTACAAATTGTCACATAAAAATTATGAACAAAATTTTTAAAATTTTATAAATATTATTACATTGTATTCCACAGGATACATTATCATGTTCATCAATTATACAGGCCGCTGTCGTTTCCAAGAGGGTACTTCGTGAGGTTCTTCGAAGTCGGTGGGTCCTGGCATAGGTGCAGATTGCTATGTCACCAATTTTGTAGCTACTTCATCTGGAAAATGAAGGAAGTGGGTGAGAAATCAATGAACAGTGAATATATGTGAAGTAAAACGGTTACGATTTAGATTGAGAGATCTGACATACTTTCCTCATGGTGTAGATGTGTTTCCTCAGCCTGTCCTTGGTATACTTCTTCTATATCCTCATCTTCTACAACAGTGCTGATTTCCGGAGGTTTGACATCACACAGCCCTTCACACAAATGTGCCGGAGTATCGAGTCCAGAGCAGAGTTCAGACCTGTTGACACACTCGCTTGGGTCTCTTTGTTGCTAGTCAACAGTAGTATTTCTGGATAACCACTACTGTACTTGAAAATAAACTCTCAGTGAATGTTGTCGTGCAGCAACTACAATGTTGGGGGTGGGGTGGGGGTAGTGAGACAATGTTGGTTTTACTTTTGTAAGAAGAAGATATGTATTGCGTGTATCGCAAATCGTTCAGGATACTGTGATGTCCTTTCCCATACAGGTTCTTGATAAACACGTTCCTGCTTCAGCAATCTCATTCTGATGTGCACGAGAGTTGTAGGAAACACCAATGACTGTTTGCAAGTCATTTTACTGCTGCAGGACTTCCATAAATTTCAGTTTCCCCTTGTTAAACAAAGCAGAATGAATGTCACAACCACTCATCGCGTGCAGAAACATTATATGATGTGATACAGTTCTGCCAGCCACAATATGAGGCTTGTAGAGCATTGGAGGCACCTTTTCTTTTCCTGCATTCAAAAAGAAGACATTCTTTACATCAGGGCTACACAGACCCATTAAAATCACCGAAAGGTCGATATCTTCTAGCACCAGCCTCACTTATTTATTTGGCGGGTAAGTTAATGGATGTTGTGGTAATTTGTGCCGTGACTCTTTGTTAGCAACATGAAATTTTTCGACTTACATACATATGAACCGTCCCTTATTTATGTAATCTGCAAGAAAACTCTCTTGAGAAACAGTAGGCATCTTCGTTTCTGTACTTGATACTGTAGAAGATTGCTTTCTTTGCGCTTTTCTTAATCGTTCTAAGCCCTTGGTGCTTTTACAGACTTCGTCAGAGTAACTATCGAAAATGACAGCGGCATTTGATTTGTAGTTTCACTCTAAGTAAGATACATAACTGTCGCAAATTTCTGCGTATGGTCATGGTGTCATTTGACCCTATGTAACAAAAACCCTCCGTCGATTATATATTTCGTACCATTCACGTCTTCCTGTTCAGTCGGTGAAAAAGCCCGATTTTGTTTCTTTCCTCATCCCATGCTCACCGGAGAGTGTAGGGGCTAAGTTTTTAACGCAAAAGTGTACTTGGATAGATGACTACAGCCCTTTCTTTTATCTGAATGGAGCTGTTCATGATTGCAAGGCGCCGCACTCTTTCGATTGGTTTGAATTTTATTGTTTGGAAATCACCAGTAACAATGCACTGTACTTCTCATGCCTATCTCTTTGGACGTGTGTCAATTGATCGTCTGATCTCCGACAACACCTTATAATAATTTATTCTTTAGTGGAAAAGTGAATTTTAGCCGAGACAGACAAAATACGCCCATTTTCAATTAGCGCTTGAGCCGGAACGGCTCGTCGGACCGGAAAATATAAATAGTGACATATGTAGGACACTTTATGTAGTTCAAGTGTGAACTGGGAGGTTATTTGTGAAAAGTTGATGGTTTCCGAGTTATAAGCAAAAACCCGCCTGAAAATTCTATTTTTTCGAAATTTTGCATTTTTTTAAATGTTGCGTAACCAAATTTTGTTGGGAAAAATCAGATTCTGATTCAGCACCCCAAAAAAACATACGGAAACGAAGAAATCAAAACTCCCCAAAAACTTTCCTGCCAGGGACCCTACTGAGCGTAAGTTGACTGGAATACTACCTGCTGACAGATGTAGACATTAGCTAACACCACGAAATTCGCCACCGGCGCCACACGGAATCACACTGCCGGGGCATGCTAACCACTCTGCTGACTCTGCCAAACTCCAACTGCTGCTGCCCTGTCAACCAGCCAAGCTGTGACTGGTGCCACACATGCCACTGCTCCGCTGACCGCCGATCTCCCGACTGACTTCCGGCTGAACTGAGTCTCCATTACAGGAGGATCCAAAAGCAGCGCTAATGGTTCGACAAGAAATGCCCGCAGATAGTGACAAGTGTGCCGTGACAGCAAGTGAAAACGTAATCGACAGTTCGGGCTGGAGTCCTCACTTGCGCCAAGAACACTTGACAGAATGCGCTGTAAAATTGTGTGAGAAAAGATGGACACTCATGACAGAAAAGCAATCTGACTAGGGGAACAATGAGCGGCCTAGATAAAATCAGAAGAAAGGAATTCATGGAAATAATCTAAGATGCCACAAATTAAATACGCAGGTTGTTGCGAGCACTGGGACTAGAGCTGGATCAGTAGAAAATAACCAAGAAATGCAATGAGAGAGCCACCAGAGCAGAGTGACGTGTAATATTCTTCTTCGTCTCTCACATGACTCTATTGCTGCTTTGGCCTTCTTTTTCTCAACATCTCTTGCCTGTCGAAACTGGACTACAGAACAACTAACTGGGGATACAATTATTGTTGCTACAACAGATCAACACTGACAATTTGTGGAATAAGCTTGTAATACTATACCCCAACACTAAATCCGAAGATCATTTCCTTCAATGTCGAGGCGATTACAGCCAGCCTTGAAGGTAAGAATCGATAATGATCCCATCATCCATGATTGACACAGGGCTGTATTGTGAATCATGTGATCGTGACTGACGACAGGGACATGAGCAAATGAAGAGACACCATACACACCACTGAAGTACAAGAAATATATACGCAACTGCGAATATGAATCAGCAACAACCTTACAATTTAATGAGGGAATAGACAAATCTGTGCCTTGCTCGGACTTAAACCCGGATTTCACGATTTTAGAGGGTGGTCTTATTAACCATTACTCAATCCGCGCATGCCTAGTGGACCGGTCCAAACTTCCATATGTTACATATTGCCTACTACATATCATCGTCATGATAGGTAAACATGGCTTACACATGTAACCACATCAGTTTTCAACGAAATTACGAGCAGTGAGAAATGTCTAATCAGGGAATTGCTCAGGTAATGTGAAACCTTCGGGAATGTTGGACTGCCATGATGCTTGCCAGTGTATTTCATACCACTGTGAGAAACCACGGCGTTGCATAACTGATAAGAATATCTGTAAATCTATCTGACAAAACTGCGTGGTCATCAGTCCGTAGCTTACAAACTACTTAAACCTAGGTAAACTAACTTACGGACAACCACACACACCCATGCCCCAGGTAGGACTCGAACCTCCACGGTGAGCAACCGCGCGCTCCGCAGCGAAGTGCTTTAGACCGCTCGGCTACTACACCGCGGCTAAGTGATAAGTGCGACTTCCTCATAAGCAGGAGAATACCGACACACGCAAACATTTTATGTTGTCATTGATTGATTAACGCCTAATCGAAAATGGCCGGAAATCATTTCCCTGACGCTTCACTGTCAGTCCTGAAGGGGCGAAGGAGCTATCACTCTGAAGACTGATGTGAACACCACATCGGCATACAGGCACGTTGATTCATTCTTTAGATTGATGTTGAAGGAGACAATGTGATAAAGTCAGTGGTCTCTTGTTTGAAAGACACACACTTATCTTAACACAGACAAATAAAAAAGGAAATCGCGAAGGGGGAGAAACGAACTCGATGGTCTACAGGAAGACAACGAGAGTTAGATAAGACTAGAGAATAGAAACATAGATGGCCATGCAGACAAAGGCGTCTTGTCACTTATTACGCAACCTTTTCTGTCGTACATTGGAGTCCTCCTCCAGGCATGTACTTGTGTTTGTGAGTGTGAGTGTGTATGCGTATCTGTGGATTGTCCTTAGGAAAAGTTTAAGTAGTTTGGTCTGTTTGGTTTATAAATACTTGAACATTTTTCGAGAAACACAAATAAACCAAAGTGAGATAAGGAGACAGCCGTGGTTTGTCCTGTTTGCAGGGATTTTTTAAGGCACTCTACAATATATTAAATCCTCTAACCTAAAACCTTATGCCGATGGCTCTTCAAAACGGAAACACACAGTAGAGATAGCAGAAAATGGCGGAAGAGGGCGTAAAATTGCAGCCAATTTATTCACCGCCTGCTTACCGAATTCTGTAACTTATTGTAGGAGAGAGACGATCTCACGAAAAACTGCTAACAAAGGAAAAGGATTGCCTGCCATAAAACTGGATTTGGTTCATAAATTCAGTATAGATTTTCAGAAATAGTGTAATTCAATAAGACACTATGCTGTGTAAATCTCGCTTTGTTTCTTTATGTAAGGCGAAAATCTTGTATAGTCAAAATTTAGTCTTTTGCAAATTCTTTAACCTTTTGTATTGAGTTTGCGTTTGCAAAATTACCGGATGTAACAGCCTGAACATTTTATATTGACTGTAATGGGGCACGTAAAATAAATAACTATAAAAATCACAATGATAGAGGGCCATTGGTATAAAGCTGAGATACCCACCCTAGATTGAGTATTAAAAAACACCCTTCATGGATAAAACTTTAGCCGGCCGCGGTGGCCGAGGGGACTGAGGCGCTCCAGTCACGGTCTGCACGGCCACTACGGTCGGGGGTTCGAATCCCCCCTCGGGCATGGATATTTGTGCCGTCCTAGTTCGTAAGCAGTTCATAAGTAGTTTGTAAGTTTAGGGACTGATGACCCCGTACTTAAATCCCATAAACTATACAAACATTTGAACATTTGATAAAACTTTAAGTCAGCCGTTGGGGCATCAATACAGTCCAACAAAATGTGATAAACCATGGAACGTGATCCACACGTTCGGTGCGGAAGGTCTCCACGGCAGAAAATACCTACATCTACACGGGATAGTCTGCAAATCACATTTAAGTGCCTGTCAGAGGGTTCATCGAACCACCTTTATTCTGTTTATCTCCCATCTTGCCGCGCGGGAAGAAAGAACACTTGAATCTCTCCGTTGGAGCTCTGATTTCTCGTATTTTATCCCGATGATCATTTCTACCTATGTAAGTGGGAGAAAACAATTCATTTTCGCATTCGGAGAAGAATGTTGGCGAGTGGAGTTTCGTAAGTAGCCCACGCCGCAGCGATAAACGCCGTTGTTGTACTGATTCTCATCCCAGACCCTGCATCATTTCCGTGAAGCTGTCTGCCCTGTATCGTGAAAATACAAAACTGGCAGCCTTTCTTTGGACTCTTTCGATGTCCTTCGTTAAACCCACCTGATAAGGAAACCACATTGGGAAGCAGTATTCCAAAAACGGACGGTCAAGCGTAATGTCTGTTGTTTGTTTAGTAGTTCTCTTTCATCTTTTGATGGTTTTGCCAATAAACACAGTCTCTGGTTCGCCTTCCCCACGACAGTTTCCACGTGTTCTTCCCAGCTTGTCTGAAGTATTAGTAATTCCCAGGTATTTAGTGGAGTTTACGGCCTTTATTTTTTATTGATTTATCTTGTAAAAAAGGTTTAACGGATTCCTTTTCGTAATCATGTGGGCGACATCACGATTCTGATTATTTAGAGTCGATTACCAATTCTTACACCATAATGATATGTCATTTAGATCGATCTGCAGTTGGTTTTGATCATAAATGATTTTACTAAACGGTAAACAACTGCGTCATCTGCAAACAAGCCAAGAGAGCTGTTTAGATTTTCTCAGAAGTTGTTTATGTAAATAAGGAACAGCAGAGGACCAAACCACTACCCTGTGGAACGCCCGATATCACCCTTGTTTTCGTCGGCGCTTTTCCAACGATTACAACGAACTGTGTCCTCTCTGATAAAATATCCCCTATCCAGTCGCAAATTTGGAGTGAAATACCATAACCACGCAATTTGATAAAAAGCCGTTTGTGAGATACGGTTTCAAAAGCTTTCAGGAATTAAAGAAATACGGCATCAATTTGAGATCCCTTGTCGATAGAACTTATCACTTCGCGCTAGTAAAGAGCTAGTAGTGTTTGCATGAACGAAAATTTCAAAATCGGTGTTGAAATTGGGTCAATAGTCATTCTTTTCGTGAAAATTCATAATATTTGAATACTGGATATGTTCAAAAACCCTGCTGCAAATTGACGTCAATGAAATAGGCACGTTGTTTAGTGGGTTACTCCTACTGCCTTCCTTCAATATAGATGTAATCTGTGCAACTTTCCAATCTATTGGTACGATCCTTATGGCTGTTAAGGAAGAAGCTATCGCTTCAGCATAGTCATGAAGAAATCTGATGGGTATACAGTCCACCAGAAGACTTGTTTTTGTTAAGTGATTTGCTTCACTACTCCGAAGATATCTATTTCAACGTTATTGGTTCTGACCTTTGTTTGTAATTCGAAATATGGAATATGTCCGCACTAGCCATGTTTCTGATGAAAATGGTACCCCATGGCATTGACACTATGAGATTATAAATTATCGCCGCGATGGAGTAGCCGAGCGGTCTAAAGCGTCTCGCTGCGGCGCGCGCGGGTGCTCGCCGTGGAGGTTCGAGTCCTCCAAGGTTAGATTACCTAGGTTTAAGTAGTTTGTAAGCTACGGACTGATGACCACGCAGTTTGGTCCGATAGATTTACAAACAACATTTATAAATTATATCTTGACTGATAGTTGCCTATTCTTTCATGAGTGCAACATCCAGTTCTGAAATCGTTTTAGGGTTTGCTGCGCTGGTTGTAATACGACTGTCAAATGCATCATCAAATGTTCAAATGTTTGTAGAGCTTATGGGACTTAACTACGGGGTCATCACTCCATAAACTTACAAACTACTTATGAACTAGCCTTTACCAAGGACGGCACAAATATCCATGCCCGACGTTTGATCGAACCCCCGACCGTAGTGGCCGTGCGGAACGTGACTGGCACGACGCAGACCGCTCGGTCACCGCGGCCAGCTAGACATCATCAGTCGGGTTTATGCCGGTGAACAAGCTTCCACTCCCTTCGTTCAATTCCCTCATCTTGAAGTATGCAGTCCACATGTGCAGCACTGTGGGATTGAGCGTAATTTTCCACCACAATGAATCCATCTCCTATGGCACCATGCTAGGGCACAACTAAAGGTCGAAAGCTCAACAGAGGACCTCGTCTCTTTACATATGAACAGACAAAGCGCCATTATGAACCACATAGAGGTCCGTATGTCCGTCATCACTGACTCTTCACCACAAAAAAAATTAAGTCATTCTAACAGTGGAAAAGACGATCGGAATATCAGTAATGGAGACGAGATAAGAACTCACCGTAAAGAGGTTCGCTGAGCTGCTGACAAGCACAAAAAACAGTCACATTTACACAATTTAAATTTTCAGGGATGACCTTCATCAGTGAAAGAAAATAATTCACAATAATCACTCAAGCAGTTATACACACACAACCACCATGCCTGGCAACTCCAGTGCCAGCATCACAAGGCAGACCGTCGAGTCCTCGAGTCCCCCCTCGGACATGTGTGTGTGTATCTGTGTGTGTGTGTGTGTGTGTGTGTGTGTGTGTGTGTGTGTGTGCTTGTGTGTGTCTGTGTGTGTGTCTGTGTGTGTGTCTGTGTGTGTGTCTGTGTGTGTGTTGTCGTTGGTGTAAGACTGCCTAGATGCTTGTGGCGCCACGGTCTGCGCGGCCACTACGGTCGGGGGTTCGAATCCCCGCTCGGGCATGGATATTTGTGCCGTACTTAGGATTAGCTAGTTCATAAGTAGTTTGTAAATTTAGGGACTGATGACTCCATAGTTAAGTCCCATAAGCTGTACAAACATTTGAACATTTTTTGCTTGTGGCGCCGAAGTGGCAGGACATAGTGGTTCTGTGTGTATAGTTGTGTGAGCGATTGTGTGAATGTATGTGTTTCTTTCTCTGATGAAGGCCATAGCCGAAAATTTAAGTTGTGCAAATGTTAATTCAAATAACAAGGCACTCTAGATCGCAATTTCCTTTATTTCACTGGTAACCGGTTTCGGTCACTTACATGACCATGATCAGACATCAGTCGTAATGTTGGACACCAGTTATTTACAGCTGGAGCTGCCCAAAGGTTTAATGCCAGTTAGCATCATATCTTTAGGAAGTTCCAGCTGCAAACAACCGGTGGCCAACATTACTGTTGTGGTCTGATGAATGTCATATAAGTGACCGAAACCGGTTGCAGTAAAATAAAAGAAATTGAGATATAGACTGCTTTGTCACTTGAATTAATAATTACTTGTAACATCGCTGTTATCCACAATGTTCTCCAAAATAATTGTGTAAATGTGATTTTCTGTTTTTCGTGTCAGTCAACAGCTTAGCGAGACTCTTTACGGTGATTTACTATCCATCCTCCAATATTGACATTTTCTTCATTCTATTGATGACAGTACTTCAGAACATGATATCTCAAATGATCACCTACTGTTTTTGATCAGTGTAAATTTACTGTCAAATTCAAATGTTTTCATATCTAAGGAACTTCTGTGGTTATTAGTCCCTAGCCTTACAAACTACTTAAACTAACCCAAGGACAATACACATACCCTGCTTGACGGAGGAGTCGAACCTTCGACGGTGATAAAGCACGCGGTCCGCAGCAAGACTCCATAGAGCTAAAATGTTCAAATGTTTGTTAAGCTTAAGGGACTTAACTACGGGGTCATCAGTCCCTAAACTAGCAAACTACTTATGAACTACCTTATACTAAAGATGACACAAACATCCATACCCGAGAGGGGATTAGAACCCCAGACGGCGGACGGTCGCGCGCACCACAACACGGCGCTCCAGTACGTGCGGCTAAACCGCCGCGGCCGCCATAGAGTTCAAATGTTCAAATGTTTGTTAAGCTTATGGCACTTAACTACGGGGTCATCAGTCCCCCGCCATAGAGCGCTCCGCCACTCCGCCGCAGCAAATTTACTGTCGCCACGTCAGTATTAGAGAAATATATTCTCTTTGAAATAGCTGAAGCTCTCCGGTGACTAATGCGTTCAGTTTGGCATGTCAACTGTCACTGCAGGATCATCGACGCTACTTATTCCTGTGGTGAAGTCATTACGGTGTTGACTCTCAAACAGGTGTCGATTCGTCGGCGACAGGAGCTGAGCCGCGAGGCGCGGTGGCTGTTTGACAGCGGCGCGGCGCGTTAGCATGAATATGCTGATGCTTCGGCCGACAGCCGCCGCCAGACGGCTTACCCGCGGCCGCAGACAGACAGTGGCTGCGCGCTTTGATCGCCGCCGCACACAGTGCATTAGCCGCCTGGCTGGCCGCAGATCGCGGCGGCTCGCGTTGTACAGGAGTAATGACGCCGCCCGTCCGCCGTGGAATCCGCTCGTCGGCTGTACGACCAGCCGCCTGCGGTCTGCGACCACCCACTGTTGTGGTCAGTCGATTGCCGTATACTAATCGCTGCTCGTACATGTGTATGTCCAACAGTCTATTATCAATTTTGGTGCGTATTTTTGTTTCGCCACGAAGCTTATCGCGCCTCCATAGAATCACTGGAAAATCGGATGGACAGAATCAACAGTTGATTGTAGATGTTCACATATTCTTCGTTGTTTTTGTGATCTTCAGTTCGCAGACTGGCTTGATAAAGCTCTTTATCGTACCCTGTACTGTGCAAGCCTCTTCACCTGACAATGAGTTCGGTAACCTACATCCTTTTGAATCTGCTTAGCCGCGGTGGACTAGCCGAGCGGTCTAAAGCACCTCGCTGTGGAGTGCGCGGTTGCTCGCCATGGAGGTTCAAGTCCTCCCTGGGGCATGGGTGTGTGTGTTTGTCCGTAGGTTAGTTTACCTAGGTCTAAGTAGTTTGTCAGCTACGGACTGATGACCACGCAGTTTGGTCCGATAGATTTACAAACATTTGAACATTTTTTGAATCTGCTTATTGTATTCGTCCGTCGGCCTCCCTCTACGACTTTTTCTTCACACACTTCCCTCTAATGCTGACAATTCCTTGATCCCTCAGAATGTGTCCCACCAACCTATCCCTTCACTTAGTCAGGATATGCCAGAAACTCCTTTTCTCCCCAATTCGGTTAAGCACCTCCTCATTAGTCGGTAGAGCTCTTGCCCACGAAAGGCAAAGGTCCCAGGTTTCAGTCCCGGTGCCGGCACACAATTTTAATTTACCAGGAAGTTTCACCTCCTTTTAGTGGCGTGATTTACCTATCTAATTTTCATCATTCGTCTGTAGCACCACATTTCAAAAGCTTCTATCATCTTTTTGTCTGAACTCCTTATCGTCCACGTTT
Source organism: Locusta migratoria (assembly GCA_026315105.1). Classification (NCBI taxonomy): domain Eukaryota; kingdom Metazoa; phylum Arthropoda; class Insecta; order Orthoptera; family Acrididae; genus Locusta; species Locusta migratoria. The sequence continues at coordinate 475,915,193 of CM048747.1, forward strand.
CACTCCCATATAATACTACACTCCAGACAAATGCTTTCAGAAAGGACTTCCTAACATTAAAATTAATATTGGATGTCAACAGATTTCGCTTCTTCAGAAACGCTTTTCCTCCCATAGACACTCTACATATTATATCTTCTTTACTTCGGTCATCAGATAACTAATCTCAATTACTACTTTTATTGTCTCATTAATTAATCTAATTCCTTCAGCACTGCCTGACTTTCTGACGCTACGTTGCATTACCCTTGTTTTACTTTTTCTTGATGTTTATCTTATACCCTCTTTTCAAGACACTGCCCATTCCATTCCATTGCTCTTCCAGATGTTTTCCGGTCTCTGACAGAATTACTATGCCATCGGCAAACCAGGATGTTTTTATTTCTTCTCCCCGCACGTTAATGCCTTCTCCAAATTTCTCCTTCCATTCCTTCAATGCTTGCTCAAGGTACAGCTTGAACAACATTGGGGAAGCCTAAAACCCTGTCTTACTCCCTTCTCAACCTCTGCATACCTTTCATGCCCTTCCACTCTAATAAGCGCTGTCTGATTTTTGTATAAGTTGAATATAGCTCTTCGCTCCCTATATTTTACGCCTGTTACCTTCAGAATTTGAAAGAGTTTATTCCATTCATCATTCTTATATTTTAAAAAGGCCTTCGATAGCATATACCGACAGACACTCCTAAATACTCTCCTGGAACATGAAAAAAGAACACCATGAGTTCGTCGATCCAGAAGAAGGAAATTTTATTGACGCATTCTTGAGGATGTATACAATACACGATCACACAGGCAAAGCCATACGCACGTGAGTACACTCATCAGTGCGTGAGCAATGTCGTCGCTAGTGTCGCATATATCCTACATTTGCATTAATACAAGCTGTAATTTTCCCATGGAGACGATCGTAGAAGTGCCGAATGCGAAATGGCTGCCATGCAGTTTCCACCTGGTGCCTCAGCTGGGCCAGATTTCGTGCCGCTCATGCAGACAGCCTCATGCAGAGTTTCTTAAAGAAAACGACCTATTAACCAATACTCAACACGTATTTAGAAAGTATAGCTCTTGTGAAAACACAGCTTGCCCTCTATTCACACGAAGTGCTAAGTGCCATCCACGAGGGATCTGAAATCAATTCCATATTTCTGGATTTCCGGAAGGCTTTTGACACTGTACTTCACAAGCGGCTTCTAATCAAACTGCGTTATTCAAGATTTCCTATCAGAAAGGACACAGTTCATAGTAATTGACGGCAAGTCATCGAGTAAAATATAAGTGATATCAGGCGTTCCCCAGGGAAGTGTTATAGGTACGTACTCTTTGTTGTGTTTATAAACGGTTTAGAAGACAGTCTGAATACCTCCCTTAGACCGATCTGGGATCGGTTAGTGAAATCAACAGAGGATCAAAAGCAACTGCAAAGCGATTTGTACAAAATTTCTGCATGGTGCGAATATTTCCAATTATCATTAAATAATGAAAAATGTGAAGTAATACACATGACCATTAAATTATATTCGCTGAACTTCAATTACACGATAAATCAGACAAACCTTAAGGTCGTAAATTCCACCAATCACCTAGGAGTGAGACTTATGAGCAACTTAGACTGGAGAGAATACAAAGAAATTATAGTGGAGAAGGCGAACCAAAGGAGCCGTTTCATTGGCAGAACGCTTAGAAGATGCAACAGCTCCACCAAAGAGACTGCTTGCATCACACTTGGTCGTCCTCTCCTGGAATACTGTTGCCCAGTGTGGGACCCTCACCAGGTGGGACTGACGGAAAACATTGAGAAGGTTCAGAGAAGGGCAGCTCGTTTTCTTTTATCATGCTACAGGGGAGAAAACGTCATGGAAATGCACGATTTGAGGTGGAAATCATTAAAAGAACGATGTTATTCGTTGTGACGAAATCTACTTGCGAAATTTCAGTCACCGTCTTTTACTTCTGAATGTGAAAATATTTTGCTAGCACCCACCTACGTAGAGATACATGACCATCCGAATAAAATAAGAGAAATAAGATCGAAAACGGAACGATTAAGGTATCTATGTAGATGTAGATGTAGACCGCCCAACACGAGATTCAATCCGGTCCCAAAGAATCTCAATGGGGGACAGATCTGCGGATAATTATGGGCAGGCAAGTATACCTAGAAAAGTACGATGGGTTGTATGGGATACGTGTGGAGATGTATTGTCCTGTTGGAAAAGCATATCGCTTTGTCGGTGCATGAACATTGGCAAGATGGCTTGAATGATGGTTTCACTGTAGCGTGCAGTGTTCAGTTTTCCCTCAACTGTCACCAGAGGAGAACGGCTAGTGTAGGATATGGCTTCCCACATCGTGATGGAAGGTGTCGGCCCCGTTTACCTCTGTCGTTGCCACACCGTACGACCATCATTGGCACCGAGGCAATAGAGCTCTCATGACTGAAGACGACGTTTGTCCATTCGTCCCTTCATAAAAGCCTACCGTTACACCACTGGAGGCGAGCTGAACGATGTTTGGAAGTGAGCGGAGGATACCCTAAAAGCACGCATGATCGTGCATCATTGCCTGGGGAGTCATATCCCACACTGACCGTCTCATTCTAGTAATCGTCTAGAGAACTTTGGATAGTGTGTGGTAAACTGAATCCATCATTCAAGCCGTCTTGCTATTACTCATGCACCAACAAGGCGATATGCTTTTCCATCACAACAATATACTTCCACATGTATCCCGTACCACCCGACGTGCTCTTCAAAGTGTACGTCAACTACACTAGTCAGCACGATCCCCAGATCTGTCTCACATTGACCATGTGTATGACCGCATGAAACGTCATATAGGGCGGTCTGCATGAGCAACACGAAATGTAGCCCAACTGAAACTCCAGGTGGAAATTGCATGGCAAACCATTCCACAGGACCACATTCGGCACCTCTACGAACGTCTCTGTGAAAGAATGACAGCTTGATTTGCTGCAAAATGAGGGTATACACGATACTAACGCCTATACTGCGCACTCTCTGGTGACTGTACTCACGGGCGTGTGGCTCTGCATGTGTGATCGTGTCTTGTATACATCCAGAAGAATGTGTCAATAACATTTCTCTCTGCTGGGTTGACGAATTCATGGAGTTTGTTTTCCATTTTCCAGAAGTGTATAATGAAGGAATCTGAAATGCATTCAAAATTAATCCGTGTGTTCTAAATGCGTGTTGACGAAACTCTATGTCCGTAAATTCACCGGTAGGAAAAACTGAAACTTTTATGGGGACCTTGTTAAGAACGGGATGAACTTGCTTTCGGTGAACATTAGTCTTGATCTACAATGCGGAGGAATTTGCAATATTGTACCAACGCTGAATGACATTAACGCAAGCTGTAATAGTAGTTTTATTGAAATATTTGTTATAGTTTAATAATTAAAATATGTTGCGTAATTAAAGATTTATATTACATGTTCGCATTCTGGAACCATTTTCCTGCGCATCGTCAGTCTAATAGCATTTAGACTGGGGCAGGTTGCTGTAAACATTCGTAGGAACACATTAGGCCTCTTGTTTTGTAGTTTGGAGTATATCTGAGAAAATAGAGAAACTCACATTACACTTCATTACCATAATGTCTAAACTTTCTACTAAATTGATATACACAATGACAAACATAGACCACTTCTGTAATAAATTAGACATAAAACAAAGATACTGTCCCATTCTTGACTTGGTAGAAATTTGATGAACATAGCTAAAACAATTATGATGATATATGTACCTAATGCTCTGAAAATGTAGTTAAGAGAAAATTATAAAAGAGGGTTCATGCATTTTTCAGAACATTCCAGTGTTAAAATCCTGCCAGCTCCTTATTTATTCTCTGCAGCCTATTTCAGAAGTCTTGTTATCACTCTGGACTCTTTAATGGTGGCTTCCGCAGCCCCTTCAGCTTCATCTAGTCGCAGCTATCATAATTCCTTTTACACCATCACTGAAACAGATAACAGCATCCATCACTGAAACAGATAACAGCATACATCACATCTATTTTGAGTACTGTCCATCCAGCAAACACTGTGTTCGGTACTCGTTACCATATGCAGCTGTTGAAATTCGCATTAGAAATTTGTGTATGGCCATGTAGATAATTGCTTAGTAATTTTTATCTGTATATTGGTTTTATTGTTTCAGTGACTGTAGAAAGCATGGAATGCTTATGGTGATATTACTTGCCTGAAACATAGGCGTGGACAGTGTGGAGACATTTGTTCAAAGAGCGTTAAAGAGTATTATAACTGTTTAAAAATAAATAAACTATACATTTTTGGAAACTACATTCAACTTATCAGTCATTTGCACCTCCAGGTCCCCTTAAGGTGTACAATGGAGTGAGACCGTGGGATGCAAAATGTTCGAATGTTTGTTAAGCTTATGGGACTTAACTGCGGGTTCATCAGTCCCTAAACTTACAAACAACTTATAAACTACCTTATATTAAAGACAACTCAAACATCCATGCTCGAGGATTCGAACCCCCGACGGAGAACGGCGTCGTGAATCGAAGCATAGCACCTCAATGCACTCGACCACTACGCCGCGGCTCATTGGGATGCCATCTCACCTATTTTATTTAATCTAGAGAAGATCGGTAGAGAATTTATCAAAAGTAATCCGCAAGGTATCCAGCAACAGGTCAGTAACATTACTAGACTTGCCTATGCAGATGATGTAGCATTAATAGCCAGAACCGAAAACTAATTGATCATAATGATGCAAAAATATAACGTAATTGCCGAGAAAACAGGATTACACGTTAATAATCCAAATACAGACTACATGAGATAAGATAAGGAGAAAAGAGGCACCTTAGACTGTAGATGGATTTACTTTTAAGACGGTTGACCGCTTAAATTACTAAGCGAGTATTTTCAGTAAAAACAATAGAACAGATATCGAAATAGATGCCCGTGCAGTAACAATGAACAAGAATCCTTTTAGTCTCCAAAAAACTCTAAGGAAAAGATCACTTAGCAGCAACTTCAAAATGTGCTTATATAAAACGTCGTACCTGTGACACTACATGCATGTGGAACATTAACATTTAGAAAGAAAGAAGATGAAAAACTGTTAACATCCCCAAAAAAAAAAAAAAAAGGAAAATTTTCTGACCTGTATACGATGGAAATAAAATGGAGTGGTGAAAAAGAAAAAAACGAAGACTTCAGGGAGCTTACAAACATCGTAATATCGTCGAAGTGATCAGGAAGAGAAGGTTGAACTGGGCAGGTCATATAGCCAGAATGGCAGAACGTACGTCACCGAAAATGACATTCAGCAGAACAATAGATGGATCGTTATGAAGAGGCAGTCCCAGAAGCAGGTGGCGAGATAACATTCGAGAAGACAGCTAGCATAAACAGCAACATCAAGTAGACAAACAGCGCACTCCACAGAATGTTGTCGAAGAGTCTTGTACAGAAGTCATGTTCAATATGGCCCTTGCCATGTACAAAATAGTAAAATAAAGTAAGTAGAAACAACAGTACATCGAAGTTTTCGGTTTTCATAAAACTTTAATGGCGAGAGTCAGTGAAATGAAACCTTTAACTCTTTATCATTTGATTTACGAACGAAAAGTAGGACTTAAACAATACAAGGTTCCTGGATCTCCAGCCAGATGACACTTACTTCAAACCTCTAACAGATTTTTTGTAATTTTTTTCACATTCTCACAAAAAAGACTGATCTCCTCTGGGAAGAAAATGCAATTTTGTGCACCGCCATTTCCACCAGTTTATCGTTGTACTCTACCTATGAGGTATTTCAATCGTCCAATACTGTGGTAACTACTAGGGCCGAAGATCTATGACTACATTCTTCATACGTCGTAGTGATTACCAAAAACTGGCCGATTCGAAAGAAATATTAAAACATGTGACTGTTTAGGGCATTGCTTTAATTCAAAATGTTCAAATGTTTGTATAGCTTATGGAACTTAACTAAGGGGTCATCAGTCCCTAAACTTGCAAACTACTTATGAACTAACTAAGACTAAGGACGGCACGAATATCCATGCCCGAGGGGGGATTCGAACCCCCGACCGTAGTGGCCGTGCAGGCCGTGACTGGAGAGCCTCAGTCACCTCCGCCACCGTGGCCAGCGATTTAGTTCAGTGGAGAAGTTGAAAGTTTGATTTGAACACGTACCTACTTTGACTTGAACCGGGACTTTAACCCGTACCCTTCCCAACTTTCTGCTCACTAGGAATTTAGTGTCCCTAGCGATTATGTACATTTTTCTCGCAGATTAATCTGTAGTCCCTCAAGGAATATGGTGTATTTATGTATTTATGCATCCACACAGAAACTCACTTATGGCTGCTGGAGGCATAATTACCCCTATATACAATAATCGTTCATATGTTGCCATCATATCTATAATTTTAAATATGCCTTCAAGAGGCAAATGAGTATTTCACATCCTAAAGAACAGAAAAATCTATCGGCAAATCCTTCTCTCTGATCCCTCGCGAGAATACAGAAAAAGCTGCCAGCAAATTGAGATAATGGACAGAGGGTAATGCTATCGTAGTGTGCAATAAGTTGAGATTTGGGCAGAACGAATAGCGTTGCTTGATTTACAGATGGATTAAGTCGACTGCTGGCACAAAGCAGGATATCGGGATTCGAGTCCTGCCGGCCGCGGTGGCCGAGGGGACTGAGGCGCTTCAGTCACGGTCTGCACGGTCACTGCGGTCGGGGGTTCGAATCTCCCCTCGGGCATGGATATTTGTGCCGTCCTTAGTCTTAGTTAGTTCATAAGTAGTTTGTAAGTTTAGGGACTGATAACCCCGTTGATAAGTCCCATAGACTTTACAAACATTTGAACATTTGATTCGAGTCCTAGTTCGGCAAAAATTTTCGCCTTTGGATGTAATTTATCGTTCTGAAACAGCCAACGTGATGGAATATTTGAATATCGTCAGTATCTTCAGTCACAGGTACGTCACATAAACGAGGAAATTTGAACGTTTGAAGACGTCCTACCGCCTCACACTTAAGCCCATATTTCAGAAAATACATTGTACTAGCATCTTAAGGATCTCTGAGAAAATCGTCATTATCGGAATAATTCTTTATAACTAATGCCTATCAATCATGTATCGGCATTTTGGGGTTTATAAGCAAGACGTAACCTATTACGACCACGCAATACTTCAAACGAAGGTCAGTAGATGTATTGGACACAACAGTGCCAACTTTTGTAGGATCGAGTCTTTTTATATGGTTTTATTTTTATTCGTTTTCGCGTATTCTGAATGATACTAGCACTTCTTTATTGAATTACCAGAAGGTTTTTTTTTGTAATATTATTAGATAACAATTCATTGTTGACGAAAATCATAGCGTAACGCCCTTTATGTCTGAAAACTCAAACTGCAATCAGTCACCATGCCGCAGCTGTAACCAGCGTGACTGACTATAATTGTCGCAATTTATGCGAGGTCACCTGGGGAATACTCACATTTTTCAGATCCAACACTACAGGATACATTCCTCGTACAAAAATCCTGACATGTTTGTAATTCTAATGAACCAAACTGATGTGGTCATCAGCCCCTAGATTTACTAAATATTTAAGTAGCAACGCAAATACTCATGCCTCAGGGATGAGTGGTAATTCCTGTGGGAACGGCCGCTCAGTCCGTAGCATGACGCTTTTGATTACGAGACCGTTCTGCGCGGCATTTCTCATAGTGTTCTAATCCACAGAACTGAATTCCACAATATTTTAGATGTTTTTAAATTGTATCTAATCCATAATCTTCTCAATACAAGGAAGAGTGATAATAACCTACAAATGACGTGTTTCACTGTACTCTCATCAATATTAAAGTGTAATATTCACATAGAAGAATCGTAAATTTAGCATTGGAGGGAAGTGTGTGGGGTAAAAATCGCAGAGGGAGACCAAGAGACGCGTATAGTAACCAGATTCAAGTGGATGTGGGTTGCCGTTCTTTGGAGGAGATGAAAAGGCTTGCTCAGGATAGAGTGGAGAGCTGCATCAAACCATTCTCCGGACTGAAGACTATAACATCAATATTCACCCACTTACAGCATATAATTGCGTCCAACTTATTGCCTCCATTAATACTTAAAGTTCTGATTTTTATAAATATTTCAAAGCCTGTGTTGACATACTAACGTAGAAGTGCTGCGGATAAAAGAGCACTTAACATCCAAATCCATTTATGAGCACGTGGCACTCGCCGTTTCATGTTTCACGTGGTACAGTGAATTCACAGAAATCCATTACGTTCTTCAGTGTCACTCTTAAACCTCCACCACAAATTCTTTTCTTTCATATCAACACAATTTTCGGTCTATATTGTTTCTTTTCATTTCAGAGACAACGTAGTATAGACAGTGTGACTTTTTTTGAATTACGGATATCGTCTATAAGCGATATCCCTTAATGTGAAAGACAAGTTATAAAACCTGAAATTTCTTACCCATACACTGCATGACGTTTTATTTTGGCGCAAACAAATACATAATATGGAAAATTTTTACCTATGCGGAAAACTATTGAAAAAATATATAACCGATTTAACAATGTGAAAGTCATTATTTACCTGTTGCCATTGTCAACATCATGGATTTAGACATAAGTCACTCTTGAGAAAAATATTGGTATCTAACATGTTTCTACTCTGATTAGATGTCTATAACATGACAAAATTTTTTTACTTGACAGAAGTCGTATCAGTTTGTAATTACATTAATACTCAAAAGTGAGTAAAATTCGCTGGAGCGCTCTTTGTTGCATCTCTCCTCAATTCATGACTGCGCTGCCTTCTATGGAGGAAACGATCAAGTAAATTCTTATAACAGACTCCAATGTATACGATATGCATGGTGTTGCCGTCTGTCAAGAAGAAGTATGTCTTAAAAGAATGCGTTACCAAACGGCAACACCATGTAGTGTAGGGTCCATTTTCGTATATCGCCGAAGATACCGTTTCGTATTACAGCGTTCGACATTTATAAGACAGATAGAAGTTGTGTGTGGTGGTTGGGAGGTGTAGTAACTGTTGTACAGATTGGTAATCACTGGAGAATGTGAAATGAAAATCCTCACTCGACGTTAATACTTTTGCTTGAAGCTAGGATGTGCACCATCAAATAGATATTCATATGGTATCTTTAACAACACCGAATATTCCAACGCGTTCATGAGAATTCCGAAGGAAGACAGCAACGAAGCCGCTACTGTTCCTAAGAGGCACAGTATAATTTTACAGGAAGTTGTGTCAATATTTCTATAAAATTTTTACACGATCTTTAAAATTCATGTAAAAATGTATTATTTAACCTGTTACAAAACAATATATAATGTAGTTAGTTGGGTGCAGCGAAATTTCACAAACCAATGCTTCAGTTTATCACGTAAAAGAAGCCTAAAATTAAAAGTTTTCTTAGAAGGAAAATGGAAACTGTCAGGGATCACCCTTTCAACATATAAACGCGATTATGAGGGTCATGAAATTATACAAGCAGAGGTGGTATAGTACACTTTCAGTAGATCAAGGTAAATGTTCGAGCACTTTGTGGAATATTTCACAAAAGCCGACCACCGAAGGCGCCCAAGCCTCCCGCATGCAAGTACCCGACTGTCCCCGAATTCAGCTTCCATCTACATACGATATGAGCGGCCATGAGCCCGTGACAAGTCTCTGAATCAGCGCTACTCTGTCAGGCAGTAAACTTTCCGTCGGACAGCAATCAGTCTGAGTGCCCACGCATAGAGGGTCCATCGGCCTAAAAGGATTGCCCCAAAGTGCGTGTATTGTGAGGCGAGTACAGTGGAATCGAATGTTGACAACACATCAGCCCTAATACGCAGGAAGCTGCTTGGGAATTTGAGCCACGGAAAGCGCCTCTTCTACGAAATGGCCTTATAACCCTTTACGAGGAGCGCCGTAAAGAGACGAAACTCGACTGCTGTAATCGCAGGAATGGAACCAAGGTTAGGGTTTTTCGTGAGACTGGAACGTGTTCATTACAGTTGCAAACGAGCTGAAATGGATGTTGGATCTTTGAGGAACGATTATTGTTTGACAGATTGAATAGGAACGACAGTGATAGCAGAAAACCGATGGAAATTAGTACAAGAGAAATCGCCGTGGATATTACGAATTCTTCTTTGGATCTACAACGAAACTCTAAATAGATCTCCAAATAGTGACAGAGTTCTGATAGATTACAGAACAGAGATAAATCACTGATTCCGTAATCACTAAATTACTAATGAGTTAGTAAATATGAAAAAATCCCGAACAATGCTTCTGTACAATTGAATACATAACTAATGTATCATCGACGGATTTCACAAGAGTATAAGTGGATCGCATGATTTTTACTGAGTATAGTATTATCGGTAATGCTTATCAATGAATTTCTTCGGATCTGCTACACTGCGTACGTTAACACCGCTAACTGACATAAAATTCTATAACTTTAAGAGTCCCCTTCTCTTCCATTCTTTTGTTCTTAGACTGTCGTCGAGATATTCCACTGTTCCCGTAGAGGGAGGAACGTTTTGATACTGTTGTGCAATCACAGAGGTGTCACCATTTAAAGAATAATGTGGAAATAGCGCCCTAAAGTCTTCTCTGGCACTTAATTGCAAGCCCTTACGAAACTTCAGAATAGGCCCAAATCGACGCCACTGATTAGCGGATTCGAAGCACTGCACAATCGTGACAGCAGTATACTTACATTAAAAAATTAAAGCATTATTATAATTAAATAAATACAGTAGCTTCATCCAAAGTGATTTTTCGCAAACATTGAACAACACTCGACATGTTACGGGAGGATTTTGCAGAGGTGATGCCAATATATTTTGTTTGTTCTAAATCCGTCCACGAACCAGATTTAATTGGAAACAGACAATTAAAACTGGTACATGACCATATAACACCCAAAGTGGTTTATGAATTACTTTCAGTTGGTTTCATCTTGTTTTCTCGTTGTATACACTTACCAAATCACAATAGCAGATTCGCCTTTGTTATTAAAAAGATATTAGGTGTGTAATAGTGACTATTGGCAACATACAAAATTATACAAATTACTGTGTAATAAATTTGTAGGTTATTATTTAACAATATTCAAATAATTGTGCGTCCTTATTGAATAAATAATTAATAAAACGCAAGTATCACACATTACATGCAAACTGAGTAGGATTACATGAAGTTTACTATGTATTTATCCGGTGTATATCCACTTCAAATACTCTGTTGCTTCTGTTCATACCAACAGGATTTTTGTGAAAATTAATAATCCATGTGGTTTCATGGAATATAAATAAATATGTGATACTTCATGCGTTCATTTAATATTTCGTTGGAGACTGTGAGTTAATTTTTCTGGGGACATGAAAGTTTATTTTTGGTAGTCTTTGCAGTCATGAATTTTTACGCTAAATACTGAATAAACCTCATTATACCATAGAACTGTTATAACTTTTGAAAATATTTTATAAAAGCTTAGTTTTATACCGTAATTCTTTTGTAAGGCGTTTAAAATCCCATTCTCAAGAAATTAATTGTAATCGTTATTAGAATAATGATGCAATAAAGAGGCCAGAATCAAGACAGTTGCAGAAGTAGCAAACACAAGCTAATAGACATTAGAATAACTGGTTATACAACAGTAGACCTGCTTGAAAATCAAGAGAGCAGCATTATAAGTGATATTACCAAATTTTTAACATAAAAGTAGTAATAATTGTTCCATAAGATGGCAAGATCCTAATTATGACCAATACAAATAATAGGTTACTCAAGAAAAGGGCAGCTTAAAATTATAAAGGGGATACACATTAAATTACAGATTGTACACACAGTTAACAGGAAATTTCTACTGTCAAATGTTTGCAGAAACGCTATTCTTATGACTCCTGCATCAATGGGTAGTATGAAATTAATAGAAATGCTAGATTAACAAGTAATTCAACAGTTGGCCTGCTCGAGATTTAAAGGAGACGTTACAAGGTGTACAGAAAACCACTTAACAGCAGATCTGCTTAAAATTTAATTGTGCAGAACTCGCTTGGCAAAACGTAACACAACATAAGAAATAATAATGTTATACCAAGCTCAAGTGATTTGTTGAACAAAGTTCGGACGTTTCATCCAGAACTTGGCCCAGTGTGCGATAACAGCATGCAAGGAATAGGCTATGGCACAGATTGGACACACAAATTAACAGGAAATTTTTACTGTCATACTACAGCCACGGTATTGGCAGAACGTACTGGCAACTGTAAAAACTCAGTGCCTACTATACTACTGCGACCAGGCAGATAATGGACTACAGAGGGGCACCTAGCCAGACAAACCCCCACATTAACAAACTTGATACAATCAATTATTTGAATTTTTGATCCACCACTATTAGAGCAGAATGCGGAGTAATCTGAATTCTAGTTTACTTAAGTAAACGTGCTCAGAACACGAAAATTCATAAACGCACACATAACACCATAAATACTACACAGAAGTCGAGGACAACGAGCAACCCACCGCTAGGGTTCAATGTTTGGGCAATGCACAAATATAGACAACTTAATGAGCACTGGCAGTAACTAGATGGACAAGCCATGAGCACTAGAGCACAGTATTAGCACCATTTGTAAGCAGGTAACGGCACTCAGACAATACTTAACGGCAATGAACGTTCACTCTTCCATCATCACGGACAGCACCAAATCTGAGTCGACTCTGGATATTTCAATTTGACGGATCACGCTCCCAAGAAAATGCTGCTTCACATGTAACGAGCAGTGGTAGCAAGGTTGTGGATGATTGCAACCTTCCAGGTCATGTTCAGCAAGCAGTTGTCAACGTGTTTCACGTGTTCTCCAAGTGCGATGCAGGTGTTAGTCTTCATAAGCTACGTATGCCACCGAGGGCAAGGCGGCAAGGCGAAGATAAACAAAGAGGAAGGGCCCCCGCATTCAACGCATGGCGGCCGTTCTGCTGTACAGCAAAGACTCCACTCACTACACCAGTGCCGGCCAATCACAAAGCTCTTGGCAAAGATCATAACGAGACTTACAGTGCCACCGGCGGGTACTGGCATGACAGTAATACACGCCAGCATGACAGTCATACATGCCAGCTGACTTACAAGGCAAAATAAAAAAAAAATGCTGATATTAAGAAACTGCAAGACGGTGAATGAGAAGGAGAACCAATAAATCCCTTCGTTAATACAAAAAACAATAAATAGGAGCCGGCACGACTCAGAACCATATTATGAAAATATAGGTAATCAATGTATATTCACTTAAAACTGCAATTTGGGAGAAAACATGAATCAACCATTTACGAAAACCGCCAACTGCATTCGGAGAGGCTTGGAAAATCAAACCCTTTTCAAAAAACAATAAATTAGAGCCGGCACGGCTCAGAACCATATTATGAAAACATAGGTAATCAATGTATAACGTAGAACTTGTATATACATGATCATATGTAAATTGCTATATTAAAAAAATTGGTTCATTTAAAACTGCAATTTGGGAGAAAACATGAATCAACCATTTACGAAAACCGCCAACTGCATTCGGAGACGCTTGGCAAAGCAAACTCTTTCCAGTTTCACACATTAATGAATAACACCTCGACTTTGCAACCAGGAATACTCGACAGGTTTACACTAAAGCAAATACAGGTAAGATGTCTTATCTAAACCTTGGGAAACGAAAACTGAGCGGCAGTATAGTCTGCCAGCCGGACCAACAAGCCGGCTCTACAGGTAACCATTCTCAATGTCTCCCACACCAAGGAAATCAGAAGTAGAGATTTGGATTATCTGAAGAAATGCAAAATATAGCAACCTTATGTTCAGAGCAATGAGAACCTGACCCCACATCATGAACCTACAGTGGTCAACTACTAAAATATTGCCAAGTCAACTAGCCTTCTGATGTAATAATGATTAATTTAAAACATACAATTATGTAGTACTGGTGGTCACACACGACCAAACAACTGACAGCAGATATGTGCAGTGTTAAACAGACTGCACTGAAAGGATAAAATAAATTATTAGCATGTAACAGATGCCGACTCCCAGCATAGCAGAAATAACATACTATAATGGTTACAACTGAGCAAAGCATACATATGAGAGAAATATTTAGTCTATTGGGCAGATAGTTGCAATGTTAGAATTTAATATTAACGGCAGTATTGACCAACACCGCCACACATAACAAAGCATATGTAAGAACCTTCAATTTTTCTAATATATAAATACATGTAATAGAAGATACACAATCAAGTAACACAGTTCGTATTATCTCACTACTGTGTTGTGAGATTTCGTTTTCCACAAGAACGGGCTGCAGCACTTGTGTCTAGAAATATCTATGATAAGGACGAAATTCCTTAACAATTTAAAATAACCAAGAGGGAAGGCGACGGAAAACGTCCGAAAAAAAAAAAAAAAACCCCTCTGGTTTCAAGATACAGAATTCTCATCGGAGGCCTGCTAATCAACCAGGAGACATTCTAGATCACAACATTCTTACGGCCAGGCCTCTCCACATCTGTTGCTATTGACTATCCTTCTAGACTCACCAGAAATGCATTTATTTTGCGGCATGCTAAGTATTGATACAAAAAACTGTAAACGTCCCTCTCGCGGGAAAAGGAGGGTAGAGAAATGGACAGCAGCAAAGATAACCACTACTGCAGGAAATATAATAGGGATAAGAACCTACACGGTTCACTCTGGTTAGTGAATTTATTAGACTTCATCGAAAGCTATCCTACACTCATTAAAGGATGGATATACAGGGCATTTAGAATTAATGTGACAACTCATTACAGTTGGCAGAAAGTAAAATACAATTGGACGTATTTAGGAAGCCACCAACGAGAGATTCAATAATTCACTCGGAATCTTCTCATCCTAGAAGATATAAGCTTATTCACATCTCCAATAACGGGGTTATTTGAGCTCTGCCTTTCTGATGAATCAGTAAATAATGAGCTTAACACTCTCTGCCATATCACCCCAAGAAATGTTTACAGCCTGTCAGGCTCGGGCAGTTCACATACAATATAGGAAAATTGTTTCGATATAGCATTGTACAAAATGTCTTTTCTCGTGGAACAAAAATTCAACAAATTCAAAAATGTTCAAATGTTTCTAAATCTATCGGACCAAACTGCGTAGTCATCACTCGTAACTTAAAAACTACTTAAACTAAGGTAAACTAACCTGAGGACAACACACACACCCGTGCCCCAGGGAGTACTCGAACCTCGGACGGTGAGCAACCGCGCGTTCCACAGCGATGCGCGTTAGACCGCTTGGCTACTCCACCGCGGTTCAACAAAACCTACCACGCAACAAGCAACCCAAGAAACAGCAACATGCAGCTCTGGGTGATTATAAACTTAAATGTGTTGACAAAGAGGGGAATTAAAACATGTTTCAATGAATATCTATTAAAAAACTAGGGGCAAGTAAATATTCTCCTTCTGCCTAACATTTAAAAGTTTTTGAGCATCAATCACCTAACCTAGATAAATTAGAATTTTTTGCATTATGCCCAAACAGGACGGGAGTTCTACAAGATTTCAAAGTTTCTAGGTGGGTTTATTGTAAACATCCGCGATTTCTAAATGATCAGATGAGCTAATTACACAAAATTTAATGTAACTTTTTAAGTAATATTTATGTTATATATCCTGGCATTGTTTCAAATTTTGGTTATTTATGTGCACAATGTTCATATTTAAAGTTATACAACTGTTATCTGACAGTCTCAACACCTACATTGCTGTGGAGCACTGAACTCCATTGGACGATATCTGAAATACACATTTGATTGCAGCCCCAAGCGGTTTCAGCTCAGCACCATGTCATATAATTAAGTTGAAGATCAACTCTATCCTATAGATATATTATGCAAGGTAAATCTCGGAATAAAATTTTATTTTATTCGTCCGCTCCATTAAACCTAGTATCAATTTGTTTTTAACGTTCAATGCTATCGTATATCCGAGGATTTCATTTCTACTGTCTCTGTATTATATCCTATGGCTGTATTTTATCAAAACACCCTCTATCACAGAGAGAGTAAAATGTTGTTGCCATATAATATTAAAGTATCTTAGTACCGATTTTTTGTTCGGTAGCAATTTTTTTTTTTTTTTTAATCAGTAATTTACATATTATCATGTATATACTAGTTCTACGTTACATATCTGGAAAATGCTCTTAATATACGAATCGCGCCATATCTAAATAAAACCAGATTTTTGCAACCATGACTGTCTATTATTCAAGAATTTCGACTTCATCACAGATACAAATTGAAAATAATACAACTCCAGAAGTCTTTCCTTGTTATACTGGAAATGAAACTTCACAAATTCATAAAGAAATTGATATGACTCTTGCAACAAATAGATTGAGCACTATTATTACTGAGCAAACACAGTTGCAACAGAGTCCATTTCCATTATAATGTCCTGAGAGGAAATAGGGGAAGGGTGGGCATAATGGTCACACTAAGCGAATTTTTTGTTTTTGTTTTATTGAATTTTATTTATAATTAAAAATTGTTAGAAACAAATAAAAGCAAGGAATACGTTAGCTTTCTTATACCGAAGCGAAAATTTTCACTTTTACTCTCTTTCACTTATGTTTTGAGAGAAAATATGTATACATAGTTTGCAAATGGCCACATAGCCGTATTGGGTAGGGTGAAATGGTGACCAAATGGCCACTATGCCCGACATAAAAACCATCAATGTTTCAGCCAATGCTGGAAGGCGTGGGCGGACCTCTCTATCGAAGCACTTGTGTTTCATTCTGCTTAAGTTCGGCTCAGATAGGTTTATATCTTATATAATCGCTTTAAGGGGTGTCGAAAATTATTTGTCATTTAAGTCCAACTTCAGAATACCGAAAATAAATCTTCGTTTTAAGTGATAGCCGTATTCCGAAATAAGGAAAAAATGCACACTGTTTGCATTAAAATAGTAAAATTGTGATGGTTAGTTCAATTTTACACCTGTTAAATTCTGGGATTGCACGGTGACCATATCTACAACATGAGTATACCAGTTTTTTAAGGAACGTGAAAAATGTGTAAAATGTTTCTAAGTCACTCATAGGTAAATACCATAATGGAGCTTAGAAACTACAACTAACATTTAAGATTGGTTTTAATATAAAGTTTTAATGTTTGGAAAAGTATTCAAATTCAGGAATTAAGCTTGGTATTGGTATAAAAAACAAATACTTAGAATGTGCAACGTGATTAGTGTGGGGCACAGTTGTGGTCACTTTGCATGTTCTGACGTCATTACAAAACTACAATTCAACAGGTTTAACAATCAACAGCAGATATTATTTTAAAACATATTTTTAAATGTTAAAATCACATAGATTGATGCTGTCTTTCAATAATATCTACTTGAAACTTATATTTTTTAACAGTTCACATTGTGCAATTGCTTTACATCAGTAAATTGGAAAAAAACACGAAATTTATGGATAAGTTCCAAACAATGCTCCAGAATACCTTATAAATTCAACACAGGAGTAATGTTGTTGGATCGGGGATGTTAAGGCGTTTGCCGCTTCGTGGCAGCATTCTAAGATTAAAAAATTGCCAGTGGCAACGATGCTCACTGGTACCACTATTACCATACTTTCCGTAACACACTGTCACGTGGTTATGAACGCATTTTCAGAGAAGCATTACCTTAAAATTTAAGGGGCAAAATAGAAATAAAATTCATCACGGTATATACGCAGCTGGTGGTTTACACACGTCGCCGCGCCACTTGAAGAAGAGGTAATAAGTCGCCCCACAAAACTTCACCCGCCGGGCGCCCTAATTCTCATTGCCTCTTTGTCTTGCTTCGCACCCTGGCCAATCAGAAGAAGAGGAGTCGCCAAGGTATGCAGGCGCACCTAAAGCCACGAGAGGAGTATAGCGGAGGACTACGTTCAGTCTAGCAGGCAACTAGCCAGCCGTCTATTTAAGCTCAACACGGAGCACTTCTATTGATTGTAGGTACGAGAATACAGAAGAATTACGTACTATGTATTATCCTGCCGTGTAGTGCAAGCACAACACAGAAATGTTGCGTATTTATGTAATTAGTAATAAAAGTATTTGTGAACTAATAACGTCTTTCAGTTGCAGACTTTGCCCACAATTCATCCTAGCCACGGCCCACCATCCGAACCTCCCGCACACAGAGAACCATCCCGAAAAGAGGATACAAAACTATGTAACACTGGCAAAATAGGGATAAGTTAATGAGGAAGCAGAAATAGGAAAACTGGTCAATAATCTGCCAATATATAACGCAAAGCAGAAGTCTGTGCTGAAATACAGTGCGATATGTCGATTAAATCAGCTACCTTCAGCGACCAATGGCAATGCATGCCGTACTTGACATATTTGAAAGAGAAAGTGCCAACAGAGGTTTGTGCTTGGGTAATTAAAGCTCCGCTGCACGATTTAGTTTAATTCTTTTCTCTCGCGAATGAAATATATACTGAGTCTGAAAAGCAAGGTACCGGCAATAGCGGGAATTCAAAGGAAAACACACCGAGCAACGGAAACAATAACAACAACAAAGTTAACACAAAGTTAGGCCGCCAGTAACAGCATCGAAAATAACACAACAGTATCAACACAATTCACAGAAGCAAAAATGGCAAATGGGGCAGCTCTTGTGATTTAGAAGGAATTCTGACAGTAGGTACCATAGTTGCTAGATAAAAAAAAAAAAAAAAAAAAAAAAAAATGCAAACTATCATCAGTCTCTAAACTTACAACTACTTATGAATTAACTTATACTAAAGACAGAACAAACATTTTTGCCAGAGGGAGGTTTGGAACCCCCGACGGGCAAGGCCTCACGCATCGGAGCATAGCATATCAATGCGCTATGCCACTCCGCCGCGGCGTTGTTAGATTCAACACAGAAAAGGTGACTGCCACCAGAACTGGGATCTACTAATGACACCAACTATTCGTTGGGGGTAACAATCCTAGACTCCACAAACCAACATCCACGGCCACGGAAACGACGCGATAATGATGACAATTGGTATTACACAATCCTGAATCTATTTGGATTGTGAAGGTTGTAGACAGAGGTGAAAATACATCAGCTGCAGCAGAAACGTCAAACCAGAGTCTGTCATAGGTATCGTCCACCGAATAGAGCGGAGGTGACCACATTGAGAGAGTATTTGTAGCATTACCACGATATAATGACAAAGTAGAAATTAGAAAAGTATTATTTGAGGAGAGAGCATGTCCACATGAGAACTTTAAACATATAATTCAAGATGAAGTACCGGCAAAAATAGCAGGATTTCCTTCTGCTTTTGTTATTGACACAGGCGAGAATATCAATGTGATTTATTTAGAAAAAACTGAAGAAGTGTTTCAAGTCCTTTCATTACCATTGAAATCGGTGTTGTTTCAGGCGGTGTCGGATCACGCACACAAAGAGCTGAGAAGCAAGTATTATTTGAGGCGACACCGTAGAATGATCGTGTTTTGTTGTTAAGGGATTGTCTATTGGGTGTTTATTAGGAAAGCAATTTTTAAATCAAGGGAGGGTATTCGTCCACCTTCGTCGAGGTAAATGTAGTATTGAGTTTGAGGGTAAAGATAAAGGTCTAGATTTGCTGCCGAACAATAGCCGTGACAGAGAGTTATGTGAAGGTATATCTACAAAACTAAAGAATCACATGTGTGTAAGCCTTAAGGAACGTATCTGCGGGTCATCAGTCCCTAAAGTTACAAACTACTTATGAGCTTCCTTATACTAAAGGCGACACAAACATCCATGCCAGAGGAGAGATTCGAACCCCGGACGGCGGAAAACCGCGCACACCGCA
Organism: Locusta migratoria; assembly: GCA_026315105.1. Lineage (NCBI taxonomy): Eukaryota > Metazoa > Arthropoda > Insecta > Orthoptera > Acrididae > Locusta > Locusta migratoria. Next base: position 475,935,156 of record CM048747.1, read on the forward strand.
ACACGGCGCTCTAGCACGCACGGCTAATCCACAGCGTCTACAAAAATAAGTAAAGCAAAGTTACGAATTGTCAAGAGAAAGAACAATTAACAGATTTTAATCAGGAAGAAGCTCTGACAGTAAATATAGAAAAAGGTTTTCCCTACTGTAGAATAAATGGAAGGGAAGTTTGCAGAGCGTAAAAGTTTAACGCAAACAGAGAGCAGATTTAAGCAATTTATTGTTTAGAATTATAAATGTGTTTTCAACTAAGCCTGTTGTCATTAAAGTATATCGTATGCATCTGACACCATATTCGTCTGATTGTTGTCAGACCGATTCTATTACTTGGTGCAGGAAAGAAGGAAACATGTTATCATTTGGCGTATCCTCAGGGTTTATTTCACCACAGGGATTTGAAAAAGTGTATTTAGTGATCTGAGATAAAGAAATTTCGTAATTTTATATAAAGTTCATGTCTGAACACCTTTAAGTTACAGGCATGATAAAGATTTTGAGGAGAAGGTGAAAATGTAATCTAGACAGAAGTCTGACATAGACATTTTAAGAGACGGAAGTATGTGTTACAATAAGTGACATGAGAGACATATATATTTTTATGCTGACAAGACACCCGTGTGCATATAGTTCAATAGTCATATAGTAGAAAGAATTTTGTCACAAACAGCTGAAAATGAGGACAGTTGTAAAGAGACTGAAACGTGGGGTAGTGTGAAGGATACTGACGACAGTGAACACTGTAATTTCAGTGTGACAACGGACATTGTGGACTTTAAGTGAAGAAGCCACTATAAATGAAATCGAGATACTATGGCAGTTGTCAGTAAATTATAAATAGTTTGTTATAATGTTTCCACAAAGACCTTACCAAGAGAAAGAAGACTCTTAGCATTTGTGTTTCACAGTAAATTTTGACACAAGTCCGATAAAATTTCAAGTATGAATTTTACCACAAGAATATTGCTAATATTATCATTAAATTGTAAGTGGTGCACATTTACCACTTTATGAAAGCATACTTAGCGCCCATTTGAGCAAGTGTGTATTGACAGTTTTTATTTTCACACTTATTTCAAGACACAGTTCAATGTCCAGTAATGGGGTTTGCCCCAATTTAAGTTAAAATAAGTGAGTACCAGATATTCCACCACTTCGCTTTCAATTTAATTATTACATTACATTTTACGTTTCATACTTAATTTTCATATGCAAGTACATTTTACCAAAACTGTACTGTGCAGCTGCAAGACATACATAAAATTTTAACCAATCTACATTCATACAGAATCATAAAATTATAAAAATAATGTAAAAAAAAAATTAATTTTCTTTGGACGCGGTAAATTTTTCGCTCGCATTACAGTAAAGATTCATAAATATTTTCAGTAAAGTTTCAAATATTTCCGCCACTATAACAAACACCAGAACCAATAGCAAATGTAATTACTAAGCAAAGAATATATGTCAGTAATGAAGTAAATACCATATTGCACAATGACGTAGTGACACGGTTAGAGCAAACAGAATGTGTAAGCAGATCATTCCACAAGAAACTCTCAAACAAGAAACTGTTTATATGAGTGCAGACAACAATAAAGTGGAAGATAATACAGACGTCACCGTCTTGAAACCCTAAATGTCAAAAGAACTGTGTTAAATGAACTGCTAACGCTGAATTACTAGGACACGCAAAATTTCTGGTAAGAACAGTGCCCATATTCATCGTTTACATATGGCGAAACATTTTCACAGCAAACATTCATCGAAAAACTTTACTAAAGCTTTCATTCTAGCCACAGTGGGCAGTTTCATTAATGAGCGTGATGTTCAGACAGGAATGATACTGCGGTATTGCTTAGGTGGAAACAGTGAGAAGTGGAGCAAAAGAAGAACGGTTCCCAGTTATCCACCGCCTTTCAAATAACAAATGTCAAACCATGATACACTCCTGGGAAATGGAAAAAGCACTCGACCCAGCAAAATTCTATTGACACATCCTTGCGAATGTATACAACACACCGATCAGTCAGTGTACAGTCAGCAGAACGTGCGCAATGTCGGCGTTAGTACTGTGTGGGTACCTTTTGCAGCAATGCAAGTTGTAATTCTTCAGTTGAGACTATCGTAGAGGTGCGGAATGAGATCTCGTGAAATGGCTTGCCATGCAGTTTTCACCTGGTGCCTCAGTTGGGCCATGTTTCATGCCACTCATACAGACATTAAATGAGGTCCCAAACAGGCTCGAAGAGGGGCTGATATGGGGATCGTGGTGGCCAGGGTAGTTGTACACCTTCAAGAGCACGTTGGGTGGTACGGGATACATTTGGACGTGTATTCTCATGTTGAAATAGCATATACCCTTGTAGGTGCATGAGTGATAGCAAGACGGGTTGAATTATGGTTTCATTGTACCGTGTACTGTTCAGAGTTCTCTAGACGAGCACCAGAGGAGAACGGCCAGTGTAGGATATTTCTCCCCACACCATGATGCATGATCATGCGGGCCGTTAGGGCGTCCTCCGCTCACGCCCCGATATTGTCCAGCGAGCCTCCAGTAGCGTCACGGTAGGCGCTAATGAAGGGAGAATGGACACGTGTAGTCTTCAGTGATGAGAGTCACTTCTGCCTAGGTACCAAAGATGGTTGCTCGCGTATGTGATGTGAAGGGGAACGCGAAAACGTAACAGAGTCCGAGGCTGGTGATCGTCGAGGGGAAACTGGAAAATGCAGGGTACACTGAAATAATCAAATAATCCCTCTTGCCATCGTTAATGCACGAACAAATCAATATGATTTTCTAACAGGACAATACACGCCCACACGTATCCCGTACAACCAAACCATGCTCTTCTAAGTCAACGTCAACTACCCTGCAGACCACTATTCTCAGGTATGTCTCCCACTGAAAATGTTTGAGACCGCATGCAATGTCACGTTGCGCGGTCTGCAACAGCGGTCTGCAACAGCGGCATGAAATCTTGCCCAACTGAGTCAACAGATGAAAACTGCTTGCCAGACATTCAGCAAGACTTCATTCGGCACCTCTATGATCGTCTCCATGGGAGAATTACAGAGATTTACTGCTTGTATTACGGCAAAATGAGGGTATAGACGGTACGAGGCTCGATATTTATCACGCTCTGGTGGCTATACAGTACAGTTTTAACTGTGGTTTTTCGATTTTTTTATCTATTTTCTTTATTTCTAGTTGTGACTTTTCGATTTCTTGTGATTTTGTGTTCTGTCTGTGCGATCGCGTATTGTTTACTTCATCAAGAATGTATCAATTAAATTTCCCTCTGCTCTGTCGACCAACTCATGATGCATGTTTCTTTTTTTTCATTTTCTAAGAGCTGATGTATGCTTACGCCAAAATGGAAGACAATACAGTCAGTAGTAACATACTCGTAACACAAACAAACGAATCCCATAGCCTCAACTACGAATAATAATAATGACATGGAGAAAACTGATGCTGGAAATATTTACATTTTCATGTCTAGACAGAGTGAGACGCGAGAGGCTGGCAGCGAGCACGTGGACACCGGAGTCATTGCTCCGTCAGTCGTCTGTCTCACTGACCACAGCGGGAGAGAGAATGGCCTGTGGGCGTGACTACTCGCAGCCGATGGCAGAGGCGAGATGCGGAGCCACCTGTCAAAGTTTACTGCCGCCGCTCAGCTGATTTAATGCAAAGCGACAGCTAAATGAAGTTAATACAGTGTAGTGATAAGTGAAAGCGTGTGGAAATAGTGCAGCAAAACGACGCAGTTAAACTGACCTGAACGAATTAAGTTACAAATGAAAGCAGTCCATAACTCAAATGCAATATTTTGGCCCACTTTAGGTTACGGTAGTAACACTAAAAATGGGCCTTTGCGATCGTCTTTCGACACCTGGAAATTTAAGTCAAAATAACGGCTTAACTGTTCATCTAATATGGAACTTGAATAACCGGATTTGTAAAGAAGAAATTCTCTACAACTTTGCTCTCTTTGTTTTCATATATCTTGTCGCTTCAGAGATATTTGCAAAAATAACGGCCATTTGACGATGTCTGCCTGCCCGTAACGCATTCCCACTTTTTAGGTCGAACCGTTCAACCGAACGGCACCAAAATCCTACTCACATAATAGTTGGCCGCAAGGGATCAGAACCTCTCTTTTTCAAATTTTTCGGACACAAAAAATATCAGAAAGACTAAAAAAAATCCGGAATGTCATTGTAATTGAAAACGGCTCATCTGACACGGAAACTGAATAAGCAAATGTGTAGAGGAGAAATTTCTCTACAACTTACCGCTGTTATGTTTTTTCGTATCTCACACCGCTACATTGATATTTGAAAAAATAACGGCAATTTGACCCCGCCTGTTGATTTTACGTATACTATGCGTTGGGAAATGTCACATGACATTCCTCGCCCAGAACACTCTCTAGCATACCCCATCGTGCTTCCTGTATTATATGATTTTCTTACTATAACATACGCTTTGTCATTTCGAAGCAGTGGCGCTCTGAAGAATTAACAAAAGCACGTTGCACATAGTACGATAAATATTAATCTAGTGTCTAAGAATTTCATTTTAACTGTAAGGAAATGCCAGCAATTTTATGAGAATTAATTGCCGAGGCTGTAGTTGTTCGCCGTGGGGTAGTGGTTAGTGCGTTACGTTGTGATGCATATGGTAGGTAATTCGAAACCCGCCGATACCTATTTTTTTCGCCTTGGCTCCTAATAGGGTTTCTCGCAGTCTTATTAATTAAATAAAGCTATCTTCTGCAATGTTTAGGGTTTTTCAGATTTAAGAGTTCTCCCTCAAAAATGTGCGTATGTTCTACTTCGTGAACATGCCGTGAAATACGTAACAACGAATTGAACACTGGTCTTCTGAAGCATTTTCACAACAACGGTGAAGATACTGTGATAATGCATATTCTAAACAACATACAGTTACTGGTAGTTTCATATTTGGGTAGAGTCCTAGATTTCTGTGGCAACTGCCGTTCCTTAATGCAGCGAAAGGGAAGTGTATACCATGCAACAAATTACCTGTTTTTCTCTTAAGCAATTATTCACTATTCATATGTTGAAAGTCATTAATTAAAATCAAAGAATTTGCTAAAATGTTTATCTTGTCATGGTTGCTATGGACGCTTGTAACGGAGATTACCTTTTCTATAGTTCAGATATAACATTGTTCATGTTACTTTGTTCTGCACTAAAATAAAGAGCAAATATTTTGTTTCAATCAGTGACTACGTTTTCTTTTACAGCTAAAATAATAAACGGAGTGAGTGTTGTCAGAACAAATCGCACAAAGCTCTAGTACTTAATCTATATACACAGTTACTATTATCATTATATAATTTACAATCATCACTTTAAGAGTATCTCCACAGTTTGTGTACATGTGATAGAGAAGTCTATGGTTGCAATTCTTTGGTATGTATTTCCTGATATGTTCACAAAGTAGATCAAATGCACTTTTCAGAGAAAGCGCTGTTACCTTTGAGCAACTTAGAATCTTGCAGGATATAGTTGTGTTCAATTAAAAGAGTCTCCGAAAACCTCTTAGGAAGCAAGATGGAAAAAGAGCAGTGGCGGGTTTTTAGTTATTTATTTATTTAATTTTATTTCTTAAAGTTTTTTGTTCTTCAGGTAGATCGATGCTTTGCGGTCGCTTGTTCATGTTCGTTCTGGAGAATATTCCTCAGCTTTTTGATCACAGATGGTGTTGAGCCATCTTTCTTTTTCTCTCTTTTCATTGGTTCTTCAGTTTGATCGGTCCTTTGTGGTCGTTGGTATATTTTGTTTAAATCGTTTCGTCGTTGACCGAACGTTTTTCGTTAAGAGGGCGTCCGAGCACCCTGCGCGACCACACTCTGCTAGCACGTCGGCAACCCTCTGACTGAGCGCTCTAAGCCATCACACCCGGCAAGTTTCGAACCACCGTCCAAGATGTTCGCGTATCACAAACTAATTCGCCGCCCATTACACTACGCCGAACAGCTGTGAGAGTAATCTGTAATTCTCGTACCATCGATGGCAGGTGTCATCTGCTAAATGGAATGTTTAGACATTTCATTATAATTCATTGTCCTAAGAACGATGTGTTTTTGGTCATTTTTATTGCACCATTTCTTGGAAATGACAACCGTTTAGTAATAACAAAATCATCAAATACAGTGAGCAAGATGAAGTATGCAAAAGAGAGTTTCGGGCAAGGTTTCGGACGAGGGACGTCATGTGACTGAATTGCGAACACAAACTGTTGATCACCTCTATAAACCCAACGAGACATGTTCACTACGGTAATTATTATTTTATGTATATTTTACTGTTTCAATTTTGGTCAGCCATCCATTTCGTATCTGACTAGTGATTTTCTATATAACTATCATCGAATATACATATCAGATTTAATGTGCAGCACTATTATTAGCAGTTTTATGTCAATGATAACACCATAGAGCGTCGAAACAGATCGTCTTGAATAAATAAAATGAAAATTGCGATTTTGGCATCTATACTATTTACACAGTACGATCGTTCCCTGGGATGTGTAAATTAAGTGATAATGAAAATATGGGATAGATAGATATTAAAATAATAGTTTAAAGAGGTAGAAGTTTAAAGAAGGGTATATTTGTCAAAGCTAAACTCAAATATCCAATATTGTTGGTTGTTTGTCAAATATGGCCAGGAAGAATATTACGTGTTTGGCTGCATAGATATTATCACAATAGTAAAGTCGTAATAGTATTGTCCATTAATTTGTATTATTTATTTTATTTGTGTGCGAAATATTTGCATTAAAGAAATCACAAAACTACAGGCAAATCTAAAGTGGGCTACAAAACTCGCCAATGCGATTTTTCTATAAGTTTATGCGAAAAATCACTTTTACACAAAGAAACTTACATATTTTATTTCATATATTTCATGATATTTGCCATGTATGTGTATTCATATGTATATGCAGAACAATGATATGTATTTGCTATTCAGGTATGAACAAAAAGGATTTAGAATTTTTCTGACTCTCGCATATCGATTATGCCTACTGTACTAATTAATAAAAAAATTTGTTATTATATTGTATTATTTCATTTTTTTTACTAAGTCAGTAATAAATGATCTCCTAATTTAAATTATGCATTGAAATTAACAAACTCTTGAAAAATATCTGCCTAAGTCCCATTTCTGCTGTAAGTAATTATTTGAATTGACCGCGTTTATTGTGCCTAATGGAATCTTTGGAATAACAAATGCAGGTTCGTATAGAGAAGAAAAGAACCACAGTATTTATCGAAATAATATTACAGTTCTTACTTGATGATTATGCTACACTTCGTGGCGTAGCCGACGATTTTTCTGTATATATGGAACCAAATTCTTTCGTGAGAAAAGACGAAATCGATTGTGGCTGTCTGTTCGATTTTTTTTATCGGTCGAAATATTGTGAATTGTAAAATATTCACTTAGAACGTCCACGAAAGTTTACTAAATGTCTTTTATGAAGTATCCTTTCCACATAAAATAATTTCAATTGTCTTATAAATCTCATAGTTCCGGGAACAATTCCCCGGAAATATTTCACTAGGCCACAATTAATTTCTCTGGCGACACACATACTAATATGTCAATAATGAAAAGGGCTTTTTTAATAAGTTTTTGAAACACCAGTTTTAAGATAACATCTCAGATATATTATCACCTTAGATTCTTGATACAACAAATATACATCAGCAAGACACGATCACTCAAAAAAAAAAAAAAAAAAAAAAAAAAAAAAAAAAAAAAAAAAAGCACAGAAAAAAACAATGGCAGAACGCTTTTTTTTTAATGAGAGCATAGGATTTCTATATCCTAAGAATAGTAACACTACGTATTACTTGTACAGTCTTTAATACACTACTTATTTATTATTTCTGATAAAATGGCAAATGAATGAATAATGTTCTTGTTTCTATTTTTTTTATATCAAGAAAAATGTTCAATTACCGAGTTCGCATAATATTTAATTCACTATACCCAAAAACAACGTACGTAAAGAAGTAACAATACACCAGGTGTGAATTGTTCGAGATTTAAATACATTTAAGAACAGACATCTATGAGATACATAAACAGTTACCAAAGGAACTGCTCCCCTCTTTCAACCACATAGTGGTACATTTAATGTTTGTACACATCATAGTATTGACACCACTCTTCTATTTGTTAAGAAACATTTATGAATATTCTCAATCAAATACCTTAAAATGGGTGGGCAAGTGGCGTCCTGCGAAAGAAAAGAGAGAGAGAGAGATATGGTTCTTGTAAGGAAACAAATAATGTTCAAGATGCGTAAATAACTCATAACTTGTGCAATGGGCTGAACATGAAATGAATTTCATGGCATATAGTGTCGAGAGAATGGTGCAATTAGCATCGCTGCACTATTCCATAAGATGGGGAGGCCAGCAAGCTTATGTAGTCATATGAACTAGGCTCGCGATCTGTGAAAGGTTGCCCGCAACTGTCTTAAAACTTGAGTTTAAATCTGTTTGGAATTTGAACAATCGAAATGATACATATTAAATGTGCTAAATACTATAGAAGATTACTTACAGCGTTGCCAGTAAGTTACAGTTATTTGTACTACATTTTTAACTATCTACATCTACATGGATACTCTGCAAATCACATTTAAGTGCCAGGCAGAGGGTTCATTAACCACGTTCATAACTTTTCTCTACCGTTCCATTCTCTAATAGCGCGCGGGAAGAAAGAACACCTAAATCGTTCCGTTTTCGATCTGATTTCTCTTTTTTTATTGGGATGGTCATGTCTCCCTAAGTAGGTGTGTGCTAGCAAAATATTTTCACATTCGGAAGTAAAAATCGGTGATTGAAATTTCGCAAACAGATCACGCCGCAATGAATAACGTTTTTCTTTTAATGATTTCCACCCCAATTCGTGCAACATTTCCGTGACGCTCCGCCCCCCCCCCCATTCGTGATAAAACAAAACGAGCTGTTCTTCTCTGACCCTTCTCAATGTCTTCCGTCAGTCCCACCTGGTAAGGGTCCCACAAGGGGCAACAGTACTCCAGGAGGGGACGCACAAGTGTGATGTAGGCAGTCTCTTTGGTGGAGCTGGGCGTCTTCGAAGCGTTCTGCCAATGAAACGTAACCTTTGGTTCGCCTTCCCCACAATATTTTCTGTGTGTTCTCTCCAGTCATAGTTGTTCGTAATTGTAACTCCTAGGTATATGCTAGAATTTACGACCTTAAGGTTTGACTGATTTATCGCGTAATTGAAGTTCAGCGGATATCTTTTAGTGGTCATGTGTAATACTTCACACTTTTCTTCGTTTAGTGTTAATTGCCAATTTTCGCACCATGTAGAAATTTTGTCTAAATCGCTTTGCAGTTGCTTTTGATCCTCTGTTGACTTCACTAACCGATAAACGACAGCATCATTCGCGAGCAGTCTAAGGAAGCTATTTATATTTTGTCCTAAATCTTTTATAAACACAAGAAATAGTAGGAGACCTGTAACGCTTCCCTGGGGAACGCCAGATATCACTTCTGTTTTACTCGATGACTTACCGTCAATTACTACGATCTGTGTCCTTTCTGATAGGAAATCGTAACCCAATCGGACAATTGGGGAGATATTCCATAAGCACACAATGTCATTAGAAGTCACTTGTGGGGTACAGTGTCAAAAGCCTTCCGGAAATCCAGAAATATGGAATCGATTTGAGATCCCTTGTCGATGGCACTTAACACTTCATGTGAATGAAGGGCAAGCTGTGTTTCGCAAGAGCAATACTTTCTGAATCCGTGTTGACTATTGATTAATAGGTCGTCAAGGGACGGTCTGCGTGACACTGCGAGCAATGACAGTGCTCACATTTATCTCGTACCGCTGTCGCTGGCCGGGATTATGTATCGTGGCTAGTTGGCATGTGGAATGGGACTTGTGCCCTGTTGCCGATCTGTTCCCTTGGCCAATGTCGGCGCACAGTAACACGCAAAATTCCACTTCACATATCCACATAGGAACATGCGGAAAACAAATTTATGTTTGTAGCTCAGTGTGTGAATTTTCTGCGATTGGTAAACGGTCAATTTTTTCAATGTCTCTTGCAGTTTCAGAGATATCTGGGGTGAAACAGTTGAGTGGGACACCCTGTCTATTTTAGGAGGTGGTACTACCGAGATAGGCATACAGCCGATTTCAATGTCTTTTGGATTACTACCCCGGCTGCTCTGTATTGCTGGGGGCGTAATTATTGGCAGTAGTAAAACACTATGCTTACGTTGTGATTTCGTGCTTTAGTCATTATGATTTGGTAGCCACGTTTACCGTAATGAAGCTTGTAAAACTGCCGGATTTATTTACTTCTATGAAATACGCCGATTTCGAATTTGTGTAAGATTTT